>CM060954.1:62386072-63621072 GCA_030765055.1 Mantis religiosa
GCGCATGCGTAGAGGACCACAGATAGTATGAACGATTTGTACAACACTAACTGGGTTTTCAGTTTTACTTCCTTGCTCAGGAAGATGGGGGTGCAAAACTTTAATCTTTGCCGACCTTCGTTGGCGTTATCTTGTTTGTGGGCGTTCCAGAGGAGTTTTTTATCCATGGTGACGCCTAAATATTTTACGCGCTGACGACAGTGCAATCTTTGACCACCAACCGTTAGGTCCATGGTCGGAGGGTACAGTTGGTTGGAAAAAATATATCAACTGACATTTTTCGGCATTGATTTTGATTTTCCAATCATGACACCATGAGAGGAAGCGGTTCTTGGCGGCGTTATGTGGTTGCTGTTCTTATGTGAGGGGACGTTGGTGGCTGCTCAGCTGATCCTGCCAACCAATGAAGAACTGTCAAATGTTAGGGCATTCCACACGTCTCTGAGACCTCTCTGTCTGAGAATCGGTGGTCTCTTTCATCCCCTCTTCATGGGGTTATTAGTAAAACTATGAGTGCATAGGTCGCACTGCGGGAGATATCGCCTCTTTGTCTAATCTTTAGCCTTTTACCTTTGATATAAGTCTAACATTAATCAGAACACCAACTATTCAGTAAAGTACCACTTGGATTAAGGTCTCTTAGGAACATCTGTACACAATGAACCATTTTAAGGCTATTCATTACCAAAATCGCTATTTGCTATCATTTTATGTTAATCAAAAATGTGTTCAAAATAATTGTAGCAAAATATTAAATGGAATAGATTAAGAAAATTAATTTAAAAATAAAAATGCCCTTATAATGAATACTGAAAACTTTTAAAGTTTTCATATTATTCCTGGAATATAATTCTTTGCAATCAAAGGTTAAACAATTAAACTTTTTCCAATAAAAGGTAAAATAATGTAACATTCTATAGTTACATTTGGTAATAATTGTAAAAGGTAAAGCAATTTATTAAAGTAAATATTGAGGGACGCTACGCGAAAGAGCTTTGGTGCACATGTTTAAATTAAAAAAAAAAAAAGCTCACTGCTTACTCACACACCTGAGTAATTCTTTATTACACTACAACGTGTAATCCATTCTTTTTAAATTTTCACTTTACCTCACAAAAACAAATCACTTTAAGAATACATTGCTATGACTTATTCTGCATCACGAGAGCATCCGTCACCTTACATACATCCGTCTTGCATCTTGCAGAATGACTCGCTCTGCTCTGCTAATAGAAGTCAAGTCAGTTATCCTTCTGGAATGTTCTGTACGCGGTTTTCAATGTTCCAAGCACGACCTAATTCCGGTACCATGTAAGTCATTGAGTGACTAATTTCGAAAATAATTATTAAAATATAATTATTAAAATTGCATATATAGATACACACTATGTGTATGACAATATGTATTACCTTTAATTTTCCTAAAATCAAATATTTAAATAACTATTAAATTTCTAAATAAAATTATGCTTAATATAAAGAAAACCCAATTAGAGCCCTTTATCAGCATTTAAAGAACACATACCTACTGAAGGGTTCAAACGAAATGAACAAAAATTGCATTCCGTGGGGAACTTTAAGGCGGTTAAAATGGAACAAAACATAGTATAAACATTTCTCGAGCTATTTGCATAGACTACAATACGCTATGGCTGAGTGGTTAGACCGGTTGGCTCTCAACAACTTGACTCGGGTTCGATTCCAGGCGTCCACAAAGTAAGATTTGTGGGGGACAACATGCTGCTGGCGCGGGTTTTCTCCGGGTCCTCCAGTTTCCCCCACCTGCATTCCACCGATTGCTCCATGATCATATTTCCTATTACCTCATCTCCGACGTACTTTCACTTGGGCTGGTCACTCATCCCGGAATCATTCTGATCAGGAAACCCTGATCCTCAACCCGATTCAGAGGGCCTATGTTCCACTTAAAGAAATAAAGAATTCATTCATTTGTACAAATGTATGCGCTTCCATTCAAACATTACCTTTGGGCATATACATAAAAGACCAAAATGATCTTGATATTATGTTCTTTGAGGATTTTTCTCTATAATTTTAAAATAAAGCGTTCCTTCGCTAAATTGTTACATTCGACACTGAGTTTTTGAACATTTGTTAAGATTAATTTCTAACAATTTTAATGAAGCAATCTCCAATCATTGCGTAAGTAAAATCTGCATCTTCGGTTTATAGGTAAGAGGACTGAACATAAGAAATTTCTTTGCTTTGGATGTATCAAAACCGTTGAATTGAAAATAGGAAGGTACGCCAGTTTCTGGAAGCAAGACCTATGGGAGGACATCAGCTATGTAGAATGCTAGAGAGAATGTCGAATTTAAACAATTGATTGGAAGCAATCCCCAAACACCACTATTGAGGTATTATAGGGAAGCTAAAGAAGAAAATGAGCATAATTAAAAAACACGGGTCAGTTGGAGAATTTAATGTCATGCTGACATGTTGGCCATGGTAGCAAAGTGGTTAAGAACAGCCGACGTAGATCAGAAGATCAAATTCCGGCTATGGCATTGACTGACTCTACCTTTCCAAATGTCGGCCTACACACGGCTATTATGAAAGAACAATTAATTCTCTCTTATTTTTCTTACTATATTTTCCGTTTTGGTTAAGGTAAGCGTATTTTGATTTTTTAATTGATAACTATAAACGTACTCTGCCACAAGCATATCAAATTCTCCTCTACAAATATTTTCGGATCATAAAATTTTATACCTAAATAGCGAGTCTGCCCTGCAAAAATCTATTTTTGAATTTAGTGAACTTTGTAAGCAATATAATATGAAAATTGAGAAAGAGCCACTTAGAACAAAAATAGTTATAAATAATCGTTGCGTTGAACAGGTAAGCCATTTTAACTACTTGGGAACTGATGTTAGTTATGACAAGGAATATGATGTCTACAATAAAATATGCAAATTTCAAAGAGGGCGTGGAACAATAAATAGAAAATTTAGGAACAAAATACGTAAAGAGACAAAATTAAAGTTCTACAAAGTTATGGCTGTACCTATACTGACATACGCAAGTGAGACTTGGACGTTAACTAAAAAGCAACAGAGTAAAATACAGACTTCAGAAATGAAATTCTTGAGAAGTGTGAAAGGATGCAGGAAGAGGGACTTAATAAGAAATGAAAATATAAGAGAAGAGCTGGACATTTTTAGTATGAATGATAGGTTAAAAGATCTCAAACAAAAATGGAAGGAACATATTGAAAGAATGCCAGATAATAGACTTACAAAACAAATATTACAGTATTATCCTAAAGGTAGGAGATCGGTGGGCAGACCCAGGAAACGTTGGCTGGACGACATCGAAGGCGGAACAGGCACTTGATTGCCTATGCCATGAAGTGAAGAAGAAGAAGAAGAAAATTTTATACCTCTTTCTTCCAATTCTCCTCTTTTCTCTTTTGCTGCCCTCTCTTCTCTATTTCTGTGCTCACTTTCATTTTCTCCTGCTCCTCTTACTTTCTCCTCTCTTCAACATTCATAGTTGTTACTAGATACCACTAATTTGCAATGTTGTTCTCTTGTTTAGGTAGCACTTAAGACCATTCTATCAGCTATTTCAGTCTTTTTCAACAATATTGTTGATTCTTTTAACTCTTGAACGACCTACCTTTTCTTTCCTATCTTATTACCATTATGTATATGCTTTTCTATTACACATATATTAATAATTCTAAAAATTAATTTATTCAGAGCTATTCTTCACGTTATTCTATATAAAGATTTTAAACAAATTTTTTCTTCGTGTTCCAGCTTTTATTTTTTCTGTTTTTTTTCATGTTCATTTTACTCTTAATTCAATACTGCATGCCTTAATAAGGAATTGAAATCATTTTTTTAGTTGTTAGATCGTTTACGAGTTCGTTTTAGTTACAAGACATTAATATTTTAGTTTTATTTTAAGATATATTGTTGTTGAGCTCCAGTAATACAATAAGTAATTTGTTAATTGTTCTTAGCTTTGTTTTTCTTGCCATCTTGGACAGAGGTGTGTGACGTTTGAATTTTAATTGCTGTGGAATTTCCTTCAGAGGAGTAGAGTGGAGTTACATGGAGGCATCAAGATGAGCCATGTCCATTATGGTTGGATTTTCTTCTACTTCCAGAGAATTTTTATGTAGCATATATAGAAACATGTCCAATAGGCGAAGCTTTCAGATATTATTAAAATGGGGATTCACAAGTTGACTGCGAGTCTTTAAAAACAGTTCTGCCACCACATATCTCTGTTTGAAGGCAACTTTTACCAACAAAACAGCCTCTTCATTATCAGCCACGATGAAGATGATTTATGCATTGCCACTTAACAAATTTGGAAGGATACGATGACAATAACCATAATATAAGACGGTACAGATACATGTCCTACTTGAGACCTGCGTTATCTGGTGTTGAGAGATGAAGAAGGCCGAACCTACCTTGCTATTTCGTCGACTGTCAAACAAGTTTTGCTGGCTATTATAATTGGCTCTTGTTGCCCTTAATTATGTTGTTTGTAGCGTACATACAGACGAGAAATATGTTTTTCTCGCTCTCCCTATGCTGAATATATCATCAGTTGTCCTGTTACAGCAGGTCCTTTGAGGTACCATAGGGTGTGGCAATCCTACCGCCTTGGCGGTAATTTATCCCTCAGCAGTTGGTAAGCTTGACTGCAATTATGTAGGAAGTATAGAGAGAAACTAGTCACAGAAAAATCATTAAATAAACTCTATGGTTCCAAGAAGATCAATAAACATGTTTCAAAATGAGCATTTAGAAATATGTGTTTCATTTCCATAATATCGCCATTTTGGGCGCTCAGGTTTCGGTCAGTCCTTAGCAGGCAGATTACTAAGTCTCAAGGTGCTTGTTTTAGCCATAAATATAATTATACGAACACACAAAATGAACAATTTATGTTTCATATCCCGTTCGACTTATGGCTGCAGCACAGGAGTGTGGCAACATTGCTGACTTCACCTTTAACGCCATATTTTATTCTAGAGAACATTGTTCTCCTCAATGGTTGTTTCGAAGGTTGATTCGTTTTTCATCTGTTTTCTTCAAACGAGGAATAAGGAAATCGCGTTTCTCTTTGCCACAACTTGAATACAAATCGTTTATCTTAAAATCTGCTTTGAAATACTCAAATGATCTATTCTACTCATTAACAGTTCTGAGAAACATTGCCCACAACAAATATTTAGTTTTAAATATTTAAAGTTACGAAATGCATGCATATGAATACTGTAAACCAGATGTATACATAACAATGTTTATCTTACAGTCGTTTCTGATTGAGCATGCGCATTAAGGAATCTCAATGGAAGTGTGTATACTATTCCAACGTATGAACAAGAAACTTCTGATTCTAATTACAAACTGTACGAATAATTACAAATATGGCCCATTGGAAACCGATTCCAAATTAAGTTTTGCACTTTTAGACGACTTTGCCCTATTTGGAGTAAGTTCACCTGGCGCATTCCACTGTTTTGATTGTGATTTACTTTCTGGAGTGTAGTGATGTATCCAAGTTTCATCCATAATAATAAGCCGACTCAAAAATTCACTGGTTTTTTTACAAGAGCTCAAAATTCTTAACAGAAACAGTTTTTCTTCGCAACTTTTTATCAGGTGTCAACAAACGCGGTACAGACCTTGTGAAAGCCCAAAACATTACTTAAAATATTACCTCACGTTCTTTTGATATGTTTACAGCCTCTGATATCTCAAACAGCTTCAATCTGCGGTCTTACAGTACTAAACGATGAATATTTTCAATGATCTATGGAGTTGTGACTTACACAGGACGTCCAGAGCGAGGCTCACCACTAGTGCTCGTACGTCCCCTTTTAAACTCTACAACCCACCTTTTAATCATTGTATATGAAGGGGCAGAGTCTTTCAACGGATTATTCATTTTCTCCTTGATTTCTTTAGGCGTTAAGCCTTTCAAATGAAAGTATTTAATCACTGCTGTTTTTTTTTTTTTTTTCCAAATCCTCAATTTTAGTGAAACTTCTACACTTGTTTTGTTTAAAATGCTGTCATTCAAAAATTAAACAAGCTATTGACCTGTAACTATGAATACAAGCTAGTCTAGAGTTAAACTATATGATACTATCCGTCAAACTGTTCCAATGGCTCCATCTCTAAGTGTGGCCCGGGACTTATCAACAAACCCTCGTATGAGACTTTCAGAACAAACATTTATAAACAGTCGCGAACCCGTATCTCCGATCGCGCGGCTTGTTTACACAAAAGGAACTGATAGGCGGGCAGTGTGAAAACCAAGATCCGGCAGTTAAAGGTAACATGCAGATAAAGGTCTGCCGAAACAAACTTAGACAAATAGAAATTTCTAGTTACATCTTGACTGATATACACTGTTCGGGTTCTGGTTTATTTTCGAATAATCTAGAAATTATCGGTGAGGTATTTAAAGAGACGACTGGCCAGGAGGGAGTGGCAAGTTGTGAAACAAGAGTTGTTGTTGTAAGGCATGTAATAAGAGTGAGTGAGTCGCGAGAGGTAAGCAGAAAACAGCTGACAGTGTTGTTGTAAACTGAACGCTGTTGTCATCGACCTTGGAAGATTGGGTTGTGATATGTGATGTAATTTTGCTGCTACGGGGTGTATTTTTATGCAAATAAAGAACATTTGGAATATCTGCAACTCCGCCTTTTAATTCTACGAACCCACAAAGTCACAATAAATACTATGTACTTCCACCCTAAAATTTTATGTGAGGTTTAACAGGAAATATATGTTTTCAGTTTCTCTTAATTTTTTTTTAAAACAAGAAGTATCTTTAGAAAAAGGTATGTTTATGTCCATGTGTGTGTTTTGTGTGTGCGAGCGAAAAATAAAAAGAAAAGGTTAAAATTCTGATTTTCTTAAAATGGTGTTACAATAGATAAGAGTCAACTTGAAAAATTCAATGCCACAGCTGGGATTTGAGCCACAGATCTCCTGGTTTCCGTCCAGTCGCTCTTAGCCATTGAGCTACCATGGCCAACTTGCCGTCATGACATTAAATTCTCCAACTGTCTCATATATTTTCCCGGTAGACCACCAGAGGCTCTCGCATTCGAGATACACCGTTTGTGGCGAATCATTGGAAACCGATTCCAAATTAAGTTATGCACTTTTAGGAGAAATGCGACCGTTTATAAAGCTTTATGCTGCGTCAGTAGTGAATTTGTAGGAAGGATCAATAGACATTTTCAAAAGCACTGCATAAATTTCAAGGCCATAAAGTCCGGAGCACAACAACCGATAGACCTATCATCCAAAAGCCGGTGAATGCTGGTAACTCGTATGAGCTGAGAACCAGAAATGTCGGGGTCAGCCTAGAACGACGATTAGAGAGAAGATGATATGAAACGAAGGTACAACTGATGAAAGGAAAAGGATTGATAGTAGACTAAATGGCGGCAAAAACCGGTGAACGCGGGACAACCTGCCCATACGACGGTCTTGTGGGATCGCATCTGAAGTTCCTTGGACAAAGGCGAGCGGTACAGGCACGGTGCTGCACGGCCAAACATTTAGTGCATATCCGTCTGTTCGCTTACGAAATGCATTTTTTGTGCTTTTCATAAAAGAGCTACACAAAAGCAATCAGCGGACAACTTAATTCAATGAATTATTATTATTTACATGAATAGTTCAGTCCTTTAATAACTCTAGAAACCATTTTCAGATTCATTTTCATATAGACATTTTAACTGTATAGATGGCACTCCTAAAATATTTGATAGCAATAAGATGATACATCCAGTGTACGATGCTTTATTCTGATGACGTATTCTGGACTCATTTTCGGGCACTGTCAGCTATAATCCGCAACTGATTTTTGGTACACAGCCTCCATATAGAGCGAAGATAATGTCATCAAACTCTCAAGCGCGAACAAGTGTGAGTATAGTGACAGTTCCCTTGTCAGAGAGCTAACCACGTCCCACCGTCTACTACTGCATCCCTTCTGACGCTTTTGAGGACGATAGGCTTGGCCCTGCGCAAAGTTAAGCGTTTCCCAAGTGGAGAGATGTTAAGTTTGTATTTCTCATGGTTATGTAATAGTTTGGAATTTCTAAGCCATTACATAGAGGCACACTGTTAAACAATGTGACTACCGCTTTATCTGCCGTATATTGCGACATAAAACATTTGAATTAGTGACAATTTATATGTATTGAAAAGAAGTAGATATAAAGCCGTTATATGAATACTTGGTAGAAGAGTAGACAAAGCATGTGAACATATATCGGATGTTTCTAATATTGTTACACCCACCATTTTATCCTTTTTAAAATTACCATGTTATTTTGAAGTAAAATTAAAGAAAAACCAAATAAATAATTCCGATGTATACACTTACATGGTTCTTTCACTCACTCCTGCACAAATTATTGTTAAAAGGGTTTATTGCTCTACCTAATTCGCGATAACAAGATGGAAAGGTTTATAAAGGTCATTTTATTACATATTTACATATAGATACAATTGGAGAAAGATAATTAAGTAAGCCTAAACGATAATCAGAACTTTTAAGAGCCAGTTGCTATGTGATGACATTGATATTCCATTCTATTTGTACGCCTACGATATAAAAAGACACGAATAACGACTTCCTATTTATAAAAGGTATAAACTTTACAAAATGTAAACAAAGAACAAGAAATATGTCAAAAATGGTTCTCTCCACACACATACAGCACACACAAGTTTACATAAATTGTGTATTTTAAACAGAACTGCACTATTTGTTGCCGGAAATGAACGGGCCGACAAGCTTGCAAAGAAAGCTGCGAATTCAGATCTTATATTTTACACTATTTCTTATGTAAGCCAAACATTGAAGAGGATTATCATCATCCACGATTGGAATGAATACCGGTTAAAACGTGATTGTGGTGTTTTGACCAAATATTTATATTTCCCAACGGTTTCTGATAGACATAAATGTAAATTCCTTAATTTTAATTATGTTCTCACTCAGTTCTTAACTGCTCATGGCAAACCTTCTGTTTACTTAATTCGATTCAAAATTCAATCCACCTCTGATTATATTTGTGAAAATGATCTTCACGATGTCCCTAACATTTTATTTAATTGTCCCATTTTCTGTCTTGAAAGATATGAACTTGAATTATTGCTTCAATCCTCAGGTTACACTTTTTCAAAACCACTTACACATATTTTGGTGAATTACAAAATTTATTTATATATCACGACTTTCTGTCCTGCACCGTGGCGTAGTGGGCTAAGGCAGTATGCCTTGGTCCCTGGCCATGGAAAGCGGCCCGGGTTCGATCCACCCGGTGGGGATTTAAGGTCCCGGGTATAGGACCGGTGCCCACTCAGCCTTGTGAGGAAAGTGAGGAGCTTACGCTAGGTAAGCGGCCCTGGACACGGAAACCATCATTCCGGCTGGGGGATGCCGATATGCTGACCACATCTCCTCCCCGTATCAGTTGGATGATCGTCCACCTCTGCCGTGCGCAAGTGGGCGTGAGGCCGGCAGTCGGGTTGGTAGGCCTTGGCCCTATAAGGGCTGTCGTGCCATGAGTTATTATCATGACTTTCTGGAACAAAATACTTCTGAAACTTAATGATACACTTTGCTGTTTACTGTTTGTCATCTTGATGATATTGTATTGTATTACCTTTGGGTAGCACAGGAATCATAAAATTGGATAATAAAAATATAACATTTCTTAAGGTTCACCGGTTACGTAAAAGTCATCCAGGATGAAGAGCACTTCAGAGTCTATTTCCAGAAAATTCTAAATATACATTTCATTTGTCATGAAAATATCATACTTAGATGACACTTATTGTATTAAAACTCGAAAGATCAATTTTTGAAAAAATTAATTTTTTGAAAATATTTCTACTCGTATATAAAGGGTAGTTTGGTTTAGGGAGATATTATTTGAAAATCTTGTTGCATCCCTTAAAAATGCTGGGCTTAAATACACAATTTAGTATTTAATTGTCTTTCCGTTTTTAGGTTATGCTTAAAAGAGATACATTAATAATAATAATAATAATAATAATAATAATAATAATAATAATAATAATAATAATAATAATAATAATAATAATAATAATAATAATAATAATAATAATAATAATAATAATAATAATAATAATAATAATAATAATAATAATAATAATAATCATCATCATCATAATCATAATCATAATCATAATCATAATCATAATCATAATCATAATCATAATAATAATAATAATAATAATAATAATAATAATAATAATAATAATAATAATAATAATAATAATAATAATAATAATAATAATAATAATAATAATAATAATAATAATAATAATAATAATAATAATAATAATAATAATAATAATAATAATAATAATAATAATAATAATAATAATAATAATAATAATAATAATAATAATAATAATAATAATAATAATAAATAATAATAAATAATAATAATAATAATAATAATAATAATAATAATAATAATAATAATAATAATAATAATAATAATAATAATAATAATAATAATAATAATAATAATAATAATAATAATAATAATAATAATAATAATAATAATAATAATAATAATAATAATAATAATAATAATAATAATAATAATAATAATAATAATAATAATAATAATAATAATAATAATAATAATAATAATAATAATAATAATAATAATAATAATAATAATAATAATAATAATAATATTAATAATAATAATAATAATAATAATAATAATAATAATAATAATAATAATAATAATAATAATAATAATAATAATAATAATAATAATAATAATAATAATAATAATAATAATAATAATAATAATAATAATAATAATAATAATAATAATAATAATAATAATAATAATAATAATAATAATAATAATAATAATAATAATAATAATAATAATAATAATAATAATAATAATAATAATAATAATAATAATAATAATAATAATAATAATAATAATAATAATAATAATAATAATAATAATAATAATAATAATAATAATAATAATAATAATAATAATAATAATAATAATAATAATAATAATAATAATAATAATAATAATAATAATAATAATAATAATAATAATAATAATAATAATAATAATAATAATAATAATAATAATAATAATAATAATAATAATAATAATAATAATAATAATAATAATAATAATAATTAATAATAATAAACTTCAACTTCCTAAATGCTTATAACTAAGGGGCGGAATTCTGTGACTTAAAAAGGCAAAACATAGAGGTATTTATGACCTAAAGATAGTCTAAATATGACCCAAAACGTTAAAAATATGATCTTCATAATTTAATGAATTTATTGATCGTATTATATTAACTGACAGTTAAACTTTAATTAACAATTGATAATTGTTCATGCATAAACATTTTAATCGTTTCTGCAGAAAAAAAAAATCTTCTCTACTTCTTAATTCAGCACTTTAAAGAATATGTAAGTTTAAGAGAGTAAGAGAAGAATAATTATTGTAGGGACGAGTTTCCATCAGTAACAAAATTACATTGAATGACCATCTGCATTTTTAAATTATTAAAATCGATGCTTCTTCCAGACCACCTGTAAGAAAGTTTGCTACACACACACACACACACACACACACACACACACACACACACACACACACACACACACACACACACACACACACACACACAAATGGCAGAGCTGCTGGTGACTACTTTTATACAGACTTATGTTGGTTTATTTAATTTGTGATGACTGCTGACTATAGTATAATAAACCCAAAATATGACTAAAATGACTAAAATAACTTAATTATTGAAATAAGCCTAAATATGACCAAAGTTCTGAAAAAGTGAGAAATATGACTTTAAGAGTCAATAAATATTGCATAATTTTCATCAGAAGACATGTGTATATGGCTTCATTAAAAATATGACATGTGTAAGAGTTGTTTTAGTTTAGGCCTCAAGAATTGAAAACATTTAAATGTGTTTAATAATAGTTTAAAAATCGGTATGTAAAAGTTAATACGCGTAAGAAATGAAAGTGTGAAATTCAGGGGGACATGAAAGGTATGATTGTGTAAATGATGTGATGCAATATGTTGCTTTTGGTTGTTATAATTGACGTGGATCATGGAGAAAGAAGCTGTTTGGTAGTTATGGCAACGAAAGGAGAAAAATCTATAATCTTGGAGAAGTGACTAGAAAATTAGCGCCTTTTTACTTGAGAAGATTAAAGGGAACGGACGTACAATTCAGTGTCAGGACGTAATATTATAAAAAAGATTTAAAATTGATTTCCTGAAAACTATAGCAAAGTAATAGAATTCCTTTGTAAAGTTTTGTATGGATAATGGTATAAAGCATTTAAATTGGATTAAAAGTTTGGAGTTATAAAATTAAGTAACATTGATTTATTTCGGAATTTATTTAAAAATTCCCTTGCTAAAGACCACACCTGAGTTTACAGAGTTCTTAGGCACCAATTGGAGCAGCGCTGGGGACCGAGCAACAAATTTGAATAAAACATTCAGATTTATGAGGAGACCGTCATCCCACTATCTTCACCGTCGAACTTCCGGGACTGGGATCACCCCAACGAGGAAAACATTTCGGCTACATATGGCTTCTCTATGTGGAACGCGATAATCGCTCGTGTTCGATCTCACCCATGTAGCGGGGATATTAGGTCTCGGGTATAGAATCGGTGCCCACTCAGCATCGTGAGGAAAGCGAGGAACTTACAATAGATAAGCGGCCCTGGTCACGGAAACCAACATTCCGGCTGGGGGATGCCGAGATGCTGACCACATTTCCTCCCAGTATCGGTTGGATGATCACCCACCTCTGCCGTGCGTAAGTGGGCGTGAGGCCGGCAGTCGGGTTGGTAGGCTCAGGCCCACTTGGGGCTGTTACGCCATGGGTTAATATACAGAGTGAACATAAAGTCTCGATCCATTTTTGAGAAAAACGCTTGATTTTGAATTTCTTTTACAGAAGATTTGAAAGATGTTGTCAACTGAAGAATGAATAGCTGTTGTCTGCACGTTTGAGGGGATTTACATATCAGGAGGTTCAAGCGGATTTTGAACCAATATTGCATAAACCCGGTCCTACATGGGCTAATATCAGACTATGATGCATAAATTTCAAAGAACAGGCAGTGTGCAAGACGCGAAACGTTCGGGTAGACCCCGGGTGACCGATGAAACTGTGCGGCAGGTAAGCGATGCTTGATTAGAAATCCGAAAGCATCAACCAGGAGGTTAAGTCGAGAGTTGGCTGTACCACAATCGACAGCGTGGAAAATGCTGCATTTCACTTTAAAAAGCGGTCATACCAACTCCAAATTCGACATTTACTGGAACGGGAAGACTACGCCTGTCGCGACCTGTTGATGGCAGTTGAAGAAGCCAATATGTTGCAAAATGTGTTGTTTAACGATAAGGCCACCTGGCATGGTCAACAGACACAACTGCAGAGTGAGGGTGATGAACAACCACATGCGATCATGGAATGGGAACGAAACACCCCAAAAGTTAATGTGTGGTTGGGGCTGACAAAATCGAAGATGTAAGGGCCATTTTTCTTTGGAGAACAAACAGTGACTGACATTTTATACCTTGATATGCTACAACTGTTTCTTTAACCACAATTACAACGGGATGGCATTTTGGAAACTGATTTTCCAACAGGGTGGAGCCCTTCCTTATTTCACACTGATTGTTGGGGAGTATGTGGATACCACATTCCCATGTCGATGGATTGGCATATGGGAGCTACGTTCCCCAGATTTGACACCTCTTTTTTTGCATGAGGATACGTGAAATCACTAGTCTCTAAAGTTAAAATCACCTCATTGTCATTCTTAAGGGGCGTATTAGGCAGGCAGTGCGCAACATCACATCAGCAATGCTGAATAAAGTTTTTGAGGCAGCAGTGCATAGCTGGGAAACCTGTATGGCAGTGCAAGGTTGTCATATCGAATGAGACTAAGAAAAGACGTTCATGGATTATGTCCTAACATGTAATATGGTTTACAATACCTGTATTTGTTTGGATCTAATATTAGGTTATCTCGAAAATGGGTCGAAACTTTATGTTCAGCCTATATATATTGAATGGAGCCTGTTTCCGGTGAAATGTCAGCATAGTATTGAATTAAATGAAATGCCATACCTCGTTCAACTAACAGTTCAATGTAGAGAAAGTAACGATAGGTTTTCAAAGAGGTTTCCACTACTACTTGTAACGATTGTCTCTGTAGATTCTTCGATTCAATAAAATTGTTCTCGTATTTAGCACCTTTGTTCAGCAGGTAAATGTGCCAAAGAAAAAGTTACAAAATAAACGGGCAATAACTTAAATACAACCAAAACGTGTAATTCTCTGCAAGCGTGGAGGTTGAAATATAGGCAATGATTGCACTGATGGTGCTGGTTATAATGTAAATGAAAGCCGGAATGTATGAGGTGAAAAAATGACTTGAGGGGGAAAATGTGGAAGCCAAGGGAGTGAATTTACACTGTACATTGTTGTAGCCACTTATTTTGAACTCTCGAGGGAAACCTGAACGAAGAAGACATTCTGATATCATGCTTAATCACGACACACGTGCATATTTAAAATCTATAAACAAGACACGCTGGTGAAGCTTGCCTGCCACACCGGTTTTCTCTAAAAGGTTTACGAGCCGAATAAATGGGTTTGTCTTAGGAAATTGTCTACTGCCGATATAATTTTGATATACAGGTTCGGAAAGGGGGAAAAAGTCAATTACACTATAATCTAGATTAATGATGTAGGTAAATGGTGTTTTAGCAGTATCTCAAGCCAGCAGGGTATAAATCGTGTGCTACTCCGGTTTTAAGTGCTTAAAGGTAGGAAGTACCGACAGAGGTTTAGAAATCTTCTCGACAGATTTCATCATCGTGAAACTTGGCCTATTCCGGATCTCCTCAGCATGACGCCAATAGTCTTGTTTCAGCACTTGTTTTGCTATACTTCCTGGAAGTACTGAGGATGTTATGGGTTCTCGGTTCATTAGCAAGGCACGCCCTTATTTTAATTTCCTTCCACTTCATTGCAGCAATAAGAAAAACATTCAAGTCTGAAGCTTTAATAGCCACCCCTAAATTAATCCAATATAGTTTTACAAACGAGGATGGTTCATTTGGTAGCCTGGTTCGATTCCCAGTCAGTGGCCATCCTGGCCCTATATTCTTTTCTTGGATTTCCCAGGCAAATAGGCGAATGCTTCCCTGGATTATGTACTACCATAAACTCTCCTGTCTGTGATTTAGTTTCTTTTCATTTTTCAGGGTTAGTTCTAGTCGAAACCTGCATACAATTGCTCAAAAAACACATGGATACAAAAATTAAAAATGTAAATTAATCGCTCTTACACTCTAGGCGTGTGTAGCTAAGGTTTGGATAGGTACAGTCAGATTGAAAATTGGAATGCCATAGCCAAGATAGGCACCAGGGATTTCCCGGTCTCCGTCCGGTGGCTTTTAACCATTGAGCTACCATGGCCAACATATCAGCATGTCAATAAATTCTGCAACTGATTCGTATTTTTTCGGGTAAACTGCTAGGGGTTCTCATGCACAATGAGAAGAGCACCTTTTACGGCAACTTACTATGATGTAAGTACTTAAGTCCCAGGCTTCATAGTTACTACTATTAGGTAAATTGATGGAGATTAATCGCTTTCCCATACTTCCATGTGTCCCCGTAGGTGGTGCGAGCGCTGCGAAACCTTAGCACTCGTGGTACCTCTGACGTTACTAAGAGGAACCTCGGGCCGAACATTCGAGCCCCTCCCGAATGGTAGTTGTTCGGATTGGGTTGGACTCGAGGGGGCAGTGTGTACCCGACTCCCGCGGGGGAACGGATACCTCTGAGGTGGCAGCCCAAATCTGCAGCCTCAAACCCAATAAATCCCCAGGGCATGACGTTGTTACGGCACTCATGCTCCGGAACCTTCCTAACAGAGCCGTGATTCATTTGACGCGGATTTACAATGCATGCTTTTACCTCCGCCACTTTCCAACTTGTTGGAAGGAGGCGAGGTTGGTCTGCATTTTGAAGTTCGGCAAGGATCCGCTCTTCCCATCTAGCCAGCGCTCCAGCAGTCTGCTCCCAATCGTCTAAAAGTTTTTGAGCGATTACTCCTGGCCCACCTGACTCCTCTCTTCGAGGAAAGGCATCTCCTACCGGATCACCAGTTCGGGTTTCGTCGGGGCCAGTCCACGACCCTCCAGCTGCTGCGACTGGTGGAAATGTGTAGTGTTTAATGAAATGTGTAGTGTTTAACGCCCGCTTTTACTACATACTGCACCGCAGGCGATGACACTGATGATACATGAGATGAAGATGGAACACCGGTGGAATGAAATGGCGGGGGAAACCTGAGATCGTAGAGAAAACCCGCCCCAACGTCGTGTTTTCCACCACAAATCTCACTTTGCGGTCTCATGGGATCGAACCCGGGCCGCCTTGGTGAGAGCCAAGTGGTCTAACCACTGAGCCACGGCGCGGCCTGCGACTGGTGGAGAAGGCTGCCCTGGGTTTCCAGGACAACCTCAAAACCGTCGCGGTACTCCTGGACGTGGACAAGGCCTTCGCCAAAACGTGGCACCAGGGCTTGCTGTACAAGCTCAAGGAAGCACACCTTTCCTCCCCATACCTCACCCTGATTAGTAGTTTATTTCTGGATCAGGGTGCGGGTCGAAGGTAAACTCTCCTCCGTCAGACCCATAGCGGCTGGAGTCCCGGAAGGCAGTGTACAGTCGCCATTGCTCTTTGCTGCCTACATGTCTGACCTCCCAACAGAAACTGGCACTGTCCTTTGCCAATATGCTGACGACGTCCTCGTCTTGGCACAGAATAAAAACGTCCGTTACAGCCGCCCTCCGCTGCAGCGATCACTCCGGGCCATCGTTAATTGGAGTGAAAGGTGGAGGATGGCCATTAGCCCACAGAAGCGCTCTGCCCTTCTGCTGGGGAAGGTCCTCCGCTGGCGCCCGCAAGGAGACCTGCGGTTGAGGTGGAGAAGGATCCCTTGGGTTCGATCCGCCAAATACCTGGGTGTCCGACTGGACAGCGGCCTCACCTTCACCCCAAATGTCCGTGAAAAAATCAGCCTTGGCCACGCTGCGCTCAAGCAGTTGTACCCCATATTCCGGTCAACCATGCCCACTTGCCTCAAACTACGGGTGTATCGTGCGATCATCCCGCCAATGATCCTGTATGGATGCGAGGACTGGGGCTCGGTAACTCATTACACCATCCGCAGACTGCAAGCCGTGCAGAACAGGGCTATACGATACCGAACGTACGTTTCTATCACACCCATTCTGGCATACCTAACGTTGAGGACGTTGTGCGTGAACGTTCGCACACATTGTATGCCAGAATCACACCTCACCCCAACCAACTAGTTAATACACTAGGTCAATATGACAACCACGCACCAAGAAGGAGAAAGAGCTATCGCCTCCCCAAGGACGCCCTTGGGTGGTGAGTTGAGCCTCTCATCCCTTCACTGCCAAACTCCGTCTGTCCCGGCCATACTGGGGCTGGATTTGACTTGTCAGCTGACCTCCGCCAGTCGAGTCCGTCCCGTGAGACCAGAACACGACCTGAACCTAAATATAACCCCAGCCACCCGACCTCTCGCTCCTGGCCCCGCCACACTGAACGGACCCTGCAAGCAGGCCGTTCCTGGCGCGGCGGCATTGGGCACTGGCTTCCTCTCTGGACGCTCATCCCACCGCCAGGAGCACCAGCAGAGGTCGAATCAGGTCCATCATCTTACAAAAACATCAAAGGGTACCGTGGCGCTCTGTCCACCGCCCGAGAGCACCAGGACGACTTGTTCTCGCTCATGGCTCACTACAGAGCCAGTAGAAGGTGTGCTAGATCACCAGGCAGCCCCACCGAGGTTGTTCGGTAGTCTTCCCTGCGGGGTTGACAGGCATTAGTGGCGTATCCACTTCCACCCGTCTTGACATTGTTGTCTATAGGGGGGGGGGGCTTTTAGACTCCAGGAATTGCCCCATGGAAAGAGCCCCGCAGTTTTCCATCGCTCCTGGGTTGTTAGAGACCGGAGTCTTCGGACTCTCGGGTAGACCTTGCAATGACATGACATAACTCCCATGTGTAGGCTAAGGTAGAGTCAAGTTGAAAAATGCAATGCCATGGCCGGGATTTGAACCATGGATCTCCCGGTCTCCGTGCAGTTGCTCTTAACCATTGAGCTACTACCTCTAGGGAGCCAACAGTGACTCATTTTCATCAATTAATTTAGTGGTTTAACTATGAAGCCTGCTAATCTAGTACTTATAACACAGTAAGTCGCAACAAACGGAATGTATCTCATTGAGATTTCCTAGTGATTTAGTGGCAAAAATGTGAGTCAGCTGGAGAATTTACTTGTAATGTTACGCTGACATGTTGGCCATGGTAGTTCATTGGTTAACAGTAACCGGACGGAGATCAAGAGATCCGTGATTGAAATCCCGCCTAAGACTCTATCTATCCAAACCTTAGCCTACTCACGAAGGAACAATCATTTAACTTAATAGTGGTAACTATAAAGCCTGGGACTTTTGTACTTAAAGCTCAGTAAATCGCCACAAAGGGGTGTTTTATAGGAGAACGGGAAACAATGCGAGTCAATTGGAGAATTTCGTGTCACGCTGGCATGTTGGCCATGTTAACTTAATGGTTAACAGCAACCAGACGGAAATCGGGAGATCCGTGTTTCAAATCCCGGATGTCACTTTGAATTTTTCATTTTGACCTTCTCTATCCAAATCTTGGCATACACATGGAAGAACAATTAATTACCATAATTAACCTATCAGTGGTTTAACTATGAAGCCTGGGACTTACGTACTTAGGGCACATTAGAACCCCTAGCGGTTTACCAGGAAACATGAGAGTCATTTGGAGAATTTAATGTCATGAAGGCATCTTGGCCAGCATAACTAACATGGGAAAAGTTGGTTAAGTATCAAGCTTGATATTTAAGTTCAGCATTTTAGATGCAGCACGGAGATTTTCTTTAAGAAAGAAAACGTTCCTTTCCTATCCGTTACACTGAACATTTTTCGAAAATCTTGACTTTATCACAAACGGTTCCAATAATTTTGGTCAAATTTCCAGTTGTTTAAGATGTTTTATTAACCAGTGAAATTTGTGTTTAAGTTTCTGGCAGTAGCCTCTAAAGTGTTCTCCATTCTGCTCTTCATTTGCATAACAGGTAAACCGTTAAGTTGTGGACAAAATCCTACACAAAAAACCTGTAGATCTCGTTAAAGTACACAAGTTATGTCAAGCACATTTTCTGTAGAGAGAAACACTTCAGAAATATTCCTTCTTATTGATTTGAATTTTCTATATTTAATTTTGTCAAAAACTACGTATTTATTCCCTTTTTATCCTTTGGTCAAAAATAATAGGAATTTCTAACTTACCTTTTTTACTATCGCTTAGGCCGAATATATTTGCTTATTGCCGTTTTGCTTAGTAAGAAATATGTAATGAAATTATCTCGATTAACGTGACATACACAGAAGAATGTGCGTTTGTAAAGGGTAAGGCTATGAAAGTGCAACACATAATATACTTATTTTCCTGATTATGCAAGGAGAACAAAATTTCAGAAGCATCACTTACGTATTACGAACCAAACGGGTTTTCTTTATCCAGCTTTATTGAACCCTATTTTACACAGTGGTATATTAGGGTTAGAGTTGATGCATTAAAATATACAATTTTAACAAACATATTTTAAATACTAGAAGGAAGAAATGATGTTTTAATCTAATGCATATTAATTTAACTATTTCAGACGTTTAAACACTGAGTTTATAAACATCATGAAGTACTTATACTGTTGTGGCTTCATTAGCAAAGTTGTGAGTGGAGCAGAAAATTCAGTTCCTAGAGAGTCTAGCTTGAATATTAATTCTTCTCTTTCTCTCCAGAAAATGGGACAACAGAAAAGGAGATGAACCACAGTTTGAAATTCTTCACCACACATGCACTCGGGGTTGGATGTTAAGTGAAAGCGTGATATGTATTCACCAAATTTACCCTGTCCATTTAAAAATTGTGTCAAAACAAAATTTGGTACAAGAATTTCACATTTTCCTCTGTCATATACACTAGGATAAAATAAATTTTTGTTAAACTTCCATTTGGAGTTGTTAGCCATTGTTGGTTCCATTCTTCAAGAATATGTTGATGTATTATTCTCCTTACATTAGAAATAGGACATAAAGAGTATGTCACAGGAAGATTGGATTCTGCAGCCTTCTTAGCCAAGCAATCAGCTCTCTCGTTACCTAAAATTCTACTGTGTCCTTTAAGCCATCCCACGCAAATATGTCCTGGATGGTTTTGAAGCAAGGTTCTGATTTCATGTGCTAATGAATTTAAATTGTATTTGTTATTAATAGCGAGTAGAGCTGATCGTGAATCACTAAGAATACGGGCAATGTTCCCAATGACAGTACACCATTTTATAGCTTCTTTAATTGCTAAGAGCTCCGACTGGAATACAGAACATTCAGGTGACAATTTGAACATGGAGTGAGTTAGTTCCATTTCGTTTTCGTAAACAACAAAAGCACATCCTACTGCAGATATATTATCTTCAATTTGGAAACCCGAACCGTCTGTATATATCTAATAATCATGAAAATTACACATTTCCTTTAAACAGGTTACAAAACTTGATGGGTGTCCTGCTGTGGTAGGATGCTCCGGGATTTGTAGTTTTAAGTGAGACAGATAAGACGCACATTTACGTTCATGTCTTAAATTCGTAATAGTTGCTGTTGATAAACAGTGAGGGCCAAAACCAAGCGGTTTGACTGAGTCGGTTTAGTCTATGGCCCGCATTTGGGAGGCGGGTTCGATTCCTGTGGCTGAACTACGGAACTCGTAGCTTTTTCGGGTGTTTTCCCGGGTCGCCAGGCAAATTCTGGGTAGGTTAATTACATCTCTCGAATTTCTTGTCCCTCCATTTCATTTCCATTATCATTTCACATCATCTCTCATCTGGTAGTTTGTTCAGGGTAGAAGTGTCGGCGGTACATACTATGATGATATGTTCTGAGCTGCCGGTTATGTTGGCCCGACGGGGAGTTTCCAACTGGCAAAGTGTAGCGATCCTGCCCTCTGCAATATCGTGGCTCTTTGGGGTGGCCGCCATTTTTCTCCTCTCATCTCATCCTTCCTCCCGATCATGCCCCATCGTAATCCAAACCTAATTGTTAAAGAGTTGGCTATCATCTAAGCTTTCTGCATTCCCCCATTCCCCCTGTATCATTCTCTGTGGTCTAGGGATAACGCGCTAGCCTCTGGTTCTCGAGGTCGCGATTTCAAACAACGCGGAGGACGATGGATTTTATCGGGCTTAAAAATCTTAAGTACGGCTTCCTTTGAAAAATAAGTACAGCTGGTAGCCCCCTGTCTTAGATTTACCGTAACGTAAAGTAACCTTAAGTCTGATAAAGAGACAAAATTAAGCGCCCAAAGTGGGTCACCCAAAGTAGTAAAAGAAAGTCCATTTAAAATAATTCTGCTTGTATATAGAAATATGTCTCGGTTCACTACGACACTATTACACGGTTTGGAGGAAGCCCTTGGTACCTCGACCAACGAAATATTTTGAGTCTTTGCAGCTGATAGGGCGCCCGCGGGAGGCGGATTAAGGAATGGGATGGGAAGATACTAAGGATATCGGGTTGAGGAGATACGATAGCTAAGGGCAGTCCTAAACAATGCAGATTTTAATTCCACGGTGGCGGTTCCTGTAACTGACTACCCTCCCCTGCTGGCTAGGAGGGCCGAGACTGGAGACTTCCCCAATTCCGGGAATGAGAATTTACAGAGTCCAATGCACCTGCCATGCCACCGAAGCTCCCTGAAATATTCAAACAGGATTGAAGGTGAAATGAAATAAGTGAGGTGATACAGAGGGACAGGAAATTTGGAGGCGCAATCACATATCAACCTGGGGAAAGTTCCCAAAAACAGATGAATCAGGAATCGGACCCACCACTTCCGAAATGCGAGCTACAGATGATACCTCCTGAGCCATCCTGCTTGGTATCAAAGTAAACAGAAGAATCAGTTTTGTAGGAAAAGTTTGTTAATAGGTACGGGAATTTTGCACTTCTTCTTCTTTACCATATCCATGGTATACCACTTATCGCAGTGTTAGGGGATTCTTCTTCCTCTATCCTTTAAGGTCGGGCCTGAGGACCCGAAGTTTTAGATCTGATACAGAATCAGGATGGGTGATCAGCCAGATGCCTGGTGTGAGGATGAGAGAAGTGGACGGCAGTATGAGGGCGAGATGAAAGACAGGAAAAGGTGATGATATCATAGAGCTCTTCCGACAACCCTGATGTCCACTTTCTTCTTGTTTGGTGGCACTTTCTACGACCAAGTAGACAGAGTAGCAATGTGCTCCCCTCTGTCACCAGCTATAGCCAATTTCTATATGGAACACCTAGAACATTAAATACTTGCCACAGCTCCACTTAAACCGTCTCATTTCTATAGATACGTAGACGTCACTTTTGTGTTTGGCCACATGGATCACACACTTTGCCTAGCGTTCTTGCGCATCTCAACAGCCTTCGACCTCAAATACACTTCACCATGGAAGTGGAGAAGGATGGAACTCTTCCATGTCTGGACATTCTTGTTTCAAAATACAGCAATGGTACACTGGGGCATGCTGTATACCGCAAGCCTACACACACCGATCTCTATCTGAACGCTCTTAGTTTTCATCACAAATCTCAACGACTGGGAGTTCTCAATACACTGGTCCACAGAGCTTTGTCTATCTCTGATCCCAGCCACTTAAAAGAGGAATTACAGCACCTGAGACTCACTTTCCGTCAAAACGGCTACTCCGAATATGACGTTGAAGCCTCGTCACCAAAGCTAGGAAAGGGAAACCTGTAATACAGCAAGCGTCAGATAAGCCTACCGCTACAGTCTGCATCCCGTTTACCGGCAATCTATCCGGTAGAATCAGCAGAATTCTCGCCAAGTACATCAGGATCATCCACAAGCCGGCTCCGAACATTAAACATCTGTTGAGACCAGTGAAAGACAAACTGGACTTCCAAATTCCGGGAGTGTACCGCATTCCGTATGAATGTGGGACATCTTATATGGGACAAACCGGAAGGACCATCACTACTATAATACACGAACATAAACGGAGCATTCTTTTAATGCAACCTGAGAAGTCTGGACTGGCAGAGTATTGTTTTGATAACGACCATAGAGCCAATTTTAGGGAGACGACCATCTTGGCAAAATGCAACAGTTACTGGAAGCGGAGAATTAAGGAGGCTTTGACCATTTCCTCTGAAAGGAGCACGCTTAACCGTGATGCTGGATTTCAGTTCAGCTCCTCTTGGAAACCGGCCTTAAAATGGAAATCGGTCGACTTAAGGAGCACAGGTCTATAGAGCTTGATAATCGAGTAAAGTAGTTACATTTCTTTGATCCAATTAATTTTCTATACTCACGCCATCTGCTGACCTGGCATTTAATTTACTGAAAAATCTTTTGTTCAGTAATGCGAATTTTGATAATGTTTTGTCTCTCTTAATATTTGTGTTATATCCAGTGATTCATTTGTGGTAATAATATTTAATAAATATCCTGATGATGGGAGAGATTTACGCTCCCGAAACGTCGATTTCTAATCGTCTTTTCACCTGGCTTGCTTCCCGAGCAGAACTTGAGCATAAGGTTTCAATGCATTTACACGAAACGACAAACTGTGAATTGATGGGCTGAGCAGAGAAGTGGCGCAAGGAATATCCAAGCCGCAGAGCAAACAAATGTTGATGCAGAATACTTAAACAAGTGAACTTCGGTATCCGATGTGAATGTCCAGAATGTGCATGGGATAAATGCAGAATGCATTGGCGGAGGGGAAGTGATAAACAAAATTAAATGGGAGAGAAGAGCGGGAAATCTCAGAAATGGCGGTCGGCGGAGCGAAGAAGAAAATAAAAAAAAAAATGTAATTGCATTACATTGAGTATAGAGGGAAACAAATATGGCAATCGAGGTGATTAAGAAAATGAGTGAAAAAGTGTGGAGATACAAGGGATCAGGGAAAAACAGAGTGAAACAAGTGTGGAGTTGCAAGGGATCAATGTGAAACAAGTGTGGGGGTTCAAGGTGTTAAAAGAGCTGCGAAATTTAGGCAGGGGATATCGAGGTGTGGGAACATATCAACAAGGCAAAAATATGGCTTTTATGGGCACATTGTATAAGGCAAGGAATACAATGGTGTCTTGAGAGGTATAGGAAAAGTTTGGAACAAATGCAATACGGCTGTACAAACTGCAGAAAGCTGCTAAGTGAAGTTAAATAATTAGTAATAGGGAAAGAGGACGCAAATTGGGACGTGGAAGTGAGCAGTATTGAAAAGTAAGGTTAAGTGAATACAGACAGTGAAATAAAAATGTGAAGTAGAAATGAGGATAATAATTTACAGATAGAGATGAAAGTTTGGCAAACATGAAAAATTTAGCGGTTGAAGGAAAATTAAATGAAAAGTAATGACTATTAAAAGGGGCAAATACGTGCCAAATATGTAATTGTATTGAAGGGCTGTTAGGAAAAGTGCTTAGGCCCAGCTCAGGTAACCCAATTTGCATTTTTCTTCTTCTTCACTTCAGGGATTAGGCATTTCTGTCTGTTCCGTCTTCGCATTCCATCAACTATCCCCATCTTTTATTAGGGCGTCTTACATCTCTTCTTCCACAAGGATTGTATCTTCTTCTTAAAACCGGTACTCTTTCTTCGTCAATTCTATTCATATGTTCCTTCCAGGTCTGTATATTTTCTTCTATTTTGTCTTGTAATTTATATATCCCTAGTTTCTAGTTACTCCTAGTTTCATTTCTTATTAAATTTCGTCTAGTACATGCTTTAACTGTTCAAGAACCTCACTTCTGTGACTATATCTTAGTTTTATCTCTTTCTTTTAATATCCAGGACTCACTTCCGCATATGAGCACTGGAACTGGCATCGTTATATAACATTTTAAATTTGTTTCTTTCCTTTTTTTTTAATTTACCTCCTCCAACGTTAAGTCACATCGGACGATAGATGAAACTGGTGAAATGATGCTCAAATGAGTCCGGGATCCATGGGGCTTAGAGTTACCCGACATACGTCTGTCAAGATAAGGGAAAACCCCGGAAAAATCTTGCCCAGGTAACTCACCCTGACCGATATTCGAACTCGGGACCACGCTACCGAGACGGGCGTTTCTTTCCTTGCTGTGTTTTTCAATGTTCTTGCTATAGTTCCACATATCTGCTGAAATTTGTTTATTTTGTTTTCCATGTCTTTATCTAAATCAAAGCTTACATCACAGCCCAAATAGCTAAAATTCGAGAGCTGTTCTAGGCATTTATTTTCAATGCTTATTTTTGATCTTACAGGATATTTTCCTCCATTGTCTTTATTTACGTTTTCTTTGTGGATATATTTATAAATATTCGTTTACCAGTGAATAAATTATATACACGGAACGTTGAAGGTTTTTTTCATTTTCTTGTCTTATTGCTATATCATCAGTATAGAATATCACTATTAAGTTTTTATTTTTATTTAGTTGTATTCCTTCATCCACTTGTTTTTTCCAATTTTTTATCAAATTTTCCAAGTATATATTAAATAGTGTGGGAGAAAGGCTACATCCCTGTCTTACTTCTTGATTTACTTTTATTTCTTCTGTTTTTATCGTGCCTGTATTTATGACCATTTTTGTGTTTCTATATAAGAGTTTAATTATTTCTACTATATGAGAGGGATATCCCCTTTTGTCCATTATGTTCCATAATCTACTTCAATTTATAGAATCAAATGTTTTTTCGAAGTCTACAGATGCTATGTGAGTTTCTAAGTTGACTTCTCATCTTTTTTTCTAAAATTCTCTTTTATTAAATGCATTATCACTAGTAGATCGTCTTACTTTATATTTGTTTTAGTACTCAATAAATCGCATCAATCACATCGATCATTGACATCTCAGTGTGAAGATATATAAGGTGTTTTATTCACGCCTTTGAAGAAGTTTCACGAATAGCGTGTTGAAATTTATTAGCCGTCGGAAGTTTGTAAGGAACTGACCTAGTAATTTTCAATCCAGGTTTATTAATTGTCTTTTAAGTTGATTTGGACGATTTCTCAGTCGGAACACGATCTTTATCTCAATTATCTCATTATTACAATATCTCAATTTAATAGATGAAATTTCACTCCCGATCTGTTAACACATGACGTTATAGTACAAATGAAATTAAAATCCCTCTAAAATATTCATTTTCTAAAATTACTCGTAGTAATCCATAAGCGTCCAGCTTCTTCGACAGTGAAACTTATATGTTCACGTCCATCTTCTGCGACAGTCAAACTTATTCTAGTAGCGTCCTACTAAGAAGTTTATTGTTTCTTCTCCATAACAACAATACGTTTCTTTGTCTACATCACTCGTAGCAACCTATATATGAGGATTGTTCAATAATGAACGATCATAATTTGTTATGGTCATAATTTTTCGCACTAAAATTCAATCTTATTATATTTCTTAGCTTAATGTGAAACAAACATGCCGTAGTAGTTTCATTGTTGGTACTCCTGGTTCCCGCCTGTGAGAACCAGGCAAGTTCACCTATGTTCAGTATCGCCTACCGCTGCAATGGAGGTAACACGCGAGGAATAATATGCGGCTTTGAAATTCTGCTTTCGTCTCAGCAAATCTTCAATTGAGGCGTATACAATGTTACGGGAGGCCTGTGGAGAGTCTGTTCTTCCCTACAGCACAGTTCGAAGGTGGTTTAAAATGTTTAAAGAAAGGAGAAAATCAATTTCAAAGGAAAGTGTACCCGGTGCCCCAGTTACTGCTCCTACGAAAGAAAACATCAACACCGCTGCTGCCATTGTCAGAGAGGATCGACGGACTACCTTAAGATCACTTTCAGTGGGTGCCACCCACACGTTGGTGACAGAAACATTACACATGAGACGTGTTTGTGCACGATGGGTTCAAAGACTGTTGATTCCCGAAGAAAAGGACTTTCGCATGCAGATCTTCATGTAGTTAAAGTTGATGTTACAGGAAGATTCGGAGTTTCTGTCAAACGTAATCACTGCTGATGAAACTTGGCTACATCATTTTGATCCTGAGAGCAATCAGCAAAGCTCAGTGTGGAAATCTCCTTCATCATCAACCCCCAAAAAAGCAAAAGTGGTTGCTTCTGCTGGAGTAGTTATGGTCATCTCATTCTTTGACATTCATGGAATGGTTTAGCAGCATGTTGTACCTGCACACACATCAGTAACTGGACAGTACTACAGGGATATCCTGAAAATATTGCAAGTCCATATCAGGCGCAAAAGTACCACATTTCCGTGAAGCGGGCTGGATGCTGCATCACGATAATGCACAGCCGCATATTGCCCATGCTGTTGCTGAATACCTTGCAAAAATCAGCGTGAAGTGCATCCCTCACCCTCCCTATAGTCCGGATTTAGCACCATGTGACTTTTTTCTATTCCCTAACTTGAAGAAACGCCTTGTCAAAAAAAAGAAGTTGTGACCATTCTTTATTGAAAAGCCCTCTTGCTATACACGTCTTATTTATTTTTACAATTTCAATTCCATAACTTAATTTAAACATTATAATATTCTAAAACATTATTTACACAGTTTAAAACTTTAAATACCATTATATAGGTAACGTATAAACAACACTGATTGCTTTTTCCGAGGCTAAATCTGACACAACTGTTAAAAAGTAATGCAATGCTTGCTCTATAAAGTAAATAGAGCAGTGATATCAGTTTGTCGATAGTGAGCTTTTGTACAGAACCATTGCTAAAAGTTTTCGTTTCTTGTAGTAGCTGTTACCAAATACATTTCTGTTCTTCACACAAAGATTCGAACAGGGGGGGGGGGGGGATCTGGTACCAAGAAGAAGAAGCAGCAGCAGCAGCACTCCGCCTAGTTCTCGTTTCTCAAGTACAGCGATCTGATTGGAAGTCGCACAGCAAGGATTTATGTAAGCACAAGATGTAATGTTTTGTTGGTCTGACGTCTGTTACAGTAGCGTACTTGCTGTCTCCGGTAGCGGTCTGGCCAAAAGTTCTGCAACACTTCACAACTATTTGTAGGTTGCTACTAATTTATCGTACCCTTCACTCAAAAATTTGGTTCCGAGATTTCACTAGAAATACGTACACCTTATCAGGCACCTTGAAAAATATTTAGAACTGTGTGATCTGTTACATTCACATGACTTTCTATCGTCATTCTTGTATTAATATTCTTACAAATGTTTATTCTTCTGCCTATTATGTTCATCGAGGTAAATACTTGGAGAATTTGTATTCCTGCATATTTTCTTGTAGGTCAGAAATACAACAGTCTTAAGCGATATTCGCTATGTGATGGCTTTGAAACTCCGTTCACCTTAGAAAACCGAGAGATAAAACTAATGGAAATAAATCTATTTGAGAATAGCATAAGTATTTGAAAATTCAAACCAATAGAAAGGGATATCTTAAAAATTGTGAACTCCGCAAAACATTTTATTTCACACAAATTAAGTGCTTTAACCAGATTTATTTATTTTGCATAGATAGCAACATTCTGTGACTTAGGCTTCACTAATTATTCTGAAATCTCCTTTATTATGATAAGAACCGTGCTTAAGAAAATCATTCGTGGCCTTCCGGAGGTCCGAGTTCGATTCCCATGACCGGCCTACAGACGCTTGGGTTTTTTCGGGGATTTTCTCGGGTGGTCAGGCAAATGCTGGGTAGGTTAATTACATACCCTGAATTTCCTGTCTCTCCATTCATCTCCATTATGTTACATCACCTTTCATCTGGTTTCAAGGTAGAAGTGTCGGCGGGAGTCTCGGCGGTGCATGGCCGGGTGATATGCTCCTGGTAAGCACTTCCTCCTTCGTTAGGACGGTATTGCGACAAACCCGCACAGCATCATTAAATTAATTGGGTTCTAATTGGAGCTTAATTGGAGCTATGAGTTCTGTTATCCTTAGGTGAATGGTTGTAGGAAATCGATTTTTGTGGTTGTTGGCTACTCAGTCGTATTAATAACACTTTGTTTGTTGTAGAATTATTTGATTTAATTCTTGAATCTATGTTTGTTTATCGGCTTGGATCGGTGACCACCTCTCAGACTTCGAAATCTTCGCTTCTCTTCTTAATGCACATAAACACGCACTTCCTGTCGTAGTATCAACTTGTAAATCAAGTTTTTCTTACTTCACCATTCAGTTCGAGCCTTATTCTGATCCCCTCTCTAAATTTATCACATGACCAAACTAGCTCACCCTTCTCAAGTGTTACATTATTATTGGTTTCTCATTTTATTCCGAATTTTCGCATTGGTTTGCAAAACTCATATGACTCACTGGCGTTCCGCCCATCCTGATTTGAGGAACGCCTACCCTGAGTTGTTTGTAACGGTATACATCGTTATCAAATCAGCGAAATAAATCTCTTTAGCGTTCATGCTCAACTGCATTTTGAAAGTCCTTTGTCCCAAAACATTCCTGGCTGAAAGAATACAATAGTTTTCAGACACTGAACATTTACTAACACAAAGAAGGTAACGGCCCTTCTTTCCTGTCTCTCCAACGTGTACAGATTTTTACACGAATATTTTCTCTTTCTTGCCCGGATGCGAGTATACTATATTGAATTATATTCTTGCCTTCTTATTCTTTAAGTCAACTGCTATCTTAATCATTCTAATTTCAAAGCATTTCTACTAATTTAGCTTCTTTTTTAATTATTTGACTTCGATTAATTCGCCGCCTCCTAATCGCTGCCTGATACTGCGGTTACGTATGAGGGTCACATTCGGCAGGACGGGTTCGATTCCTGTACTTCAGTTGTTGAAACTGTTTGTGTCGCTTCTTTATTATGTACTAATAAACTTAAATATGAATGAATAATGTCAGACGGAAGAATTCAATGCCATACTCGGGATTTGAACCACAGATCTCCCGCTCTGCATCGGTTGCTCTAACCATCTGAGCTTTTAAATATGAATTTTCGTATTTAAGCGAATGTTCACACACAAAGCACACACGCAAATACACACAAAAACGTTTTTATTTTGAATTCAGAGTAACTTGAAACATGTATTTTCGTTAAAATCTCAATATCAGATTTTGGGTATATCCTCTCCTTACTGTAGGTATGTATGTAGTACAGAAATTAAAAGACATATGGTGGAACGCTTTTGCGAGTACGCTCGTTTATTTTTGAGCAGCATAATTTGAAAATAAGACGTTGAATGAACACTAACCGATATCTGCGTTAGGAAGACTTTCGAACATATCCTCATGCTCTAGCTTTTTAAGGAAAATATTTGGTTACATTAATTAACTCTTCACCATATGTTTAAGTCTTGCTGCAATTCTGACAACGTCCCACTCTCTATTACTGCATCCCACTAATGAAACCCGTGGCGATCAGAGGTGGTAGAAGTAGCAGCAGGAATGTACGTCTTGGCCCAAAAAGAACTGTTGCACTGTGGAGTTAGTTTATAGTTTACGTATTTTGTGTGACTAATAAAATGTAAGTATATGTTAAATTATCTATGAATAACCTAATAAAAATTATTTATCGATGCTGTTTAAAGCTGCAGTTCTCATCGTATCATTCTATATTGGGCTGAAGAAAAAAAAGCACTTAATTTTGCTTAAAAGCCTGAGGTTATGCGACTTTAAGTTCTTTTACATGACGTAAATCTGCGGTAGGGGACTACCGACTTTACTTGCTTTCTAAAGAAAGACAATCTAAGGGTTTTTATATCCTAAAAGAATTAATTGCCCTCCGCAGGGTATGAACCCGACATCTGTAGGTTGCCAAGTTAGCTTTAGACTACATAGAATGACATATATACCCTATAAAGCCCCCTTTATTAGACATTTTACACAAATACAAAAAAAAAATAATAATAATAATAATAATAATAATAATAATAATTGAAGAAAAGGGTGTAGATATCATAAATAAACTTCTTCAAAATATTCCATAATGGACACATTTGAAAGTTTGCACTTCTTATTTCATTCAACCAATTCTATCTTTTTATCCCAAGAACTTATTACCTGGAATAACAGTTTAAACATTGTTCCCCAAATTTTAGTTAATTGATGAAAATTAATCATTTCTCCAGACTAGCCGAATATAGGCTAAGATATTTGGGATTTGAACCACGGATCTCCTGGTTTCCGTCCAGTCGCTCTTAACCATTGAGCTACCATGGTCAACGTGCCGGTAGACCACTAGGGGCTCTCGCATCCGAGACACACCGTTTGTGGCGACTCACTATCGTAACTGGAGAATTTAATGTCAGGAGGGCACGTTGACCATGGTAGCTCAAACGGAAACCAGGATATCCATGGTTCAAATCCTGGCCATGACATTGAATTTTTCGTGTTGACTCTATCCATTGTTTCCGGAAACTGGAGCTAGTTTACTGACTTTCTTTTTCTGTTTATACGCCGCCTTTAACTGTAATGGTCTTATCTGCCGCCGTTCTCCTTTGGAACATTTCGATCGTATTAGCTCGTAAACATGGGCTGTATCATTAGATCACGCATACATTCATAGTCTCATTCATACTTCCAGACTCTGGGGAAGATGGAAAATCATCTTGGTTGGAGAAAAATCCATACCCCCAGCCGGGAATCGAACCCGGAACCCCTAGCACGGCAGGTAGGTGCTCTACCCACTGAGCTACGGGGCCAGTGCCTTGTTTAATTTTTGATAGTTCATAAGTAAAAATTAATCGTGAATAGCAATTATGAGCGAATATGAGCAGCATAACATGATGGAATTACATAGAAAGGAATTTTAAATTGTGAAGAACCGAGCAAGAATGCTCCTGATAGAGTATGAGGTTCACATTCGGTAGGGCCAGGGTTCGAATGTTTTCGTTGGCTTCACTTGTAATATGTTGCACTGTTCGTAGCCCATCTCCACACGTGCTTGCTGTATTCTCCTCAGCTTTGGCAACGCCGGACCCAGAACCACGCAATACTTCACTGCTTATCACCGATTGTTCTTTGAAATAATTGTTTACACGATATAAAATTTCTCTGCCTGCCTATGCAACACCCGAAGTACTGTTGTATCTTCCATTATAGTTCACACTAACACTTCATTCCACACTTATTTCCCAACAGGTGGAAAAAAAACTTCAAGAAGCTCTGCTTGTATGAAGCGCATTGGCTGTTTTTATGTCACGTGGCATTTCCAAGTTTCTGCGCAACTAGCAGACGACAGCCTTCCTAACAGAATCCAAGTCTAACGTGTTAAGGGATATAACAATGCAATGCTCTGAAATCGGTTAGACAGATTTTTCTCGGCTAGCTCTTTCTACTCAAGCAGTTCAAAGTTACTTAAAGGGTTTGTATATCCTATATTGTGAATACTGTGAAATGGTCACAATTCACTCTTTCTGTTTTACTAAAATTCTCTGTAATTTCCTACAAAAAATTACATCATCTATGCTGTTTCTACAATTATTACCACGTTTAAAGTGTTTTAAGCAAGTATGCTCTTCCTTAAATCCATATACCACAAAATTTCTAATAAGCTTTTCCTCATTATGTAAAATTAATTGTTTTGTACACTTCCTGCTCACATGCATGTCCTCTGTGAAGCAGGCATTCTTATTAATTGTATGTGCAAACTGAAGAGCTATTTTAATTTAACAATGTCATTCGTTTCTTTAATGTAATATATTTTGTAGAATAAACCAACTGATATATTGTAATAGTTGTGGTTATGACAGTAGTTAATTGGTTAGAAAATGCATAATTTTTTTCAGTTCCTTAAGTAATTACGTTAATTAGAAAATGCATCATTTTCTTCAGTTCTGTAAAAGTTACGCTGGTTAGAAAAGCTTAATTTTGTTCAGTTCTATATCACAAATGATTCGCAAGGAAAAACTACATAAGGTATGAATCTTTTTGGAGCATATTCCTTTCCACTGTAGTTTATGATATATTTATTTTTTAAGATCTGCCTTAACGGTTAGAATCTCGAAACATAAACCAAATAGTTATAATTTTCTATTGATTATGTAGTAAAATTTTGCATCAGTTCTACAATGAAGCATTTTATACACTGTAAATTTTTTCAAGTGTTGTAAAACTAATAACTGCTGAAAGTACGCTGGAGTGAAATTACTAATTTGATAGTTTTACATTTTTAAGTCTTTTGTCATTAAAATGGCTAAAATGTAAATTTTCAATCTCATATAATTCCAAAAAATAATATTGATGGAACTTTAAACACCTTTTACAACACAAAATTTAAATTAGGGTAATAAATTAGATTGATCCTGTTATTATACTTGAAAGGAAATAACGAGTTATTTGCTCTTAAATGAAACATTTATTTATAGAGGTATTAATTTTGCATTACTTTAGAATGTTTTAATGAAAATCGACATTGTCTATAATATAGCTGCTCCTAATTCCACCTCCTTAATTTATTGTCTCATGTATTTTACTGTCCCAATTAAGCACTTTGTTATCCACCTGTTCCACGTGTTTCTTCAAGTCTATATTGATTAATTTTATCAGAGTGTAAATGAGTCCAATTCATCCTCAAACTCTTCTTCATTATCCAATCGCACCTTGTAGATCCGTTTCTAATAATACTTTTCCTTTCGGTATTCAATTTTACATTTCTTCTTGAAAGTTCGGGCCAATCTTACAGATTCATAAGTCTGAAGAAGCAATGGTTTGCAGAATTTTAACATTTTATCCTTCTTTGTGTGATTTTAATATACCTACATATATATCCCAGGAGAATTGCATAGCTTGTCTTTAGAAAGGGAGATCAGATAAGCACGCCGTGGCCGAGCAGTTAGACGGACTGACTCTCGCCAAGGCAGCTCAAGTGAGTCTGTCTAGTGAATGCGAGTGCAGCTGCCGCTCAAAGGAAACTACCCTTTCGCCCACTAATGACCGTCATAAATTTATCTCCACACTTCAGAAATGGAACGCTGTCGTTGAGGACCAATAGCAACCCTGAATTTCTCGAAGTGCCAGTCGCATGTCTACTCCACGTGGAGTCTCAGTTGCCAAAGTTCCAGCTTCCAGTTGATCTGTTTGATTACGTGCAGAAATTCGTTGTGTGTCACGATGTGGATGCCGTGGGAGGAAGATGCAGTGGTAAATGCAAATAAAGTACTTTCAGTCAAGTGAAAATAATCAAAATGATGACAATAGTGTGAATAACTGAGCCGAGTTATATTACTGGAAAAGCCTAAAAAAACAAAGTTATAACGGGAACTGTTTCTAAGCAAACTCATGCGCTTGTTTTGAACACATATAAATATGTGCTGACAAATAATCTTGGTAAGTGGTCGTGCAATGAACCTGATGATAAATTGTGGGTATTCACAGAAATAGTAAGAAATATTGTGACGAAAGGAATACCAAAGACACCGATCAAGTGTGAAAACAAAAGGAAACGTTTCTCTAAAGTAGATAATTTTACATGCGATTTAATTCGTCGAGAAATTTATAGATTCTTTGCAAAAGGGAGAGCACCCACCTTCGACGAACTGGTTGCACTTTTGCAAGAAATTTGTGATTTTCCTTATGGGCACTACACTTTGCGCGGCCTCCCAAAGGAGCTGGGTTTCAAATACCGGACTTTGAATAAGTTAAGGTTATTATGGAATCCAGTAGAATTGTAGCTTGGCGACATTACATATAATGTCAAAACTAAGGAGGTTTCGCAGTAATGGACATAAGATAATTTATTCAGACGAAACCTCGTACGATACCCATGACGTATCGAGAAGGGTGGCAACCTTGCAGAAAGGTCTGGGAGAAGGAGGGTCGTTGCTGTAAAACTATTATAAGGGTTCGTCAAAGGCAGCGGCCGAGGTGTACACGAGTTAACTAAACAGACTTTACGACCCTAGGCGACCGTATGTGAAATTTGTGGTGGACTACATGGCGCGGGGGTAGGTTTTCTCCTGGATCTCCAGTTTCCCCCGCCATCATTCCATCAATTGCCTCATCATAATCTTTCCTGTCGTTCATTTCACCCTCATTTTATAATCATTTTCTCTCACTCTCATTCCAGGCATCTGGCTGATATATATATATATACACACCTGGACTCTCTATCCGACCAACAGTTTGCTCCCCAACCCGAAGCCTAAAGGCATAAGTGACAGAAGAACCAGAATACCCTAATATCATGACAGTGGTAAAACTAGGAAACTTAAAGTAGAAGATTAGATAAGGATTTAGGAGTCTAAATCGGTACCCGTTAGAATTGTCTGTGTTTGCATTTCGCAATAGGAATTTTCGTAACAAAAGGCATTAAATAAGTTTATCAGGTGATTGTGTCTTACATAAGATGTTTCTATACCATCCATCTGTAACTCCCTACAGTTTGTCACTCGAGTTCTGAACACTGCATTTAACAGATACTCTATTTATCATTAACAAGCAAAGTAATTTGAAAGTATCGCATAATAGTAACACTGGTAGACAATGATGTTTGTAATTGACATGCTATATCCGTTTTCTAAACAGTTAAGCCTCTGATGAAAAACTATAATACTGGTGGTAAGTATTTATATGTAACTTTCTGTACCACGTATAGTAAATACAGGAAATATTGCATTGCAACCAAAAATTGGATACCAGGATTTCACCGGAAATAATTGTTTCAGGAGAAGTTCTACGGGCGAATGTATGTGAGTGCGTATGAATACTATAACTCAAAAATAAAAGGTCAGTAAAGTACAATATTTCATATTTAAGGTGAGCATCCTCCAAGGTAGTGAGACAAGGTTTTCAAACAAATTCTCCCACCCTAGACAACTTTTGACGTAGAACTTTTTCAAGAATTTTGATTACCTGAAAAATGACTAAGGACTTTTATTAAAATAGTAAATGAGTAATATATCTTCATCATAAATGAAATGCATATATTGAGTTTTCTGGAAATATCCTCTTTATTTTGGATGTCTCTGCATAACTCCTAAACCATACGAGAAAGATACAAAAATACTGAGCTCCTAAAACACCTACAGAAACGTACGTAGGATTAATATATACCTTTTTGGAGTCCGCCTTAGTGATACATTCCTTGTTATTTGTTTAAATTTTCCAAAACGTGTACTTTCTTCAAAGGGAATGTTATTATTTGTTGTTTTTATCTCTTGACCATGAAAAGAGAATAGCGACCGTTCTTAAAGGACTTGACTAACGCTTAAGCCTGAAGTATTTTTCTATTTCCTTTGTACCTATAAGGAAATATGTAATAAGACCACTGCTAGAAAATTCTATCTCAATTAACATGAAGCAGATGGAACAGCAATTGTCTTAAAGAATTTTTTATGTAAGAGAGAGCAGAGAAAGTTATGTGAGTGCGGCATACGATTTTTTAAAAAGTAAGAAAACTTCAAGTTTTATTCCCCATTAAAATCAACCTACAAAAGACAGACATATCGCAGACGGCTTAGATCCTTTGTGGCCAGAAGAATTGAGTGAAATAAATACACTAGGCAAATAGGTCGCAAATTTAGGGCCGCGCCGTGGCTCTGTGGTTAGACCGCTTGGTTCTCACCAAGGCGGCCCGGGTTCGATCCAAGGCGACCGCAAAAGGAGATTTGTGGTGGACCACACGGCGCTGGGGCGGGTTTTCTCCGGGACCTCCGGTTTCCCAACCATCTCATTCCACCGGTTCTCCATCTTCATCTCATGTATCATCAGTGTCACCGACTGCGGTGCCGTGTGTAGTAAAATCGGGCGTTAAACACTACACATTTCATTTAGGTCGCAAAGACAGATAGACTATAGATACACGCGGAAATCTTCAAACGTTCAGACAGGTAAAACTCGTCCTGTTACTGGAGCCAGCTGTAGTGGGCAATGACGACCCTTCCACCAAACAGCCCTCCAATGTGGGGAGACCATTTTTTTTTTTTTTTAGCAATCATTTGTCATCATAAGCCATGAAACATAGAGGAAATCAAAGAAAAATAATGGAAAGGTAGCCACGATGGATCAGAACCCTATTTTGCATTTGACTACCGACAGGGAAAACAGGAAAATGTAAAATATGGTCAAGTTCTTCTATAAGCAAGCCACGAGAAAAGACGATTAGAAATCGGTGTTTCGGGAAGATATAAAATAGTTGGGGGGTCGACGTTAACCGAATCCGATAATCACTGCATAGCCACCTCGCTCGGGTAGACCTCGAATACAGATTTCATTGCAGGAAGACCCCAAACACTTCTAATATGGTATTTATTTTGGCATGTTGAAACTTCCGCTGTTTTCGTGTCCCTAAGAATCAAAGAATAAATCAAACCCACGTTAGTGTATGGCTTATCAACATAGATTCATTTTTTCCGATACAATAGAAGTGAGCATGCACGTAAACGAATGAAAATAGTAAATAAATAATATCACTACATAGTCATAAAAGTGCAGCTGTATACCAATGTTGACAGCCACGTTAATCATCTCATTTGATTCACGAAGTGGCGCCACTTTTTAACGGCGTGATGGCTCTTCCATTCTCAACCAGATTTTTACAACGCAATCAAGAACATGTGTACACAACAAATCACCAGGCCATAAAACAGGGTAAATACCCATAATTCTTGAGAATTTTTTTTCTTCCTTCCTTCTCGGTATTGTTACAGCAGTCCGGCCCTTCAGTCAGATAATTTGGATGAGGTCGGTAGGAGGAACGCATAGCTTAACGAACCTCACCTTGTGGCGTACCTTTTCTGGCACAGCGCTGTACAACTAAAATTGTATGCCTACTTTGATGACAAAGGTATTACTAGTATTTTGAAAATTGGATTTCAAGGTAAATTCAGGGAAAACCTTAAATGAAGCACTGAATGAAGATTTACATTTGGCAGATCTATAAGATTTCATTAAAGCGAAAGCATTTGAGTTCTTGGGAGTTATAAAAGAAGAACAAAGACAAAAGATGCACAAAATAAAACAAAGACATAGCAATAATATCCTTGTTAAATGTATTTTACTGGATAGAAGCATAATAAAAGGCTTAAACACCAAATACCTATGGGAGATGTACCGTATCAAATGTGACAAAAGTTATATATATCAAAGTTTGGTCTACGGAAATTGTTTTCCTGAGAATATCAATCACATATTCAAAATTACAAAACGGAGCACTTCAGTGGTAGAATATATGACATATAAATAACTATTATGTGTTTCAAATGGGAAGGTGTTTGTCCTTGAGCGCTACTAGGCGAGCAACCAATCGGAGTCCTGCGGTGTTGTCGTGTTGCATTCCCGCTAAGTGGTGTGTGAGGAGCACCAACATAATCGATCTATATGAAATACTATTCGCGCTAAGACAAAAATTCAGATTTCGCCAAAACTGATCCATGTGGAAGGTAGAGAGTAATGTATCTAACATAACCATGAAAACAGCATATTTTTACCTCAAATAGTTTTTCTAATACAAATAAATAAAACACTATTACCTGTACGATAACAATAAATCGCGACGTAAGCACTGTATTGTCATTATTGGTTGGCATGTATGCGTGTACGTATATTTGTAATTACTCAGAACTGAAACATAAATGTTTGACATGACGTGATAAAAGAATTACTTTGAATAAGGCAATTCGAGCGAGAGGAAACAATAAATTTCCTGCTACTCTGGCAGAACGTGTCTGGTCACATTATAACTTTGTTTTTAAAATGGTCGGTAATCTCTATTTACTCTAGAGAGTTCAAAGTGGTTGGTGTGTATGTATGTACATATACTTTTAATTACTCAGAACTGAAATTTAAACTACTGCTTGACGTGATAAAAGAATTACGGTGAATAAATCAAGGTGTTAAATTCGAGAAAGAGCAAACACTTCATTTCCTGTCAGCCTGTGGAATGCCGCATGCTTATGTTTATGAATGAATGTTGGATAAGAAGTGTTTATTTACTCTGGAGAGTTCAGATCAATATCATTCAGTTGTTCTTTACACAGCAGTAGAGTACGAGTTAAATAGTACAATGGCTTCTTGCGGTGAATTTAGTGGCGAGTGAAAAAGGCAGGTATTGCGAAGTCAGGCTCAAAGTATTGTTTTTAAGGTGTACACATTCCTCAAAAATATTGGGTAATGAGGAATATAGAAATCAGCTCGGTTTCAAAACTGCTCAACGGCTTACTGATGAAGCGTGTGGTGTAGGTAAAACAAGTGTGTCGCGCATTTGGATTAGAAAAGCAGGTAATTCATAAATTATAGTTATAGTGTTTAAAAATATACATAATTTGCGAAAATTCTTTTTCCAATTTTCATTTTGGCAACTGCATCATTGTAAAACTTTGTAAAATATAGTTCGTTTACCCTTTCATCTAGCGCCAAGCAGACCTGCATGTTGTATGAGTGTGCGAGAAAGAAGGAAATATAAAAGGAGTGGGTAACAAGCTGGCAACGCTGAGTGTGATACGACATCTGATAATCTGGACTCCAGAACTCTTCCCATTTGAAACACATAATAAACTGGTATGCACACTTCAGAAGAATACCAGAGCAAAAAAAAAAAAAAAAAAAAAAAAAAAAAAAAAAAAAAAAAAAAAAGAGGAATGGAGCGGAGAAGAAAAGTAAAACTCTAGGAAGAGAAAGATACGTAAACATTGTAATTGTGTATATAAATTATACAATTCTGTTATCTTATTATTAGTACTATTGCTACAACTACTATTACTAATTTGGGTTGCTTACTTTCATACCATAATTTTCTCTCCAACATTCTTCCTCATTTATCATCTTTCAGGTGCGCTTTCAAGTGTTAAGCAGTGCCTTCTATTTGCGCTGATGCTTACGAATACATAAAGATGTTCTTGGCGCTGAGCGGCGTTGTTGGTCGCTGTACATACCAGAGGGGACGATTCTTGTCAACACCAGAACTGGAGTGTTGGTTGCTATAGTAGCCACGTTCATTCCATCCCAAGCGCTGTCAAAGCGAAAGCAAAGCTTTCACTGACCACAGAAGCAGTTATAAGGGTCTTCCACCCTCAAACATGTGGGGTGGTCCTTGTCACTGAATTCCCCAAGTTAAAGCGCTGTTGCGATGTTTTTCTTGTGTACTCAGAAATTAGCTTAGACTGAGCAAAAGTGCTTCTTTTGTGTGTTAATTAAGCTTATATTTATAGATGTTACATACAGTTTTACTTAGTGTAGTTTTATAAATTTATTAGTGTTTAACAGTTATTCGCGTTTAGCACTTGCGTAATTTAATTAAGATGTGGAGAGCGTGTGAATCGAACCTAACATGGATATGCTAACATGGGTTTCCATTCATTATTGTAATACACACCTAACAGCATTTCTAACCTTTCCCGACTTCTAAAGCGTTAATGACATTTAATTATTATGCGGAATGTACGTGATTATTTAAATTGTGTTTAACAGAAGGTCCCCTCCCCCCAAAAGAAATAAACTGCTTAACTTAATTCAAACTTGTAAAATTAGCAGACATCCTTGTAAAAATCTTCCAGGATTTAAAAAGAGTAATAGATTTTCCTTACTAGTTTTTAATTCCATTTTTTTTTTTTTTTTTTTTTACTTTTGAGGTATTTACTGCTTTGTTAAATAAACTGAAATTTGATTCACCACCTGTAGCTGCCATAGAATATAGCAAAATGTTTCAGGATAAATTGGCTCACAGTTGCAATAAACAAAGCTCTAACGTGCAATCTTTGCTTATAAATTATTATTAACTACCAGGATATCCAAAGTGCTTCTTTAATTTGCAAGTAAATGTCCCTCGCAAATTCATGCACACTGATGCAATCTAACCCTTTTAAAATTGTAATGATGCTTCTACAACAAGGTATAGGAATGTTTCACTACGCTTTCATTGGATATTATGCTAATATTACGCAGTACTTTCTCTCGCCTCACGGCTGCACGTACCTGGATTCGACTTCGGGACTCCTTCCTCGGTCTCCACGTCGTCGTATGCTGCTTGTTTTACCCTTGACTCTAGCTGCTGTCTTCTGCATGGAGTCTTTTTTGGGTTCTCAGGGTGTTAAGGTTGAGACAACACAAACTAACGATAATCTCTGAATTGCTTTAATTTGTCCTTGCATTTGTGGAACCCGGACACCCTTAAATAACTGTACTTTCGGCGGACATTTTATAATACATTTTACTGGACGCGGCACGTCGTTGGACACCAGATGGATGTATACAATACACTTGACTGCAATGAGCAATGAGCAAAAAATGAGGGCTGAATGGGGGTTGCTACCCTCTTTTATACACACAGGACGGCGTCACAAGGAAAAACTAAGATGTCATTGACCTGTGTAACGGTACAGTAAAATAGCTAGCATTCCATTCTATTGTCTGACATCCGCCCTTCATAGACTGTCACCCGGGAGTGCAGTTTCTCACGTATATCTGCCCAGGTTCGTTACAATATTTTACATCAAAGTACACAATTTTACTTTCACTAACATAGCTAGTTACAGTTCTCAAATTTATATATAATTAATAAACATATTATATAATTAAATGAATAATTGATCCGAGGACCAAAGTTCCTGTTTCAACCATAACAGCATAGGTAATATATCTCTTTTCAGTTATGTTATAAAGCGTTGTAATATTATGTATTATTATAGAATACATTATTTAAAATTTACTTGAAAAGATCAATGACTGTTTCGTACAGTGAATTCAGCTTGATTTTTTCTTCTAAACGTTATTTTAAACAACGGAAACCCTGGGTATTCTCAGCTGAAAACACGTGCCTAACATTCTTCACCCCACCAACCTGGTAAGTGTATCCTAAGATGATTACGACATTGTGGTTAGAGGTAAGAACAGTTTTTCCGTACAAAGCTAGGTGCCTGGGGATGCCTTAAGCGCGGTCACTATACACAGTGGGCTCTGATGCCCAAAGAAGAACTCTCGCCACGTTTTAGAGACTTTAGCACGTCTCTGTGGCATGTCTGCTGCAACCCTGTAGCCTCCTGCGATTACCTTCTCTTCATCCCTTCCTCCTGGGAATGTTAGTCGCAATAGATCCGTGTCCAGATTGCACTACTAGAGATGTATCCCTCTATTTTCTAACATTCTTAAAATTATGTGCCACATTAAGAAAAGGGAGTAATTTCATAGACGGAAGTTGATGAAGCCCTATGGGAACAGAGATTTTCTTTAATTTCAATTATCTGTTCACCCTGGATTCTGGAAGTACCTATAAGAATGAAAGTGCGAAAATGTACGACTTAAGGGGATGCAGCACCGAAAACCCCAAATCCAGCAATTTTCAACCAATATTGCTGAAAATTTTACCACTTAGTTCTGATGCGTAGTGGACACAGAATTCAAAATTTGATTTTTATATCTTCAATAGTTTTTGAAGTTCAACATTTGGGCAAAATTCAAACCACTCCATGAGATGAAAATTTTCAAAAATTTTAACTTTTTTATTTCTAAAAATATTCAGATGGTTATGATGAAAAGACATGAATTTCGTATACTGCCTTTAGTTACAGAGGGAAAAAAATAGGTATGGAGCAAAAAAAAAAAATAAATAAATAAATAAATAAAAATAAAAAAAATAAAAAAAATAAAAAAATAAATAAAAAAATAAAAAATGATTAAATCTTTGACTTTTTATATCAATAACTTTAAAAATATAATGAATATTAACAATTCATATGCTAGAAACCTTTGTTTGCTTTCTAAGAACATGTGTTAAAAGTTTTAGAGGGACTGCATCAAAACTGCATTGTGTGGGAACATTTTGAATAACAGAAAAAAAATGTTGAAAAAACTATAACTGAGTAAACCAAATTTTAAAACCCAAAACATTTTCCTTCTCAGCTACGTGCCTTGAAGTAGACTAAAACCCTCCAGATAGATAAGTTGGACCCTCTTGCCTTTTCCTTCTCTCTTCTGCAGCAGTGTTCTTCAATTTCAGTTTCCTTCTGGATGTTTTAGAAGTTACCTTCACAGAAATTACTGAATGAAGTAAGCGTAATTGGTCCTTCCCTTGGCTAACTTTTAGAGATGCTGGTGAAATCTGTGTCCATTATGTCTGACTGCAGCTTGAGTGAGGCAGAACAACCAAAATTGAATTCACTGATGGTTGATATCACAGCAACCTGAAGTCTGTCCTTTGACGCAAATATTTTTTTGGGGTAATTATGCCATATCATGTTATGTAAACTTTCATTTGCATTTTGTGTCTTACCCAATGTACATCTCCTTAGGATTTCTTCTGTCAGCCTTTGGTACACAGCCAGTAATTTTCTTACCACATCAGGCCTCAAGTATGTTCCTATTGTTGTGTTATGTTTAGGTGTTTCTTCCCATGTATCGTTAGGCTATTCATGATCCTATGTACATAGTCAACAGAAGGTCAGTTGTTTCAAAGAATGTTTTACCTATAACTTATAAAACAGTTATATGCACGATTTGATGTATAAAATAGCTTTATAAATGTTAAATGGCACACTAAAACTCATCAATTATATATAAACAGTATGTAGTTTATCAAGAAACACAAGAAAATCTCCACCGTTAGAAACTCACACAAAAGCAAAAATATAAACATTATTATTTGCTTTCAATGTTTGTAGCCAGTGTTTTGTTTCCATGGTGCCACATATTGTAAGAAATAACCATCATACCAATACACAAAATTCCACCAGAAACTTTGTCCGTTAATTCCAAATGTATTAATTTAGTACATTCAATCGAACTCAAATGACAGAATTTTGTGTATCCAAGGGCCGGCATGCACGTGCGCACGGGTCATGTAAGGGTATTTAAATGCCTGAAACTCATAAATTTAGTTGGATAATGATACTATACGGTTCAAAGTATTTTATCGTCTCTCTCTCTCTATCCCTCTCTCTCTCTCTCTCTCTCTCTCTCTCTCTCTCTCTCTCTCTCTCTCTCTCTCTCTCTCTATATATATATATATATATATATATATATATTCCCATTTTTTTAGCTAATTTCGGTGCTGCATTCCCTTAAAGCTAAACTTTGCAACCGAACATGAAACTAATGAATTTTCAATCCGAGGAGTATGTTTGTAAACTTCAGAACCAATGCAGTGGAAGGTCATAGAAAGTTTCGCATAAAAGATAGGCAGTCCGATAACACCATCACTAAATTTGGCAATAACAGAAACTTTATTTCCGATACCATAGGTAAGTTGCACATAAGGATTAAACAAGAGCTTGAAAGAGGTGGCATTTTCCTTCCCACTTTGTTCAACTCAGCACTCGTAAGAATACATCTTGTTTCTTAAAAAAATGTTATCTTACCACTTCAAATCCATAATTTTCAAATATACATACAACATCCTCGTGGTTTTGTAACAGTGCAGGCTGTTTCTTTTGACTTCCGTAGTTCAGCGATGTTATTAACAGTCACATTATCTAAGCACTTTTTTCAATTCTTCTGGCACCATTTCTTCGATTACTCTTGTTAGACGTTTTGATATATTTTCCTTCGTCTTTCTGCACTGCTACTAAAAAGTTTCACCTGTATGTTTCTATCAACACTTTTATGTCAAAGTTGCCCCCGAAATAATATTACTCTCCAGAAGCTTATTATGCTCCTTGCCAAAATGTCGTACTACTTTTTAAAGTGTTCTTATAACGATAACCATTATTGATTAACAGGTCATTTTTGCTTTTAGACACACAAAGTTTTACTTCTATGACATTAGGAAGACCTATCTTAGGGAATGTGAGAAACAAGCATGGAGTAACTTTGTCACAATAGTTACTACGTTGTTCAGAGTTTACCCGTATAACTATTACACATGACATTATTATATCTGTGTGTTTAGGCCACCCTGCAATTTCTGTATGGTATTTAACTTGACTGCAGTGGAATACAGTGCTTTCATGCTATCCGGTACCTTGATGGAGATCGTGTATATAATCCAAAATATAATCGTGTACAGGTTGCTGCAGTTCACATTTTTTGGTCCCAGAATTATATTAATATACCAAAGCCTATTAATGTGGCAAAAGTTAGAATCCTTGCCTTATTTCGCGCTCCTTTTCTTAATAATAGTTTTACATCTCTCAACATATTTTTAACTATGGCGCGACAGTCCATATAGGGCCACGGCCTGCCAAGCCAACTGCCGGCCTCACGCCCACTTACGAAGGTAGAGGATCATCCTACCGATACGGGGAGATGTGGTCATCATCATTCCCCCAGCCTGAACGTTGGTTTTCGTGACCAGGACCGCTTACCTAGTGTAAGCTCCTCAAATTCCTCACGATGCCAACTGGGCACCGGTCCTGAGGGTGATCTGAAAAGTTTTCGACCTAATAAAGATACAAGATATTTTTTAAAATATTTTATTTTAGACATAGTTTCCTTGTAGCTCCCAGCGATGCTCCCATCTCTGTAATCCGACTAAATAGTACTCGGCGTATTTCTCTGCAAAATAATTCTTTACGAAGGTGATTGCCTCTTCATTTGACAAAAATCTCTGTCCTCCGAGCGCAATTTTCAGACGAGGAAACAAAAGAAAGTCACTTGGGGCTAGATCTGGTGAGTAAGGTGGATGGTCAAGCAGTTCGAACCGTAATTCGTGGATTTTCGCCATTGCAACCGCTGAGGTGTGAGACAGGATTGGTGAAACAGGATTTTCTTTTTGTAGCCGTTTTTCCGTAAGTTATGCCTTCAGCTTGTCAAGTAATGATGCGTAGTATTCTCCTGTAATGTTTTTTCCCCTTTTTGAAGACAATCGATTAAAATAAGTCCAAGACTATCCCAAAACATTCGCCATCACTTTCCCAGCCGAAAAAAATAGTTTTTGCCTTTCTGGAGCCCGCTCCCCCTTTGCAATCCACTGTTTGGACTGTATTCTCGTTTTGGGGAGTATAATGGTGTATTCAACTTTCATATACAGTAATTAATCGGCGCCAAAACTCGCATATGTGGCACCTAAACTGAGCCAAAAGAGCGTTAGAAATGTTCATTCGAACACGTTTTTGGTCTAAAGTGAGCAAACGTGGCACCCAACTCGTGGACAGCTTTCTTATGTCTAAATGTTGATTTAATATGTGACAAACACGTTCTTTTGACATATTCATAGCCTCTGCTATCTCTCTCACTTTAATTCGGCGGTCGCCTAGCACTATTTGGTGAACTTTGGCGATGTTTCCGTCGGTAGTTGCAGTTTGTTGACTCCCAAACGTTCATCGTCTCCCAGGCACTTACGGCCACGTTTAAATTCAGCTGCCAAACTTTCACTGTGGTAAATGATGGTGCAGAGTCCCCATACACAGAACCCAACTCATCTTATTTGCGTAGGCGTACTGCCTTTTAAAAACAAATATTTATTGACAGCTTCATACTTGGTTTTGTCTATTTTCAGAAAAACACTCACATCAACTCACTCAAACGACTGTTACATAACAACTGAGCGTCCTAAATGGCTGAAAGTTTGGAGAGGAACTGTCAACAGATGGACAACGAAATGCACTAGATTTTATTTACGAGTGCTGCCATCTTCATATTGAGTTCGGAAACTTTTCAGACCACCCTCGTATACCTGGAACTTAAAATCCGCACCCCATGGGTGGGATCTATCCCGAGTGGCATTCCATGGTAGGGTACCAAAGCAGATGACTTAGCCCACTACGCCACGTCGCAGGACTCTCTCAACATAATACTAGATAGAAAGGTAATAACACAATACGAGGGAATGTAAACTCTATCTAGCGTGCCCCACAGTTTCGAACCCCTGGAAGGAATAACGCGCCATTCTATGAAACTACACTTTCCGTAAAAGTACTCTTAAAACGCTGTTTTTGTTCTATCTGCTTTACATTAACCAAGATACATGTAAGGGAAAATGATAGTACAGTTTTTCCTTGGGTGAAAAATGGATATACAGTAGGTTTTAAGTAATAATCAAATATTTTAAAGCCGGTCGCTATGCCTTTGAAAATCCGTTCTCTAGGCATGGCCTAGAGATGAAACAATCAATAAAAACTTTATACAGGGTGATTCATAAAGATGGACACACTTTCAAATGGCTATATCTCCTGCTGTATATATTGTACTTGACTTCTGTAAAATTACATATGATTATACATATATGGAAGTTTACAGATGTTCACTATGCCCTTCTCTGGCTGCACGGATAACATCTAGATCGTAGCCCAATACGTCTCACACTCGATGAGAATGTCCTGCATCACAGAGTTTACCGCTGTTGTAATACGGTTTCGTAGGTCATTCAAATTTGTGGGAAGAGGTGGTATATAAACTGCCTCTTTCACGAAACCGCCTCCCCCACAAAAAATTGCTGGGTGCGAGATAGCGGGACCTCGGTGTCCAGAACTGAAGAGCACACTTGTCATTCCCCAGGCCACCTATCTATCGTTTGAGCACTCTAGCGGTAGTATTCACAACTTTACAGCATGAACTTTCAAATATACCTGACGGAATTAAAGTATAACATATAGTGTAGGAAATATAGCAATGTGAAGGCGTGTCCATCTTTTTTAATCACTCTGTATTTTGAAAAAGTTACAAATATTGTAAAGTTCAAAATAAAAACAAGATAATCGCGCAAATGTTTAGCTTTACAAAACATTAGATATTGTCGCCAGGCCATTCTTGATCGAGGCGACAAGGCATTCAAAGGGATGCGCAGTGCCATGTGTAGATAAAAGCCGAAACGGCGGGGGGGGGGGGGGAGGAGACGGATTTCTCGAGAGTTCGCCTTTCTTCTAGCCGGCTCTCGATTGTTTGAGAAATTTCTGGAAAGTTAGTAAACTATAAAAAGGCAGCCCGCCCGCCAAAGATGAGTCAGTCGGTAATGGAGCGCGTGCGGGTAAACAGCTGTATTTGTTGACCTTGTATGTTGTATTGTGTATGTGTACGAAGCGTATTTCTACGGAAATAAAGTGCAATTTTTGTGTTTGTAACCTGGAATTTTGATTTCACGAACCCACAAAGTCACAATATATACGATATGAATTGTTTTAACAAGATGCATTTTATTATAGTAACTGTTTACCTATCTTTTATTGTTTACTGTTTACAAAAATTCATTCCTTATGAAGAGGATTATACAGGCAATTTCAAGAAAATTCAAGATATAAATTTGATTTGTTATAAAAATATGTAAACACTTCGATCCAGATCGTTACAACAGTACCTGAGGAATACAAAGTGTTCGTACATTTTCCCATGTTCGAAGCTTATTTTTAATTATTTTAATTATAGTTCCAACGTATACACAGGTATTTTTCAGAACATGCGTTTTAATTTCTTTCCTGTTATTTTATTCAAGGGGTTTAAAAATGTTGTGTATTGATGTTTTGAGTGGGTTACAATACCTTTTCTAATTATTGTTAAATATACATTACACAATGAAAAAAATCAGAATTATCGAAGAATTTTGAAAACCGACTTAAAATTGTCTGTTTCAAACTAAAAAGAAAAATAATGTAACCAAAATCCCCGGCAAGGGATACACTTAGGTTCTTGCGATCATTTGAGAAGCCCTTTACACAGTTAGTTACGAACTGCTAAGAGAGGGAACTCCTAAGTGGTGTACCGGGAGAAAAATACAGGCAGTTGGAGAATTTAATGTCATATCGGCACGTTGGCCATTGTAGCTCAATGGTTAGAGCGGTCTGACGGAGACGAGAAGATCCGTGGTTCAAATCCCGGCTATGGCATTGAATTTTTCAGTCTGACTCTACCTTTCCATATTTTAGCCTACACACGGCCAGTGTGAAAGAACAATTAATTTACAGTTAGTGACGTTTAAGGTTCTGAATCCTTGAGTGTTTTGAGAAATTTTACGTAACCAAAGCTTACGTATGGAATGTTTCTAAAAAGTTTTGTTGCTTACAAAATTGCGATAGGATAACTGTTTAAGAAGCCTTCATTGTCGTTTTCAACTATTAAAAAGAAATCTAAGATACAAATATAAGCCAGAGAGGGGTAAAGAAGGGGGTTAAAGAGAATAAAGTGGAAGAAAGCTGGGAAGAAATACATAGGGGGAAACACAGCCCGTAAAAACACGGTGGTGGGGACTATAAGAAAGAGTGGGGTAAGGAGGAAGAGAGAGTGAACACAACTGTGGGTTCAATTAATCGCTAAAAAGAACATAATAGCTGCAGCAAATGAGTTGCAAGTGAATTAATTACACAAGAATTTGCAGAACGTCTTTCGAAGTTATTTCCCGAACATAGCCAATTGCTACCTAAAGGTAAGTTTTAGGAGGATGATAACAATATTGTGTTTGGAAATTAATTGTTCTTTCACACTGGCTGTGTGTAGGCTGAAGTGTAGAAAGATAGAGTCAGACTGACAAATTCAATGCCATAGCCGGGATTTGAACCACGGATCTTCTGTTTGCCGTCCAGCCGCTCTAAAAAATTGAGCTACTATGGCCAACGAGCCGCCATGACATTAAATTCTCCAATTGACTGGTGTTTTTCCCGGTAAACCACTTAGGAGTTCTGATAAACACATGAGACAACTACTTTAATGGTGACTTACAACGTGTAAGTATTTTAAGGCCCGAGTTTTATAGTTCGGACCACTATTTGGTACAATTAATGGAAATTAATTGTCCTTTCACACTGACCACAATATTGTGTTTGTTAACTATGCTTGCGGTGTTAGGTAACCATTAGCACCGCCGGTGTGCTGAAATTTCCTCCCGCGTGATTTCTTTTACCTAACAGTAAATCTATTGAAATGGGTGTGTCATTTTTAAGCATATTAAAATCATAGGTCTGAGCTGCCGGATAGCGACCTGGTACGGTAGTCCAGACTAGCTGAGATCGACTTTCAGAAGGAGATGATTTAAGTAAGCTATCATAACCATAGTTTTTATCAGAAAGACTGGATTACTCAGACTTGGCCACTAATATATAGTGCATTTTGAAATTAACTGACATCACAACTAAGAGGAACACAGCAATACTCACCATGCTCCACATTTCCCTTACCGTCACATTATTTATTGGCTAAGCAGAGTTTGTTACTACCCTGCTTCCATCCAGTAGAAATTTATTCATATCTAAATTTAACCAATCAAGGACTTCAAAAACATCCAATCTTCCTGGAGTAAATCACTTGGTAGGATATGGTTCTGTTTTACTGCTATTTGGCTGAGATCTCAGCGAAATTTTATAATGACCCAGAAAGGAAGAAGGATTAAGGAAGGCTAAGCAAAAAGGAAAAAATGTGAAGGTTGTGAAATGACAAAAATAACCACTCGAAAGATATTTCTCTTTTAAATAAGCCATACGCTTTACATTCTAGAAAACATTATCACTTGAAGATAACGACGTAACTTTGTTGAGCATTTTCTTGAACTTTTTGGGCAATAACCTTCCTATATGCTTCCTCCTGGGGTTGTTGATGAAGCAACTCACCTCCAGAACAGCCGCTAGGCACCGTGATGACCGTAGTGTCAGAGGTGGAAGGTACCTCTTCTCTGATGCCCACCATGTGTTCATCCTCTTCCTCTGGAAGCATGGTGCTGCTGGAGCTTCTTTCACTAGCAGAAGGGCGTCTCTCTCCAGTAAGGTGAGAGAGAAAACCATCGCCAACCCCGGAAAAGAGCACTGAATCCATGGCCACCTCCCCTTCATTATTGTCGGGGGGTAGTTCTATATAAATGATATCATCAGCAGATTCCGTCACCACCACCATGGACATCATGTCTGGGTCCTCTTTGTGGTCCACGTTAGCTTCCACGGCCACCACTTCCTGAGCTACAGAGAGCACTGGTGAATCCTGCACCTCCTTCTTCATTGTCTTCCTTTGAGTTGGCTCTGGCTGACTCCTCCTAAAACAAAAATTTCGTATATGAAAGAACCACTTTAATATTAATATTCATTATTTAGAATTTCTACTGGATAGAGAAAGCCACGTCAGTGTATTAGTCCAACGTTTTAGCAGAGTGTATTAAATATCGTACTTCAAGTTTGTCAAAAATCATTATCGCAAGGAAACCATAATTATATTATGCAGGAGAACAAACAAACTTATATAAACAAAATATATAATGTAAGATTATCCATACGAGTTTTAAAGAACAGAAATGCTATATTTTTTCCGAAAAAGTAATCGTTAAAATACTATATTGTCACCCGAACGTCGGGACTTCCTGTGGAGCCGACAGGCGGTGGGGCCGGACGGTAGGCGTTCGGCCACGCTTACCCATTTGTCTTATAGAGGTAACGAGGGGTGGCTGGAAAAACATCACTGTGCCGTCTCTTTCACCTCTCCCTGAGTTCTCGAACATACAGGGTATTTCATCTAATCCGGAATCTTCTAGATTGGCCAGTTGGTCCTATATAACCAACGCGCCGTGCTGGAGAGGGTTCAGCTCTTGTCGAGCAGTGGTGACGAGCGCCCAGTGAGGGAACGGACTGTGTACGTGCATCGGAGGAGTGCACGCAACTGCGTGCAGCGGACCTGTGACAGACGAACTGGTGAATTGTGATTGTGTGCATTACGTAATTCTGTGTAATCGGTAAGTGTTCCGGTTGTAATTCGGAGGAAATAAAGAACATTTTTGAGTGGTGCAATCGGACTTTTAATTTCACAAACCCACAAAGTCACAATATGTATGTAACAATTCATTTTAAATTAGGTAAATACTTTAAAAATGGCTTAAAGCGTGCATTGGTTGATATTACTTTGAAAAATGCGTTGCAGATTTTTTTTAATTGGTAATATCTTTCAACTCAGCACAAAGTAACATTGAATTTCACATTTAGACATATTGTTAAAACGTAACAATGTTTTAACAATTTTCAGAAACCACAACTTGCTAAACAAACAGATTTCGAGCTCGTTTAAAAATAGACACTAAACCACACGAAATTAACTCCAGGAACTTCTTTCTTCTCTGTAAAGGAACAAATCTATATTAAATTGTTCCCTTCCCAATATGTTTAGCCTTCAAAATAAGAAATATGACATTTTATAAAAAAGAAAGAAATAGGGAGTAGAAAAGGGTTGGTTTAAAGCAGTAATTCCTTTACTTAATTTTAATAAATATTGTATTGATATAAAGTTTTACAACCCACAAAGAAAGAAGAAGGAAACCATCATCACATCCAGAAGACTGTTTACACTCTTCTGCCAACTAAAGCTTGCTTTCTATCTGTTTCATGTTAAGCAATATAAAATCATGCCGAAGTGATTTTTATTACAAATTGTGTTGTAGGTATAACAGGATACAGGAGGCTAAAGCTTTAGTCAAGTGCCATTCAATACACGATCCCGAGAAACAAGATAGTGAAATCTGGAGTTAAAAAAATTATAATTCAAAGTAATAATAGCGAAAGCCTGGGAAACGCCTACTACATAAAATACTGATGTAGGCAAGTGTACATATAAAGAATAGTTTGTAGTAAGAGATTCTCTTTAAAACCTTCATGTTGCAAGATACTTTTTGTAACATATACATAGGTAATGAGCAGAGAAAGTATTTTAATCCACCCAAAAATTGATACCAAGATTTCACTGGAAATATGTGTTTTGATGTCCTTACTGAATTTGAATTTATTTAGTTATAACAAAGAAATAAGTAGTAAATTAAGAAAGTTTCAATACATTTGTGGAGTAATAGTTCGTACCTTGAAAACAAAAACTCGAGAGGATACAAACCTAAAATTTTATAAGTCAATGGCTGTTCCAGTTTTACTGTACCAGGGGGGACCCAAAAGAAACCGGATTGTTGTCATAAAAACTTTATTGATTAACTTTTTTACAAAATTACTTCAGTCACCTTCAAAATACTCTCCATTACATGCGATGCACTTGTCAAGTCTCTTTTCCCACTGTGGAAGCAGGTTTGGAACTCTTCAAGTTTGATATTGTCCAATGCCCTTTGCGAAACTGTTTTTACCGCCTCCACATTGTCATAAGGCTCCCCTTTTAGCGTATTTTTCATTCCTGGAAATAGGAAAATGTCGTACGGGGCTAGGTCCGGCGAATACGGAGCGTGGGGAACGACAGGCCACCTCTGAGTTGCCAAATAGTGGGTCAATCGTACGGCCGTGTGTGCTGGAGCGTTGTCGTGATGCAGAAACCAGTCACCTGAACGCCAAAGTTCCGGGCGTTTCCTCCTCACATCCTGCTGATGCCTTAAAACATCCAAGTAAAAGAGCTGGTTAACAGTCTGGCCAGGGGGTACGAATTCCCGATGAACGATTCCACGAACATCAAAAAAGACAATGATCATCGTCTTCACATTTGACCTCACTTGCCTTGCTTTTTTGATCTGGGAGAGTTGGGAGTCCTCCACTGGCTTGACGCTTGCTTGGTTTCTGGGTCATACACGTAACACCAACTCTCATCCCCTGTAATGAATTTGTTCAAGAAGTTTGGATCACGTGCAATCTCTGTTTTCAAGTCCTGACACACATTCATGCGGATGGTTTGTGCTCCTGTGTGAGAAGGCGCCGAAAAAATCTAGCAGCAACACGTCTCTTGTGAAAATCCTCCCTCAAAATCCGTTGGCACGAGCTCCAACTGATTCCTATCGCTGCTGAAATTTGGTCGATTGTTTGGCGACGATCCTCGTTGATCTTTTGGCGGACCTTTTCAATGTTCTCCTCATTTCGCGATGTTGAAGGGCGTCCAGAACGAGCTTGGTCTTCAACACACATCTCACCACGTTTAAAACGCCCAAACCACTCGAAAACCTGTGTGCAGCTCATAGCGTCCTCCTGGAAAGATTCCTGAAGGATTTGATGTGTCTCCGTTGCAGTTTTTTAAGCAGAAAACAAAATTTCACACACACTCTTTGTTCTTTTAAAGTTGCCATAACGACTTCGCAGAGGTAACCCGCCAACAGTCAGAGAAACACAATACCACACTTGCACGTTCAGCTCTACACTGACGCCGTCTGCACAGCTGTTTCATGAAAGTCTCTACTAACACCGTCTAGCGTGAGAACCCTGCACTACGTCTACGAGTGGCAGCGCCCTCGGAGTCCGGTTTCTTTTGGGTTCCCCCTCGTATGGTTCGGAGACATAGACATTTAAAAAAAAAGATTGGAGGCAAATATAAGCGGCAGAAATGAAGTATCTCCGAGCAGTAAAAGGATGCACCAGACGTGATCGTATTAGAAACGAAGACATAAGGAAAGAATTACATATATTTTTATTGCAAGAAAAATTACAAATAGAGAAAAATTAAAAAGCCATTTACAAAGAATGGATAACTCTCGCATTGCATTACAGTCTTACAAATACAAAGCTTTAGGTTATAGAACAAAAGGAAGACCACTAAAACGATGGGAAGAAGTGTGAGATCGGAACAAGAGAACTCTCATAAACCACGAATAGTTGATGATTTATTTATAGGACTTGCTATTTACAATATTTTATCTACAATGCACACATATTCCTTAATCTAGTTGTATAATGGTGACGTTTCCCTTATTAACCTTGCTAGCACAACCAGACTATTTTGGAAAATAGTCAGAAATAGAGTGGAGGATAGAGAAAGACAAGAAATATGGGGAGGGATAGAAGACAGAAAATCGTTGAAATGTTATAAGTTAAAGAGAGAATAGGGAAGAGAAAGATATATAGACCAATGTACCAGACAGGAGAGGAAGGAATGGCTTGGATTAGAACAGGATCAAACTTTTTAAGGGGACTAAGAATTAACAATTTAGAAATATGTGAATTATGTGGAGAAGCAGAAAATGCTGTTCATATTTTGATACAGTGTAAAGAGTTCGCAGCATGGAGGTAGAAAGTATGGGAGCAGAAATGGGAAAAGATGCATAGAGAGTTGATGTCTTTATTGAGAAGAAGCATAGAAAAAAATGTCGTGACCGTGGCCATGTGTGTGTGTGTGAGTGTGTGTGTGTGTGTGTGTGTGTGTGTGTGTGTGTGTGTGTGTGTGTGTGTGTGTGTGTGTGTGTGTTTTCTCCATTAACAATATAACATCGAAAAGTTGGTACCAAACAAGCTATTTAAGTTCATCTTTCAATAAAATCTCCTCACGCCAGAATACCGTTTAGATGAAGCATTTTTCAAAATATATTTTCCTTAAAATAGCTCTAACGAGCTCAGAAGCACTCTTCACTCTCGATTACTTTTGCATAGCTGTTGAACCTCACAAGAAACAAAATCTTACTACACAACAAATGAAGATCTCGTTAAGACACACGATTTTGTTTTAAATACATATTTTTGTGGAGTGACTTATTTATGAAATATTCCTTACTATCTTCTTAATTTTTCAATGTATATACTTTCCTAAAAGAAGAACACGTAATTTGTTTTCTTTTGATGTTCCGAAAAAGCAAAGGGATTGGAATTTTAGCCATCATATATCACAGGAAATCAGCAATAAGGTACTTTCTACGAATGTTTATATCGATTAACGTAAAATAGAGACTAATGCGTTTGTAAGAACAGTTTGTAGAAGAGAAGAGAAAGTCATGCGAGGATAAATCAGATTTTTCAACACCTTCCCTCGAAAACAATCGACAATCGCTGGTATAGGTAGTTCATGAAATTGCCTCGTGATGTCTATGCGAACTTAGAGTTACGCGAATCTTGTCAAACAGGAAGAACGAGATTTGCAAATGATTAATTCTTCCCTTTGGGCTTCCATGAACAAAAAAGACTATCCTCAGCATCCCGGGCATCGAACCTAAGAGTACCGTTTAGACACTCCCTCACTCATCAATAGTACCATTTTTATCTGGCCTTAGGGCTCTCTAAGTATATGGTGTGCCAATCGGGTTTTTATGAACTTGAAAACTAAGCTTAAAATTTCATAGCTAGTTACGTTGAGCACTTTTACTCGTTCGGCATTGTAGAGCACCAATCAGTGCCAAATTCTCCGTTTGTGATCCACCTGTGTGCATACAGTAACTCAGAAGTGATAAACCGCTGGATGCATGGAGCTGAAAATTAATACGTATATGAATTTAGGGAAAAATTGTGTGGATATATTTTGAGTGTGCGTTAAAAATAATCCTAGAAACGGTAACTCATTTTGAACATTCTGACGCTATTGAAACACCTTATTCCTCCCGACGGACACAGATTGTAAGGTTACAAGATGTTTCTGTATTAAGCATGTTTACTTTCTGTTTTCCCATCTTGTTTCATTTTAACATTTGATTAATAGTTCTTTCATCCCTTATTATTTTATATATTGGAGCCACAATGTTTATTTTATCATATTTTATCATTAATCAATAATCTTATCATTAACATATATGTATAATACACAGGGTTTTCAACATGTCCAAATTGCGTTCAATGAAACTTGAAATATGAAACCAGTGCCAATGGAAAGACAAACCCAAAAAGTTTGGTTGCAGTTCCTTCGTTAAATAGTTTCATGTGAGCTCCTTTGCTAATAGAGCATACATCAGGCCATTGTCCATATCTGTCCATGGCAAATCGAGAAGGTGTATCGGAAAAAATTCGCAACACAGAGATGTTGACCTCAGTTTATCGCACATACACGGCGAGTCCAGTGTATGTATAGACGGAAACCAGTAGATCCGTTGTTCAAATTCCGGCCATATCATTGAATTTTTCAGTTGGCTCTAATTAATTAAAAATCACGCATATACCGGAGTAATGTATTTAAAAGGATTAATTCTTTAAGGATTAATTCTTCAATATAAATTTACATTAAAAATAATCTACGATAAAATTCTGATAATTAAGTACTTACAATAGTAAGTCGCCACAAGTGGTTGTCTCAAATATGAGAACCCTAAGTGGTCTACCGGGAAATATGATGAGTCAGTTGGAGAATGTAATATCAGGAAGGCACGTTGTTGACCATGGTAGCTCAAGGAAAGAGCAACTGGACGGAAACCAGTAGATCTGTAGTTCAAATCCCGGCCATGGCATTGAATTTTTCAGTTGGCTCTAATTAATTATGTATAGTCTGTTCAGATATAATCATGTCTTCTGGACAGCAACGTGTCATACATCGACAGTATAAATAAACATATATAAACACACGCAGCTTCCAATCGCTGTATTTGTGTTTCGTAACTTACTGTCCGTCAACTTACTAATATTTCATTCCTCTAATCGACCGGATAAGACCCGATAAGGGACGATCACAGCGATGATCACCTGAAGGTCAATACCCCTCAACGCTCTGTCGAGTAATACGTTGCAGGTATGATGGTCAACTGATGTAATACGCGCTCTTAGATCAAGGACGATCTGGAGAGGGTGGTTTGCATACAAAATTATTTAATATAACCCCATACAAAAACTACAGAAAGAAAAAGGTCAAAAGTTATCAGCTCTGGCGACCGAAGAAGACCTCTATTATTACCTTCAGCGGGGACATCCTCTGTTCGGTAGCCTGATATTAAATACATGAAATTTCCACTTATAAATGCACTAACAAACAGAGGACCACTAACAAACAAATACCCCACTGGATGGATCTATACCAAATCTTGTTCGAAAATTGTCACTGAACAACAACTAATCGAGAACACAAAACGTTCCCTATTTTGTATACCAATCATTTTGTAACCTTCAAAACTGTACAACGTTGTGTGTTACTGTGCATCATTGTTGCCAAATCTGAAACTACAACTAACACATTTTGAGCTTTCATTTTTACTGGCACAAGTTCTATGTATTTCAGTTTTATTAAACACAAGTTTAAACAAGTGTCAAAACCCAATAAGTCGTGCATATATCCAGTTATTTGCATATAACATCTCCCATCCTTTAATATTGTACATACTTTTGTCTTCTTTAGAATTTTCATCTGTATTAAGTTTGTATTTTTGTTGTGTTCTTTATATACTCCACATTTCACTTTGGTAGGTTAAAAGGCACTTTATTATGTTTCTCACCTTCTGTTTCTTAAGGTTTGCTAGACTGCACTATACATTTTGAGTCTGAAGAGTTCGTTAGTTATATTTTCAGTACAAGATTTTCCAGTTCTAATTATTTTGGAACATATTGTATCTATTGCTTTATATGCAATAAGCTTCTTCTTTTTATAATACATATTACATATTAATTCCTACATAGTTGGATTTTTTTCTTTCAAGTCCTTCAAAGTCTAGTCATATCGGACGATGAATAAAATGAGGGAAATGATACTCAAATGAGCACAATTCCATAAAACTTGGAGTTACCCGACATCCATATTTCAGGATAAGGGAAAATCGCGGAAAAAATTATGCAGATAAATCGCCCTCACCAGGATTCGAACTCGCGACCTCTTGAACGTGAGGCAGACACGTTACCATCTATGCTACAGAGACAGGCATTACTGGACTTGTATAATCACTGTTGTAGATTGTTTTCATTCTTATGAATACTAATAATAACCTGATCGTCTATACATAACTTTTCAAGGTGTAGTTTCTAATTTCAATTCATAAATGAGGATACTTAAGGATTAAACGTAGGTATTTAGGATTTACAAGTTCTGCATGCCGGCGAACAAATATGTTGAAGCCATGAGGTGACTTTTGGCCTTTGTTGAGAATGCCAAAGAGTAAAAAATTGTTACTGTTTAGAAAATTCATATAGAAATAAGAAAAACGCCATGCAATATACATAGAAAAGAGCACGAGGCTGGGCAGATAGCTCAGTCGGGAGAGCACCTGCCTGCCGATCTAGGGGTCCCGGGTTTGATTCCCGGCGGTGGGGGTGGGGATTTTTCTCCGACTAAGATAATTCCTCATCTTCTCCAGAGTCTGGAAGTATGAATGAGAGTGTGAATGTGTGCGTGGTCTAATGATTAAAACCCACTGAATACAAGTTAACACCTTTGAGATGTTACAAAGGAGAACGGCCACCGATATGACCATTGCAGTTAAATGCGGGGTATAAATGGAACCAAAAAAAGCCCGAATAAGGAAATCGGGCCCTGTTTTATAGCAATATGATGGGCCTATTCCAGCAGGCCTGTCTCTAAGCGGTCAGTTGCTCCTACAAGACTACGTCTGAATTATTACCACCATTATAGATAATGTCTATAATATATTTGCCCTCAGGCCAATGGTTTGAATGAATGAATGAATTCCTGTATTCCCTTAAGTGGAACACAAGGCCTTCTGTACCACGCAAGAGGTTTGCTGATCAGAAAGATTCCGGGATGAGTGACCAGCCCATCGCCGAACCAATAGTTTGGTTTGCGTTTTATTTGCAAAAGAGAATGTTAACATCATATAAAAGGTACATAGTTTTTAATGTGAAGTTTAATACTATTGTTATGTGCATGTGTAAATATAACTAGGTGTGGTGCTAATATTCTTAACTAATAAATAATAATAATAAATATAGTAATAATAATAATAATAGCAATAGCAATAGCAATAACAATAATAATAATAATAATAATAATAATAATAATAATAATAATAATAATAATAATAATAATAATAATAATAATAATAATAATAATAATAATAATAATAATAATAATAATAATAATAATAATAATAATAATAATAATAATAATAATAATAATAATAATAATAATAATAATAATAATAATAATAATAATAATAATAATAATAATAATAATAATAATAATAATAATAATAATAATAATAATAATAATAATAATAATAATAATAATAATAATAATAATAATAATAATAATAATAATAATAATAAATAACCAATTAAACTGACAATGTAAAACTGCTTCAATTCATAAGAATATTTGTAAATAGCATAACCTAACGTACCTTAATACCTCGTCTGGTATATATCATAGACGAGTCTTTGGAATAATTAATATAATGGGTATTTATGAAAGTTATTTTTCTTGTTCTGCGTTTGTTTCGTAATAAGCTTGGTACTCCATTGTGTACCTTATTTTCATCTCATTACTTTACTCTCAATATGTCTTATTAGGTGAGGTAAATATTGTATTGGCACCTAATGGGTATGTAAAACCGTTTCAGGCAAAATGTCTTCATGTGTAAGACAGGTATTATGCCATGACATACTTTGAAGAAAATAAGAGTTCGACGTTACAAGATAAAGTGTCATGCTCAAATTGCACTTTGATTTTCTGCACTTGCAAAATGTAGTTACGATCTTTCAGTATGATATGCACTTTATGAATTGATTTGATATCTTGGAATTACGAATTTAAATGTTAATGATAACGAATTTACCGCCTATCTCCGGTTATTGTAACGTCCTCTGTCCGCCATTTTGTTTGAATGCCCATGCCTTGTCTTCTAAGTAGGTGGTGTTGGATTTGTTATTATTACACTGAACGATTATACATATGGATATTTTAAATTGACATTTGTGGCTGATTGGAATCGGTACATGGCGTTTTTAAGTAGTGATTCTGATGGTCTTTGAGAAAACAGAAAATTGTCATCTTTGAGTTTCCAGTATATCACCAGGAGCCCCTGCAGTGTCCGGAAAGTAACCAAGTCATCCTACAGCTAGTATAGGAGTCAGTTTATACATTTATGCATGGGCGGCTTCTGAGATAGTGCCGCTGTGCCATGGCACCATCTGTATGAAAACGAAAGAAAGAGAAGTGTATAGGAAATGCGCAAAAAAGATTGTTTCTGAGTATCTGCTCCCTCGTGTGAATAGGCGCGTTAAACGCAAGCGCTCTGTCCTGGTTGATTTCCGTGGCTTGGCGCCGATTTTAGAACGGCACCATCTACTCTCATAAGCGCCTGTGTTAAGGGTTAGGATCTCTACTTATACACGGCTTCTTATGGGAGAAGGTGGTGCCGAGATTTCTCTGGCGCATAACTTACGTTTTATCCGTTAGAGTGCAGTAAAGCACGGAACTTGTAACTGTCTCTCTGTCGCGAAATCCTAAACAAACATGAACTGTATTATCAAACCTTTACTGTACTCGTTACACCTGCGCGTAACAAGAGTAAGGATGTAATAACTATCTATCAATTTCCGTTTCCCTGTACGTTCTATTTGGTACAGTATGTACAGTATATTATAAAATAGGATGGATTATTGATAATATCACCTAAATCGTTCGAAATTGGTACACATATTTGTATTTTAACAGCCCTTATTCATTTATTTAATTATTTATTTATTTATTTTATTCATTCATTTATTATTTATTCATTCATTTATTATTAATTCATTCATTGTTTATTTAATTTATTTACTTTACGGCACCTCACCGGCCGCCCCTGTATTTATGTGCAACAAATAGACATAAAACACAGCCTCTGTGCCTCAAAAATGATGAATTATTTAAAATCATTGCCAAACATACCTGCAAATCAGGATTTTGCTTAAAACCTCTTTCCAGTGTTCATTTGAAATATAAAGGGAAAGTCAGGCTAATATAAGCAGGGATGACAATATGAGCATAGCCATGTGAGGTGTTTCCTGTAACAGGTAACTGCTCTCACCATGCTGAAAAATGTTTAACAACATCGTAGAAACCCAGACAGAAACCCTGGGCTGCAACAGAAGTTTCACAGCTACTTGTATTTATTACTTTGAAAAGTTACACTTAATATTCTACACACTACACATTTCATTTCATTTCCGTCGCGTTACTTGCAAGTCATCTTGCCTGTCAGGTGAAGGGCAAGGCCTTGCAGACTTAAGCTGACGAAGCTTTGACTAAGTTTCTGCTTCGGCAAAGATTTAATATTTAAACCACCAGGATTTGGCACAAGCAAAAACACTTACGCACGTGCTAGACGAATCTCTGTCGCCTGTTTCTTTAACGGCCACAACTACAATCTCTAATTGAACTTCTCAAGCCAGGAACCTTAGCCAAGGTAAAGCTCATAGCTGTCCTTCTATAAAGTCCTTCTTATTGGTTGTATATAGTTCATTAACTTTTAGTTTCTGTAGAATAAACACACTCTAAACCAGAAATATATGACACAACTTTAAGTTAACCAAATCCTTCACTTTAACCTACACCTTTTTAGGGAACTCCTCCTTCTTGAGCCCCCTCCCCTAGTGACTTCACTGGATTAAGTGCAATTTAATGTTAACTTAGATGTTAGTGCGAAGCATGAACGTTATATCTGCCGTTAGCACATCCGTGAACGTTACAATATTTACCAAAATAGTTCCTGTAGTTTCTGACGACAATAGGAATTATTAGTTATTTTATTGTAATTATTATAGGTTTGGTTCTTAATCAAGCCGCAACCAGATTAAAGCTGCAGATTAAAGCTGCAGTCTGAAAGATACGTGAAGGTCATCTGTTTGTCCACGAGGGTGCTGCAATGTTGCCCAGCAGATCCCCTTTCTTTACTCTCTCAACACGCGAAACATAAACAAGGGTTCGAGTTATGATAAGCTAATATATTTAGCACGAAAAAGATTTTTGCCTTTATCTTTAAATATTTTATATTTTTATTTCTCACCTCAACAAAAATATGCACAGTTAATCTGTATTAGCCTACTTTAAGAACAGAAATAAGTTGTTCATACATTCCCTGCGTTGTAGAGTCTTCACATGTGGGTTCTTTTAAATAATTGTTGCACTATGTAAATAATATTCCATATTTACCGTTATTATGCATCGTAAGTTGACATTCCCACACAGTGCGGTAAGTACGAGGTACGTCCAGAAAGTAAGTTCTGTTTGGTAATAAAATTAAATTCTAATTTTGCAGACATTTGTCATAGCGAGGCACAAGTTTTTGTATACCTTCTTCATAGAAGTTTGCCGCCTGTGTCTACAACCAGTTGGAAACATTTTCTTTCAGCTCTTCGTCAGTGAGATGCAAAAACAGATGAAAGTCGCTAGGACCGAGGTCAGGGCTGTACGGGGGCTGGTCAAACACGTCCCAGCCAAATACCTGTAGGATGTTTTTCGTCGCATTTGCAGTGTGTGGTCGTGCGTTGTCGTGAAGAAACACAATACATTTTACATCCGATAAATTTCAATTGGTTTCACTTTCCTAGCATTCAGAAAACGAATTACAGATCTGATTTCACAAGCGGCGGGGTTTTCAATCAACACCGACATTGTAAACAAGTACAACAAAGCGAACGTGGCTGACAGCGATCTCACAATGGCGCACGTTTCTTCTCCTTGATACAGAGCGTCTACCGCGCAACTGCGGAACTGCGATCGCAGCGCTGCAGTGGAGATAAATTGAAACAGAACTTACTTTCTGGACGCCTCTTGTATTTATCCATAGAAACACATACAGGCGATGCACTTTCTAAAATCCAACACTTATCTTCAATTATATTTGTTAATATTTCAGCTAATATCTAAATTACTAAAATTCAGATACATATAAATAAACATAGTGCCAAAAATAATGTGCAATACACATGTAGTAAACACATAACGGAATCTCGAGAATTGAAAAAACTCGGTGTAAGCGGCTACTTTTTTCAAACCTTTCCTCGTTCCGATACATTAATATCGCAATACACTATTATTAACGACTTTGTTAATTGACATGTTCATATCAACGCCGCCGATATGCCGGAATTTTGACCCATAGGGATTCTTTTACCTGCAAGCATATCTACTGACATGGGACTGTCGCTTTTGTATAAACGGAATAAGGAGCAAACTCTCATTTTCCTGTTGGAAGAAGAATTCTGTAACAGAACAGACAAATTCTCTAGTTTGATTATGCAATGTAACACCCCGAACGTAAGTTGATCTTTGTCTTGGACCATGAATCCTCGGTCTACCTCTAATCCTACCGCCACTACGTCTTGCTTCCATAAAAACGTATTTTAATTCCGTTTTAACAAAGTAGGCTAACAATACAGAGCGCAACTGAATACTCAACAAATTCTGCTTCCCGCATACAACTAGCGATAACTGACCTGAGGAGTACGCGATTCACCAGTGTCAGCAATCTGGCACCTTTGTTTACGTTCCCCTCTTACCCTTCGCGTCCCTTGCTTGATGACCTTCACGTATCTTCTTTTAAAAATCAGACTGTAGCATAGGATGGAGGATGACAGACAGGGAGGCTGTATTGGAACAATTGAGGCTGGCGGCTGCTCGAATAAAGCTGCCACCTAGAGGATGAGTCTCAGGATGAGTTTCCAGAACAAGTTAGGAACTTCAAGTTCGTTGGCACACTCACTGGTCGATTCCATCTCTTCTCTTCCTTCGGTTTATACACTACATCTACCTCTACCCTGGTCCATAACAAAACTATGCTTAGTTGATTTTGAAATCTATAGTTCTGCGTGAATTATAGAACGGTCTCATGTCTTTGTTGCCCAAGCACCTACTAATTTAACAATATAAATATACTGACCTTCTCCAACGTGGTGCTACCTCGATGGGATCATCCACGTGCTTGGGATCATTGTCAGCATTGTAAATACCGGCCACGTATGAAGCAGCTCGCGAAGCAGATCCAAAGCGGTCGGGATGATTCTTCACCAGATGAACACGAAGATCCTTGGCGAGGTTTGTATGAAAATTATTGCAGTACTGGCATTCATACAGAGTCTTCCCAGGATGCTTGTTGGTGGACAACACGTGCTTCCTGAGGTTCTCCTAGAAAGAAACAGGACATGAGACGTTACGAGGCGTGTCAAACACTTGTTTGAGTGGGAAGTTACAATAAGTTTACACATTTCTTTGTCAGAAGCAATTACAGTACAAAGTTTCTAAATATATTGAAATTTCGACATGCAACTAAAGGAAAGATTTAGATTACATTTATAATATGAGAACCTTAAAGTTAGCATAGGTAATGAATATATGTTGATGGTATCTTATAGATATACAGATCTGATGTTGGCTAATGCTGAAAATTTCAGTTACGTTCCTAGAAATGCGGCTAAAATGTTATGGTTTGATTTCCGACCAATTGAAGTCTGCCTCACGTTCAAGAGATCCCGAGTTCGTTTCCCGGTCAGGATGAGTTACCTGTATAAGTTTCTTCCGGGTTTTTTCCGTATCTTGAAAGACGAATATTACGTAACCATAAGGTCTATGGTCCTTGGGCTCATGTGAGCCTTATTTCACCCATTTCATTCATCGTCCGATATGTTTTAACGTTGGAGAACGTAAATTGAAAAAAGAAACTACCGACTGAAGTGACGCTGGCACGGTATGACTTCATATTCGGTAGAACCTGCTTCAGTACGCGCATGTGACTTGTATAACTCAAAAATAAAGTGATTAGTTAAATAATAACAAACGTGATATTTAAGTTCAGTACCTTAAGGATACGACACGAATATTTTCAAGAAAATTCCCTGACCCCAAACAACCCTTTACATGGAACATTTTTAGAAAATTTTAATTTTCTTGAAATGGCTACGTGTGTCATATATATTAATGACAAATAAATTTTGGGGGAAATGTTCTCCGAAGTCCTCTTCATTCTGAATGACTTTTGTGTAACAAGGTTAACAAAATCCTACTCCAATGTCGTTTTGGTTATAAAACATAAATACATTTTTGTGGCGTGAAATCAATTTCCAGGATTTTTATTGCTGTTTGTCTAAATGTTCCAAAATATTTTTCTTTAAATGGGAAATTAGTATTCATTTTATTATTTCTTGACTGTACAAATAAACGGTATTCAAAGCCATCACATAGCGACCAGCTGTGATGTTAAATGATATGAGTATAAGTTAACTGATGGAAATTAATCATTTCTTCATGCTAGCCATATATAGGCTAAGGTTTTGTATAGATGGAGTCAACATGACAACTCAATGCCATGGCCGGGATTTGAACCATGGATCTCCTGATTTTCGTCCAGTCGCTCTAAGCTACCATAGCCAACGTACCGTCCTAACATTAAATTCTCCAACGGACTCACATATTTTCCCGATAAATCACTAGGGGCTCTCGCATCCGAGATACACCGTTTGTGCCGACTTACTATCGTAGGTACTTAAATCCCAGGCTTCATCATTAAACTCTTATTATTTAAGTTAATTGATGGAAATTAATCCTTTCTTCACATTAGCCATATGTAGGCTAAGATTTTATATAGATGAGTCAACATGAAAAATTCAATGCCATGGCCGGGATTTGAACCACGGATCTCCTGGTTTCCGTCCAGTCACTCTAACCCATTGAGCTACCATGGCTAACGTGCCGTCCTGACATTAAATTCTCCAATTGACTCATATATTTTTCCCGGTAAACCACAAACGGTGTATCTCAATACGAGAGCCCCTAGTGGTTTGCCGGGAAAAAATATATGAGTCAATAGGAGAATTTAATGTCAGGACGGCACGTTAGCCATGGTAGCTCAAAGGGTTAGAGTGACTGGACGGAAACCAGGAGATCCATGGTTCAAATCCCGGCCATGGCATTGAATTTTTCATGTTGACTCTATCTATGTGTTAAAGCCTACTGTATTGTCATATGCCCCTTGCACCTACAAGAGCATAAGCAATAAGGTAAGTTCTGCAGATGTTTACTATGGACAAGTGTCTGTAACAATATTTTGAAGAAAAGTAGAGAAAGTGAGTCGAGTGAAACATACATATTTTTCAATGCAGATCTGCTGCTGACGAAACAGGACTGAAAAATGAAAGCTGAAGAAATCGGTGCTCAATTATTATTATCAAGGTTACGCCTATGACAGATTATGCCAGAGTGTAACATTTGCGGCTGAAATATCCTGTTTGAATTTATTATAAGAAATGAATGTCGGTATGGAAACGCCCGAGGCTGAGTGACCTCTGGACGTCTTAGCTTACACCTTTGTGTAATGATAGACTGCCGAGGTGGGGGCTGATTTTCCTACAAGAACTTGTTAACTGCCAATTAAAGTGCATTGTGACACGTGTTTGAAGCATGGGCTGTCAATACAAGGCTAAACAATATGTCAATTTCCAACATGTTAATCTGTTTGGCGTGGTCTCTGCAGCAAGCAGTGCTCATTAACCGCCGTGCCTCGAGGCCGCCAGTGAGAGATGGCTAATATGATTTCCTCTAACGAATATATCCCCCGCGTTAAAAGCGGCACTTCGCGTGAGGGACCAGAATCACCTGGCCTCCTCGGAATCGCTCATCAACAGTTGTTCCTCAGTGCAGATGCTGTCTCCCACTCAAGCACTAGGTCTCCAGAAAGTTTGCACCTTCACTCTAAAAAATATATGGCACATGACTTTCTCTACAGACCACTTGTGGAAAAACTTTGTTACACGTTTCTTTCTAGATAAACGGGAATGGGAGAGTGTGTATAGCAGGCTTAAGCAATAGCCAAATCTTTTAAGAGCTGGTGACTATCTGGTGGATTTGAAATTCAATTCTCTTTGTGACTCACATAGGAAAACAATTCACAACCTCTCATTCGACAGAAGTACAAGTATTGGAAAATTCAAACAAATAACGCGGAATGTTTCCGATATGGCTAACTCAAAAAGTTGTATTGACATAAATTCTGTGTTTCAAAAAGTTCTACATTGCTTAAGTTATAAGATTTAATCTATCTGTTACGGTTTACTAGTAATACAGTTAAGCGCAGAGGTTCTACTCCCATTAGTCCTGGACCCGTAGGACCATAGAACCCGGACCTGCTTCTACCCGGGAGCGATGGATACTCCGGGGTTCTTTCCGTAGGTCAATACCTGGAGTCTAAAAAGCGCCCCCACTGAGCACAACGTCAAGACGGGATGGAAGTGGATAAGCCGCTTACGCGCGTCAACCCCGCAGGGAAGACTACCGAAAACCTCGGTGGGGCCGCCTGGTGATCTAGCACATCTACTAGCTGTGCAGGCTAGTACCCGGGACATACTAGGCAACCCTCTACCCCCTCCGGGCGGCCGTAGCCCAGCCGGAGATACCCAATTCCCCGTGGGTGTCGGGAACACACTGCCCCCTCGAGTGCAACCCAATCCGAACAACTCCCCGACGGGAGGGGCTCGGCAGTTCGGCCCGAGGTTCCTCTAGTAACGTCAGAGGTACCACGAGGAGTAGAACCCCTGCACTTAACTAGTAAGGTGTAGGGACTCCACCCTCTATACTATAGTGACTCCTTGAGGTCGGTCACCCTCTGTTTCCTCTCATCTCATCCTCCCTCCCGGGAGTGCCCCACCTGAGGGAACAATCCCTCCGAACAATCCAATCCAATAACAACACCTCCATAAGAAAGCATACACAAATAAAGGCATGATTTGTGTTCATTAAACATCTCAAAGATGTGAGCCTCATTTGGAAAATTATGCTACACTCCTGTCGGCCTAAGAAGCATACTTTCCTGTGAGCAATTTCCGAGAACAAAACCTACAAAACAAAACTTGCTTGTAACTTACTCTTGTGCATACAGCTTGTTTGAATGTAATATGGCATAACACATGGACGAAAGTGTCACTATCGTCGTCAAGCTTGTACACGTGGGCGTGAAGTAATACAAAAAGTGTGTTTCTTAAGATGGATGCAGTATAGAAATAAAGCAGATCTCGCTCAAAAATCTGCATGATAATAACTTTTCCTGTACTATCATACTCTTCAAGCTCTAAAAGGATACGTACAGGTCTTTCGTGTGATCATAAAGCTCATCCACCTTGGCCAATACTTCTCCAAAAAGGATATATAAAAGAGATACTCTGCTCTGTTATTTATGAATACCATTCTGAAGCAAAAACAGAGCAGTCAATGATCGCTGAAGTGAAGCATTTTTTGAATGTCTTCCTAGGAAAGTTGTTTTTATTCATGTCATTCCATAAAACCTCTCCCGAGTTTGTGTCCATAATTTTATATATAACTATACTGCGTAAATGTATCGCATTTTATTACGGAAGGGTACGAATGGTCATAATAAAAGTCAGGAGCTAACAATTTTTATAAATCATTTCCTATGAATTGCGAAAACAAAACTATTTTGTGATAATTCACAGACTAGAGGACAACCCAAGATCAACTTACGTCATCATAGCTTGAGCCTTAATGGACAAGGCTATAACTGATATCTCGTTCCTTTGTTTTGCAGTAATTGAAAAACGGTATCTAAATTTCAGAAATTTTTCAAAGTTCTGTGCATATGCTGGTGCCTGTATGGACGTCAGAACTGTAAGAGTGGGATGAAACTGATGTTAAGCTTGGGGCAGGAATGCAGAGGACATGTTCAAACTAAAGCTATACAACAATGCTATTCATGGGTTATTCGTTCATTTACGGACGGTAACCACATACGTAGGAAACAGAGATACAAGGTGACAGTTCCCCCCCCCCCTCATTATTTAGTAAGCATCCCAAAAAAAATAATACCGCAATTCATTCCGATAAAGAAAACTAGGGCAGTGCTTTCATTGGAAAATTTATGGATCCCCTTTTCTGGGATGCAAAAGAGATAATTCTGATGCGATTTTTTGATTTGGGGAAACCATTAATTCTGCTTAGTACTTCACAATATTTTATAACTCCTCTAACCGTGGAATGATTGGATTGGATTGTTCGGAGGGTATTCAGCACCTTGACCACACTGGTCTGTTTTATCTAAATCCCAAGCGGAGCACCCTCGGGAGGAAGAATGAGTTGAGAGGAGACAGAGGAGGCCCGACCACACGGAGTCATTACAGTATAGAGGGCGGGGCTCCTACACTTTACTAGATAGAAGCTCTTCGGCGGTGGGTTTAGGACAATCGTCATACGATGGGATGTCTCAGAGAGGTTTTCTTTTAAGGAGTACTGGAGCATTTGGTACAACTCCGACTTCGGCTTTACTAGTAGTCCTAGCAATTTGGCCAATGGACTTGTTATTGAGATACAGTGGTGCGTGCTACTGGTTGAAATGCAAAACATAGAAAAGGTAGAGAATATAGTAGGAAGGCGTCTAACAACCAGAAGAGACGTAAGAAATGAATTAATTAGATTATGGCAAGCTGAGTGGGACACAACAGAAGCAGGACGCCGGGTTTATGAACTACTTCCAAATATTAGAGAAAGACTGCGTCTGACCACGATGAAACCTAGCAAAGGATTTATTCACTATATTACTGGGCATGACCCCTATGGAGTGTACTTAAAGAAGATAAACAGATACAAAAATGATAATTGCCAAATCTGCGAAGAGACAGAGAGAGACACCGGAACATGCCGTATTCGAATGCCTAAAGCATCACGATGCCTTAAGAGAGGGTAGAGCTGAATTAGCAGGAAAAACTTATGGTGCATAACAAGAACGAAAGAAGACGAAGTTCTACAATGGCAGATGAAGTCTCAGACTGGAGTACGCTGAAGCAAGAAGATTGGGGAGAATAAAAACAAATAGACCACGGCCATGGAAATATGACAACCTCTATGTACATCTGTAAGACTGCAGGAGTTGGAGGAGTCACGTCTTCACGGCAATGAGGAAAATGATCAGGACGCTTCGGAAGAAATGGATGATCAACGATGGACCAGGAGGAGACATAACTGGATCATGGAATGCAGAATTGAGGAAGCATTAAGTGAATACGAATCAGTTTAGAGCTACAGATAGCAGTTACGTGTTAGAGTTACGTATGTTTCAGATTTAGAGAAGTCTTGTAGGCCATTTTGTAGCATAGGTTAGTTTAATTAGGTATAGGTTAGCTAGGTTTAGATGTTATCTGCAGATACAAATACATTATGCAAACACAAATGAAAACAAATATTAAGACGAGAAGCTATGCCCTAGTTTAGATTCTAGATATTAGCGTGATAGTAAAGCAGATTAAGAAAAAAAAAAAAAATAAAACAAGTAAAACAAAATTGTCATACCACCTACCATAGCCCTGAAACAGTCACGAGGCCGGTTCGGACACCGGAGACCGCCACCCCAAGAGCAAGAGGGATTCCAGTGATACCGTAACTAAGGGATGCAATGTATAAAGAATCGTAATGAATTGCAAAGGAATGTATATTTGTTGTGAAACGCGTGCAAGTGCAGTTGAGTTGAATAGCAGTTGAGTTGAATTGTTTTAACAAAAGAAACGTAAGAAACAGTTTTCTTAGCAAAAGATTCTAAAGGGATAGCACTTGACTCGGTTTGAATACGTATTCTTCGCACCCTTAATAATGGAATGACCGAGACTTATAATCACAATGGACAAAACAGTCACAAAGGGAATCTTTGGGTGAATAAGGAGGGCTTCCAGAACTGAAAGTTACACACACGCGCACAGCTGTGCACAGGGAGGACAGTGAAGGCAGTCCGCGACTGGCGGCCGATTCAGGCAGATACCTTGTTTTATCTTGGTCAAAGTAGACCAGAAGCGATGGGAAAAGATATTTGTCGATTCACATGTATGTAAAGAACGAATTAAGTATTATCGAGTAACAATCATTCCACATACAGTAACTCTAAACAGTGATATTGGTAACACTTGGTCTGCAACTTCGAGTTTGATGTGGTGATAAAAAAGAAGCAGTCATTAAACCAGTTTGAAACGGGCATTCCAGTATCATTAGAACCATCCTTACTCATACATATCCACGCATACACCTCATTGCTTTACCCTGCGCTACGCATATTACTCGTTACAAACTGTAGCGTCAACGTGGGACTGTGCCCTACCCATTTTATTGCTTCACCAGGTAGACTTGTACAACTGGCATCCCACCAGCCACGTTCCTGAATCATCCCACTAGGCCGGCTCGGAGACCGGAGTCCGTCGCGCCGAACGGAAAAGAAAGTGTTCCTCAAAACATATTATCCCGCCATGCATCGCCGTCGACTCCCGCCGACTCTTCTATCCTGGGACACCACCAGAGGAAAGATAGTGGGAAATAATAATTGAGATGAAATGGAGGGACAGGAAGTTTGGGGGATGTAATTAATCTACCCAGCATTCGCATGGTGACCTGGGAAAACCTCGAAAAAACCCATGGGCCAAGTAGGTCTGTCACTGAAATCGAAACAGGGCCTCTGAATGCGGGTCACAGATGAAACTGCTTGAACCATCCCCTTCGGTTCCAAGGGATGATACTCGTAAATTCCTGGAAAGATCACCCCGTAGCAGCACAATGCGCGAAACATATTTATAACAACTCTGTCGCAAGAGGTATTTTACATACCAGTAAGTGTATTTAATTGGGCTGTCGATTTTAATCACTATTAAATACCATCGATATCTGCCGGATATGAAGCCGGGAACTTGGGTTCTGTAGGACAGTGACTAACCAAGTGAGGCACACATACCGACAAAACAATGTGAGGTTTACATTTCCCAGTATATTACAGGATGGGAAGTATACCGCATCCCTCCTACAATCCCGATTTAGCGCCCTCCAAATATTTTCGCACTGCTGTAATGAATTTCTCTTGTAAAGAAGCTTTGAAGCTTCCACAACAATGGAGAAAAATGCAATAAGTGGAGACTAAACTAAAAAATGAAAAAATCTATAAAATGTTTAGTTTTTCAAAAAGCACATTATTTTTCAGTCTAGCTCTATTCTTTCATAGTGCGTCCTACACTCGGCTAGTGTTCCATTAATTGTACCTAATAGTGGTCCGAACTATAAAGCCTAGTGGTACACCGGGAAAAACACGAGTCAGTTGGAGAATTTAATGTCATGTCGCCACGTTCGCCATAGTAAGCTCAATGGTTTAGAGCGGCTGGACGGATACCAGGGATTCCGTGGCTCAAATCCCGGCTATGGCATTGAATTTTTCAGTCTGGCTCAATTCTTTCATAGTGCGTCCTACGCACACCTAGTGTGAAAGAACAATTAATTTCACATTTATATATTCTACAAAACCAATTACTCACGGCTTCTGTGGCTGGCAACCGGAAGTATGAACCATGGAATCCAAAAAGAGCATGCTTCAGAAATAACCCACCCAACTACTACTTGACTTCTTTCAGACTCTGTTAACGTATTTCCCACAAATTTCATCTTTTAAACTTATACGGAAAGCAGATACTTTTAAAGTTAGTCATTTTAGAGCAAAAGGAAAAGCAGGTATGGCCAGATCAAAAATGTGGGAGGAGAAATACGGGAGAAAAGACATAAAGCGTTGAAGAATAACTACGGCAGCGCACCTGGTGTTAAGGAGTAGATACGACAGCCAGCTAGGCTTCCCTTGGAAACTTGACGACACAAATCTTCAACATGAGCACCATGTTGCCATGAAGGCAAATTCAATTTAAAATTATTAACCAATTCCGAAAAGACTCCGAGATTTATAATAACTCGGGTAGAAATGCACGGGCGCGGATGATGGTTTCAAAATGCAAAGCAGGGGAGAAGACAGGATGTACAACTTTCCTTGTGTTTTTTTATCATCACGTTCCCGTTGATGAGGAGCAGAAGGTATTACCCTACATCGTACCATGTCACTTGCCTTCGCACTTTACGTAAATTCACGAGAGATAGCGGATGTTAAACCATTATAATGAACATAATATAGGCGCTGTGTGTATGTGATTAAACTTCGCTATAGAGAGCCTATATACATGGCTGCCAACATCGCTGCCGTAAAGGGCAAGCAAATGCCACTTAATGTTCTCAACGGGATCAAAACAATGCACACACAGAATAGTTATTTACCTGATTACGGATACAATCCGAAAAGATTAAACAAATAAGAGAAGACAAAGTAAACAAAGAATACATAAAAGTATTCTATACTGAATTTTCATGCTTTTCCCTTCTAGCCATTTAAACGTTCCAAAAACTTCGTTTAATTTAACGTTTGTGGATGGGTGCAAATGCCGCCTCAAATTTAACATGAATTTCCCGTAATCTTGCCTTCAACTTTGCCAAATTAAACTGCTTCCCACGGTGTAATTTTTATTAATTCCTTACTCATTTTGGCTCTTCTTTCTAATATGTGACGCGGCGATTTTTTTCTACTTCCTTCACACTTTTTTATGTTTTTATATACAACCATGATTTTTAATATAATTTATTTACTTTTTAGTGCAATTACGTGTTGGGGGGCTTTCTTTTAACGCTATTAAATGTTCTTTTATTTACTTACTGCGTAATGTAGCCATATTGAAGAATTCAGAGCAGCCAAACTATGCTTGTTTCTCCACTAAACGCAATGCTGCCAACAGACTTACTTGTCCCGAAATTACACTGTCTAGGAGACTAGAGTAAACACATAGCTAACTAAACACTAACGTGGTTTGAGCAGGCTAAGTTATCGCCCGGTCAAATTTTGTTACTCATGCACTGCTTTGCACATAAACAATCCTACGACACGACGATAATGGAGTGCTCCGTAGTAAAAACATGTAAAAGTTCGCGGACTGTATCGGAGTGGTTCGGCTACTGCCGAGAATTGATGTCAAGTATACTGCAAAGGGGAAAATTGGTGGTCCCGGCCACGTCGTTCAAATTGACGAATACAAAATAGGACGACGCAAGTTACATTGTGGGCGCCGCAATTAGACTGTAGAGAGTGTTTGCTTCCCCCCCGTAGGGGAGGGGATCCGTCCCCTTCAGGTGCCATGGTGCGGGCGCTGCGGACCCCTAGCACTCGTGGTACCTCTGACGTTACTAGAGGAACCACGGGCCGAACATTCGAGCCCCTCCCTGATTGGGAGTTTTTCGGAGTGGGTTGGACTCGAAAGAGCAGTGGTTCTCGATACCCGTGGGAGATCAGGTACGTCTCCGGACGGGGTTAAGGGAAGCCATTAATATTGCCGCGTACTAGCTAGCATAGCTAGTAGAAGGTGTGTTAGATCACCAGGCGGCCCCATCGAGGTCATATCGGTATTGAGTCCACAGTACCAGATGGGGGGGGGGGCTTGTTAGTCTCTAGGTCTTGCTCTATGGAAAGTCCGGGTCCTTGGTCCTACGGGTCCAGGACTAATGGGAGTAGAACCTCTGGCGTTAACGTAACGTTAACGTAACGTATTTCCATCGCTTCTGTTGTGGCATATCGTCATCCACACCTCATTCGTTTCCACGTCGATCATTCCCAAGATACAGTTGCTCTCTACGACGCACCCACGATGAAACTTGCGCCGTCCTATTCTATATTCGCCGATTTGAACGACGTGGCCGGGACCGCCAATTCCCCGCCCCCCTTGCGGTATACTTGGTGTCATTTGATATCATGCACACTTCGCGGCAGTAGCCGAACCGGTCCGATAAGAGTCCATGAGCTCATACATGTACTTCCTACGGAGCACTCCATTATCGTCGTGTCGTAGGATTGTTTATGTGCAAAGCATTGCACGAGTAACAAAATTTGACCGGGTGATAACTTAACCTGTTCAAACCATGTTCCTTTGCACACGGACTGCGTCACCTATGTTTGAGGCATTTTTGCAGAGGTTGGCTACAAGTTTTACATATCTTTCTCATGTTGGCTGCAACGCCAGAACTGGCTGGTCGTCTGCTTGCGCATGCGTATACGTGCAACTTTGGACTTAGAAAATACTCTCGCGTTGCACAAAAGAACGTTTCTCCCTCATTTTTAGTACACATTGTTTGAAAACTGATGAAAGGCTCTTTCTTCATATTAATTAACTTCAAACCATGGATTTAGTGTTGTAATAATTCAATACATTAACCATACTTTATTTCAGGAAACAAATTAACCTTTGGCTAAGGAAGACCATATCCGGAGTATGTTTAAAATTTCAAAACTTTCAAATTTCATAACGTGAGGAATTTCATATGTTTATTTTTATCGAATTTATATTTGGATAAGTTCTTTCTTCAAAAATATGAAAATGAATTTTATATTATAATTATGTTAAAGTGTGACATAGAGTTCACCTAAATTGATGAAATATTTAAAAATTAGAAATTTGAGTGTTGTGAAGGGAAGAATGGTTTTTTTGACTATGCATTGCCATATTCCAGCTGAAAAAATTAAACACCACATATACACACGAGGGATTTTTTCTAAAAGAATTTTGGTTCTAAGGCCTCAAAACATAATTGTATACTTGGTGAAAACTTGTTATCCAGCTTTTGAGTGGAATGCATGACTTCCTCTACTTATTGTAAGAACGCAGGTAGAAAAAGTACCTGCATACTGAAAACTTAAAGGGTTACTTATGAATTTGCCGTGTAAATATATCACATAAGGTTTCTTTCGTAATAACATACAACTCTTAATGAGTTGGTGGAGGTTTGTTCACAAAATGTGGTACACAAACCCAAAATCTTATTAATCTTTGACGCTCCATAGCACACAAACCAAACAAGAATGTCTCTTCTGAACAATGACCAGTTTATTCCTCCTTAAACATACAGAGTGCTGTCGGCGTTGCTTAAAATCATAGGTGTAAATGCAAGATGGCGACTGGTACCTAAGAACTCTGTATATTAGGGACAAAAGATTCATGCAATGAAGTTATAAGAGCACTTACCAGAATGTTGCACGTGTAGGAACAGTAAGGGCAACGGTAAGGTTTTGCTCCTGTGTGAAGGCGAAGATGTCGTCGCAGGTGTGTTCCCATCCTTGCAGAGAAAGGGCAATGAGGACACTTGTAAGCCTTCTCGCTCAAATGAACTGTTTTATGCCTGTCAAAACAAAAAGTTCTTGTTAAACATGCGTTAACACTTCAGTATATATGTCCATCTCTCAGTCAACTACTTGTCATAAATTGCTGAATTTTCTCATTCTTTGTATGATTAGAAACCCATATATTATTTAATCACGTCTGGGAATTCTGCTTAGTTCTACATCTTCTAAACACCAAACAGAGTGATAACTAAGTTTGCAATATACTTTAATTGATTCAACAATGCCAGCTCTTACTACAAAACCCAATTGACTCAAGAGAAAAAGCAAAGTCGTTTACAAAATTGTCTGTAAAACTGCACTACAGCCAAACCCTAAATTAGGTATTTTCTTACAGTACAGAGATATCTTTTAATTTTTTGCCACTGTGAATCTTTGAAAGGTTTTTCTTGTTTGATGTTTAAGTAGAGATTGTGCTAATTAATTGAGTTCAATCCAATTCGAACAACCTTCAAAGGAAGAATCTAGGACGTCGAATGCTACTACTAAAGCCAGAATACTAAGCATGCTTGAGTCCCCAACATTCACGTTATAGAATCTTATGAAGTATAAAAGGTATAAAATTAGGATTACAGCAAAACATTCTGTAGTATTTTTATTTGGTTAAAACAGTCATAGCTAATGCTATTAAAGTAAATAACAACACAAAAATATAATATTAAAGTTTCTTCTTTATGCCAATACAAATAACGATACACAAAAACACAATATTAATCTACTATTATTTAACGATAGAACTTTCCCAGATTGAAGTTTAGAAGATAAAGATAAAAAGTAAGGAATGACACCTAAATAAAAGATCTATTATGAATTACGGTTAAACCTTGCTTTATAAATAAAAAATACCTTAAGTTTGGGTATGATTAACTTTACAACTTTAACTTTTCCACCTGTTTATAAAGATACCACAAAATTATGGCATCAACTAAGGGGTATGATATCAGACCTCCCTCCAGAAGATGCATATATTTATAAATAGGCAAGGAAATTGAGAAGTTAAAAATAGGCCAAATTCATGCTCATCTTATAGTATCGCAGAGATACTGCAGTAATTTATAGGGTTGCTCTAACTCCATTTAAATACAATTGTTATCGATTTTCAGTTTTTTTTTCAGTGATTTGGATAAGCTCAAAAAATCAATGACAACGTGGGTTAATTCCTAAGAGAGATGGAGAGACAAAAATATCAGAGGCAATCGTTTGATATCTCTGAACAAAAATAAGAGAGAAATCCTGTGATAGAGAATGTTTTCCTAGGCTTTTAAAGCAAAAACCATATTGATTTAATATTCTCTTGTTTACGTCTGATGCTACATGAGATACTAACTTTAAAACAAATATAGGGGAACATGGGGCACATCGGGGTGGTGAGGCAGAACGGGGTATACGTGTTTTCTCCCTAGTAGGTGGCACAATCTACCGGAATCTGTCAAAACTACGTCATCTCAATCATAACTATTAGTACACGTCAGTTGGCTGCCATAACAGAATCTGTCGTGTGCGAGCTGTGTGTTCGATGCAGTTTGAATCAGCTTTTTACAATATTCGTGATCTCTTTCAAGAATTGTAAGTATATCATATCTACATTTAAATAAAACAATAATTAATATGGAATATAACACTTAATTTACATGTTTTTCGCTAAGTTATCTTTGAATATCGAACCATCGACAAGCATTTACCTAAGCTTGTGTTTATGGGGCAATATGGTTTGGGCATAACAGGGTACTACCCCATTATGCCCCTGGTGTAGAACTCGTTATGTGTTATTCATATGATTGACTACTCATGTTTCATGTGATTTCGGAATAGTGCGTAATTACGCAAAGAAGTCACAGAGGCAGGAGTGGTCTTTAGTCTCAATGGAGAGGGCTGTGAATGCTGTACTTGGTGGTTTAAATGGGGTACAAAAGGGCAGCTAGTCAATTTCAAGTGCCCTAAAAAACTCTTAAACGCTACGTTATGGAGAAATGAGATAATCCTGATTATGTTGTTAAAAATGTTCTCACAGGCTGCAGTTGCTAGATGTTTCTTTCATGAAACCACTAATCAAATATTATGAGGATGAAATTCGCTCCTGGGTTAGATCTAATCCTGGAAAAGTCTTGACACTGTTTCAGGTTGCATCATTGTTTCGTGCCAGTTATATGCGAGCCTCAACAATGAGCACGGCAGTCAATGGGTTTCGAAAAACAGGAATATGGTCTGAGAACATCAATGTGTTACATGATGCTGATTTCCTACCGTCCAAAACGATAGATTTTGAACTTTCTTCTGGAGTTCCAGATGATGTTAAACCTTCAACTTCTGAGATGTCCGTTGTCTCTGGTTCACCTATGGGGAGAGAAAACATTGAGATGCCAAGCTGCAGTAGTTTCTAAAGTTCCAGCCCAGAAAATATTACACCTATTGCAAAGGTAGATCAGAAAACCGAGATATAAGAGAGTGTAGGCTTTCACGGCCGGAGTTATAAAAACAAGAAGTTTGGAAAAACAGGGGGGAGAACACAATACTGATAACATCCCCTTATAAAGAAGCGCTATTGAATGCGGAACAAGAAAAAATGAAGAAAAGACCTGTGTAAAGGCGTCTTGCTCTGCCAGAAAGCGAAACAAAACGGGAATCATCAAAAGGTAGGCCTAGATGTCCTAATCCTCCTGATCCAAATGTTCCAAAAGTCATCTGTCTACTGATAACAGGAAAGAAGTGGCAAAAGACGACGAAGATGATTATCTTTACTGACACGATTATTCAGAAGGAGTGTGGATTACATATCCCTGCTGCCTGGAGTGGGCCCATAATTCTTGTGCAGGTGTCATAAGTGATTATGAAGATGCTGTACATATTTGTGCATATTGTGAGAAGTGAACTAAATGTTTAAAAAAAAAAAGATCAAACGTTGGTCAAAGAAATAATACCCCTTACTGCCCCACCTATGGGGCAACACGGGGCAAATGTACTAATTTTGTTTTTCACGTGATAGCTACTCCCATTTGTTGCGAGTGTCTATTTAATTTATGATTTTTTTAGGTAATTATGCAATAATAAACACATTTACACTACCAAAACACAATTTCTAAATGTTCAAATGTGAAATATAGATGCACAAATATTAAGTATTCCGTCCTGCCCCATGTTCCCCTAAAACGTGATGTCTTTGAGAGGCACAACGATTTTACACATATTATAATAGTTATACCAAGCGGGCTGACTCAGACGGTAAAGAAAAGTCATGGGTTCGATGCCGTCAGTTTTTTCAGTATTCCTCCGGTTCGCAGTATTCCCCCGACTTTCCTCTCGCTCCTCTCCACCTTACTTCTTTTTCCACATTGCCCTTCATTCACCTGGTTTCTTCAGGCTGGCCAAGTGAAAAGTTTATCGGCGCTACATGGCAAGGAAAAGGATACTCTTTGAGGAGCTTTACCCCTCTCGGGGATGTTTCCAATTTTTAAGCCCCCCCCCCCCGATGTACAAGGAGCCGACGGTCACCAGTTGAATAAGATGAGCGAGGCTAGTCGTCTGTGCCAATCGAATCGAATTGAACAAAGAGTGGACAGCACACAGTGGGAGTTTCAGAGGGCAGTGCCGAGTACAGTTCAGTTGTAAGACTCCGCCGTGCAGCTGTGGATCAGGTGTGTTTCGCTGTGAGTGTTCGGAAGCGTTCGGAAGTATAACCCTTGGGCTATGCTAAGTATTAAGGGATAAATAAAGAGTATTTAGCAGTAACTGCTGTTCTCATTTGTTACAATATTAACTATTGTGACTCTCTATATAGAGTGCCATTAATGCTGGGAAATTATCCTGTTCCTTTACTATCAGGAATAGGAACATGTGTACAGTGGAATCAAGCGATAAAATAGCATCTGGAGCTGGTAAAGCTAGGAAACTGGAAATAACAATAATGATACGAGCTGTTAAAGCAAGTATCACATCACAAATATTTTAATGGACTGCGCAGTTACATTGAGAATGGTAAATGGAAATTATTTTAACGCTTTATAACAATATTCACTGATTTATGTCCAGTATTTGAACTGAATGAACTATGTACTATGACTACATTATTGTTTCCAATATAAGAATATAGAAATAAAAGGTCATCTGCTAGCTAACTATATTTAGACCCCATAAAAACAACATCAGGTTATTAGTGAACTGGTGAAGTGTTCGAGGTAAATTTATTTAAGTATTTGAAATTTTACATAAATTAATAAGATTTATAACATATTTACCTGGCAGGGATATTCTATAGATAACTTAGAAATGTTTGTTGCACTCACATATCTTTCTTTAGTCAGTTTTCCACAAATTATTATTATTACAAAAAAAAAATGTATTGTACCTACTTTTTGTCAATTTGATGAACTTTCATTACATATTTATACATTTTGGTGAAGGTATTAAAAGAATACACTATAGGTAACGACTAAAGAGAATTCAGATTCTTAAATTTTTGCCCTTCTCTTGTAGTGTAGATGGTAGAGTGTCTGCCTTACGTTTAAGAGATTCCGAGTTCGAATCTTGGTCAGGGCAGAGTTGTCCGCATAAGTCTTGTTTCAGGATTTTCCCCTGAAAGATGAATGCTGGGAAACTCTAAGCTCTATAGATCCTGGGCTCATTTGAGCATCATTTCACCAATTTCATTCATTGTTCGATATGACAACGTTACAGGACGTAAATTAAAAAAAAAAAGAAACAAAAACTATCTTAAAAAGCAAATCTCTATGAGATGATTGAAATTCTGTGTATTTTATGACCAAGAAGAAAACGAAAAGTGACTCATAAGTCACTCGAGTAAAAAACCACTCGTAAAAATGTATTTAAAAATTCAAGGCAATAACAAAGAATACTCCTGAAACGGTTAACGCCTCAAAAAAGTATTTGACATAAATTGCTTTAACGAGATTTAAATTTCGCTCTCTCAGTTTAGCAATCAAGTAAAGATGGCTCCATGAGCAATTCTTAGAACATTTACCATACGTATTTTATTTCTGATGCAAATTTCCTGAACACGTGGTACTTTATTAAACATCAATGAGGCCATTTTTTAAAAATTAAGAAATAACAGGTTTCCCATATGAAGGGTATTTGGGGTAAGGAGATTTGTTTGAAGATCGTGTTGCATGTTTGGAAGTTGTTAAAACTTATTTGAATAACTAGTTTAGCACTAATCAACTTTTTGTTTTCGTATTTAGAGACTAACATATGTGCAGACACACTCACCCACATACGTGGATATTTTCTAAATATGTTTCTTTCTCTACCCCTTACATAGCATAAAAGTAAGAGGATGTATTGCATTCCAGCCAAGATAAGGATACCGAAATTTCATTGAAATACACGTTTAGAGGTTCCCAGAATCGAAGAAAAGCTTTTTAGTAAAAGCTCCGTATGTGTGTGTGTCCGTGTATCTGTGAACAGCATAGCTAAATGGTCGGAGGGAGAGCGTTAAATACTGAAGTTGCTATTTAAGTTCCACTTCTATCAACTACACGACTTGAAGATTTTCAAGAAAATCAACTCACCCTGAACTATCCTCTATCCCCTGTTCGAATTAGAATCTTCATTTGGAGGTTTTGTCCTGTTCTGAGAAGAATAACGGGTAACTAAGCTCTAAGGACCCTAGTCACTATAGGTAGTGTTAGCTCTTAATCAGTTCACTGATAGATTTACAATGTTAGATCATGGATTAAAAACTCAAAATAGTTTAGTTATAATTTTCAAATTAAGATTAAGGTTAATTTTTGCTCTTAAAAACGTAATTGAAATTAAAATGATGGTACAGATGATACCTATTTGAGTATTACTTCAACCTTTTCGCCCTGTTGTATTCAGAAAAGGTTTACTGCATCAAATTTGGTTAATCTACATTATGTTGGCTAAATTGTCGTTGGTAGGTAAAAAACAAATGAATATAACCGACTTTTCATTCTGTTCCCTGTGTATTGCGAAACAAAGTTCACCTCTTTGCTTTCCATTTTAATTCCGGTCCTCGTGCCCAATTTATAGCGACTATCCTTGAGAGGATCGTCAAGAAAATTTTCCATAGATCTTGTTTACTTCAAAGCGTCCGGCTTTGGTTCTAGTTTCACAAATCTAGCCAATCCTTTTCCAATAAATGACAGTAGTTTAGCTATCGGAATGAGCACATGCGTAATCCAGGGCTTTCCGGTGCTAGCCTATGCAACATCCAGTTCAGCGAGAGGAAAAGAACCAGAAGCTGGGAGATCAGGTGGCGTTTCCCAAAGGCTACAATGCCTCGCTAACCAGGTCGACGCAGGTGTAGACACTTTCTTAACGAAAACCGCTCGGAGGTGGGAAAAAAGTGAGAAGGAGATAATTAAGTCTGCAAAGTTGTTGCATATGAAACAACAAAAGCTTATTGAATACGGGCGGAGGTGTGAACTGGGTAAAGTGTGAGTTACACACTAGGCTATAAATCTCTCTTGCTATGTACTACGTCTTGGGTAGCTCTGCGAGTGACTCGACAAGCAGTTTAGTGTTGTAATTATAAACCATTTTATCTGACATCTAATCAGCGTACTACGTTTGTGTACTTAAAAGTGAAAACCTGGTCTCCTTTGTTATTATTTCTTTGTGCTCTGCTAGTACAACATGGCTCGTGGATCGAGATAACATTCTGCGTCATCTATTTTTCTATTTGCCCAAGATTAGAGGAATTAGCAGCGCTATGGCAACGATTTGCTTATCCTGCTCTTGTTTAGCAATCGTCTTTAATACTCTGAGGCATTGTTTATAATCAGGTGAATCAAACCGATTCTTCAACAACTACTCTTACAAAGCCTCGTTCTCATGTTTACTATAACCTAATGAGGCAAGCATTTGTAGCCATCACTCAGAAAATGAAGCTAGTCACAGTGAAGCAACAAATATTACACAAATAAAAATATTTGTAAAAGAATCTCAACTTAAGAAGTTAATGTTAATACTTCCTTCTTCTTTATAAAATCGATTTCAAAAGCATATCGCTTCCATCATCATTTACCTCCAAATTCCGTTGTTAAGGAAATCTTAGTTACGATGTTTTTTCTTACGTTTTCAGCATTATCAACATCTGAAGGGGGGAAAAATAACAAAAAAAAAAAAAAAAAAAAAAAAATAACAACCCTAAAAACAGAATCAATTGCGGGTATGTCAAAATTCATTACGCGATTTTTATTTATTAAAATAAATATTTTTTCCCACACTATTAACTCTATGAGACCATTTAATTGTTTTAATAATTTAACTTCGGGATTTATTTCATGGTTAAATGACCAAAAATGATCTGCCATGGCCGATTTATCAATTTGTTTATATTTAATGTTACGAAAATGTTCTTTCTTTCTGGTTTCCAAATTACGTTTCGTCTTTCCAATATTAACCTGATCACAATCCAAACAATTAAATTGATAAATACCAGATTTTTTTATTATTAGGAATTTTATCTTTTTTTTTTTGAAAATTGTAATAAATTTTTAATACTATATTTATTTTTAGGAACTAAAGTTATACCAACTTCTTTAAAAATTTGAAAATGCTTATTAAACCAAGGATGGTAAGTAAATTTTTTAAAATTATAATCATCTTTTATTTTTTAGAGTAGAAATAACATTAACAGTTTTTTTATATTTAAATGTTTCAATCTTCTTTTGTATAAAATCTTTATTAAACCATTAATTAAAGCAGTATTAATAATATGTTTACATTCTTTATTAAATTCTTCTTTATTCAGGGGTATATTTATTAATTTATAAATCGAACTATTAAAACAGCAAATTTATGTGAAAAAGGATTAAAACTTTTATATTGTATATAACGAATATAATATTTTTATATTATAACTTTCATTTTTTATATATTTTAACATCGTAACCGAGATTTCCTTAACAGCGGAGTTTAGAAGTAACTGATGATGGAAGCGATATGCTTTTGAAATCGATTTTGAAAAAGGAAGTATTAACATCTTCTTAAGTTAAGTGGAGATTCTTTTACAAATATTTTTATTTGTGTAATATTTGTAGACATGCTTTAATCACAGATTCCCTTATATCTACAATTGGAAAGTTTAACCGATAGTCAAATGTTTTAAAAGCTGGCCGTTATGTGATTCATTCGTTACATTCCATACTCGTTGAATGGTCAAGAGATTAAAAAGGACTTGCTATTGTGGAAAAGTGTAAGATATGAAAATTCAAAGCAATAGGAAGATATATCTCAAAAATTGTTATCTCTACAAAAAGACAATTTGACAAAAATTGTGTGAATTAGCGAGATCTACATTTTCTGTACATTAACATTTTGTCTACTTCTTATGATTGAAAGTTATCCACAAATTATTCAGAATGAAAAGGACTTCAGAGTTTATTCCTACTGCATTTAGTTATATTCAGTACAACAAAACTCTAATGGGCACACGCGCACCAATTTCAACTTCATGTAATTCAATTCATATTCAGTTATCACATAAAAGATCGCGTGTTGTATTCACATGTTTTTCTTTACTCATTCTTGTACAAACTAACTTTATAAAAGCTCAATTCTCTACTTCCTTCCTGTAAATTAATATAAATACTTGTAGATATTGTCTTATGACATATACGCAATAAAATATTTTAAGAATTAGTCGCAGGTGATGATGGCTTTCAAATTCCGTTCTCTTTGCACTACCTTCTTCTTCACTCCATGGTTTGGACATATCGCCCGTTCCGGCTTCATAGATCTCTCCAGCGTTTCCTGGGTCGTTCTCTGTCTCTTCTTCCTTTTGGATTATAGTTTAGTACTGCATTTAGATATCTGCCATCCTCCATTCTTAATATACGTTCATGCCATTGTTGCCTTCGTTGTGATATTTTGTCATGGATTGGTTCGATTTCTAATTCCTTTCTAATATCCTCATTTCTTATTTTGTCCTTTAACACTTCTTGAAAATTTCATTTCTGCAGTCTGTATTCTACTTAAATCCTTTTGTGTTGGCACCAAGGTTTCGCTTCCATATAGTAAAGTTGGAATAGCCATTACCTTATACATTTTCATTTTTGTATCCCCTCTCACTCTGTTTTTAAAAGTTCTTTGGATTGTCCCACATATTGCTCGGAATTTGTTCACTTTTTCTTCTATATCAGCATTGTTTCTAAAACTTATGTTGCATCCTAAGTTCTTTGCACAACCAACATAAAAAAAGAATAACAATTTACATTTTGAAAGGAAGTGTGTGTTTTAAAATGCAAACCCATATAAAATATTGAAGGTGCTTTACTGGTATGACCGTGCTTCCTCAGAAAACTTAAATCTAATAATACCAACACCCAAAAATTGGTGTAATATGACTAACTGAGTGTTTAACTTGCCTATGAGTTTGGATGGGGTGGACCCAAGTTAAATAAGCGGTGATACATGATTATATGATGCAAGATAAAAGTCTCTGGTGTTTTAAGTTTTCTTAATATATTACTGTAGTAACTGTCTACTTTCTATAGCTTCTACTTATAGGAGGGAGAGCAAGAATTACAATCCACCACAAATATGATACTAAGGTTTCACCGGAAAATATATATTATGAGATCTCCTGAGTTAAAGGCCAGGCTTACAGAAAGACCACAATATGTGCGTTTATGTGTGTATTTCTGTCTGTATATGCACAGTTTAACTAGAAAGCTTAGTAAAGATCAGCGTTTTCGAAGGATACAAATATTTTTATTCCGGTGTAACTGAAGAAGTTATGCAGAGACTACCCACATGGAACCACATTTCACTTGGAAACATTCTCCTTATTTTTGATCTCAAAGGTATCTTTCATTAATATACCATAAGTTTAAGATATTCATACTGAAACATTTAATCAAATCAAATTTTGAAATTTCAGTGAATTTCCGTGACGTTTGTCTTCAAAACAGAATGAGTTTTCTATCATTTTATATAACGTGTTAAACATAAGAGATAGACAAATGTTTAATACGTAGAAATAGACTTTTCCAGAAAACATGAAATGTATTTCAAATAAATCTATTACTTATATATACAAATAAATATTCAATGAAACTCTATATGCAAATGTTTGTCTTATCAGCTGAGCTTTTTTATATTTTATAAAAGGATACAAAAATAAGAGTAGAGAAAAAGTGAAAGTAACATTTGGTGGGTGTTAATACTTTTGAAGTTACTGTAAAGGGTGAAATATCATTAAAACGGTTTGTGTAATTGTGAAGCTCACCTCAGCAACTGTCCTTTTGTTTTGGCAGAGAATGTGCAGGAGTCGCAATGGTAAGGCCGCTCTTCGGAATGCACTTGCTGGTGATACCTGAGTTCAGCTCTGGAGCGGGTAGCAAATATGCAGCCCTCGTAGTCGCAGCGATAGTCCTTTCCAGTGTGCACTTTCATATGTTGCTGCAATGTACCTCTGCGAAAACAAAGTAGAAATATTGCTTTATCTATACACTATATTACAGAACTGTAAGCGAAATATTAGTAATAGTTTTCCAATTTGGTCAGAATAAATGGTGCTGTCGTGGATGATGGACCACCTAGAAGCCACAAATAGAAATAAAAGCATCGTGTGAGTGTGTGTGTGTGCGTGTGTGTGGGCGCGCGCGTGTGCATGTGCGTGCGATTGTGTGCTTTATGCAAGAATGGCCTGTCGATTGCTTTATAACTTGGTGTTAAACACATATATATCTTATATTACACATAAAAGTAATTAATTCAGCATCTTAATACTTTTCTCAATAGGATGTTTCCAATGACGCATAGCATTAAATATTTTGCTTATTATTTACTATTTTCTTGAAACCTAACAAAATTTTATAAGCACAATGTTTTCGACAAAATTAAAAGAAGACAAATATTAAAATTATATTGCAAGCACTTAAATAACCCATTTACCATCGTATAGGTGACATAAATATTCCGCAGCGTTTGCTTTCAGAGTTTAATTGGAAGTTCATGTAAGTTTCCTTGTGGACGCTATCTTGGAGACAGTGACGTCAGACACTACGTTACATACATCAGGTGATTACATTTTAATTTAATTATGAAAATAAATTGTAAATTATTATTTAAGACGATGCACTTGTAGCAATGCTTGTGTAGCAATGTTATAACTTATAACAGTATACTGCTTAGTAATTTACCATTCTTGCAATAAATACAATAACACCTATGAAGTTGTTTATTGTAATCTTGCAATAAGGCATGGCAAATTGTAGTTGCCTATACTAGATGCAACTAAATAATATTAAAAGTTACAGTTCCACTCACCAACGAAGAAGTGTGACCACAATATTCTGATTTCTTTTCAAATAATGAGTTTATATTGAGGGCAGACATAAATATTTCATGATTGCATTTTAATAAAATGATGTTGGAGTAATTTCTTTCATTTCTTTCATGAAATAGTCCAAGCTCTTCTGCTTTCCAAATCTTCTACATAATACTCTTGTTAGTTGGTGACTACGGAATTTATGGATGATTTAGAAATTACGTTGTGATTAACTAAAATAATGATACACCTCATTAGGAAGTAAGGAAGATAGATCAACTAAGTACACCATCTATCCGAATGTAACAGAGTATTAAAAGTTAACCACTGGCTCGACAGCCCTAAAAGGGCCAAGGCCTACCAACCCGTCTGCCGGCTTCACGCCCACTTACGCACGGCAGAGGTGGGTGATTATCCTACCGATACGGTGAGGAGATGTGATCAGCATCTCAACATCCCCCAGCCGGAACGTTGGTTTTTGTGACCAGGGCCGCTTAAAGTCTGTCTAGTCAACGCGTGTGCAGTTCGAAGTCGAAGGGACCTGGCCCTCCCGCCCACTAATAACCGTCATAAATCTATCTCCAAGCTTCATAAATGGAACACTGTCGTTGAGGACCAATAGCAACCCTGGTTTTCTTGAAATGACAGTTGTATGATTATTTCACGTGGAGTCTCAGTTGCCAAAGTTCCAACTTCCAGTTGATCTGTTTCATTACGTGCAGGAATTCGTTGTGTGTCACAATGTGGAGTCCGTGGGAGGTAAATGCACTGGTAAATACAAATGAAGTAGTAGATTACTATTAGTCAAGTGAAAATAATCAAAGTGATGACAATAGTGTGAATAAATTTAGAAAATGTTGCTGGGCCGAGTTATGTTACTGGAAAAGGCTAAAAAAAAAAAAAAAAAAAAAAAAAAAAAAAACCAAAGATATAACGGGAACTGTTTCTAAGCAAATTCAAGCGCTTGTTTTGAACACATATAAATATGTGCTGACAAATAATCTTGGTAAGGGATCGTGCAATGAACCTGATAAATTCTAGGTATTCACAAATATACAGTAAGAAAAATTGTGACGAAAGGAATACCAAAGACGCTGATCAAGTGTGAAAACAAAAGGAAACGTTTCTCTAAAGTAGATAATTTCACATGCGTTTTAATTCGTCGAGAAATTTATAGATCTATGCAAAAAGGAGAGCGCCCACCTTAGACGAATTGGTTGCACATTTGCAAGAAATTTGTGATTTTCCTTATGGGCAATGAACTTTGCGCAGCCTCCTAAAGGAGCTGGGTTTCAAATACTGCACTTTGAATAATATAAGGGTTATTATAGAATCCAGTGGAATTGTATATCCACACATATATATTTGTCAAAACTAAGAAAGTTTCGCAGTAATGGACATAAGATAATTTATTTAGACGAACTCTCGTACGATACCCATGACGTATTGAGAAAGGTGGCAGCTTTGCAGAACGGTCTGGGAGAAGGAAGGGCCGGGGTTGTAAAACGATTATAAGGGTTCGTCAAAGGAGTCGGCTTTACCTATCGTAAGCTCCTCACTTTCCTCACTATGCTGAGTGGACACCGGTCCTATACCCGGGACCGAAAATGCGCACCCCATGGGTGGGATCGAACCCTGACGACTTTCCGTGACCAGCGACCAAAGTATGCTGCCTTAGACCACTACGCCACGACGCAGGACTAACGGAGTATTAGAAATACAAAAGCATCACGTCACTATTTCACCATTATTTTGGAAATGTAATAAAAAAATGTATGAAAGAAAATACCATAGATCCTGTGACATTTCAAAGATAACAGCTGTTCAACTTTTCAGCAATCCAGAAAGTATGGGTTCCAAAATCACCGCTCCAGTCATAGAGAGTATCTACATTACAACAACTTGACGCATTATCAGATCATTATACTGTCCCTTCTCGCAGGTTCCAGAAGAGGCTAAACACCACAAAAATCTTCTGGGGAATCAGAAGCAATTACGCATTGAGCTCTTCTGAAATTCTTTTGGATCATAACATCTCAATCATTTCGACGACGGTGACGATATCAGGATGATGAGGATGGACATGAAATTTTTTAGCTCGAGTAAGAACAGCAATGAGAATACGGATGTGCTGTTGTTAACTGCACATTTGAATTCGCAGATGCATGTGGGATGGGAGAGAAGAGAGGGGAGGTGATCATTGTATTTCGGGACTTATGCGAAAGAAATCATACGAGTACGTAATAATAGATCAAGAGGAGTTTGCTGTTATGGCTATAGTATCACTCGCAGACGCAATGACTTATTTTGGCACGATTATTAGAACTGTTCTGAGAAATAACCGTTTCCCCATCTCTAGCAATTCGTATTTGCTTCTATACCAAAGCCCTTCCCTCCATCCCAACCCTTTTTCATAAATCCCTGAGCTAGTATTTACAAGCTCTACGTACACCACGTACTCCAGTTAGAGGTACGATCTTCGTACTCCAGTTGACTGGTTGTGATGCACTCAGCTCGAGTGAATTCTGATCTGCGCTCCAGCTGTTTCATAACAAAACTGGGCTACTTCATAAAATTAGTTCCTTATCATCACGACTAAATATTTCGTTCATGCATGGAAAACTAATATTGCTTAAATAACAGACAGTAATCGGTTCAGATATGATTCTGGTTTCGAAATATGTTTAGGTTGTCTCTTCTCTTTCTACATTTGCTCATGATGCCTAACATTTAACGACTCAATTCTAGAATGTAGGGTGAAAATTTTTTCTCGTTACCAGAATGAAGATAAAGGGTTTTTGGAGAGAAGTGTTGTAAAGTTGAAATGGAATGATTTCAGAGATGACATTCCGATAGCCGTGAGCTATTATCCGAGAAATTAGGCGTGCGTGTGTATGCCATGTATCAGAGTGTCAGAACACTGCCGTCCGCCCTAATGACTGGGAAATCATATTTCACTTGGTTCGCAGGAAACGTCGTCAATTAAATATGCTAATGAGAAAGAATGGGATTTCTCCCGCTCGCCCCTCCACCAATAACCAGTCAACTCTGTAATATCTATAAGTTAGGAGAGAACGGTGGCGTTACCATGGATACCCATGCGGGCGCGGTTTATGAAATTGGAAGTTGTTTTGAAATGTTGATGGCGACGATGCCTGACTCATATTTCATCTGTATAGCGATAGATACATGACGTACAAATGTACAGTCAGACTTTCGAGCGTGGTAGAAACGATCTGCTTTCAATAGTAGCCAATGGAGTGCCCTTGGGATTCACTGTTCTAGCTCATACTGGCTTAATGGCAAAGGAAGACATCTACAGTAAAAGTTAGGGATTCTGGTATGATGCAACTGAAATATATTACACACGATTTTATTTCTGAAATTCAACTTTTGGGCCATTTTTAAATAACAGTCGGCCTAAACAGTTTCTGTCTTTAGAACTGCTTAATTTTTCACAAAAATATCATTTTTACAAAATATTTTGTGGTTTATAGGGCTGAAATTTTCAGCTTGTTCATTGTGAATCCAAATAGGTTCAACTTGCACCTTTAAGTTGGTATCATGCAGCGCCAGATTTGAGTTATTTAGTTCAACATTCTATGCCAATGCACAAAGCAAGTAATTACGCAAATTTCTTACTTATTTCTTACTTTAAGCACACAAAAGTTTAATTTCAAGTTATTGTACTCGACTAAGTGCTTCCGGTGAATTAATTGCTGTTCATTTTAACAACAGAAAGCCTTACCATAGACTTTTCCTCTCCTTATTTCCATTGTCTTCAGAATTACACGAATACTGGGGTTAAACCTTTCCGGTTGTTGCCACTTTTAATGTAAATTATATATGACACCGTACTGTTTCGTATATAATAGGTTTAATATATTTTATATAATCTAAGATATCCCTTGCATTTCAAGTGTAAGAAATGATGGTCTATGAAAAATAAATCTAAATCTAGAGATTTCAAAATTTGCCTGATTTTCTTAAGTCCATACTAACTGGAAAATTCCGTTAATAGGTTTACTACCAAATGCTAAAAGAAAAGCCTTCTGTTTACGGTTATATGAACACATACTGTAAGTTTTGAAAGGACACAAATATTTTGTTGTAAGCAGCGTTTCGAAAATACAAAAAGTTTTTTTTTTAAATATCATGTGCTACATCAATTACCTAGCGTTATATATTTTCGTGGTTGACCCCAAATAGTTTATTCATGGGTATTTCTACTTCTCGCGAATGATTATAATGTTAAAGGTGGCTCCTATAGACTTTGTTGTAGGTGCAGAATAGCATGAAGATTATGATACTAGAGTAAAATATTTCCTATGTTTATATATATGTTATATTAAATATATATTAGATATTATATATATTATACATATATATTAAATATATGCTATGTTTTTATTCATAATATCGGCATCTCAAATTCACGATGCAAATCTTAATCATTTTAAGAAAATAACAACACAAATTATTAAATACTTTCCACAGGGAGGGATGTCTGGTGTAGGGGAATATTCCTGAGAATCTTCGTCTGACAACCTTAAAAGCGTTTGACACAAGTATGAAATTTAGTATTTGTCCGATATTTCCATTTAAAGTTATACTATTGACTCTCTCTCTCTCTGTCTCCATATACTACATATAAACAAGTAAGGTTTAGGTTCACTAAATCTCAAAGCTTTTACAACTGTTGAAATCACATAAGATAATTTTTCTCTACTCTCATTACATAAGCAGCAAAGAAGGTAATAGTCTTAAATAAAATAAAAACATATAATCCAGGACAATGAACAACGAAAGGGACATATTTGCATATAGTCAGGTCAATTAACTATTAAAAATTCTTCCTCGAGCAGCTAGTAGCCAAAAATTACTTATTTTCTGCAGTAACTGCATACAACACACTAGAGGACCAAGTTGCTCAAAGTTGAAAAAAACTTATTGGACATCTACTTAAAATATCAAGGGTTACTCGTACAGTTAGGCCAATAGGTTATTGGTGTTATTATGTTTTCAAATGCTGTGTCCCAGTTTATTATATTATTTTATTTTTGTTTCTGGGTTTTAAATTATTCCCTGTCATTGTTAGTAGCAATATTATGTAAATTTAGGTACAGCTGCAACTGTGTCAACAGTGAGTTTGTGATTACTGAGGTTGACCTAGATTTTGTTTTCACTTAATTAGGAACTAAAGCACTTCCTTTGAGCCAAGTTCCTTTCTTATTGTCTATTTTCAAGTTTTCACATCGCCACTACAAATGAACTACTTTTCTCAATATACTTTTTGATGTCATAGGCAAGTTGTTCTTTGAAACTTCTTTTCCAGTCGTCCTTCATTCCAGGTGTCTTAACAAGTAAGACACTTGTAAGTAAGCCAAGTTTTGTTCCTCTTTCTGAACAGTTGCTTCAGCACTGTTCTCTCACCTGTTATACGATAAAAATACATTTTAAAACTTCCAATCGTGTTTCTTCGTCGCATTTTAAGAGTTTCGTAATATAAAAAGTATAATGCGCATACGTGTTTCATTAATTTCATGGTTATTTCTTCACAGAGTTAAAACTCTTCTTTTATCATTCCTACTCTCTCTCACTTCTTGATATCAACCCAAGTCACTCTTAAGCTGTGTCACAAGTACCATTCGTTTCGCCATAAAAGAAACCTTGCTATAGTCTCATCTTACCCCACTAGCCACTGAATGACAGGAGCCCTTGCTGTTGCCACTTCTGCTGCAAAAGTGTTTCTCCCTCCCTCCCTCCTTTCCTGTATTTTGGGATGACTCCTTACAAATGTTTGCAAAAGCCTAAAACTAACAACTTTGATTATTGCACGAAGTCGTGATCTTTATTTGTTGGTCCCTTTTTAAATGAGGCCGCGTCCAGTTAGATATGGATATGGGCTCTTCCTCGCAGAAAGAAATGCCTTAAGCTGTCAATTTGCTCATTAACTCATATCGAATTCATAACTACATCGTGTTGATTTTCTCCTGACAAGAGTGACAGTTTGACAATTTGTGCTCCTGTGTTCCTTACTTGGTATTGATTAAATAACCACATGAAAGAAGAAAGGAGAAGCAATGAAATAAATAATACCAAAGAGCTAAGAAACCATTGGTAGCTGTAGGAAATATTTCAGCGCGGCACCGATCTTATGACTAGACAAGTAAAATACGAGAACAAATTTGTCAAAATATGACATGTTTTGCAAAGTATGAATGGAAGGATAGCCTTAAAAGATTATGAAAATGGGCATCTTAAATCTAAAAATCGTGCACTCTAAGGGTTTAAAGAAGGTTGACTTCATTCCTTGATAAAAATAGCCGTTCTAAACCTATTTCATATTTACTAGTGAAACATAAACTTGAATACATGAAATTGCATGACGTTGGTACATTTTAATCGCGTGAAATAGTTAAACCCGTAAAAACGCCACTAAAAGTACCGGTTCGCGAAAGTGAACGGAGGGCATGTAATTTCACACGTAACGTCACTTAGTTAAGTTTTCTTAACTTTTTAAAAAGGGCGAACTGAATTTTATATATGCGATTCACAAAAAATTAAGGAATATCTGGACTGTTCACTGTTGAAATTATTCTAAGAGTGAGAATAGTAGATGAATATTCCAAAATATGAAGAAATGTGAGGATTTGACTGAACTATATACAAATATGAACATTTTTGTCATGTGTATTGAATTTTGGAATCGTAAAAAGAAAGAAAGAAAGAAGAGAGAAAGAAAGAAAGAAAGAAAGGAAGGAGGGAAGGAAGGAAAGAGGGAAGGAAGGAAAGAGGGAAGGAAGGAAAGCAATCTCAACACGTCGTCTTTATTTTTAAAGTATGCAATATATCGCCTATTATAGGCCAACTGTTGATGCAGGAGTTATTGACCTATAAATTTAGTAATTTCAAAAAGAAATAATACAGAAGTAGATAAGTATATTGCAACAAATAACTTCCACGTATTAAACTCGGTCCATAACGTAAAGTGTAATTAGCCAAGTACTACGATAAAAACTATTTAATTAATAAGTCAGTACAGCTAAGGCAATTGGGGTTCTCCAGAACTGATTCTCTAAAAAGTCCATTAGCTCAAGATTCGGATATATGAAACTCGTAATGTTCAGAAATCCGAACTGTTTTAAAATACACATGCACTCCAGTTTTTATAACTAAATAAGAAACAATTATAAAAATTTAGCAAAGTCGCAGACTGAAAATTGTGTTTCAGATGCGAATACCAAGTTGAGATTTGGTAACATGGGGAGTCTTTATTTCTGAAATTTGTGGCTTTGGTGCTGCATAGTCTTATCGATTATCGACAGTCCATATCGATTAAAGACATCGCTCAAGCTATACATACTGACGGCCGTTTACCATTTCTGGCTATTCATGTTTCTCACTGATATTACTGATCAGTTATTTTAGATCATAAATTCGCGGATACATGATAAATTAGCAGATACAACACCTCAATAATTAGAGTTTCTAGAACTAAGATAAAGAAATAGTTCAATCTTCATCCTCAAAGAATTGGCAACCTTCCCAAACAATTCATTTATTAGATTCTCTTCAAATTATCAAACACGTAACTGGTGTTTTCTCTTCTAACATGTCCCAAAAAATAAAAACCGTAGTTCACAACTGTAGCAGCCCTCAGCAGAAGAGTTACGAAAGAAAGAGGTTGAAGAAGGCATTGAAAGTGGGGCACACTGGGGAGATGTTATCACATAATATAAAGTAGTATTATAATAATCATACATTTAAAACAGTATTGTTTCCATAATGATAGCAAGCGTAGATTAGTATATGGAATTCCATAGTTTGCTTGTCAACGCATGACCTTCAAATGCCAAGTTTACCAGGTAGGTGTACAAGCATGTCGTATACCTAAGAAGATTAGAACGTTGAACATAAATGATAAACTAGATATTCCCAAAGAGTAACAAAGAAAAGTATTTCGAGTAGAGCATAATATATTCCCTTGATGTAGTGTTTGGATCGATGTGTTGAAAAGAGTTAATTTTGGAGGGAAAGGAGAAAACGGGTAGCTCTCGACGTCCGGTGTAGACGCCATCTGTCATTGCTTGCAGCCAGGATTTAAATCACCCCATTCCCATGCTGAAGTGAGAGCAGACAGTATATTAAGAGCTTGCTCGTGGTCCCACTTGGATGCATGTCCACACTTTCCTCCCACGCTACACTCGCCCGCCATCAATACTTCCTGGTTCACCACGGATGGTTTCCGGCCATCCTACCTGGTTGTCCTTTAGATGACATTTCCAGTTAGAAAGTTTTAGGCGCGTGTGCCTCACTTTATTTTGTTATTGCATCTAATTTAAAGTTAATACTGATTACTGAGACAGCCATATCGACGCTTGAGTATGTGATGGTTATCTAGAGTTTGCAATAAAAGTAATTTTAAAACAATCATAACTATATATCTATTTTAAAAATTAAAAGTGTGCACTCACATCATTTTCTCCACTCACTCTTGGGAAAACCATTCTTAAAATCGCTTATTCTTCTATCTACTTCCTCTTAATTTAAACGAAGATTAATAGAGGTGACTTCATTACTTATTTCCTTGTAAGCATAATGTCGGTCTGAGTGGCCCAGTTGGATAGGCACTGGGCTGATGTTCTTAAGGTTTAAACCCGGCCCAAACCAATCGTTTTTAAGTGTGCTTGAAAGCGACAGCCCATTTCAGCAGATTTACTGGCATATAAGAGAACTCCTGCGGAGCAAAATTCCGGCACATCGGCGGTGTTTATATGATCAGTTGACTGTATCATTAACAAACAATATATTTATTTGTGTGTGTGGTTTTTTTTGTTGCTGTAATTTTACGTCCTCCAACGTTAAGTCATATCGGACGATGAATGAAATGGGTGAAATGATGCATGCTCAAACGTGTCCAAGATCCATGGAGCTTAGACCTACCCGACATTCGTCTTTAAGGATAAGGGAAACCCCCGGAAGAAACCTTATCCAGGTAACTCACCCTGACCGAGATTGAACTCGGGACCTCTTGAACGTGAGGCAGACACGTTATTTATGTGTTTTTTAGCTACTATGTGAATAGGGAAACATAGAAGGCTTAAGCCATAGTAATATATTTCAAGAGCTGGTCGTTACGTGGTGATTTTAATATTACACACCAGGACATAAAAAATGAACACCTTTCCTATTTGAAAAAAGTGTAAGCATTTGAAAATTGAAACCAATATCTTTGATACTGATTTTATGCTTTAGCAAGACATACATTTTGTGCATATGAAATTTTGTTTATGGCCTAGGATTTACCAGTTATGCAAAAGTCAATAAGAAATTAAGTATAAAGAGCACTTTGGTGGATATTCCACGATAACTGAAGACATAAATTTAATTTGTCATGAAAATTACGTAAATATTTGATATTTTAATAACAGTCGGTACTATCTTTTTGAGAAAATATAAAATTTTGAAAAACTTTCCATATTTAGGGTAGTTTAGAAGGGTACTTTTTGTTCTTAAAATCTTCGGTAGATCCTTTGGTACATATTAAGTTTGTATTGAACGAACTTTTCTATTTTTGAATTATTTTGTTCAAATGCAAACACACAATATCTTTCTAAACATGCTTTTTTAGATTAAGAGGCACAAAAACATGCATTTATGATGAAACCTTGATATTAAATTTTTGAATGGAATAAGTATACTTCCTGTACTAACTATACATAATAGAGAAATAAAAATAAAAACATAATTCTAGAAAAATTACGAAATTTAACTTTTAGTCTAAAATATGAACTCCCAAACTGAGATACGTGAAGGGCTTATAGCACGGCATAGATAACTTCTCCTTCTTCTTAAGAAAAAAGTTGCATCTGATTTGATAAATAAAAGTATTAATAAAAACAATATTGTCACTATATTGTCTTTCAGTTATAACTAATTTAAGTTGTATTTATTAAATATACCGCTGCCCAATATATTATTTTAATATTATATTAAAACGTTTGTATGGTTTTTATCTATGGAAGCAATGATGCTTCACCTTCACATCATTTTTATTAGTTGTAGGTGTTAAGGTGTACAATACCAAAATACATTTGCTCCAGAAGTTTCCCAATTGGTTTTCTTACATTATTGCATTTTTAGAAGAGAAAATGTGAAAAGGCTACAGCTGTGCATTTTAATTGAGAATTATTTTAATACTTTTCAATTAACATGAGATTGGAGATAACTGTTGCGATAATTTTGTTATACGATGAATAAAGGTCTCTGGGCCGCATTTAGCTTTTGAAGCGGGTGTTGACAAATTTGTTGATATATCATTTTTAGTTGTTTGAATGTACAGTCTTATTTTTCATATGAAAAGTAATTCCTTGTAAAATAGCTGCTAAATTATTGCTGAATTTCCGACCCCATTATTTATAATTATACACCATTTACAACTTGATACATATTTTAACAAGAGTTGCAAAACTTATAAAGCAGGACGGGAGCTGCAAAGCTTTGGGAACCATTGCATACAGTTTCCTTTTGTAATCAAGAATGAACATATTCAGTGGCAATAACAATGTGGTTAACAATTTTAAAAAAATATGTACGTTTAAAATAAATAAAACTTCATTTGTGTGTAAGTGGTGGTGGTAGTAACTGGATATCAAATTACTATCATTTCAAAAAAACTTGGTTGATCACACATCTCTAATTTACGGTACATTGTAAGAGCAAGAAGTATGAAAACAAGTAACAAATAAATATTTACTCACGAAAAGAGACAGGAAACGAAATGAAAAAGATTTCAATAATGTATATTTACCCCTTCCATTTACCGACATTTACCGCAGTAATGTGTGCGACACGCATTCGGAAGGTTCTGGGTTCGGTTCCCGCTGCCAACCTTCCTGACAGAACCGCTTTCGGCGATTTTCTTGGTTTGCTAGGCGAATACAGTCCTCTATTTCACCACACTTCCCTTTTCACTTCTTTTCTTTCACCTCATCTTACCTGTTTCAGGTTTGACAGTATCGGTGGCAGCCTTGGCGTTGTATGGCAGGAAAAATGGTTCTCTATGTAAACCTCTGTCCCACGTGTCGGAGGCGGTCTCCTCCCCCAGGAAGCAGTTTATACGAGCTGTCATTAGGAAGTTTAAATATGAAACTATAGGGATCTCACACTCCACTGTAATGTCTTCTAGATCTAGTCACCTTCCTTTTCCTCTTTCACCCCTTCATCCGGAAATGAAATGTGAAACGTGTAGTGTTTAACGCCCGCTTTTACTACATACGGCACCGCAGGCGGTGACACTGATGATGCATGAGATGAAGATGGAGCACCGGTGGAATGAGATGGCGGGGGAAACCGGAGGTCCCGGAGAAAACCCGCCCCAACGCCGTGTTGTCCACCACAAATCTCACTTTGCGGTCACCTGGGATCGAACCCGGGCCGCCTTGGTAAGAGCCAAGCGGTGTAACCACTGAGCCACGGCGTGGCCCCTTCATCCGGGGAGGACCCCTTCAGGGGCATAAGCACAAAAGATCTTCTTAAGTTCTAGGCATTAAGTTCCACCTCCGAACTTGATCATATCTCGTATACGACGAATAAAATAAATGTTACATCTGGTTTGGAGCACTAGAGAAGAGTCCACATTTTGCCAAATCCTGTGGTCACCAGTACCTCCAATGGTCTTCTTGGAGAATGTCTCCGAAATCATCCTTTCTGGGAGGCGGGGGGAGGGGGGAGAGGCTTTGTATAAGGGACTTTGGACCAAGTCCTCATCTTCAAAACAAATTGGTTATCCTGCAAAAAAAAAAGGTCTATCATTTTCTCGTTCTCCAACTTACGTGTGTAAATCGTATATTGATGTTTCTTTCCTAAAGGCACATACCTTTCTTAGTTCCATCGCTAGAATTCAGGAAGCTTTCTGCTGTTAATCCCTTTTCCATGCTTTTTAACTTGTGTATTGTATTATTCAGCTATTCTCTGCCATACTGACCCCATTTCTATTCTTAGGAACCCTCTTTCACCTCGGCTAGCCAAAATGTGTATCATATTTGCAACCTCTAGCGGTCACCATCGATTACTCTGTGTCAGCAGTGTCAAAGAAACACCGTACAAACACCGTCTCGATTCCTTCGCGTGCCACCACCGTGCTGGAGTAAACACAGAAACAAATAAATAGAAGGGATGGACAACGGAAACTCATGCGGTGTCTAGGCGGAATAATACTATACAATTACGCATGTTTACTAAGGCTATGTTACAACAAAGAAGTCGTTTTAACTGTATTATAACACTATTACTGTGATTAAAATGATGTGCTACAGTCACATTACCTTCTGATCTATGCCTGTTAAACTTATCTTTCTATCTAAGGCATATTAATCAATATAAAATGTTTGTAATTTGGTTTATTTCAAATTTACCTGTAGGTGCAGCACATTAGGTGGGTTCTAGCAAGCTGATTGCTATATACGGCTTTGATTGAGCTGGAGAAAAAAATAAATAAATACTTAGCATTGGAGAAGCCTATTAGAAAATCTAAATCAATAACTCTCGCAAATGGTTAACTCCTCAAAAATGGATTTGGTATAAACTGTGTGCCTTAACGATATCTACATTTTTGTACAGTAAAATAATGTACCAGTTTTGCAAAACCATCAAGAATGGAAAGGACTTGTGAGAACATTCAAAATATACTATTTTATTTGATCTTTCTTTTTTAATTTACCTCCTCCAACGTTAAGGCATATCGGGTGATGAATGAAATGAGTGAAATGATGCAAAAATGAGCCCTGGGTCTATTGAGCGTAGACTTAACCAACATTTGCCTTTCAAGATAAAGGAAAACCTCGGAAAAACCTTATCCAGATAACTCACTCTGACCGAGATTCGAACTCGGACCTCTTGAACGTGACGTAGACACGCTATCGAAAACTGTATCTGAGAAAATCAACATTTTTCGTGTGGAACGTAGTTTTGCAGTGGGTGGATTTTCTTGAAAAATCTTAGGGTCGTAACCTTCGAAGATAAGATAATCGGTGAACAACTCTAAGTTCTGTTGTTTAAAGCCACATGCACGCGCGGGCGCGCACACACATACAAAATATCTCTCTCTCTCTCTCTTTCTCTCCGTGAACTTTTTTTTTTTTTTTTTTTTTTTTTTTTTTTTTGAAATGGGTTATTTATTCAGACCACAAAACATAATATATTTCTAGTGAAATCTCATTAGTAAACATTGGGGTGAAATGTATGTGGTACAGAAAGTAACACTAACTTGTACAAGTGCATAGTGCAATACCCAAATACGCTTAAAATAAAGTTTCAGCCAGTTTGTCATTCCTTCCCTCCCTCCCTCCCTCTCTCCCCCCTCTCTCTTTATCTGCACCTTTTTATGTGAAAAAAAAAGTCGCTTGATTGCAAGTTTTCGTTGAACATCATGATTTTCTGCCACTCCTATCTGGTCTTTCAGAATTCAACTCAGTTCAGAAACGCTTCAGCGAACTAAAGTGAACATAATCGTGATACCTTAATTGCCTAGTTGCCATTTTATTGGTCTTTCAAATCCTTCATTGTCCACCTCGGTAGCGTAGATGGTAGCGTATCTGCCTCACGTTCAGTAGGTCCCGAGTTGGAATCTCGTTCAGGGTGTGTTACCTGGATAAGGTTTGTCCCGGGGTTTTCCCTTATCCTGAAAGACGAATATCAGGTTAACTCTAAGCTCTATGGACCCTGGGCTCATTTAAGCATCATTTCACCCATTTCATTCGTCTCCGTTATGACTTACGTTAGAGGACGTAAATAACAACAATAACAACAAAAATCCTCCATTGACAGTTAAAATTTACAAAGTTACTAACGTGGAATACTGCACCGGTTTAAAACACGAATTGGCTTGATATCTTTAGGGCGTCTTGGTCAATCAGCAGAGCATTAGCCCTTCGCTTTTTTGACGTTGCAGGCTTCCCCTGTGTTTATCTCTTTCTATGTGCCAAACACAAAGAAAACAGTTCAAATTTCAATACTAGAAAACAATTATGTATATTATTTAGGGTCAAAACTAATTCGATTTCTGACGCACATTATCTAACTTAAGAACTGCATATTTTATTACTATTAGAACCCAAAACTGGAAAAGGAAAAAGCTAAATTTTGGCATTTCTTTGCCAAGAGCAAACTTTCTCAATACACAGTAGGTAATTAAATAATTTATTTTAAGTTAAACCACTTATGATTTATAAAACCTTCATCCTCACAGTAAAAGAACAAGTGATTCTGAGTAACTGTCCGAGGTACCTTAAAATTTCAATATATTTTCATATTCTCTAAATTTCATGATGTACCTAAAATCATTTTATTTAGAAGTTTCAATATACAACAGAATAATACCCAAGAATATGGCATACATTACGCATAATTTTCCATTATCCCTTATAACTTACGTTGTACATATACGTACAAATTTATTCTTTTTTCTGATATTTGCTAAATGTAAATGCTTGCCTAAATATTGTTTCAAATTAGCAAAATGAATGTCATACATAACATAACATACATAACTTACAACGCGTGGAAACATCAGCTGTTTGTATCTATCCAAGCCTTAGTGAATAAGAAAGAAAAAAGAGGAATTTTATCTTGATAAAATTAAGGTAACTTGATTAACGGAACAAAATTGAAAAAGGCTATATGATACAAATGATTTCTAATTTGTTCTCCAGTAAGCTTTTTCTGTCCTGATGGCTATCTTGTTAAACAAAATGCAATAATGAATAACATTTTACAGACCTTCCAGAAGAATTAAATAAAGAAAAGAATACAAAAGCTACTTTTCTGAACACCTTATTGAATATTATAGAGTAATTTTAAGCGAAAGTCAAGAGAAACTTCAGATATCATTCACTGAATGTCGATATTTCAAAATGCTTTCAGTAAAAATGAGGAAAAATTCGTGCAGAAAAGGATCCAGTAAACTACAAACAGCTGTAAAAGTGCATTAAAATATGGCACTCGGTGATTTACATAGCTTGTAGTGTACAGCCATTATTCAAAGGTCGAAAATTATGAATTACGCTGCAATGACCAGAGAGTACATTTGCATTAGCCAGTCTATTTTCACTACATCGCACTACGTCTTTGTGATATGAAGATTACTTCGTCAAGTTATGGAGCGTTAACATGTAACATTACTTCGGATCTAGTTTCTCTACCGCCTTTGTACGTAAGGAGGGGAAACTGTATTCCCCCTACTTCTATATGTACTTAAGGATATACGTAATCCGTGATTCCATCCCATAGCACTCGTTTCATAAAAAGCACATGTTTTTGTGTCTATCCGATCATGAACAATGAATTTTAAGAATTCAAATGGAAAAAATTATAGACAATGTATTTAAGTCTTTAAGAGGAGATTATACTTAATTTCGACAAAATTTTGGATATTTTGTTTTAATCATTTTTTAATCGCTTTCTCGCCAATGCTGGCGTTAGGAGGCGCTTGGGTTCCCTCAAAGCGAGGGAACCGAAGCATCAGACATGAGAGATGAAATCAGAGTTGAGGGGGTCGGTCCAATGCCTGAGATGAATGAATTATGGAGCAATTGATGGAATGATGGTGGGGGAAACCGGAGAACCCGGAGGAAACCCACCCCAGCAGCATGTTATCCACCACAAATCCCACTTTGCGGTCGCTGAGACAGAACCCGGGCCGCCTAGGTGAGAGGTCTAACCACTCAGCCATGGCGCAGCCGTTATCATTTTTAATAGTTTAATATATCTATAATAAGACCTATAACAGTTTTTTCTTTCGATTTCAAGATTCTAAGGCCTTATTATCTGTCACTGTCACACTGCACGTAAGGTAAAGAGAGGTATTTTCGTGACATAGGCAATTTCGTGATACTTTTTCGAAGGGATGTCACAAGGAACCTGCCGAGAGCTCCTGAGCTCTAGGAGCAAATGTGTCAACTACCAACATTGAAAGACGAGTTAACACCAACTGGTTTCTCTGTGACATCCCTTCGAAAAAGTATCACGAAATTGTCTGTCACGAAAATACCTCCCTTTACCCTACTGGTTACGCCCCTTTTTCATTGTTTATGGACTAAGACGTAAAGGTAAGTGGTACCAGGTAGGGTACACTGTGTTCTATAGTAAACCTTCCAAAGACACCAACTAGATTTCAACTTTAAGTGAGAAAAATACTGTATCTCCAAAAAGAGTGGCAGAGGAATCGATGAAGGGCTATCCTCTATACAAAAGGCTAAAAAAAGTTGGCGAAGTAAGAGAAAAATTTAATATTAAAACGCTATAGAAAATTTATTTCTCAGCCACTACATAGAAAAATCTTAATATGTTTACCCTCTTGCGCACATATACATCTCAAGAAAAAAGACCCCTCAAAGTTTCAAACTTCTATCTTTTATAGTTTGTGAAATAATTGCACCTAAAAATGATGAATTTAACATTGGCGGGATAAGCAATACACGGCTGTAAGACGAACATTTTCATGAAGTAATCTCATCCAAAGAAGAACAAAAAAAGTTATTTTTACTGTCTGAAATAATTTCACCTGAATGAAGTACAAAATACACATACAAATATTAGTTGTGTCCTCTTCTTTTAATTTACATGAACATTTTTATACAAGAAAAAACTTGTAGGTATAGACAGAAAACTTAACCCCAAGAAAAGTGTCAGTATAAAACCAAGTTTTTATAAAGGGTCTTTGAAGTTCTATAGTCTTTCCATCACATCGATAGAAACAACTGATAGAGCTAACACTTAAAAAGTATAGAAACATTCACATCTATAGTAAAAAATACCTAACAATTGCCTATTGCCTCAGAACAGGTTATTTTCTGTCTTAAAGCGTCTTGCATGTCCTCGTAACAAGTTTTGTCTATCTCATATCATTTACCATTATACAACATTATTTCCCACTGAAGAGTTGTCAGACTATCCCCAGAAAGTTCAAGGCACCATTTTAGTTGTCCCGTAAATACCTTAATATATGACATTTTAATCAAAATTATGAGTTATGTTTGGGGAAAAAATATCGAAAATTGTACATTAAAGACTAGAGTACGGGGTATGTAGTAAGGCAGTTATGTTCTGGATGCGCAGTGACAACAGAAAAACACGTAACCGATTCAAATAATTGGTGCCAGTTTCGCTTGTACCACTACGTTATGGAGTTTGTGTGGAAACTGTAGGATGGAAAACCGAGCGGAGGGTGCCTCTTGTAATTTTCTGTCTCTCTTCTGCGCTGCTATCCGTCTTCATCACTGCTCGCTACTCTAGTTTTGGGTGGGCCGAATTTTTGAAAATATTCCTGCTGAATATTCGAAAGATACTGAACCAAATTTGGTAGCTATCGGACATGATTAGCACTTTTCATTGCAGAGATAACTTTCAATCACAGAGGATCTGGATTTGAATCTAGTGTGCGGAAAGTTTGATTTTCTTTTCTCGTAATGAAAAATGTCAGGTAATTCCCAGCTCACTGCACTCCAGGAACAATAAGCAGTATTCTGACCTCACTGGTTGAGTCTGCACACCTGAGTCGTAAAAGGGGACATTAAACACTTCTTTGTGTATCCACAATCAGTGAAGGCTCGAGCTATAGTTTGAATTCAAATTATAAAGAGCTCTACTACAATATTTTTATTGTGCTTATTAAACTTTAAATACCCAACTCCGTCACAAAAAATCGGTTATTCTATTATTTATATACATTACTGGTATTAATCTTTAGACACAGTTATAAAACAAAAGTAATAGCGAAGCTATTAACAAAGTTACGAAATTATTAAAAAGGAAATTAAAGTGAACAGGCAATGGGTAGTAAATATTTTTCGTCAAAAAATTGAATACCGGTACAAAAATTTACTTTTAGATCATAATTTTGAAAAAAGTGAAATTGTTTTGTCTTTGGCGTGGCACATTTTTTTAAAAGTAGTGCGATAAATTAATATTCATCATCTCTATACAATACACATGGACTGAACTGGACTAGAAGCGGAGGTTATTCCACACTATGCCTGTTTGTATATAAGGCTCCTGGGAGGAAAGGATGAGGTAGGAGCACTCTGCGAGAACTCGGTCTAGGGTCGCATACGAGGACCTTAACCTGAGCTGAAAAATCATCTCGGCGCCAGGTTTCTTCGTACAGCCATCAGCATCTTGTTTCGAACCCCGTCCCTCAGCAGAACAGGCGACTACAATACCGACCTACTCCGAGAACAGTGCTACCATCTCCCTTTACCGACACTAAAACGACCATTTTGAGATGAAGATGGAATGAATTAGAGACACGGCAAGTTCTAACCCAAATTTTTCCTAGAGACCAAGAAAAATCGCGACAAAGTACCTTTATTCCATCACCGGAGATCAAACTTAGGACCTCTCAAACGCATGAGCCACCCCGCTCATTATTTTCAGAGCTGTACCTCATCATTTCTGAAGACAACTTGTCACCCTTAAAGTAGGATTAGAATTACTACGCAGGGATTAGGCAATGCGACTAATCTTGATCTGTTGTGTCTATCCCCCCAAGTGGGGCATCCCTGACAGGAAGGATGAGGCGAGAGGTGCAGAGGGCAACCGTCCCAAGGAGTCACAACAGTGCAGAGACAGTGCTTAGATTGAAACCTCCCCCGGTAGGAGGACAACGGACATTTCCCCCTACTGTGTTTCATACAAGGTCCCAGCAGCCGGTTCGAAGACCGGCTACCGGAGGAGGAGGAGGAGGAGGAGGAGGAAGTGGTTCACAGAGCATTTCATCCTGCTATGCACCACCGAGTCACCCACCGACACTTGCATCCTGAAAGAGATCACCAGATAAGAGATGACGTGAAATGATAACGGAGATGCAACGGAAGGACAGGAAAATCGGGTGACGTAATTAACCTACCCAAAATTCGCCTGGCGACTCGCGGAAACCTTTGGAAACAAAACCCATGGATCAGGTAGGTCGGCTAAGGATATCAAACCCGGGCCTCCCGAATGCGGGCCACAGACGAAACCCTCTTAACCATCCCGCTCGATTAAGAAAATACTATGTTTTTGTATAAATTATCAAAGAAGTAGGTACTGTTATAAAAATCAGTGATAATACATAATGTCTTTATCATGCACCATCTGAGAGTAAGGTCAGCTACGTGACCCTCAGATTTATCTCCTTCTGAAGTAAGCTACAGTTAAATAGCACATTTGCAATATTTGCAGTGTTGAATCTCTGAAAGCTTGATGCATGCAAATCGACTCCATAACGTGTGCGAACCATGGGTCGTATTGAGATGTGGAAGACTATCCCAAGGACCATGTCCATTCTTACAGAAACCAGGATGTAGAGTGACATCACGTAAAGCCGTCGTTCTTTCTATCTGTGGGGTCCCTGCAGCATTACGTCAACACCTTTACCTGACAGGCAACAGTTTATTGCGGAAACAAGAGGTGGTCCCAGACAACGTAACTGTGTTTACAATGAGTACTAACACATCTGACTCTTCGGCTCGTGTGATTGCTTGAAGAACTTACCCAACTTTCAAGCACGCGGCAAACTAATCCCACTGACCTATAATCCAGCAAAAGTACACTTTTCTCAGGAATCACAAAGTATTATTTATTCAAAATTTACCTGTGTATTTTATACATTGTGTATACCAAGGCAAAAGAATATTCATGTTATTACATGAAGAAAAATTACCATTTGCTATGTCCATATGATCTCCTGTAGTCATAATTGTTTATATATAACTCTACGAACTACTCTTACGAAGGTTCATTTTTCTATCAGCTTCATGCTAACCGAAATAAGCCTTTAAAGAAATGTTTCGTTACGCATTTATTTGTTGGCACAAAGGACACAGAATAAACCAAACTTTTGGCATCAAATGTGAGTGGATGGAGTCCTGAAATGATAATGGACCGGGTTATTAAGTAAATATAAAAGCAAACTTTTACGGAACACACACACACACACACACACACACACACACACACACACACACACACACACACACACACACACACACACACACACACACACACACACACACACACACAGACACACACACACAGACACACACACACACACACCTTCTTCTATTTTCAACAGACAAAATACATTACTAAATACAAAGATATTCCACTCCTTGTCTTCAAAAATATTTCACTCGTCCCCAACAATTACTTTTCTATTGTCGATAAACTTTATTGTATCCAAATGCATTATGGTACTTATAGTTGTGACCAAGAGTAATGCTACATCATTTGAAGCGTGTGTTAAGATGCTGTTCAATAACAGTCCTACATGAGTTACATTTAAATATTAACAAACATATTATATCATAATCACAAAACTAAGGATTGCAACATCATCAGCAAAATGAGAAATGGTTCGTTGAGCGTGTTGAGGAAAGCCAGATATATACACTGTAAAAAGAAATGGGCCTAGAATACTTCCTTGTGGAACACCAGAGAAGATCGGTTGTGATCTGGATTGTACACTTTGATATTTTACTGAAAAAGATCGGTTATGCAGATAGGATGCTATTATTATGAAATATGTATCGGAGACATAATTCCTGATCTTCAGTAATAACCCATTATGCCACACTCTACGCCGACACGACGGTTTTCTTTTCAAATATACTTCGAGTAAATTGGCTACTGTTGTTTGAACATGCATGAATGTTACTTCATGATTAGGAGCCATTTTAAATCATCTAATTTCTGATTGGCTAGAATTACGTTTCCGTTTTACCATTATGAGTGCTTTTCTACGTTCATAGTTACAACATACGCTTGCGTCCTTCCGTTAACGTTTGCGTTTTCATTGTGAAAGGTCCTTAAGCGTCATTCTGTGTATGGACGTCGTGGAGTAAGGAAGCAAAACATTCTCAGTGTGAGGGAACACGATTTAAAGTTTTATTGTGAGTAGTTATAAAAATGTTTTGATTTAAATTGTAAAAGAAAGAGACGTTTCTAAAGTTATTTATTAATTTATGTTACAACGCATTTTGCTAACTTCATATAGAATTAAAAATTAGAATATTTAAGAAGAAGTTTAACAATTCTTTCATTTCACTTGTTAAATTAGTTTCATCCAATTCCCGTCCGAGACAACACCCGAGGTAAGAGGTTTTCATGCTTCGACTGCAGCAGCCGTGGATAACATCTAGAGGAATTGATCAACCTGAAACGCCAGTTCTGAGCAAAAGCTCAGATTGAGACGTCTTAAAAACCTAGAACATTGACAGCATCCCCAAGGATAAGACGCAGCAACATCATCTGCTGCAGGATACTGAAGCATCCCAACCCCGGGATACTGTCACAGAGCGGTGCTAATGAATTGGGATCATGTCTGTTATCTTACCTCAAATCAGCAAATTCAAAAGCTAACCTTTAATAGCATATTCTGACACATGTGGGGCACAAACCGAAACCAGTACATAGCTTCTTGTCAACCACACTCAGTTTAAGATAATAGATAAAAAAATTCTAGATTCAGGTTACTTTTTCCTCCCTAATGAAAGAGACTTCCGTAGCATTGAATCTGCTTAACCCAAAGCCAAATCTCTGTTTTCAGTAGATTCTTGTGTCGACCTCATACAAAGTGCAGGAAAAACAAATCTTTTACAGTAAATAAATTACCCCATATTCTGACAATTGTGGGGAGCAAAACAGGAACCAGTACATAGCTGCATGTCAACCACACTCAGTTTAAGAAAAAAGATAAAAAATTTCTAGATTTACGTTATTTTTTCCTACCTAAAGATAGAGACTTAAGTAGCACTGAATCTGCTAAACGCAAACCTAAATCTCTATTTTCAGTAGATGCTTATGTGTATCTCATAAAAATGCAGGGAAAAGAACCCTTTTACAGTAAAAGAAATGACTCAATCAGACTTTTATGATATTAAAGAAAATACAAAATGTTAATGTTTACTGTTCTAAGAAACTATAGATGGTGTAAAGGTCCAATGGTTGGAAATTAAATGGATGTGATTTGATGCATCTGAACCCATGAAAATTACATTCCGCTATTCTCTAAATGAAATTGAAACCAGGAAAATGATTGACCTTTCACCAGTGAAATGAATTAAGAAGTTTTTTTAGAAATAACATCTGCTGTTCTTTCTGCCACCAGCTTACAAATAATCAGTTAAAATAATTAAATGTAAAGTTGAAGACCTAATGTTTTTTTTACTTCATATTACACCAGTTTCACGTCAACTTTTCCAGAATTTCGAAGTGGAAAACTAAGCAACAAGAGGGAATTTGGAGATGGCCCACTAACATTTTATCTATTTAATAGTGAGCCAACCCCATGATTCTGAAATATGTTGAATTTTGCACTATTATATTTAGGATAAGATATTTTCTGTTTCAATTTAAAGTGATAGTTTCATCAATACATACTTTATGTAAAAATGATAACAGTTTGAAGTATTATACGTTCAATAAATTATTTGATGTCCTAAACTTTACATCAATTTTTAACAGTTCCAATGAAGTGACATTTGGCCCACTATGGCTCTCAGCCCCTCTTATTCTCCTACCCAAAAAAGGGGTTACCTAAATGGAAATATATTTCACCAAATTTCTTTAAAGATAATGACTTTGAATCAAATACCACATAATAAGTATGATTCAAACAATGTTATGGCAGAAAACACAATTTCTAAACAGGTTTTGAGTTTCTTATCTTCATAATTATCTTTAAATGAATACAAACCTTAAGAGAGATCAAAGCTTAGCTAAAGAGAAAAAAATATCATATCTATTTAACATGTACAGTTAATGGCGAAAAAAATATATCTTGGCACTAAGTGCTCCCAGAATATTCGCGCTTGTTTTTTTTCTTTCTTCAAATTTGCACACTTGCAGAGCACCTTGAAATATTAAATGCGTGATCTTTTGTTTATTATTAATTTTCATAGACACTACGTAAGATGGGTGCAATTACACGGTCCCAGATTGATAAAAATAAGTGAAATCCTTTCAATGAAACGTATAATAAAAGTCCACCTACTTTACAGGGAAATAAATTACTGACTTGAAAGCGATGATAATGATTATGATGATGATGAGATGATGATCATGATGATAATGATGATAATAATGATGATGATAATAATGATGATAATAATGATGATGATGATGATGATGATGATGATGATAATAATAATAATAATAATAATAATAATAATAATAATAATAATAATAATAATAATAACAATAATAATAATAATAATAATAATAATAGTAATAATAGTAATAATAATAATAATAATAATAATAATAATAATAATAATAATAATAATAATAATAATAATAATAATAATAATAATAATAATAATAATAATAATAATAATAATAATAATAATAATAATAATAGTAATAATAATAATAATAATAATAATAATAATAATAATAATAATAATAATAATAATAATAATAATAATAATAATAATAATAATAATAATAATAATAATAATAATAATAATAATAATAATAATAATAATAATAATAATAATAATAATAATAATAATAATAATAATAATAATATAGAAAGATGTTCAACATTTCCTTTAAGTGAGATATTTCCTTATTTCAACCACCTTAAAATATATACGCGGTGTGTAAAAATTGCACGACTTTAATTCATCGGTAAATTTTAACGAGTAACTACCAAGCTATTCATACGAAACTTTATTTTTAGTTTCTGTCATGACCCTGTTTCTCACCATAAATGTTGGCAAGAAATGGTTTCCAATATCCTATCACGGTTTTATTATCTGCGACTTCTAAAATGCATATGTAATTATATTAACCGTGATGTAACAAATGCTTTATGTGAACTAATTAGAAACAGAAAGAAAACGCGAACAGCTGATCAGTAATATTTCTTCCCTACACTACCACATCGACTGTCCAGAACATGATAAACGTTGAGATATTATACAGCTTGCAGTATGAGAATAAGGTAGATATAAACAAAACAACGTGACCGTTGACCGTAGCGCGCCTTCTTCATTAATTTCCATGATGCCTCCGCTGTGTAAATAGTCCCTTGAAAAAGTGCCGCTACTGAGGTGTGGAGTCTTGAGTTCGTTTTGCTTAAGCACACAAGTGTGTACTAAGCATACTTCAACTATAAAAACATATACTAATAGATAGTTAAGTTAGCTTGTAATTAAATATTGAAGCTGACAGGCGTATCCAGTTGTGAATCATGGCGGAACTGGCGAGTAGTGTTAAACGTGCGCGCGGAAAGCCTTTACGAAGTGGTGAAAAGGAAGGTATTGAATGTATTTAACACGTTCAGTGAAAAATTCCAGAACTTGCTATCGATGAAGTGGTGAAGTTAACATTTGAGTTTACCGGTATGTCGGTTTCCAGCATTTACACTGCACGCAAGCCAAAAGCCACATTCGGCGAAGTTTCATCTTCTGGCAAGAAGAGACTACGTGCCAGATCAGTGTTGGATGTTGTCTGTGATGGGTTTGTGAGGTCAGCAATCCGCCGGAAAGTTCATCAATTCCCCAAATTCCAACCGAATAGTTATTGTGATGGACAATACCCCCTACCACAATGTGAGTTTAGAACGCATGCCAAACAACAAGTGACATAACATGGCTACAGAGTAAAAATATAATTTTCCAAGAGGCTCATGTTAAGGCGAAATTGCTGGTAATGGTCAAGTCTCGTGCTAAAGAGTACGAAAAATGCATAAGTAGCAGTTAATTTTCATGGATAGTGACCTACATGATACTTATGTGTTTCAAATGGGAAGAGTTCTCGCCAGTAGCCAATCAGATGCGTTAGAGCCTTCGCCGTTGCCACCTCGTTATCCCCACTCGTTTTATATTTCCTTCTCTCTCGCACACTCGCGAGTGTTCGTGCCGCTAGACCTAAGGGAACGCAAACTGAATTTTCCAAAGTTTTATAATAATGCAGTTGTAATGATAGTTGCAACGTAAATATTCGTACACAAATGTTTCAAATATTTAGTTTAAAGTTTATTACAGTTTATGAATTACTTATTTTTCTAATCCAACGAAAATACCAGCGGTGCATCCGTATAGCTGTGAATGTTACTTACGTTAAGAGATAATTCGTCATTGTTATTGTCTTCAACGTCTGAGTATTGCAAATTTATGATCATAGGTTCCAAAATCTCGTAGCATACTATTTTTTTCCAAAAGTCGTCATCTAATGTTTCATGCAGTTTCACGCACTCTTGTTGTATTCCTTGTTAATTTCTTCGTGAATAAGTCGCTCAACGTCAGTCAGTTTAAAAATATTATTTCTGTTTGCAACATAATTTGAGCCTACATTAACTTTATTGGATTGTTCCAGCAGTAGTAAGGGGAGAAGGTGGATCGCGTCTCATTGATCCAGATGATATACTTTTTTTGTGTAAGAGTAACTGAATAATGCTGCTTTGAACTCTACAGTAAACAGAGATTACGAACCATTCATAAACTAATATATAATGTGACCAGACACGTTCTGCCAGACTAGCAAGAAGTGTATCGTTTCCTTTCATGGAATTTAACAAAAACCTTGGCTTATTCAAAGTACATATTTCTTTTATACCACGTCATGTCAAAAGTTTACATTTCAGTTCAGAGTAATTTTAAATATAGTTCACAGTGCTTACGTCGCAATGCATTGTTATTATAATGGTATCTACTTTATTTATTTGTATTAGGAAAACTATCTGAGCTAAAAAGAATGGATTTTTACGGTTATGTTAAATACATTACTCTCTCCTTCCTCATGGATCAGTTTCTGCAAAATCTGAATTTCTGTCTTAGCGCGAATAGTATTTATTAGAGATTGATTAGTTTGCCCCTCGTCACACATCATTTAGGGGGAACGCAATACAATGCCGCAGGACTCCGATTGGTTGCTCAGCTAATAGCGCTCAAGGACAAATACCTTCCCATTTGAAACACATAATAGCTCGAAAAATGTGCCTTTAGTGTCGAAAATTTAAGGGGGGACGTACGAGAAAATGTTGAAAAAAAAATATATATATATATTATTGTTTTGTAAAATAGTATATAGTATTAGCTATCAAACACCAAAATATGACTGTACGTGGTCTGTATGTACCTTTAAAAAATTAAATGCCCTAGTGTTGCATAGTAGCAACACATAGTCTTCCATCAGCTGTCTTGGAATATATAAAGCCCACCTACGACTTCTTAGCACACCCAGACTTGCAGCACACCCAGACACCCAGATCTAAAAAATATGTCTCTATGGAGAGACACAAAACCCAAATGAAAGCCTCAACAGTTTGATATGGAAAAGGTGTCCCAAAATATCATTTGTGTCTTCCATAGTGGTGAAAATTGCTACATTTGATGCCGCAATAGTGTTTAATAATGGGAATGTTGGCAGAAAGAAAGTTATGCATCAGTTAGGGTATCAACCGGGTGTGTTTATGGAAACAATTTTGCAGAGTATCGACAACATTCGCATCGCTGGTGCAGAAAAAACTATGAACTTAATGCAGAAAGACACAAGACAGAAGATAAATTTAAAAAGAAAGGCTGAAGAAGATCAGAATGAGGATATAGACTATGGATATGGGAAGTTCTGACTTAAAATTAAAAGGCAAACTGAATAATACTTATTGTAACTTGCATTTTCTACAACTTCAACACATTTTTCTCTCAAACTACTTCATCTACAGTGATGGCATTTAGCACACAACTTTCTTATGCCACAATGAACATTTTGTTGGTTCTAGAATTTAAGATTAAACTCCAGATGGAATGTGATGATACAAAATATATGAAATTATTTTAATTTTTAAAGGATGCATATGATTAACAATTTTTTTTAAATTCTATACAGCTTCAATAAGAAATTTAAATCCAACAAATTCATTTTTAGTGTGTTTTAAAGTAACATACCAAATTTCAGAAAGGTAGCATATGTGAATTTTGAAGAAAATGGGCTTAAGTTTGTAAATATCTCTGCATATAGAAAAAATATACAGTATTGGTTATAAACAATGGAAAATTATGACAAAAATTGTGCATATTAACTGTATTATCTTAAACGAGTATACTAAGTTTCACTTCTCTAACTTGAAAACTTTGGATGTTATGGCTATTTATGTAAGACAATGAATATTTGCATACGTGCCCCCTTAAATTAATATACTTAACGAAGCAATTAGATTGAATAAATACGTGTTTTTTGTGTTGAAAATGCATATTAATATATATGTATAATTAATATATATATATATATATTATACTTAACGAAGCAGTAACAGTACTGTCATTCCGAACGCATGTGGACGCCGAGTGATACGGTACTTTCTTCTCTCGTTGGACATAGTATACATTGAAATTGGGGTTTCATGCTTCAATTGACTGTCGGTTGTTTCTCGCAATGTCAAGGAAAGAGACAGCACACAGTGACCCAGCTTTCAAACATCTAGCCTTCGATTCGGTTTTTTTTATCCCTCTAGTATTTTAATTTAAATGTGATGGAAATATATCTTTAAGGATTATCCGAGTAAGCTAAAGTAAACAGAAACATAAAAATCGTTTGTAGAAGCTGCATAAAAAGAGACGATAGTTCGCAGAAAGTAGTATGAACTTCAGAATTTTACTTATGATGGCTACAAACATATATTTTAATAGCTGTGCAAAGACCGGTATAAGCTATTGAGTGATGGCTTATGAACCGCGGTTTACAGGCTGACATTCTGATGCCCGATTTCACCAACAAATGGTAAGACTTAACACGAGTTTAGCAATAGTTAAAACAAAAATTGCATTTCACCAACAAGTGTTAGCGTAACACTCGTGTTAAATCTCTTGTTAAACTAACAAGCCGAATTTCTAATGTTAAGTCCTTAACAATTGTAAATAGTCAAGATGGCGAGCATGAACTCAGCTGTTGATGTCGTTTTGCTATATTTAAGACCGTCTAAATGGCATTCATAATAGAGTACGGCCTATGAGGAGGAATGATTTTGAGGAACTATCCGAAGAAAATTGTTTTACGGAGGTATAGACTGTCTAAACATGTTGCTATGAAGTTTACTGCGGAAGTACAAGAGAGGTTAGAACATGCATCGAAAGGAATATGGCTATCTCGCCTTAGCTTCAAGTATTAGTAACCTTGCGATTTTATAATTCACTGAATTATGTGGATAATACACTGTCCACCTCCCGTCTTGAAACGTTCAAGTCACTTGTCCTTCTTCGCACCTCGTTTTAAATTTACGTAATACTGACAAGTTGGAAGTTAATTAACCTAATAGTGGTTAACTATAAAGCCCGGGCCTTAAAGTACTTACATGTAGTAAGTCGCCATTAAGGTAGTTGTCTCATGTGTTTATGAGAACTCCTAAGTGGTTTACCGGGAAAATACGAGTCAGTTGGAGAATTTAATGTCATATCGGCACGTTGGCCATAGTAGCACAATGGTAGTGCGGCTGGACGGAAACCAGAAGATCCGTGGTTCAAATCCCGGCTATGGCATTGAATTTTTCAGTCTGTCTCTACGTTTCTACTGACAAGTTGTTTGGTGCTTGTAGTAGTGACACATGCATTTGAATTAAATTAGTTTCCAATATTTTCCCCGCGACATCTTTCTCTTTTACATTCACTGCATCCGTCCTCTTATTTTCCACGATACCCTTACACTTCGTCACCGTTTCAATTAACAATTCTTTCTCCGTCGATGAGAAATTTGTCTCACGGCTTTATTTATGATTTTGTTCATCCGCCATTTGTGCAGACGAAAATGAAAACATAACGCATCGGAGTACATTCAGAAAATCATCCATAGCCTTCTATAACTGTGATATTTACAAGTTTCTTGGCGTTAACACAGGTTTGTTAACATTTTAAGAAAACAGGTTGGTGAAATGCAAGAAATTTAACATTAGTTTTAGCGCTGTGACAATTGTTACGTTACATTTGTTAACGTCGATTTTAACATCTGTTGGTGAAATCGGGCATGAATGTGATTATAATAAAAGAAAGGCTTGGTGTAGAAGCCGGGGCCTATAGGTATAGAAGCCGGCACGCTCAGCACCTACAGAGGCAGACTGCAATCATTGCCAAATTAAATTTCTTTGAAATACGGGAGATTCCACGCTTTCTCCCAGCTCCTCGTCCCCCACGTTTTCTTTTTGATCTCTGGCGCACAACGGGCGATGTTTCACCTGACGTCCGCCAGGGGGTGCGGGCGTGCTCATATAACGAAAACCGGGCCGCTTGGAAGCCCGCACGTCACGAGTGTCATCGCAGTGGTGAAAAATGCCCACTAAATCAAAACGTTCGTACAAAGGTATGCATCATAGCTTTCCTTGCACCTTGGCGGGTTCCCATATATTCTAACGTTCCAAAGACTATAGCATCTTGATAGATATATGAAGAAATGGGATCTCGCCTCCACTCTGGACATATATCCCTGGATATATTTCCCTCCTAGAAGCAGCGCCTGTGTATATACACGTCAGTAATTCAGTGGGATACAGCAACATTCCTGTATAATGACGCCTTGAGCTTTAAATATGTCGAAAGTCCAACCAAGGCCACACTTTTTCTTCTCAATACAGTTCCTGATAATGAGGCACAAGCAAACAAAATTGTAACCGGTGACATGAAAAATGAAATTTATGGGATAACTTTTCATGAGCTTAGTGAGTATGTTTTTTTAACACTTCATCTTCCTCTCTTCCTTTTTTGTCTCCTTGCTATGTGCCTCTGTGAGTGTAGCAAATGGCAATAAGAATGATTAAGGTAAGTAAAATGTAAAATGATACGGTTGTGTTGCCTTCTTGGTGAAGATGATGCTGCAGAGAAAGACCACAGAAGTGTAGGAGTTTCTGTCTACTATCTTTTAAAGTTTAAGAAATGCTAAACTGTAGAGGCTGTACAACTGTGACACAAACTTTAAGTGAACTGATTTCTTATTTTGATTTCTTTATCCTAACACAGCACACAAATATAATATATAGTAATTTAACTAACAACCTGAACTTTCCAGTCTACAGGATGTTTAAAAAAACTTTTAATGTGATTGAATTGGATTGTTAGGAGGGGATTCAGCACCTCTACCATATTGGTCTTTTGTTTCTTTTGTTCCTATGCCCCAAGTGTGCACCTCCGGGAGGATGAGGTGACAGGAGACAGGGGACGGCCGACCACAATGAGTCACTAGAGTACAGAGGGTGGGTAACCAACTTCACTAGATAGGAACTCCCCGGTGGTGGGTTTAGAACAATCGTCATCCACCTACCGTGGCCGCGAAACACGCGGAGACCAGAGCCTCCCCCCCCGCCTCCAGAGCAAGGAAGCCTCCAAGCAGGCTTGCACAAACGGCATCCCACCAGCCACTTTCCTAAATCGGAAAGGCCGGCTCGGAGACCGGAATCCGTCCCGCCGGAGGAACGTGTTCACTCAGAGCATATCATCTTGCCATGTACCGCCGATTCTCCCGCCGACACTTCTACCCTGAAGGAAACCACGAGATGAGAGATGATATGAAATGCTAACGGAAGTGCACATCCACGTCACATCTTCTTGTTTCACATATAGCGCATTCGTCGTCTTATTTACCATCATTCGCCTAGCGACCCAGAAAAAACCCGAATAAATCCTTGGTGAGGTAGGTCGGCCACAGGAATCGAACCCAGCTTTCCGAATGCGGGCCACAGGCGCAACCGTTGAACCATCCCGCTAGGTTTTATCTTGATTACTATTAACTTTCATCATCATCATCATCATCATCATCATCATCATCATCATCATCATCATCATCATCATCATCATCATCATCATCATCATCATCATCATCATCATCATCATCATCATCATCATCATCATCATCATCATCATCATCATCATCATCATCATCATCATCATCATCATCATCATCATCATCATCATCATCATCGTCGTCGTCGTCGTCGTCGTCGTCGTCGTCGTTTATTATTATTATTATTATTATTATTATTATTATTATTATTATTATTATTATTATTATTATTATTATTATTATTATTATTATTATTATTATTATTATTATTATTACTATTATTATTATTATTACTATTATTATTATTATTATTATTATTATTATTATTATTATTATTATTATTATTATTATTATTATTATTATTATTATTATTATTATTAATTATTGTCGTTGTTTTGTTTTTATTGTGATCATCATCGTCTTCTTCTTCTTCTTCTTCTTCATCATCATCATCATCATCATCATAGGGTTGTCTGTGCTCAGGCTTCTTAAACCAGAAGTCCTGTGTTTTATTCCTGACTTGAATGGCAGATTTTGGTTTAAACAGAATAATTTCGTATCTGCCGAAGAGTCTAGAAATATAAAGGACAGTATCGACTCTATCAAAAAGCTTAGCCTATAAACGACTAGTGTGAAGAAATTATTAATTTCCACCAATTAACTAAAATAATAAGAGTTAGATGATGAAGTCTGGGACTCAAGTACTTACGATAGTAATTCGCCACCAACGGTGTATCTTGGATGGGAGAGCCCCTAGTGGTCTACTGGGAAAATATACGAGTCATCTGGAGAATTTAATGTCAGGACGGCACGTTGGCCATGGTAGCTCAGAGGTTAAGAGCGACTGGACGGAAACCAGGAGATCCGTGGTTCAAATCAAAGCCATGGCATTGAATTTTTCATGTTGACTCTATCTATCAAAAACGTTAGCCTATATACGGCTAGTGTGGAGAAATGATTAATTTCCATCAATTAACTCCCAATTATGTATTATATTCTCCAAAAGTTGCACGTGTATCCTATTTTTGGTTGAAAAGGTATGCCCATGGATCACACTATAGATTTTTAAGAAGAAAATAAGATTGCAGAAATGCTCTTTCATTAAATAAATAATAATTAAATAAGTATCTAAATAAATAACAGTGATAGGAGTTACAAGTTGCACATGCAATGGTTGCTTAAGATCAAGGAGCAAGAAAGGGTATCGTGTTGTTTGCAGTTCGAACCGGGAACGCTATATTGGAAGACCTCTGTAATTAATGTACATAAGGGAAGGGTATCTTGAATACGAGAGCCCCTAGTGGTTTACCGGAGAAATATACGAGTCAAATGGAGAATTATATGTCATGACGGCAAGTTGGCCATGGTAGCTCAATGGGTTAGAGCGACTGGACGAAACCAGGAGATCCGTGATTTGAATCCCGGCCGTGGCATTGAATTTTTGATGTTGATTCTATCAAAACCTTAGCCTATATACGGCTAGTGTGAAGAAATGATTAATTTCCGTCAATTAACTAAAACCAGTACTTAAAGTTGGTATTTATCTGAATGACACAGCCGCACATATATACACACAAGGACAAAGAGACAGGAATTTAAGATCTTTTAGAAGCCCTGTTCTACTTTCTGTTTCAACAGAAAGGTTGTTTATTTCCGGTGAAATGTCCATATCGAATTAGACACTGGAGAAAGTAACTTACCTTTCCTTTTGGTATAATCATTCTGTTGAATTACAAATACATTGGTACTCATTCATGTAAATGAGATTCATGCACAAAGTTCTAGTGGGTACACAAGATAAATATAAAAACACTTTTAAAAAATCACATTCCAAAGATGAGATGTAAACTATCGGCTCTGGTACTATACACTTAAACTGTTTAGGTACTTTCCATGAATATATTGGCATAGTACAACCGTTTTTAAATTCTGCATTAGTGACACATTTAGTAAATAAGCTATTCATAACTATATTTTCATTATATCTACCCATTAAATATGTGCCAGTGCTATTATTTCAATTCCTTTATAACTCTATCACCTCTCGTGCACTCCCTTTTACTTACTCCACCACTATCTGCAATAGGGAGAGTCCAGAGGTTCTACTCCCATTAGTCCTGAACCCGTAGGAACTGGACCCGGGCCTCTTGCTACCAGGGAGTTATCCGAGCTGTCCAAAAGGGCGCTCGGCTTCCTCCGTGGGTCTTTCCATAGGGCAAGACCTAGTTTCCTAACAAGCCCCCCCCCCATCTGGTCCTATGGACTCAAGACGGGATGGAAGTGGATACGCCACTTACGCGCGCCAACACCAAAGGTGAAGACTACCGAAAACCTCGGTGGGGCCGCCTGGTGATCTAGCACACCTTCTACTAGCTTTGCAGGCTAGTACCCGGGAGAATTAATGGCTTCCCTCAACCCCGTCCGAAGACGTACCCGATTCCCACGGGTATCGGGAACACACTGCCCCCTCGAGTCCATCCCAATCCGAACAACTCCCGAAGGAGGGGCTCAGATGTTCGGCCCGAGGTTCCTCTAGTAACGTCAGAGGTACCACGAGTGCTAGGGGCCCGCAGCGCCCGCACCACGTCTGCAATAGGGAGAGAAAATATTGCATCCCATCCAAAATTTCACATTGAAGCTTCTTCAGGTTTTGACATCACTAATGTAAAATGGATAATATTTTGATGCCCAATGAATAAATACAAATAATGTTTAGAAACAAACTCCTTCTTGTATGCGTGTCTGTGGACAGCATAACTCAAATGTGAAAAACTAGGAAGTTTACACAAAAATGTTCTTATCTAATGCTATACTTTATAAGGAACATTTTATATCATCTTCCCAGATAGTTTAATAGAAACGTTGATTAAAATATCAACTGAGGGCAAACTAACTCAAAGAATAAAATTGTTATTAAGTTGATATTAAGCCTGTTTTAATTTTATTTATCTAAGCAGGTTGCAATTTTTTTAAATCTAGAAAATAATAATAGGCGGACAAATCTTGTTAATGGGAAAATGTAAAACTTATTGAAATGTACAGTATTTTTTGTTTTGTTTATGACTGCATTCCTCCAAATATATGTGCATCATCAGACAGAAGATTCTTGGAAGTTTCAGACACTTTTGTCTTTTTCTTTTTGAAGAACTCGACTTCATTTATACCAGCAATCTTCGATTAACACCTAAACGTTTTAGCTGTGAAGCTTCGTGTAGTTTAGCAAATTTTTATTGTTTCATTTGTATAACCCTCTTAAATTATGGCGATTATCCAGGGCCTTTGATTTAAAAAACAACTAACTCGTTGGCTGCACTTTTATTTCTACGTTTTACTTGAATTTCCATTGAGAAACACACTCAAATTTACTACCACATTCACAATTCCAGACTCAGAGAGTAAGAAATGATTCTAATTAATGAAAAATTCTCCCACCCCATCTGGGAATCGAATCCACGGTCTCTGTTGAGAAGTCAGAACACTGACCACTGACTACAGACAGGGTCTAACTTAACATTTACTGCCTAATATGAAAACCTTTCTAACCAAACATGTCTTATGAAGAACGTATAATGAACAGAACAGGTCACTGTTGTTTATGTGTGCTTAATCTTCCGCATTCTCTATCTCCAAGCTTCTCTATCCTCTAAGTTCTCAGGTATGTTTTCTCCTTCATGTATATTGTTGGGTCTGCCGCTCTTCTTTCTGCCCGGAGGGTTTCACATGAAGATCCTCTTTCAGAATCTTTCCTCCATCTTTCTCACATGACCTACCACACATGCTGTTTTTTTTTAATTCAATTTATCATAGTGTGTTGCATTTCTATTGTTCTCAAATTACTTCATTCTAATTCTTTCCATCCTACAATCTCTATTTGCCCTTCTCCAAAACTCCATTTCTTTTGTTAATGGTTGCTTTTCTTCTTTTCACTGGCTAATTTTTTAACCATATATTATTTTACTAACTATTGATCCATAAGTTATATTGAATTTATTGTAGAATGACAGTGCAAAGTAAGGAACAATATATTTCCCATAAATTAGTCTTTGAAAATATAACTTGTGACATTAATCAACGCTTTTATTTGTACTTAGTTTGGAATGTTAAGAAAGTTATTAATAACTACTAGGCTAATAATACACAAGTGTTTGTATTGACCCTAGTCATTCACAGACAATAGACGAGCCCTTAACGACTACAAAATCAATATTTTAAACTTCAAAACTCTCATTATTTTACTATCCTGTTCGCTGACGGTTTCCATTTACTTTTTACATTCCATAAAAGTGTTTATACACTTCTCAGTTCTGATCTCTTTAAAAAAATGTTTCTTGCTTCAGATCTTTGTTTCTATTTAGCCATTCACTAAAATCAATTTTCTGCAGACATATAGTACCCCAACATTTAAAGAGTAAATGAACCTTATCTTGCCCAACATTACATACTGGACATTAAGTCTTGAAGCAGTTATTTTAGATATTTTACGTTGTTTGAGAGGAATAGTTGGAGGAATAGTAATGTTTAATGAAATGGATAAAATGTAAGGTAGGTGATGGTGTAACCATGACAACCTGATATGAGAAGAAGTTCTTAAATGTTTAAAAGATTTTGTTCTTCTGCTTATGAACATCGTAGGAGAAAGACGTATATTTGTGTCTCTCCGAGGTTGTGCAGAATTAGTTTGAGTGTGCCTTTAAGATGCACAAATACAATGTGTGTAAGAAACAAATAGTTTTGTCTTCACTTTTCGTCAGATCATTAAAGTGTAAAGATGTGTTATCTGTAGTGACGATCTGCAAGTTCGCAGAATCTTAATCTGCAAGAATTCAGTATTGAGTATTTTATAAAAGGACATAATCTACAGATCTTAATATTGTGATAGGATATAATAATGTTCTTAGTAGTATTTTGAAGAAGAGAAAATTTGTTATTGTTTTCTACAAATTATTCTCGCTCAAATACTGCAGCCAGAGGGAGAGAGAGAGAGAAGACTCATTGCTCCGATCGACACAGAAGGTGAGAATAATTAACCATCTTCCATCCTTAGTACCTTTTGCACCAAATTATTCAGCTTCAGTCTTCAACACATTTCTCCATCCATTCCTAAATTTCCATATTCCCAGAACAAAACCTTCAACATATTTAATTATTGTAACAAATCTTTCCTAATTTGGATTTCCATTCCTTGCACAAACGAAGAGACTTTTCATTGTTGACTGGGTTGTATAACTTTTAATTTGTCTCTTATTATTTTACATTAATGTGTGTTTCAGTTAAAATAAAAGTCCTGTAATATTCCCCTTGCCTGACGCCAAAATACTTCCTGCATTGGTTATTTATGTAGGTACTTTAAATCTAGGGTTTAGTAGGTCAGTCTTGCACGCATCGGAATACATTTACTCGCGTCTGTTTAAGTGACTTTAAATAATAAATAAATTAGAAAAATAGACACAAAGAACTCGAAAAAAGACCTATTTTTTCAAAATCAGAAAATGTGACGAAAACTTTTTCAAAAGAATTAATACTTTAATAATTATAGTTTCTTGTTCATGATCTTAATTTCGTACATAGAGGTATACAAATCTTCAAATTGCGGATCTGATAATATCATAGAAGATATTTTTACTTAATCTCAATGTTCTCTGGAGAGACATTTTGGTTGGCAAGTTATCCCCTAATTAGTCTTTCTGAGCTACCCTGCCAACAGGTAGGAGATCCTAGCCCACAAGACACAAAAGAGGTTAAAACAAAATAAAATAAATCCAGAGTTATTTTTCTTTCTCGTTTGTGCAAGAATATTGTGATTTTTATATTTCTATTCCATATTACATTTTTACAAATGAATTACATCTACATACCTACGAAAACAGATGGACTGTATCTGCTATACTATTTGTTACATAAAGTAACGATTGTAGTTGCAAGTGTACAAATGTTTAATTAAAACCTTCTACTCAAGCAGAAATACTTGCTATGTAAATTTCTCTACTTCTCACGAACCAGAATATTTTACAGTACGTTGACTGAATCATTTACTGGGTGTGTATTTCCTGCACTCAGAACTTCGGAGAAAGCAACAGCCGAAGTTGAGTGTCTTGTTTCAACAGCAAGTTACCTTGATTTCTGATGTCATCTATTCTGTAATATCGGAAGGGAGGTGCACTTGGAGAGTGAGAGAGAGGCGGACATAGAGAACAATAAATCGTATGTTACTCTGGTGGGGGTGGATAGTTGAACGTCACTATCTTTGTTATTTAAAAAAAAAAGCTCCACCCTCGCAACAGCCTTCCCTCTCACACGCACGTCTTCCTTGACGGTTTGCCATATTTATTCCGGAGGCGTCAATGAAATATGGCGCTCATCATAATGAAGCAAAGGCGGGTGGCAGAGAGAATATATGTGAAGGAGAAGGGGGTGGCTCAAGCAAGAGGGAGGGGGGTTAAAAGAAAGAAAAACTCAAGGTAGTAATTACTATTTATCACTCAGAGGGAACTATATCGAATCATGCCAATCTACAAGCGGAGGCAAGCCGAAGGGGGCGGGAGGGGAAATCTAAGCCGAGGGGATTTATTGCATACTTTTAAGCCGGAGATGGTCGTAAATTTGAGATGGCTGCCGTGAAGGTAGTATAAAGGTAGGTGGGGTATAGAAAAGCAAGATGAACTGCTTGCCGCATGGAGATGGCCAAAGCAAGCGACCGCCCCCCCCCCTTCTGCTTACTCACTCAAGAGGGCCTCTTTTGCCCGTCAACGCTACGGAGTTACCATTTCTTAAGTTTACAAAATCACTAGATTTCCCTCCTTCCCACTTCATGAAATCACCAAGTCCACCCCTGATAGAGTTAAGTTAGCGATAACTTGGGCTGGTTCACATTTTAAGGGTAGTCGTAGTATAAAACGATATATTGATTCACCTAGTACTCTAGTTTTGACTTTCCCTATGTGTGTCTGTAGAAAGTAGGGGGATTGTTGTATTTCAATCGAAAATTAGACATCGAGACTTTACAGATCTGAAGTTCCCAAAATCCTTCCGGCCCAAAATAAGCATTTGGAAACAAAGGAACATCACACAGATGTATATGTGCATGAATAACACAACCAAAACCGAAATACCAGATGAGCATCGAACTTAATATTTCAGTTCAATATCTTCCAAAGATGCGACACGAACAGTTTAAGGAAAGTCCCTCAATATAAACTATTTACAAGATATTTGTTGATAACGGTTATAAGGTTTAAACAATTAAACTTTATAAGCTAAGATGCCATTCATTTCTCTTTTGTAGTCCTGCAAAGAGAAGGATTTTTGAGGTAGCAAAAGATACGATTATTGTTTAAGCTTCATCAAAATACATAATGAAATTTTTTCTGCAAAAGACAAAACCTCACCTCCTAATCTAAGTGGAGCGAGGCATACTGGAAGCTGCCATGGTGGTCAGCTGCTTTGTTTACGCCTGCAGTTATATTATTTACTCCTTACATGATCTTTTTCTGATAAAACAACGGCTAAACAGAATTACTTAAATACTGAAAAAAATTGGAAAATATAACAGCATGAACACGAAATTTTAACCAAATTAAGTACTATGTGCGTATCTCTTATATAGTGCGATCCACATAAACCTGAACCATTTGAATATGCCACAACTTTTGAACCAATAACTTTGGGAGAGTATAATACACAATTGGGAGCTAACATTACATTATTTACATCTCAAAGAAGATGTTGGAAGTGTCCTCCACCAGCATCTATACATGTTTGCACCATTCTCACCATATTCTCTGAAGTTTTACGAAGATGATATCGAATTGAGAGAAGGCTATTTCCAGCAAGATGGAGCAACGTGCCATACATCCAATAACACCATGGAACTTGTAACCAGTTTCTTTGATAATCGAATAATCTCAAAAGTTCTGTGGCCACCCAGATCCCCTGACCTAACCTCATCGGATTCTTTCTTGTGCGGGTATCTAAAAATAGAATGTACAAGAATAGGCCACGGACAATTGATGTTCGGAAGAAATCCATTCGAAGCGAAATAAGTAACATTGGCGAGGATAATCTCCGTAAAACTTCAGAGAATATGGTGAGACGAGTGCAAACATGTATAGATGCTGGTGGAGGGCACTTCCAACATTTTCTCTGACATGTAAAAAGTGTAATGTAATCTCCCAATTGTATATTATTCCCAAAGTTGCACGTGTGTCCTATTATTGGTTCAAAAGTTATGGCCTATTGAATAGTTCAGATTTGTATTGTGACTCTGTGGGTTCGTGAAATTAAAAGTACAGGTTAAAAACAAGAAAAATTACTCTTTATTTCCGTAGAAGCACACTTCGTACACCGGCAGTCCATAATTACGTCACATACACAATACAACTTGCAAGGTCAACGACCACAGTTCTCACAGCTGTTCACGCACACGCGTCCAATTAACGACTGACTGACTCCGGAAGGCGGCGGCTGCCTTTTTATAGATTACTCACTATTCGGAATGTTCTCAAACAATCAAGACGGCGCAAGAAGAAAGACGAACTCTCTAGAAGTCCGTCTCTTCCCCCCCCCCCGTTTCGGCGAGCTTTTATCTCCGGGCTGCACTGCCCGTTTCTTTGAACTCTTTGCCCGCGCCGCCTCGAATCAACAATGCACTCGCGACACTATGGATCGTAGTATATTTTCCCAGTTCTGTAAAATTCCATACTAACGAAGGGAACTACATTCATTATGAAAAGAAAATTCAAGATATTAAAGCATTTTGTTTGCTGCGTTAACCCCTTCAACACAGGTGTGAAGCTTTCATCAAAATCATTAGTCATCTTTAAGAAAAACACAAATAATGAAAAACATTTCATATAACGGGTGGTAGGATAGGGGAATTATTTTGAAAAACTTCGCTGGGTTTAATACAAGATATTTGGCATGGAATTTCACATTTTTCGCACTTTTCGTTATTCATTTACTTTTTAACAATAAGGAAGAGGGAGAGACAAATACACGAACCGTTAACTACAGTGGCTTACCTTCTATAAATCTCAAAATGCGTATTTTCGATGCAATTTCTACACTATTTGGGCAATTTTTCCTATTGTTAACAACAGATTAGGGGAATGAACAATAGTTTCATTATACCAGATGCATACGATTTAATATACTGTTCTAGAAAATATAAACTTAGGCTTTCACGGCCGACATCAAGGTGAATAAATGTATACAGGGTTTTACGCCATGGTCTAGAAGGCATACAAGATTGACGTTTTGCCAAGGAGTGCATTGGTCACAGTTCGAATTCGATCAATCATCACCCTGAGGACCCCAAGCACACTCCTTGATTTAACATCGGTACCTTGATGCCTTCTAGACCATGCATAGCCTACAAGCCTGTAAAATAAGAATACATTTATATATTTTCATTCCACAATTGTTATTGTTTGAATTGAAATGTATGGTATAACTTTATAAGTGCTTAAATTTATTTAAAATTCTGAGACGCGTATTTTCCAAAAAATTAGTTGTAATGTGCTTTTCTTTTCATTTTTGAACAGTACGCTGTGATCTAATTTTGAATACGAAGTTCAGTTTTTAACTCTCCCTTAGTTCGTATAATGTTTGTGTATTTCTTATAGATTTGTTTGCTTACAAAAGACAAAAAATATTCATTTCTTAACAAAACTACAAACATATTGTTAAGAAAAATGTCATAACCAACTGCCTTAAATTATAATAAACAGATATTTCTAGGTTTGTTTGCTGGCCTTTAAAGAGCTTATGTTGAAAATTTCAGATTGGATGTAAAATGTGACGTGTGTAACATTTGGGACAAAGATAAATGTTTTAGAATGGCGAAATTATGTTGCAAGTTCTCTATGAACCTATCATCACGTTGAAGAGCATTTAAACGTAAGGAAGACAGAAAATACGAATAGATTATGAATATAGCAGGTTGAGAGACCTTTTAGAAATGCAAAGGCTTAATTTATTTGAAAATACTTTTAATGTAGCACACTTTCTTAACAAATAATTGTGATGTTTTAAAGGAAGTCGTGTGATACATAGGGAAAGAAAGGAAGTATGTAGGGTGACATTTTAATTCAGCAAAACTTTATTGTTTTTCGCTTCTCAGGTAGCAAATATTGCCCAAGAGAAGCATATAAATTTAAACGGTACCTGACCTCATTTAGGCGATGGACCAACAAAGAAAGAAAACTCATCCTTCAATAATCAACGTTGTCAATATTCAGTTTTGGGTAATAATTATTAAAGGAAGCATTCCACGACAGAGAAAGATAATAAAGGCCGGAGACGTGTGCGTTTTTCCACAGGTGTACTGCACGTGGACTGTACTGTTATTGCTTACATATGTAAACAATTGCAGGTTGATGCAGCTTGAGCAGGACAACCACCTCACTGCGAGAGGGAACAAAACAGTCGCGCTATACTACGCATTGACCTTGCGTCTGCATACACTTGAAAGACAATGCTTCACTAGTTCGCAGAATACGCTGTTTTCGGCGTATGCGCATTTGATAGTCGTGCTGTACATATGACGTCATTCGCACTCTCTGTCCAGCTAACTTGTATCGAATGCGAGCCTACATCTCTCCAACCCTAAGTAATAAAGAAGGAATGGCTTTTAACTGGGTAAAGAAGGAAATTTCAAGCCAAATTTTCTTAGTTCTTGCCATTCTGTGGTTAGTGGATTCAGATAAGGCGAGGCAAGTTTCTATACCAACATGCGATTATTATGCTCCATGGGGCATCTACGAAGCGACAGTGTAAGAACCTAATTTAAGAAAGTATTTAATGTTTGATGTAAACTTTTATGCTATTAGAAATCTCGCCAAAAAATATTAAAAGTAACACCTTTTGCATTAGTCTGTATGGTTTCACAGATTAAAGAGATATGGATGCCAATAATATTCAATCTCGTCATTGGGAATGCTAAACAGAGGTATAATTTTTCAGCACACGACGAGGGAATAAATGTTGTTTCGCAACAGGCAGTGCAATATTAGTTATGATGAATGTACTTCCATAATCCAATTCCATCCATAGACTTTTATGTTCTTCTGATGATGATTTGCACAGACTGTCAGAGAACAATGCGTTATCCCCAAGGCCTGTAAAATATTCAAATTGTTTCCAAACGACACAGAAAAGGCATAAACATTTAGGGTTACCATACATAAAAGTGACACTTTGTGGTTTTTAAGGAAACCTGAGATCATAATGTGTACATGAGAAATGTGTTCTTGGAACTATGGCGTATTCCTTGGGAGTGACGTTTCTTCTGAAATCTTTGCCTTGGTCATAATGTGCAGCTTTCCCTAATGCTACATTGTCATAAACACATATTAAGGATTTGAGTGCCTGGATCTACGTATATATTACTTATTTACATAAGAATTACTTGCATGTTACACTCACATGACTTTCTCTATCCACTCTTCTATAAATTGTTCTTATTAAAGGATTTCTTTCCAGGTGTTTCGTATTAAGAAACAAACATTTGCAGAAATCGTTTTATAACACATTTTATACACAGAAGGGGATAGAGTAAATTTAAGCGATTGCTGTAAGCTGGCTTTGGAAATACCTTTCCTTCGAATGACTGCAGAAAAAAGAGTAAGTAGTTCGAAAAAGGTATAAAGGATATGACAAGTCAGGCTAATATTAATGTCTCAGAGATCGTCAAAGCCACAACAAAACAGTTTGAAATAAATTCTGTGTTTTAATGATGTCGATAATTTTGGTGTTGTAAGTTTTATATATCTTTTTAAATTTAAAGTTATACAAAATTCATTCAAAAAGAGAACGTTTAAGATAACATTTTATTTGTACCCAATTATCTCAATCATGAAGCATTAAAAAAAAAAAGGAAATTGATGTTCAAATGGGCCCAGGGTCCATGGAGCTTAGAGTTACCTTACATTCGTCTTTTAGGATAAGGGAAAACCCCGGAAAAATCTTATTCAGGAAACTCACCGTGACCGAGGTTCGAACTCGGGATCTCTTTAACGTGAGGCCGACATACTACCATATACGCCACCGAGGCGGGAAAATAAAAGAATTGTTAGTCACCTTGAGAAAATAAAAGAAAAACAAAAGAAAATTTAGCATGCAAAGAGTGTTTAATGATAAGCACATTACTTTCGAAATTTAACTGTTCGTTTTTTAGTTATGATTAGGGCTAGGAAGTTGAGGACATAAAACTGTCTAAAAGGAACTACAAAAAGACCTAAAACATCACAAGAAGGTCCTAAAGTTTGAAAAAAAGGATGTAAAGAAGTGATACCTACAACTTAATAAATTCATTTGTAATTCAATACTTAATGATTAAATTTGAAGGTACAACATTCAAGTATATGAAACACATAGAACGAAAAAAAAAAAAAATACTCAAAAGAAATGCATCATCTGATTCAGCAAACAGCAATGGATATTCTGGGGAAATAAATTGAAATGGATATAGATAAATCATCGTTGGCTTAACTCTTGTGTTTCAGAAATTCAAATTCATAAAGTTTACCTCCGTCGGTGTTGCAGTATATCACAACAGTCATATGTAAATTCTTAGCTGTAAAGGTTCGTCTGTTTTCTGACAGTACATTATGAAAACCTTGAAAAATGTCTCTCTACATTAATGGATGTTATTGGTGCATACTTAAACGAGTAAAATCTTGTGGAGAAAAGTAAGGGTTGCTAATGACTTTAATACAATAGAAAGGGTCCCCTCACCTGTTGCCTGCTGTAGTCAGGTGCGTATTAGCTAAAATAAATTAGAATTTACATTAGACTTGAAAAGGAAAAAGAAAGTCAAAATAAGTTAACATTGAAAAAGAAAACCGTTAAAGGAAATGAAAGTGCTATAAAAAGGACCTTTAAAGAAAAAAGAGCTAAAAAGGCAAAAAATGACACATAAAATCTTCTATTTTCTGGCTTATAGTAACCAACAATTAACATATATTATGTTGGGCCATATCTTCAGAGCCTAGGAAAAAATGGATATCTCCTCAACTTCTTAGCTCTAGTGATGATGTTACACAATGACGACACACATAGAGATCCTTTCCTTAAACGCTTTCATTACTCAGGGAGGATCAAAGCATATACTGCCGGTGAAATGTCAACATGGACTCTTTAGATGGAATGCACAACGTCCACTACTACACTAAGCACCGCAGAAAGCAAAACTCTTATTGTTACATTTACATGATTTTCTCTATCACTTATAGCATGCACAAATTACTCTAACGAAAGTTTTCTGTTTCTATTTACATCATATTAATCAAGATAAACATTTGCAAAAAGAGTTGCATTAGACATTGCTTTAGAGGAAAACCGAGTTGAGAGTCAGATATGTAATTACAATGTAATTACATGCTGACTTTGAAATTCCATACCTAAACCTTCCATGACTTTGTCAGAATCAAATACAATTGGAACCAATAACGGAAGCATGTGATATTCCTAACAACTATTAAATGGAATTATGCAAAATCTTTTCAAATAAAAGGATTTCACAGGATACTCACAAAAATTTCAATATACGTATTCTATTTGTTACGTCAGTAGGAATACTAAAATTAAAATATATACAACTGAGACCAATAACAATGTATGGATGTTGACAATCAGAGAAGAACAGTGGTTATTACGGTGGGAAAGGAAGAATTTGAGAAATATATTTGGAGTGATAAGGGACTTGGACGGATGGAGAATGCGGACTAACTTGGAGCTACAGGGCCTATTTGGACAACCAAATATAGTAGTGAAAATTAAACAAGAAAGAGTAGGTCGATTGGCTATGTGCAGAGAATGCCGGTAACCAGTGTAGTTAAGAAGATATTCATAGGAAAGCTGGAAGGCAGAAGGAGAAGAGGAAGACCCAGGAAAAGATGGGTAGATGATGTAGAAGAATACTCGAGAAAGTTGGGGGTTAAAGGCTGGAGAAGAAAAAGAGGACCAAGTAGAATGGAAGAGGGTGGTTAGGGTGGCCAAGGGCCCACATGGCCTGTAGTGTCAACTATCATCATCATCATCATCATAAACATCAATATCCCCATCAGCATCATCATCATCATCATCATCATCATCATAAACATCAATTTGTTATGAAAATATTTAAATATTTTAAAGATATTGTATTTGAAACAAAACCATTAAATAAATTAAAAAAGAACACGAGAATTTGTGGTAGAATTTTCATGATAAACTTCGTGTGGCATATTTATTTCAGCATTTATCCAAGAATTCGCTAAGTTATGCTGTTAACAGACAGACATGCAAATACACTCACAAGCTAATATTTTTTTCTAAAACTCTTTTTATTAAATGACCTTGAAAGCATGCATTTCTACTAAACTCTCGACATCCAATTTTTGGGTAGATTGCATCTTATCCTCTATACGGGTGACTCAAGGTATGGAGCAATGCTTGTAACTTTGTAGTTACAGTTTTGTGAAGTGATATTTTTTAGAGAAGCTGTAAGATATCAACATGTTTTCATATTGATATGACTGTAAATAGGACTTGACGTTTTTTAAAAACAACATTTTTTTTTTAAATTGTTCTTTCACACTGGTCGTGTGTAGGCTAAAGTATGGAAATATAGAGTCAGACTGAAAAATTCAGTGCCATAGCCGGGATTTGAACAACAGATCTTCTGGTTGCCGTCCAACCGCTCTAACCCTTGAGCTGCTATGGCCAACATGCCGACATGACATTAAATTCTTCAATTGACTCGTGCTTTTCCCGGTAAACCACTTAGGAGTTCTCATAAACACATGAGACAACTATCTTAAAGGCGACTTATGAGTCAGTTGGAGAATTTAATGTCATGTCGGCATGTTGGTCATAGTAGCTCAAGGGTTAGAGCGGCTGGACGGCAACCAGAAGATCTGTGGTTCAAATCCCGGTCATGGCATTGAATTTTTCAGTCTGACTCTATCTTTCCAACACTTTTTTTTTCGTTTTTAGTCCTTAGGACTCGCAACGTAGATAGATGCTTTTTTGAACTGTAATTTAAATTTATTAGGACGTCTTACGCATATGAAATTTAAACCAAGAAAACACACTCATAACAAAATTAGTGGTTCTGTGTTCTAACACATGATCAATAAACTTCAAAAGACGCTCAAAATCACTTCTGTTTATTGCCAAACAATGCCAAAGTCTGTTTTTGAAATTAGTTAATGTTTCCAGCAACACTGTTCGCTCGATCAGCTGCATTTGTTGCCTAATTCTTCACTTTAACTCTTCAAGATCTCTTGTTCGGTCCTTTAAGCCCTCCACTTCAAATTACACACAAGTAAAAGTCTAAGGAGTTCAGGCCAGGAAATCTTGGCGGCCATTCAACAGTTCCTCTTCGTCCAATCCACTAGTAAAACATTAAGGGTTTTATCACCATGTGTAACTCTTTTGACCCTCCAGACTTTGTCTTATTTTTAACACTTTCAGTTTCAGTGAATTTTTCAAAATTTTGCTTACCGTAGAATGAGTAATCCTTCGTTCTGGATGCATTTTACTAAACAAGACCCAAACCTCTTCTTGAGTCCTCCTCCTATCACCATATCCGACTATCATTAGTATTTCTATTCGTTGTCTTTCTGTATGTTGTGTCATGATTAATTACCTTCAGGAAGATTTTGCAGTAAGCATTATTGTCCTTATTCAGTTAGCTTTTGTCTGTATTTGTCCAATCCAAAGCCACATACTGAAGTAGCCTACAGTATTGTTTAATTCTAAACCTACTTAATTTGCAGTAATGGTGCGTTTTCCTTTGCACAGTACACATGCAGTAAGGTTCTAATGCGGTGTGAAAGGGCATTTGTTTGTACGTTCTTATACTTGAGGACTGGAGGACTGCAGAAAAGTGCACTTCCACCAACCAGCCACAACACACCGGTCACTGTTGCCAGTTCCACAACCTCAAAACATAAGGAAGAAATGAGGGTAGAAAAAGATATAGAAGAATAACTCCTCGGTATTCGGCCCGGAGAAACCACAAAAAAGCATTGGTCAAAGTGGGCGGTCACCATGGAACCTTCACGTGCCATCGAAGAGCCAACTTTCTCGGTTCTGTTAAGAAATAATAGCATTGCTCACAAAAAAGGTCTTGAATTCAGTTAGGAAAGCGACATTCTGTCCGCAATAATTACAAATAGGAATACAAATGAATCAGGAAAATTTGCCCTAGATCCTGCGATATCTGCATAATTATAAATTACGTTTTTGGTAGCTCATTTTGTGTCATCCTGTGCACAGCTTGTGTTTTGACTGCCAAACACAACAAACCAGGCAGAATGTGGCGAGGCAAGTTTCCCTGTCACAGTCCATTTCTTCAAATTACACTCTCGTATTTCTGCGTGGTTCATGTGTCACGCTGTATGCGTTTTGCACGGATTTCAGGATGAACTGCACAACAAATTCAACAACAATCAGGTATTAAACATCATTAAACCAGTAGCGTTATCCATCACTTATGGTAGGAGCACTACTGCCTATTGGACGCAATTCTTTAAGATTAAAAAATGGGTTTACATTTTGAAAACTCTTTTCACTTTTATGAGAACATTTATGCAAAAGTGCTCGTTATAAATTTCACATAAACCATCCGATATTAACTTTCTACGCGTTTGCGATGAAGAAAATGATTACACAGAACCTTCTAAACATTTTTCTCGAACAGGTGCCAAGACAACCTCAGTTCATTTGGGAATGATGGCAAACTCATTCTACCTAATGCAGATAAGATATTTTTATTTGTGTCAATATAAATATGTGTACTAAAATCGAAATTTACTGGTATATGTCACTGACCGAAGTTGCACATACCTGAATTACCAATTAAAGGTGAAAAAAGAGAATTAAATTAAAAAGGGGAAAATATAGATATAAAATAAATTTGATTTGGTTTCGCGTACATTGGTCATGCATTATGCCAGTTCCTCTGGTTAGCCGATAGATCATACCAACCTCCTTCTAGCTGTACTTAGGAATTCTTGAGTGACTTTAATTGTACTGTAGACAATTTTCATCACCATCACAAAATAGGCAGATTCTTCTGCCAAAATCGTCATTCTTTCTTCCAGTGCCTCAGTCTAAACCACTTCATTCCTGATCATTTCTTTCCCTATAAGTATGCATGCCTCCTCACCGCAATTCCATTGTTATTTTCATTTTCCGGGCTTGGATTTTACAATCCGATTCCAACTGATGTTCTGTTAATCTTCTTTAGACAACTTTCTATGTGTTTTAGCTGTTTATTTAATCACTTTGCCATAGATAACAGCTACTTTGGCTCGCATTGTAGTGATTCAAGTAAACCGAAAGTAAGGATAGGGATGTATGTATTTGGAACTTGGGAGTAGTCTATACGTTTCGCTCACACCTAAAACACAAGTGTCCAAAGTTTTATACTGATTAGTCAAAGGGAAAATTGGAATTTTATAGATCGACTGCTGAAACCTGTATGCTAATTATCGGTCAAGCAGTAAGTATATCAGAGTTTTGCCTATAAGTTGTTGAAAATAAATAAATGTAAGTGCAAATTTAATAACGCTTCGATAAGTGGGTGTGTTATTTAAAATACGAATTGAAAAGGCTTTGGAAATTATAAAGTAGAATTTTTTTTCAGATATTAGATTTGCATAGCTTATCTGATATTCATATAGAATCAAACGAGAATGATACTATTTGAATGCACAAATTATTCCAAACCCCTCTGGTTTAACTGCGGAACAACAATGTTTTCCAAGGATTATCTTAAATCATTTGAGTGGTTTCAACTATACTCAGCCCCTCACATATGCACACGAAATTGTTTCTGTATAATACTGTATAGATTTTATTGTGTATGCGAGCACTTCTCTGGAGACTACCACTTTGTCCTTTGGAGCTGTTGCGTTTTCTCCCTATCAGTCTTTTCCCTTAGGCTCTGAAGTCTTTGAGTGTGGCTTGCTATGTGAAACAGTAGATAATATTTAAAGTTTTCAAAAATAAATGAGCATTCACAGTCATACAAGTTGTACTGGCTCAGTTTCTTGAGCGCTGAACTGTATCTCTGGGTTCAGACTTGGTTCAGTAGGAAGGCAGTCAAGCGACAGCTGAAATCCGTCAGCCTATTCGATTTCCTGTAGGCCAAACTTCTGGTAGACAAGTAACGCCGATAAAATTAACCAATAAGTGAATGGGAAATCATCTTAAACGAATGGGAAGGTAAGGATTATCGTAGGTTTTCGGAACTCTTTCAGTAAGTTCATCATGTTGTAGAGTGGTTTTCTACCGTGTACAACATTTCAGCCCTGTTTTTGCTAAATACCCCCAAAAGAATGTTGAAAGACATGCAATCAACTATGTCCGTCTAATTGCTTGCCTTAATCAGTGTGTAAAGGTTTATCGGAACCCATTTGGTCAACTCACCGACCTAGTCCTACGTGTATTTTAAGGCAGTTTTATGAGCAGTCCTTCTCTCAAGGTACTGTGTAAAGAATCCAGCCTTATACACTGTTAGAGTTTCAAACTCGCAATCCATCGCTACTTTGTATCCTGAAGCATTCGACCGCGCAGAATTGCAACACTCTTTTGATTAAATGTTTTGAACTTTACTTTCACCTTTTAATAGCTCTCTTCCAGTTTTTATTTTCTCGTGGATCTGCACTGAGTCCGTCACGTACAAATATCTACTGGCTGCCGTCATGCTTCGATTAAACGCGACCAAGCGATTGGTTCGTCCTCCATGCAGGAAAAAGAAATATATACGTAAAAAGATGTTGGAAGTCCATTGTTTCATAATCTTGGTGGGCGTCGGCCATCTTGGCACATGGAAGAGGTAGAAGGGGGAAGAGATATGGAGGGGGAGGGCCCTGAAACTTGAAGAACAATTGAGTTATGACACAGCGGCGATGGTTGCCTTAGCCGCGACGTGCCTCATTGGCAATGTATCAACGGCGGAGTTGATGCTGGACCGTAAACTATTAATCCGTGTCATTAAGAGCTATCATTAGTGAGAAAGAGAGAGACAAGATGCGCAGCAGCAACAACATTCGTTTCTTTATTTATATCCGTCTTCCAAATCTTGGGCGCTATCGAAGGAATAGACGATAAATTTTACCTCTCGAGCAATTATAAGTTACAGGTGTCAGCCGCTTTGGATTAGTTGGTATAACCTTATTTTTTAAATAATACCCCCTCGAGATCCTTGTATACCAGAGTAGATGGAGGGAGGGAAAGAAGAAATCATTAATTCATTAGAAAACGTCTCGCGGTTTGACGGCTGGTGCGCTGGAATTTATAACAAGTTTCTCAAACCTGCTATGTGTGAAGTCTATCCTGCAGGAGTAACTGCTATGCTATGTACTCGGACTCCTCTGCATTACGCAGATCTGTCAAACTGGGAGTCTTCGACCTCTGTTTAGAGATTGGAACAAATGAGTACTCTGAACTCACATATCTGCTGAATCGCTTGCCATTTTATATACTGGAAAACTATACAGAATATAAGGTTTATTTTCTTTAGTTACCCTTTCGATTTGATGCAACGTACTGTTATTCAATCTCTTACTTAAAACGTTTTAACTGTTTCTGGGCAAACGTATCGTTTAACTTCAGGGAAAGTTCCATAAACTGTTTATCTGTAACATCCTAAATTCGCATCATACCAGCACTATAAAAACCTAAGCTGACTAAGATTTTGTATAAACAGGAAATGATTTAAATTCCGAATCATAACTGACTGAGAACGTAAGAAAACAATGTAGGAAGAATATGAAGGGTAGAATAAATGAAGATAAGAAGGAGTATTGGAAATGAAAATAGGGCTTGAGATCCAAATAACCTGTGCTGCATAGTGAACCAAAACAAACGACATAAATCATGTAGATCCATAAATTTCCTAGATAAAATTCTTAAGAGATCGATTAGCTAAACCACACTTCATGTTACTACATATAATAAATCCAATTCAACAAATTACCTAAACGATTTATGATTTCCGATTATATACAAGCTTACAGCCGGAAATTTAGTTGGCTGATTAATTCAGGCATAAAGGGGTTAACGGAACGTTTCGCTCAGAAACTTCAAGCTAAAATATGCAGGGTTACTTATACTCACTGTACTTACAAAACCACATCTTTCAATCTACTTGATTTAATACAAAAAAGGCGTTATGCAAATGCTTGTAGGTCCAAAAGAAATAGAAGGGATTGAAAAAAATATCATACATTTGAAAAGCGAGTAATTGTGCGGTAACTTAGAAATTTCCACTCAATGCATGACGTCATGAGAAACCATCATAGAATATTGGAAAATGCAAATCAGAAGCAATGAAATGACTAATTATGTTTCCCATGTTTCAGTTTTGATGGACGTTTTGAAAAAGATGCCTACCTGGGTTCAAAGTTCAAAAGATGTATTTTTAATGAGTCTTAATATGGAAGTTTTGGGTGGAATAAAATACTTCTACTTACTAAAGGCAAGTAGTAGGAAGATGAAAGAAATCTGTGATCAGGAGCAGATGGAAGCGAGTCAATTTTCCTCTAATATGACATGACTAATATCACAATCTGCTCGTATGGTCTGATTTTTAAAAGAAGATACGTGAAGGTCATCTGTTTCTCCACGTGGATGCTGCAATGTTTCCCAACAGCAGATAGGAAGTAACGCAGATCCCCTTTCCTTACCCTCTCAACACTTGAAACATAAACAAGGGTACGAGTTATCTCACCACAACAAAACATGCACAGTTAATCTATATTAGCCTACTTTAAGAACAAAAATAAGTTGTCCACACATACACTGTGTTGTAGCGTATTCACATGTATGAGTTGTTTTAAAAAATTTTTGCACTGTGTAACTAATATTCCATACTTACCGTTATTGTTGCTATGCATCGTAAGTTGACATTCCCGACCAGTGCAGTATTTCTCCATAGCAACACATATAGATTATGCACGTTCTAAAATCATTTATCTTCAATTAGGTTTATTAATATTTTAGTTAATATCTTAAATACTAAAATTCAGATTGACATAAATACATATAGCACCAAAAATTGTATGCAATGCACATGTGGTAAGCACATAACGGAATCTGGGAAATAGAAAAAACTCGGCGCAAGTGCCTCGTTTTTTCAAACCTTTCCTCGTTCCGTACACATTAGTATCGCAATATACTATTATTAACGAATTTGTCAATTGCCATGTTCATATCAACGTCGCCGGTATGCCTGAATTTTGACCCACAGGAATTCTTTTACATCCAAGCATATCTACTGACATGGGGCGGTCGCTTTAGGTAGAAAGGAATAAGCGGTTCATTGATAAGGAGCAAACCCTCGTCTTCCTGTTGGAAGAATTCTCTAAGAGAACAGACAAATTCTCTAGCTTGACTATGCAAAGTAACACCCGGACCATAAGATGATCTATGCTTTGGGTCATGAATCCTCGGTCTACCTCTAATCCTATCGCCATTACCCTTTGCTTCCGTAACAATGTATTTTAATTGTGTTTTCACAAAGTAGGCAACACAACACAACACAACACAACTGAACACAAGTGAACTCGGTTTCCCACTCACAACTAACGGTAACTGACCTGAGGAATAAATGATTCACCAGTGTGGCCAATCTGGCAACCTTTATTTACGTTTCCATAGCAACGACCTTGCCCACTTACCCTTCGCATCCCTTGCTTGATGACTTTCACGTATCTTTTTTTAAAAATCAGACTGTATAAAGTGCACTTAAAAACTAGCTTATACAACAATTCCAGTCTTTAAAGACTAAATTACTATGCTGTTCTCTATATTTTTTCATATTTAGCAGGCTAAGCTTTGGGAATTAAATTCATATAAAAGTTAAGTAGTCTTTAATATAAGACTGCTATCATCGGCGAAATGAGTTTTGTAGTTTACATAAAGAATTTCACAGCAGCAAGAGGTCAGGTGTAAGGAGTATTCAGAGGTAGAGCCTTCATGCTTACCTCGGTAGCACAAGCGGTAGCTTATCTGCCTCAAGTTCAAGAAGTTCCGAGCTCGAATCTCGGTAAGGTTGAGTTATCTAGATAAGGTTTCTTCCTCCGGGGTTTTCCTTTATCCTGAAATATGAATGTCTGGCAACTCCAGACTCTATAGATCCTGGGCTCATTTTAGCATAATTTCACCCATTTCATTCATCGTCCGGTGACTCAACTTTGGAGGATGTAAATTAAAGGAAAGGCCTCCATAACCGGAGTACAGCTCTGCACTTGTGTATAGGTAAGCCCTTTTATGCTTCCAACGTTACTCCGAAAGGAATATATGCACGGGAGATCCGAAGGACGGCGTTGTGCATTAGCAAGGACGGCGTCACAAACTATTCCAGCATGACTGCTATCTCTCCTGACACCCGCAATCTGGGATCTCTGAAACAGACAACTCATGGGGGAGCTACCGAGCGGAATGACTCAGGCGGTTTCCTCTGTGGCCCGCATTCGGGAGCCCCGGGTTCCATTCCCGTGGCCGACCTACCTGACCCATGGGTTTTTCGGGGGTTTCCCGAGTCGCTAGGCAAATGCTGGGTAGGTTAATTACATCCCCCGAATTTCCTGTCCCTCCATTTCATCTCCGTTATCATGTCATATCATCTCTCATCTGGTGGTCTCTTTCAGGGTAGAAATGTCGGCTGGTATCTCGGCGGGATGATGTGCTCTGAGGAAAACTATTTCCTCCTCCGATATGTCGGTTGCCGGTCTCCGCTCCTCTGCTGGGACCATTTCGGGACCGCCAGCCAGGGACCATTAGGGCTAGGCAGCTGGGCTCGTTGTCATCCCGCTGTGGGAGAGCGAGTTCGTTGTCCTGGCCTGTCGGGGGAAGTCTCTATCTTAGTGAACTGTTGAGACCCTGTCCTCTGTACTGTCGTGGCTCCTTGGATCGGCCGCCCTCTGTCTCCTTCGCCTAATCCTTCCTCCCGGGGGTCCCCTGGTGGCCTACGTACCTAATCCCCTCCGTAATAAAATCCCAATCCCATGGGAAGCGCTCCTGAAATTCCGCCAAGCGCCGGAGAGAATTCGTTTCTAATTTGCAAATTGCAGCATTCTGCCTCAAAACACCAACCATTTCGCCCAACAATTCTGAAATAGATGAGGGAAATAGGTGAATCGAAATTGTGGTAATAGAAAATGGAGAAGGAATTCGTAAGAGAAGGGTAACTTTCCGAACACTCGCTTACCGACCTGGAGAAACCAGAATAACCCCATGGTCGGAGTGCTCAGCTGGATGGGGATCAATCCGAGCGCTAGCTTCACATTTACCACGGAAATTAAATGATTTTGTTAGTTAATGACGCTGTGCATTTCGAGGAACATATCAGCCAGTTTATTACGTGCCAGTAAATATACGGGGATGCGCTTTTAAGGACACAATGGTTTGAGGTGGGTATGAATCCACAAACTTGGGATCAGTACCCAGAGACTAATCAAGTAAGCCACCCAGATCGACGTTACCGCGAGCCATCTCGTTCGATCAGCAGGGTTGTTAACAGCATTGTAAGTGCCTACGATTATTACCGAAGTGTTTTTATGTGCTCAGTCACATATCGCACTGGAAATTCCAAAACAGATAGATGCGATGTAACAACATGATAAATGTTGATGTGTTCATTGTAAACCTAGCCCATTGACCTTCGCGACCCACCACGACGAGCGCATGTTCGTGTAAAGAATGACTCAGTAAGTCCTTCAAGCAATTCAATATGCGAGCCAGACAGGGACATCAGAGCTTTTTCGACTGTCATGGCAGTTAGGGAAGCTCTAGCATTCAATTGTTTCCGGTGTTTGGAAGCGCCAGGCGCCGAATACTGATAGAATGCATGCGGAAGCACGCTCGATCATTCAAGGGCAAGAGTACCACGCCTTCCTGATGGCTCATTAACGCTACCGATTCGAAAAACGTGATGTTACTCTAGGAAACGCAACCTCTTGTTTACGAGGCACGGGAGATTCATGAAAAGAAGTGCTAGTGGAATGAACAGAATGTAGTTCACGTGTTAACATCCACAGTGCAATGTTTCCCAGCGTATCAGACTCAAATCTACTGTCCTACAAGAAGTTACACAAAAGTTGCGAATTAACCTTCCCTGAGTTATCTCTCATTTCATTTAAGTTACTACTGCCGTTCAACGTTTGTAAGGCGCGTGCACCTACATATACAAGATGTGTTTGTCTGTTTGATCTGTGTAAACGAATGTTTCCCAAACAATGAATGCATTTTTTTTTTCGCTGCTTAAAGTCTCCAAGTCAATCTTTTATTTTCTAAATCAGAAACTGTACACTAAATTGGTACAAAAGAAAATAAATAGAAATACAACATTGACTTATTACATCCATAACATCTTCTCTACACGGTCTTCAATGAATAATTGCTCTAAAAGCACTTACGTTTGCAAAGAGGGAGACACATTTTTAAAATGGTTTTGAAGTTTCAATCTTTTAACAGATCATAAGAAACAAAATATGAAATATTGAAAATTTAAGACAGTAACAACGAATTCGAAAGTAGTTAATGCCAAAAACATATTTTGGGGTTGCTATTACAGAAATATCAGGTTGTCAATTTTCATAATTTGAACCGTTTTTGTATGAAAATGATATTTGGAACTTGTAAGTTTTGAGCAGTGAATTTATGATATGTGCGTTGAGCCACTTATGAGAGCATCAGACTTTCGGTGTCTCTAATGTCCTCGACTCATTTAACTCTTGTATTTTATTTACGGACGAATAAAGGTCCAACTTTTAAATTTTAACACTCTAAAAGACCTTGGGTCCCATTTTGAGCCAAACCCATGTTTATTTAACCCATGTTAAACCAATGTTTAACCTCAGACAGCTACACTTGCAACCCAATTTTGAAAGAAAAGTTGTATTCCTTATAATTCAGTAGAACTGTACATTTTACAGCGAAAAGTGTGGTTGTTCCTGTGAACTTGTGTACGCGAAGTAAAAATTCACTTGGCTGATAGAAAACATGTTAAAAATGTTTGCAAAATTATGTCAAACGCAAAGTAAGACGATCTTGAGCTCAACGACCCTTTGGTGTTAGGTTTCGAAAACAGCTTTACACCTTCTATAATTTCAGAGAAGCAGATGACATTTTTTCTGCCAAACTCTGATTTGTTGCCTAATGACAGAAATATAAATATGAAGGGAAACCACTGTGGATTTTCTTCACTATCCAAAGGATTTAAATTGCAATTTGTTCCTGGCTGCAGACCAGGAAGGGCAAAAGGGGAGGTGTGGAGGAAATAATTTATTCTTCAAAAGGTGTTCTCATGGGGCACCATGAACTGACGGTAAAATAACTTCTTATAACATCTTAGACCTATCTTCAAAATAAAATGAAGAATAAGTGCAAAGAACAGACAACACGTTAGAGAAGTTATTTATAATTATACTTTTAAAATTTTGACAAGTAAATAAAAAAACAATGGACTTTCAATGTAAATAAATATACTCTTAGAACCAAAATTGGAGGAAATGATACGGTGTTAGAACAAATGATGACTTTAAAATACTTAACCATAAATGTGGAAATAACATTATTATTGTTGTTATTAATACCACCTTGTTCCAACAAATATGTGATCGTATAAAACAAACTCGAAGTTCTAAAATGCAGTGGTCGGCATGGCTTTCTGTATAGTCTGAAACATGATTATTATCTAAAGCTGACAAAGAAATGAGATTCAGATTGCCCAAAGATATTTAAAGATTTGTTAAAGTGGGGGAAAAAGGAGAAGAGTTAGAGATAATCTCTTTGAAAGAATAAATTGAAATTAAAAAAACGAATGGAGACACCATGTCAACACAGTGTCATCAAACAGGACCACAAAAAATTTTTACTACTGCTCTAAAAGAAGAGCACATCTTCATCATGCCTTCCGGATGTGATAAAGATGTTAGGTTCATGTAAAATACACATTGTTGTCACAAAAGTCGCCAATGCATACCCATCACTGCAGTTACCGAAACAGCTTTAGATAGGCAGCATGGGTGACTCATATGCACTCTTATACACTCACTTTGTAGTTAACAGATCCACTACTAGAGCAGATAAATATTTCAAGCTCCCCTCTCCTTCATTCCCCCCTGGCCTTCTTGTGGTGACAGTACTCCCTAAGGTGTAGAAAATGAAGACGAAGAAGACTAAACTTCAAAACCTTTGAGATATTTTGAGTGTTATTTTACGTCCTCCAACGTTAAGTCATATCGGACAATGAATGGAATGGGTGACATGATGCTCCAATGAGCCCGGGGCCCATAGATCTTTACCCGAGATTCGTCTTTCAGGATAGGGCAGAACCCGGAAAAACCTTATCCAGGTAACTCACCCTGACCGAGATTCGAACTCGGAACCTCTTGAACGTGAGGCAGACACGCTACCATCTACGCTACCGAGGCGGGCCTTTCTGAGAATGAAGTACTTCAAACTGCAATGGTGACAAAAGGTCGGGTAAAGCAACTGCACTTTATTTTATAATAATGTCTGGTAAAAACTATAAGGTATGAATATTAGCTTCCAGCGAAATGCACATATGTATGTACAATTTCTAACTCCAAATATTTAACACTTTTCTCTTCCTTTATAAAACATTAATTTTGGTATAACGAAGCTCCATATGGTGGAAACAGTTCCAGTCAAGTGTTTCTTGAAGTTTATGGTAAGTGGCAAGGCACCTTAAGATGTTAAACGTCTATGATCATAAACGTCTAAGATCGTTAGAACGTGCGAAAGTTACGTTAAACAGGAGTACTGAGCAAAAACTTCAGTTGATGAGACAAATAGCACGTAAAAGTATGCTACGAATATCCATTTGTCACAATGTATTATCCGTGGCGCCTTATGAGGTAATATGGAAGTTAAACGTTAAAAAAGAAATTCGCATGGCAAATAAAAGCTTAATGATTTTTCTGGATACGAGTTAATTGCAAAGGTATCTAGTATGAATGATCATAAAGCGATAATTGTGATCTACTAAAAGTTTATGGCTATTTCTGGATTCAGATTTTTAATTTCTGTACTAATTGTCTTTAAGAAGTGTATGAAGTATAGTATTCCATCCAAAAATTTGATTGAACATTTAATCGGAAATATATGGTCAGAGAACCCAGGATGAAAAGGAACAAGAAAAAAGAAAAGAAAGGGGGGGGGATGGCAGCACTTTAACAAAAAGGTCCGTGAGCATGTACGTGAGTGTGTGTGAGTGTGTGTGTGTGTGTGTGTGTATGTGTGTCTGTGTATTTGAGTAAGGGTTTGTCTCTCTGTGAACAGCTTATCTCAACAAAAGTCGATTAAGTACCAAACTTGGCACTTAAGTTCCCATCTTTGAAAGGTTGGACAGAAAAATTTCCAATTAATTTCCCTTCACTTCATATATTTTCGTACTTTTGACATTCTAAAAGAAATCACTAATAAAGTTGATTGAAAAAGCATATATTTAACATATTTGTATCACAAATGAAAGGTGTGCCTTCAATTTTGTGGCAACAGCCAGTGATGTTCTGTATTATCTGCATAATTTTTACTTAACCAGTAAAACATGTGAAGTAGAAACGTAAACCACAAAAGTTTATTTTAAATAGCTTTTGCGGCACTACCTAATTCTCGAATAGCCCTTGTACAGTGCGATCCATATAAACCTGAACCATTTCAATAGGTCATAAATAGGACACACGTGCAACTTTGGGAGAATATAATACACAATTGGGAGATTGCATTACTCTATTTACATCTCAGAGAAAATGTTGGAAGTGTCCTCTACCAGCATCTATACATGTCTGAACTCGTCTCACCATATTCGCTACAGTTTTACGGAGAGTATCCTCGCCAATGTTACTTATTTCGGTTCGAATGGATTCCTTGAGAACATCAATTGCCCGTAGATATCCCACAAGAAAAAATCCGGTGAGGTTAGGTCAGGGGATCTGGGGGGGGGGGGGCAAAGAACTTTTGAGATTATTCGATTATCAAAGAAACTGGTTACAAGTTCCATGGTGTCATTAGATATATGGCACATTGCTCCATTGCTGGAAATAATCTTCTCTCAATTCGATAACATCTTCGTAAAACTTCAGAGAATATTGTGAGACGAGTGCAAACATGTATGGATGCTGGTGGAGGACACTGCCAACATTTTCTTTGATATGAAAATAGTGTAATGTAATCTACCAGCCCTGCCCGCCCGCCTAGGTAGCGTAGATGGTAGCATGTCTGCCTCACGTTCAAGAGGTCCCGAGTTCGAATCTCGGTCAGGGCGAGTTGCCAGGATAAGGGTTTTTCCGGGGGTTTTCCTTATCCTGATAGACGAATGTCAGGTAACTCTAAGCTCCATGGACCCCGGACACATTTGAGCATCATTTCACCCACTTCATTCACCGTCCGATATGACATAACGTGGAGGACGTAAAATTACAAAAAAAAAAAAAAAAAAAAAAAAAAAAATTAATCTCCCAATTGTATATTATATTCTCCCAAAGTTATTCGTGTGTCCTATTATGGCCTATTGAAATGGTTCAGGTTTATATGGATCGCCATATAGTTAGCATATAAATATAGATATACCTAGGTTTATCACTTTGTTATATAAAGAAATGTAACGAGATTTAGTTCTTCAAGGACTTATCCTGAAAAACAAGAAGTAGACCTAAAAAATTATTCGCAAAATAGTTAGAAATTGTATAAATACAACCCAAGTGATAATAGGTAACACATCCATTTTTTATAGTTCTTGAACAGCAATAATGTGAGGAGCTATAAAGGGCAAGAACAAATGAAGTTTCATCTTGGCTATCCACGGAAGTTTCCGAGTAAACCGCTCGGTTTTATTTCTTCTTCATGGTATGGCGTGGAAGATGAACTACAGAGGAAAAATGACTTTATGCAGCACGCTGGGTCCACTTTCTTTTCGGCCCCCGTTTGCATAGATGTGGTGGCGAGGCGACCGCCCGTGCTGAAAATGGCGGCAGTGACGTCATCGTATATCCTGGTTAGTCTGCAAACCTTCATTAACGTGCCTGATTAAACTTGATAGTACGACTTTCCGCCGAGCATGCTGTTTTTGGAGGAAAAACCTCACTAAACCTCACACTTTGCTGCCGCAATTGTGAAACGGAGGGTGTCTGCTTGATTTCGCAATGGATGACTCGGAACAAAAAAAAAGAGCACGGGTTTGGAGGGGAAGAAGAAACTGTCTCAAACGTACAATATATGTCCTTTGGAGAGTAATACATACAATTTGTAGTTTATGTGCACTAATCTTCATAATATAAGCACTGGTGATATTTGACAAATAAAGAGCGCATACGTCATTACACTCCCGCTCTTCTCCTCTTCCTCCTCCCCTTCAGAATTAATCTTCTCTTCTTCCTCATCATCTTACTATAAATACAGGATAATTCCGATCAAAATATAATCTCTTACTTACCCATTTACTTCACCTATCACCTACAAAGTTGCTGGGATGTACTCCATTCTACCCAAAATGTTAACACCAAAATTTCACAGAGCATGCATGTTTTGAGATCACCTTAATCCAGATAAGTATCTTAGAAAAAATTAGAGGAAGGATACTCAGTATCGGTACTTAAGTTTTTTCTTTTATAATGACTTTGGAAATGGGAACAGTCAATATTAAAAATTATGTTTGCACACATCTTTTGTATGTTTTTTTTTTCAATTTACGTCCTCCAACGTTAAGTCATATCAGACGATGAATGGAATGGACGAAATGATGCTCAAATGAGCCCAGGGTCCATTGAGCTTAGTTACCCGACATTCGTCTTTCAGGATAAGGGAAAACTCTGGAGAAAACCTTATCCAGGTAACTCACCCTGACCGAGATTCGAACTCGGGACCCCTTGAACGTGAGGCAGACATTCTACCACCACGCTACCGAGCCGGGCAGTTTTGTATGCGTTTAATTGTACCAAATATGTTATCCCCAGTAAGTACCTACTGATAGGAGGGAATTTTAGACATTTATAAATCTCACAGTTTCCCCAATTTGAAAACAAGGAACCCTATATCGGATACTTTCAATATTATAAGACCACTTCGTTATTTCAATTTATCTCTGTATTACTTTTTAAGAAAAATGCCATATTTATAATATAGGGGATCCCCTTCAAGACTTGACATGGGCCCTAACCTACATACGCGGCACTGGATCCAGCCTTCATGAAATTTACGACACAAATGATACAGTTGTTTTTTTCACAATCAAAGCTCAGTGCTTTTTTCATTCTTTGTGCGTGATATCGCCAAAAATGTTGCAGTTCAAGGGGTAGGTGCCACAACAAGAAAATAGTGACTTAAATGCTTCATTCTGCACACTTTACTGCTAATTTATGAAATTATTTTTTTCCTTTTATTTTGGTGGCATAAGTTGGCTATCTAACAGTTTTATTTGGTTGTTCAATGCACTATCTTCTCTTCCGAAAAAAGCGCTTTTATATCCACCAATGGCAGGTTTCACTTTTGTTTCATTTCCTGCAGAAATTAATTTTAGTCTGTCTAATAGTTGCTCTTAGGGACAACAGACACATCTGTTTCCCTAATGCTTAGTTTCCCCCATTACTTCATCAATCGCTAATTTCCTGTTTTCCGCCGTCCAGTTCCCTCTATTCCTCCCCATATTTGTCTGTAACAAACCAAATAAAAGAATTGATAAAAAAAACTACGAAAACGTTTGTCTGACACTGTGTTCGAATTTTTGTCCGATATTAGGTGCGTTACATATAAAGCGTGAACACATTTAAACAAAAGCAATACCTGAATCTATAATTTTAGATTAACATAGGTAAATGATTTGCAAATTTTATGCCCGATTTCCCCAACAGATGTTAAAATCGACGTTAAGAAATGTAACGTAAGAATTGTAACAGCGCTAACAAAGCTGTTAAATTTCTTGAATTTCACCAACCTGTTTTCTGAAAATGTTAACAAACACGTGTTAACGCCAAGAAACTTGTAAATATTACAGCTATAGAAGGCTATGGATGAGTCGTATTATTTTATGAACGTACTGCGATGCGCTTTTGTTTTCATTTTCGTCTGCACACAGCTAAAAAAATGGCGGATAGACAAAATCGTAAACAAAATCCGTGAAAGAAATTTCTCATCGATGGAGAAAGAATTCTTAGGTAATTGAATTGGTGATGTATAAGGATATAGTGGAAAATAAGAGGACGGATGCGGTGAATGTAAAAGAGAAAGATGTCACGTGGAAAAAAAATCGGAAACGAATTTAATTCAAATGTATGTGTAGTTACTAGAAACACGAAACATCTTCTTCAGTATTACGTAAATTTAAAAGGAGGTGCGAAGAAGTACAAGTGAAGAGTGACTTGAACGTTTCAAGGCGGGAGGTGGTCAGTGAATTATAAAATCGCAAAGTTATTAATACTTGAAGCACAGGCGAGATCGGCATATTCCTTTCGATGCATGTTCTAACTCAGTATTACGTAAATTTAAAACGAAGAGCGAAGGACAAGTGACGAGTGACTTGAACGTTTCTAGATGGGAGGTGGACAGTGTATTATCCACATAATTCGCTGAATTATAAAATCGCAAAGTAAGTAATACATCCTTTCGATGCATGTTCTAACCTCTCTTGTACTTTCGCAGTAACCTTCATAGCAACTTGTTTCGAAAGTCTATAACTCTGTAGAAAATTTTCTTCTGAGCTCCTTAAAATAATTTCTCCTCATAGGCCGTACTCTATTACGAATGCCATTTAGACGGTCTTAAATATAGCAAATCGACAACAGCTGCGTTCATTCCCGCCATCTTGATTATTGACAATTGCTAAGGACTTAACATCAGAAATTTGACTTGTTAGTTTAACAAGGGATTTAACACGAGTGTTAAGCTAACACGTGTTTGTGAAATGCAATTTTTATTATAACTATTGTTAAACTCGTGTTAAGTCTTAACATCTGTTGGTGAAATCGGGTATTAAAAGTATATTTGATTCACCAGTATTATAGTATCACGTTCACACAATTATCTTCGTGCAGCAGGAAGCAGGTCAGAAATAAGAAACCTCACCTTTACGTGATCAATTATTTGTTCACAGTCACAAAATGGTCCCTCTCCGGCTTGCCTCTAGAAGGTCTAGAGGCTCTACCAGAGCTAAATTTGCTGACACATCGTACCGGAAACCACAAACTGATACTGTCCGGTTTTAAAGTGACTTTGCCCTACGTGAGCCTGTGAACAGCGCGATCCGAAATACCCCAAATTCGGATTTAACGCATGTAAAAGTATGCCCCGTAAAAAAAAAAAAAAAAAAAAAAAAAAAAAATTGTAGTTAATTATTTTACTTTCTTTATTTGGAAAGGTGCTATAAAAATATTCCGCTAACACAGGTTCTGCAGTATAAATTCATCATCACCCGTGTTCTTTGACACTGACGGCTGCATTCCAGGAAAGTAAAACTATATGTATAATACTGCTGAATAACATCGCTGGGAGGATATGGGGAAGGTACGTTATCTGAGTAGCGTATGAAGATGACGCAACAGTTCGCTGAATGCTGTCCACAACAAGATTACGGTGAAAATGGCGTGGAGGCTGAAGAAAAACATTCGGAATGTTAATGAAGTGATAACTCATTTAAACAATGTGATTTCTTTGGATGGCGAGGCAAAATGAATCAAACAGCGTTCATCTACTCCGTCTTGCCGCAACACGAGGAGGAAAACCGTAGCGTATCCGTGTGTTAAGTAAAACTTAGTATTTTTTTTTAAACAAGGAAAAATTAGGTTCGTGTGAAATATGTAACGTGGAATGTAAATCAAGATCGTTTAGGGTATGGAATACATCTCCCAGAAAACCTATGAGTAATTTTAAACGTACTGTAAATTTACCTTATATACGAAAGTTTAATACTATTCTGTAATTTACCATTAGATGCATATTTCCCTATCCCAATTGCGCGGGATTGATTTTTTGTCCCTTCTAGTAGGAGGTAAGGTTATAACGCGGGGGTACAGGATGTCCCCCCACCAATCGCGTTATTTCGGGCGCCTAGAGAATATCGAATTCAATGAAACAAAGGAAGTTGGCAGGTTATTCAGAGAAATCTCTGCATAATTTTATTACTTGCAATACCATGCCAAACATATTAAAATTCTTAGAGCGGTTGTAAAAAATAAAAATATTTTTTTTCATGTAATTGGCAATTAAAGACCTTCCTGAAAGTCTTTGGGGGATACCTATTGAACTTATTTTTATTAAAGACGAATTGCGCACAAATGTGTTTGCCAATGTTTCTTCACAGTGTACTACAATGCTTTATGGTTTCTGTTCTATTCTTGCACACTTGAATATGATATCTATCACATCTCAAATCACATAGACTAAAGTCTGTCTAGTGAACGCGAGTGCAGTTTTCCCCTCAAAGGAAACTACCCCCCCGCCCACTAATGACCGTCATAAATCTATTTCCAGACTTCAGAAATGGAACACTGTCGTTGAGGACCAATAGCAACCCTGATTTTCTTGAAATGACAGTCGCATGTCTACTCCACGTGGAGTCTCAGTTGCCAAAGTTCCAACTTCCAGTTGATCTGTTTCATTACGCGCAGAAATTCATTGTGTGTCACGATGTGGAGACCGTGGGAGGGAAATGCAGTGGTAAGTGCAAATGAAGTAGTAGATTACTTTCAGTCCAATGAAAATAATCAAAGTGTTGACAATAGTGTGAATAACTGGGCCGAGTTATATTACTGGAAAAGCCTCACAAAACAAAGTTATAACGGGAACTGTTTCTAAGCAAATTCAAGCGCTAGTTTTGAACACATATAAATATGTGCTGACAAATAATTTTGGTAAGGGGTCGTGCAATGTACCTGATGATAAATTCTGGGTATTCACAGAAATATAGTAAGAAATATTGTGACGAAAGGAATACCAAAGACGCCGATCAAGTGTGAAAACAAAAGGAAACGTTTCTCTAAAGTAGACAATTTCACATGCGATTTAATTCGTCGAGAAATTTATAGATTCTATGCAAAAGGGAGAGCGCCCACCTTAGACGAATTGGTTGCACATTTGCAAGAAATTTGTGGTTTTCCTTATGGGCACTACACTTAGCGGGGCCTTCTAAAGGAGCTGGGTTTCAAATACCGCACTTGGAATAAGTTAAGGGTTATTATGGAATCCAGAAGAATTGTAGCTTGGTCATATATATCGTCAAAACTAAGAAAGTTTTGCAGTAATGGACATAAGATAATTTATTTAGACAAAACCTCGTACGATACCCATGACGTATTGAGAAAGATGGCAACCTTGCAGAAAGGTCTAGTAGAAGGAGGGTCTGTGTTGTAAAACGATTATAAGGGTTCGTCAAAGGCAGCGGCCGACGTGCACATGAGTTAACTAAACAGACTCTACACACGCAGTTTTTGTCTGGTTCGTGGTACTTGCTGTTCTTGCAGATCTTGTGGTGGAGTCCATGCGTTGCCAACCTCGTAGCCAGATGTCGTAATTCTTTATTTGCTTATGTCCAGTCTCTATATAACATTCCATCTGTTACAGAGAAATCTTGCCAGATTCTTTCTTTCTTCCTTCTTTAATTACATGCTGGGAGTTGACTGTAAACGTGATTAATTCTGATTTCCTCTAAAAAAGAAAAGTTCTCCGCTCAACTCTTATGCTAATCTTGAAGGTGTGTTTTCCGGGAACCCTCAAATAATTTTCAGGTACCTAGCTTTTACTCGTTCAACATTTCTAAGACTGTTTTTTGGTCAATTTTTCCCAGATTGTCTCGAAAGCATATGTGATCATTGGGCGTATATTTGCTTTGAAGATTCTCACTGCTGTCTTTATTGACAGGTTCCGCAGGCTTGGTATTATAACATTCCTTTTATGGCTGCTGTAGTTCTATCAGATATAGGTAGGTTCCGTGTAACCTTTTTTTTTTTTTTTTTTTTTTTAATTTACGTCCTCCAACGTTAAGTCATATCGGACGATGAATGGAATGGGTGAAGTGATGCTGAAATGAGCCCGAGATCCATAGAGCTTAGAGTTACCCGACATTCGTCTTTCAGGATAAGGGAAACCCCGGAAAAACCTTATCCAGGGAACTCACCCTGACCGACATTCGAACTCGGGACCTCTTGAGCGTGAGGTAGACATGCTACCACCACGCTACCGAGGCGGGCATGTTCCGTGTAGATTCTTCCTGTAATCTGCAATGTTAGTCCTAAATATTTGTAGTTTTTTGTTATTGGAATAACTTCCCCATCCATGGTTCATTTCATTCAGCGCTCTACTTTCACCTTTATGGAATGTCATCATTTGAGTTTTACATCTATTAATTTTAAATATTAATAAATTTAAATATTAATTTAAAATAAATATTATATATTTATGGAATGTCATATTTTATGGAATGTCATCATTTGAGTTTTACATCTATTAATTTTAAATATTAATAAATTTAAATATTAAATTTAATACTTTTGTAATCTGCAATGTTAAATGTTAGTTAAATATTGTTAAATGTTAGTTGAAGATCTTCGATGTTGCATGCTCCTAAAGCTATATCGTCCGCGTACATTAGTTAGACTTTTTGTTCGCTTATCACCTTTGGGAGGTCAGCGGTCGCTAAACAATAATGGACTGAGAGCTCCCCTTGCCGCCCACAGTTTGAACTTAAATACCGAATTTGGTATTGATATTTTGAATTAAATGTTTACAGGAATAGGGCACCCAAACACGTGGAGCTATTTCTAGTACTAAGGAATAGCTCAGAAATGGATAACTCCACCTTAAATTTTTATAAAACGTTTCCAAAGAGTTTTCCAACTCCAAATCACTTTAATTTACTTTCTCAAAATTGGCTGCAACGGTTTTATTTAAACTACCATATTTAAGACATTTTCATGACACGAAATTTGGGTATTCCTGTATTTTGGGGATAAATCTCTGCAGTCCTCTGTATTCTACACAAAGGTAAACCATAAGAGATTACAAAATTTTATACAGGGCATATGTAGATCTTGTTAAGGACACAGCTGATGCAAAAGCATTTTCTTTTGTTTTTACTTATTACCTTTTCTTTCTCTCTCTTTTTTCAAAGTTAATTATTTCCCAGATACATTTTCTATTTCTCTACTCTCTTGACCATATTGTGACTTTGTGGGTTCATGAAATTAAAAGTCCAATTGCACAAACTTAAAATGTTCTTTATTTCCACCGAATTACAGTTGGAACACTTGCCGATTACATAGAATTATGTAGCACACACAATTACAATTCACCAGTTTGTCACAGGTCCACTCTGCACTCGCAATTACGTACAACTCCTCCGATGCACGTACACAGTCTTCCAGTCCGTTCACTAGCACGGCGCTCCTCCGGCTGCTCGCCAAGAACCGACTCGCCAACTGCAGCCCCTTTTTATAGGAAGATCGCGGTTTCTGGAAATCTCGCGGTTCAGTGAATCATCCTGAAGGTTCCAGACGGCAGGGGGAAGGGAAAGAGATGGCTAGTGATGTTTTTCCAACCATCCCCCTCGTTAGCGCTACTAGATAAATGGGTAGGCGTGGCCGAATGATTCCCGGCCCTCACTCAGTCGTCAGTTGGTCAAGCCTTCCGATAATGGGTGACAATATAAAGAGAACGGAATTTCAAGTCCACCATATAGTGACCAGCTCTTAAAAGATACGAATATTCCTTACGACTATTGTATTCCTATTGTATCTTCATTGGAATGTGGAATAAAACTATTTCTACACACTTTTTTTCTGGGTTAAGGTGAAATAAATATAGATACTCTCTCATAAGTAATGACGTCTTTTAAGAAAAACAATTATTTGAAATGTGTTCTAGTGTGGTAAGAGTCTCTGGTTTTTAATGTGAAGAATTCGGTGACACCCACTTGCACTGCTTCTATGTTGTCAAAATTTCTTGCACGTAGAAAATGAGCCATGCATCGAAAATGTTAATAATCTGATAGTGCCAGATAAGGCCTGTATTATGGGTGTGTAGCAGTCCGATTCCTCTCAATTCCTGAATTTTTTCCATGGTTATTCTTACGGTATGTCCTGTTGCAATATGACTCTATTTCGGTTAACTAATTCTGGGTATCTCCGTCTCAAAATTTCATAACTCCTTCCAGTCTTTGAGAATACAGATCCGCATCAATCGCCCACCAGTTTGTGGCGATGATTTCCAATGATTCACACCTTCAAAATTCACCAGATACACATTACTTTGGAACCGATCTAATTTTTTTTTATCGATGACTTTGGCAGTTTTGCGGGGATCACGCCACTGTTTCGAGTCCTCAGGGTTTCGGTAATATAACCATTTTTCATCACAAGTAACAATTCTCCTGTCAAATTTATTATCCATGGGATTATGGATAAACTGACGACAGATATTCACTCTACGTTCAGCCTGTTGAGGTGTTAGTTCATGAGGTGAACATCTACCGCTTCTGTATGATTTTCCAAGTGTCTTAAGGCAAGGCTACACTGAAAATTCCAAATTCTATAATAATAAACCTATCATAATTAAAATTTAGCCACATAATTAGAGTATCATTTTAAACGTGCACGCAAATTTGTAGGTTGCTACAACTAATAGTTCATTAATTATTAATTATTTTTTGTGAAAACACTGTAAAAATTAAAAATTTTCTACGCGTCAAAAAATTTGAGGTTTTAAGATGAATCTTTGATTTTGGCTAGTACAGAGCAATTTGAAAAGACTCACATTCTTGATTTTTGGAATACTCTTGTAGCATTTGTTCTAAAATATTTTCCACGTGTTAGCTCTCAAAATTTTGAAAATACTAACTTATTTTATTACTTAACACCATATAATTTTCAAAACATGATCATAAACAAAAAAGGGGAATGTGAACTTTCTTATTTAGATATTATGGACCTATCCTGGAAGTTTCACAAAAGTTAAATGGAAAACTTTGACGCGTGGAGCATTTTGTATACTGAAAAGTGTTAGAAAAAAAGTGTCACAGAAAATGAATTTTAAAGTCATGATTGTTAATTTTAACGATTGTTAAAGGTCTTTTTACATTGTTATGTGATGGCCTAAAATGGTGCAAATGATAAAAATAGGATGTCATCTTATTACTACAAACCCTAAGCTAACAAAAATGCCAAAAAAGAAAATTCCATGATTTTCAACATTTTCGGCGAATTTTCAGTGCAGCCTTGCCTTAATGTAGTGGTGTATGGTATCCTTTGATGCACCAACTCCTTCCGAAAGCACATGGATACTTTTTTTGCGACTTTTTCATGCAAAACTTGGCGTGTATCCTCAATATTCCTTACTTTACGTCTTCCAGAACGTGGTAAATCTTTAGTGTTTTCATCTCCATTGTTGAAATGTTGCAACCATCGTTGTGCCACACGCTAATAACACCTTCTTCATCCATTTGACATATTCTTGGAGCTGCGGCAGCGGCTTTAAACATTTGTTTCCAGCAGTGTTTTAGAAGGACTAAGTTCAAACTTTGTTATCTCCATTTTACGATTGTTTATTAACAACTGAAGAGTGATACATGCTCACAATGTACGCAACACTAGCCATGGCATCCTGTAAATAGCATTGCCAAACCAAAGCAACCCAATAACTTTTTCAAAACATCAAAATAAAAAAAAAAACGACATTACTTATGGGACCATCTAAACAGAAGAATAAACTTCTCAAAGAATTATTTGTTCAGAGATAGATATAGAAAGTTAGGTAAATATAGGACATTAGACAATTCCTTCCACCCTCATTTTCAGTTCGACACATCTCAGTATCTTTGCACTCAAATACTATAATATGGTCATCACTGCCCGCCTCGGTAACGTAGATGGTAGCGTGTCTGCTTCAAGTTCAAGAGGACCTGAATTTAAATCTTGGTAAGCGCGAGTTATATGAAAAAGATTTTACGGGGGTTTCCCTTGTCCTGGAAGATGAAAGTCTGTTAACTCTAAGCTCTCACCCGTTTCGTTCATCGTCCGACATGACTTAACATTGGAGGACGTAATTTAAAAAAAATATACTGTCAAAATTATCTCTACCCCTACATAGTAGACTTTGTCTTGTTTATACCCATTTCTTTGCCCTTTTTATCTCCACTCTCCACTGCGTTTATCACGCAGCAATATCCTCTTTCTTCTTTGCTTTTATTATCATCGTAAATTTCTCATTCCCAGTTATTTTTCATGGACATATAAAACACAGTGATCTTTTCCTTGACATTTAGCTAAATAATTTTTGTATATCCATATCTTCAAATGCTTTCTTATACCTCCCAAAAACACTTCCTCCGCTCGGTACAGGTAAGCAATGGAGAAAATAAAAATCTAATATGTTCGTGACTTAGGTAACGTCACATAACTTGGGAATGTCTTAGTAAAACCATTAGCTTTAGGTTCCATCTGCCCCTGGAGTAAATAACTTCTATACAGAAAGAAAACCTGATAAGATCAGGCAAACTGATGCACCCTCAAGAAACGAAAGTATCTGCAATTAAATAGGCCAAATTAGTTCTTGCTGTATTCTAGAATTTTTCATGAGCTTTGCATCATTGCATATGGTATGTGAGAAGAGAACAAATAGTAATAAAGATGTGCATCCATGTTCCTTCCATACCTTAAAATGGGGACTAAAAGTTTCACTTCAATTTAATTTTTTTATCAAAAAGTTTATCTTTTTATTTTTTATATCTCATATGGATATAACAATTAAAGTATGCAATTATTATGTTGACCTTGAAGCGTACAAAATTCGCGCTCTAACAAGAAAAGAATCAGAATATCAGAAAATTACTTACTTGAGGTAAGTAAAGCGGATCAGGATACGAAATGGGGAAAGAGAGTAAAATCTTTAGGATCAGGGTCCATCACACTCCCTCCATTGCACAAGATAAAGGTGGAATATCATCTGTCTCCACCAGCATAAGTATTGTTTTTCATAGCCTACAGATTGTTGCCCATCCAGCTCCTTAAATCCCACGTTACTGAATGGAAATATATTCCCAAATCTATTAGGGAAATTAAAATGAAAAAAAAAAAAAAAAAAAGGTATTAAAGTAACACAAATTTCGCTACTGACTCGCTTATTTTTATACAGTATCTATAAACCATTCTGAAGAAAGTTTATTTTTCTAATTAATTTATATTAATCAAAAAACCTTTGCAGAAATAGTTTAGTTATACGAGGGCTGTTCAATAAAGAGTGATGATAATTTTTTTTACGGTCATAATTTTGTGGCTTAATGTAAAACAAACATGCCGTAGTAGTTTCATTGTTGGTACTCCTGGTTTCCGCCTGTGAGAACCAGGCAAGTTCAGACAAGTTCAGTATCGCCTACCGCTACAATGGAGGTAACATGCAGTTAAAGTTGATGTTAGAGGAAGATACGGAGTTTCTTTCAAACGTAATCACTGCTGATAAAACTTGGCTACATCATTTTGAACCTGAGAACAAACAGCAAAGCTCAGTGTGGAAATCTCCTTCATCACCGACCCCCAAAACAGCAAAAGTGAATGCTTCTGCTGGGAAAGTTATGGTCATCTCATTCTTTGATATTCATGGAAAGGTTTATCAGCATGTTGTACCTGCACACAGATCAGTAACTGGACAATACTACAGGGATGTCCTGAATACATTGCAAGTCCATATCAGGGGCAAAAGACCATATTTCCGTGAAGCAGGCGGGATGCTGCACCACGATAATGCGCGGCTGCATATTATAATATCTTGCAAAAATCAACGTGAAGTGCATCCCTCACCCTCCCTATAGTCCGGATTTAGCCCCATGTGACTTTTTTCTATTCCATAACTTGCAGAAATGCCTTCGCGGGAGGCATTATTCATCATCAGAAGCAGTGGTGAAGGCTGCGGAGGTGATTTTGAAGGATCTCTCAAAAATGGCTTCCAGCATGTTTTTGAAGACTGGCAGAGGGGCTGGGACAAGTGCATCGCATTCAGGGGAGACTATTTTGAGAAGGATGATCAAAATTATGATGAGTAAAGGTACGTAGTCAAATAAATTGTGAGCATTCTGTATTGAACAGCCCTCGTACTAAGTAGAAGGCTGCTAAAGAAACCATAATGGGCAGTTAACTTTTAAAAACCAGTTTGTCTTACGCTGGTCTATAAATTCGTAAGAAACAACAGATATTTTGGAAATTGCAAATCCCACAAAAAGAGTTATTGAAAATAAAGTGTGATATAAGGAGATCTATAGGTAGGCACTTATTGTATATTGAGTTTTTGACTCTCTTATCAGTTAACATTATACAAAATTCCTTCCAAAAGAAGAGCATTTCACATGCTGTTTACAGAAAGCACAAGATATACATTTTATTTGCAAATATCTTAAACTTGTAACATTTTAACCAAATCTTTAAGGCATTTGTGAGAAAATAAAAAATTTACAAACTTCTTTCATATCTTTCTCCAAGACCTGAGCGATCCGGAGAACAGAATTTATAGAGACCAAATTACTTGCTATGCACGTCGCAAAGAGAGAAGTAAAAAGTGTGATGTAATAAATAAAAGTTTAGTGTATTTTTTTCTTTACTTTGTTTTTCTTCAGAAATGTCTATTTCTTCTGATCCAAGCAGGGTATTACAGAGCGTGAAAGTGTAAACACTCAACGCCCTTTACGTTCTTTTCCCCCTATGGATACTGCGTGAAACCGGCATTAATATAAGAAGGCGTGCGGTAACTTCTTACGCTGTTAATACTGCAGAATTTTATTTCGCTTCAACCGCGATTTTTTGTTGCTGCAGCCAGAGCCTGGTGGATTGCTATTTGGTTAAATTTATTATTTCTAAACCGTTTCATATCTACGTCCCTCCCCTAGCAGAACACAGCTTGTATTTTACACATTTCCTCCGGTGAAATAACAAGCGCGCTCGCAGTAAGCCGTGACATATTTTCGTTCCCCTTCCACCCCACTTCTTCACATGGTCCTGCACTTTAAGCCGCATTGGGAAGACTCGTGTGCATTGCTACATGTTGTAGCATTCATTAGCGACAAGTGAGAGAGCGAGAGAGAGGAAAAAGGAATTACAAATAAAAAAAGTGTGATCGTTCATAACGGGCTTGAGCTTAGTATATATTACAAGTGTGCGAGCAGCAAACCACTAAAACCCTGGGGTGGGGCGTACAGTACCGGGGGAAGCTACAGTAGTAAATCCAAGGCTCGTCATCATGGGAAATGAGGATCTCTGGTTAGCCAAAGAATGGCAACGACCTAACTCTCTGCCCTCGCCCCATTTTCCAACATCAGTAACAACAGCAACGGAGTTAACAGTCGCCGCGAACCCAAACCGCCGGCAGGCCGGCCGTTGCGACATCCCCACCGCTGACACCAGTTTTGTGTGAGTGTGTGGAAATATATGGAGTTTCATATAATAAAACAGAGGGGCTGCGGTTTGAGGACATTAGTGACAACTACGCTAACGCTTAGGACACTGCGGCACACGGCTATCACTGCTTCTGTGTAATATAATGCGTTTCTCCAGAGCTCGCTCTTTCCCTGTGTTTTACGCACTGCGAAATGTGAATTATAGGCCTTGCTTTATGGTTTACATGGACTGCCTCAAGAAAATATAAAATAACATCTGACAAACAGATGCATCAAGACTGACAGAAAAATACATTAAGTGCCAGTACACATCTACAAAAGTCAGATCCCCTTCCCACTATCCTCTCAAAAAGGAATTGATTAAGTAGGTAATAACACAATCGCTTTCGCCATTTTTGAGAAAATGCAACTTACTAAAATGTTTTAAGAAAAGAACAGCTTATGTAAGAAAATTTTCTTGAAATTTTGATGACGAATTTTAGGAAGATGCTGAACTTAAGCACCAAGTTTGATATTTGTCACACTTCTTATTTTTAGTCACGTACACACGTGAACACATTGCCTTTTTAGTAAGTGTCTCATAACACATATTTCCAATGCAATTCTATACATGATTTTGGAGTATATATAGAATTGCCTAGTAATTGTCTCTGAAATTCTTCTGCTTCGGGAGGAATTTTGAATAATCTTAATTGGCAAATGTTAATACAGTGAAACCTCGTTAATCCGGACCAACTGGAGCTTAATGTTGTCGGGATTAAGTGACTGAAAATTGTGACTGAAATTAAGAATATGTACTGTATAATTTAATTAGAACGTGAGGTTATCTCACATTAAGAAGCACCTCTTGCAACGCAATTAACCTCAGAGCTGAGATAAAAATGACTACCGATTAAGTTAACCTCCAATGATCATATTACACTATGACAAACCATGTGTTTCAAGCCCTACAAATCTTATATTTTTAAGGAATAACAATTGGGTCTTACACGATAAACTAGATGCATTAATCTCCCACAGCAATACATACGTTTTGATTTATAAAAAGAATCCATAGAGAGCAACATTCGGGAGGGGGGATGACAGACTTTCTCTTTTAACAACGTTGATGTAAAGCCTAATTTCAGCCATAGTATTCAATTTTAAATTCGTAATTAGAACTTAAAGTATTTAAATTATTACTTACTTTGTATTACATTTTTATGTTCTCTGTTCCGGATACGACTTTTTAAAGATGCTTAAAGGCTTTTTTTTTAAATTATTCAATTTATACCCCGCCTTTAACTACAATGGTCATATCGGCGGCTGTTCTCCTTTGGAACACGTTGAGGGTGTTAACTCGTAAACGCTAGGTTTTAATCATTAGATCACGGACACATTCACACTCTCATTCATACTTCCAGACTCTGGGGAAGATGAGGAATTATCTTGGTCGGAGAAAAATCCACACCCCCACCGCCGGGAACCGAACCCGGGACCCCTAGCACGGCAGGCAGGTGCTCTACCGACTGAGCTACGGGGCCAGCCAGGCACTTTCTTGGTTTTCAAGTTTGGAGCCCCACATAAAAGTATTGCAGTTTTCTCCAAAAAATCAAAATTTAGAATAGCTGATTTCATATTCATAACTAACTTCAGGTGATTTATGTCTAAACGATGTCCAAAAACCTGTATCCTCTTCTATTAGTATAGGACACAGTCCTGTTCATTTATGGTCCTCTACACCTTATGCCACTTTAGGCGTCAGATGAGGGAGCCACAACTATGAATCAGAGAGAGAAATCCAGGGCTGGGTGATCAGCCCGGTCCCTGGAATGAACGCGAGGGAAGGAAATGTAACGGGGGGAGGGCGAGGCGGATGAAGGGAAAAATGATAATGGAGCAATTAGTCGCCGTGGTCGAGTGGTTATACCGCCTGACACTCACCAAGGCGGTCCAGGTTCGATCCCAGGCGAGATTTGTGATGAACAACACGGCACTGGGACGGGTTTTCTCCGGGACCCTCTGTTTCCCCCGCCATCATTCCATCAATTGCTCCATAATCTATATCACATTTATTATTTCATTACAGACGTATTAACTAACTTATATTTGTTTACTGACTGCCTATAGCTAGGGGAAGAGATATTTAGCTTTTTCAAATCAGAAATTTAGCATTTTAATTTCTACATTCAGCATTTTATAGCATTTATGCTCTTATAGCATTTTGAAGAAAAAATAGTTTAATTTAATCTATTTTTTAAATGATGAATATTAGCATTATTTATATTAACGCATTTATAGAGGGTTATTAATGACAGTGAATTAAAAGTGCATAAAGTGTCAATTTATTTTATATTAATATAGGCTAAAGCAATACACAAAATATACAAGTTGATACAGAATAAGCATACTGCACAACAAAAAAGATAAATGTATACTGACGTAAAACTAATACAATATAAAGAAAATGCACAAAATTAACCTCGCACTTACTGACGTGACCTACGCATAGAAAGAATGAAAGTTGCTCGTAAAACCGAACAGAACAATGAAAATAGGAGCTTTGGCAACTGAGAACTCTAACTGGAATTAACAGGTGTTTATCACTTCCTTAAAATTAGGATTGCTATTAGTTTTCAGAGACAAGGATTGAAAGTTTCCGTTAACTGGGTTATGAAGATAGATTTATGACAGTCATTAGCCGTGGCAAGATAGCTCACTGTTGTAAAACAACTGAATTCGCTTCAGTACCAGGCATACTCAAATGGGCAATGGTGGAACAATATGCTAATTTAGCGGGAAGGGCTGCTTTCCACATTCCAGAAGAGTGGTCACTTACTTTATAACTTTCTAAACATGCAAAAGTTCTAGAGACTCTTCAGTTAAAGTTTCCAGAAGAAAAAGCATTGGGAAAAAATAAATACTTGGGAAAAATCTTCGATTTCGCATTTCTATTGCATTTTGAGTCAATTTCACACTTTATCACCTTATATTGCATTTGCAAAAATCACCACCCCTACCTATAGCACATAGGGGAAATAATGTATATCTCACCAACCAATTACACTGAGATTTCGCCAGAAAACCCGTTTTCGACTCAATAACTCCTAAAGAGCATATTTAGAAACAGAACTGTGCACGCTCTATGAGAAATATAATTAAAAATCGAAAATTTGTCAAATACTAATCTTGGTACTTAAGTTAATCATTTTTCAAGGGAGATTTTCAATAAAATCCTCTAATCTCCAATTACCTTTTACATGGAAACATGTTTACTGTATTTTTCATAAAAATGGCTCTAATGAGTTTGTTAAAAATATCATAAGATTAAAAACTTAACAAATATGACAAAAGAAATTTATTTCTGTGGGAATAATCTGTCAAGCACTCCTCACTCCGAATGACTTTTATAATACGTGGGTGGGTCAAAAAGTAATGTCTCCTATTTTTTCCCCTTGAATATGTAAGTTATGTCAAAACTTTGAATTTAGCGCAATTCCTGAAACCTTCTCCAATCCCCTGCAGTAGTAACTTCCTAAGTCAACAGGTGGTAGCACTAAATCCTCTTGCAAAATGGCTGACATCGACATTCGTATTACACAGCGTTCTGTGATTGAATTTTTGACTGCGGATGGCGGAACGCCACTTCGCATTCACGAAAGGCTAACAAATGCGTATGGTGATGTAGCGGTGGATGTCAGCACTGTTAGACGATGGGTTCGTCGCTGTAACGACGCTGAAGGGCAAACACCAATGGCAGATGAAAAGCGAAGCGGCAGGCCGGTGACTGCAGTGACTCCATGCAACATTCAGCAAGTCGATGATATCATTCGTGGTGATCGCCGAGTAACAACAGGTGAATTGTGTCGCATTACCTCCCTCAGTAAAGGCAGTGTGATGACGATTATTCAACAACTGAGTTACTCAAAAGTTCTTCACGTTGGATACCAAGAATGTTAACCGCCCAAAACAAAGAAACAAAGAAAACAATAGCCTCCGAACACTTGCAGCGCTTCAATTTGGAGGGAGAGGAGTTTCTGGAAAAAAATTGTTAATGGAGACGAAACGTGGTTTAATGTTTTGAACCTGAATCAAGGAGGCAGTCAATGGAATGGCATCACACAAGTCACCGAAGGAAAAAAATTCAAAACTCAGCGGTCGGCAGGGAAAGTTATGGCGAAAGTGTTTTGGGATGCAGAGGGTGTGCTTATGATTTATTTTTTGGAGCAGGGATGCACAATAAATTCTGTCCAATACGTCAGAACTCTCAAAAAGCTGAAAGCACGTCTACGCCGAGTTCGCTCAACAAAAACCTATGGCGGATGTTCTTCTTTTGCATGACAATGCAAAACCACACACCAGCCATTACACCACTGCAGAAATCGAGAAATTGCGTTGGCAAGTCTTACCTCACCCCCCATATAGCCCTGAGATGGCAGCATTAGACTTCCATCTGTTCGGGCCACTAAAGGAAGCTCATCGCGGGATTCATTTTGAAGATGAGGAGGCTGTGAAAACGTCCGTGCGTCAATGGCTTAGGAAGCAAGACCGTGTGTTTTACCACACTGGAATACATGCCCTAGTTAAAAGGTGGACCAAAACTGTAGAAAAGGACGGAGATTATATTGAATAGTGACAAATTAATCGTCAATGTTGTAGTTTTCAAGCTATGTAAATTGGATTCAATTTTGCTGGCAATTAAAGGAGAGAAAAAAAATAGGAGGCATTATTTTTTGACTCGCCCTCGTAATTGATTAATCATAAGAGACGTTACTTACAATTTATCTCTTTTTATGGAGATATTATTTACTGTCAAATTGAATCTTCAAATTGTACTTTGATCAAGTGGGAAAACCTAATTGGATTATTTCTCACGTTCGTGAAAAGGGCATAGAATTTCAAAGCCACCACATAGCGGCGCAGTGTTGAAAATTTGAGTATCGCTTTATCGAAATACATAAACTTGAATTGAACGTTTAAAAGGAGTAGATATAAGAAAAAGCTTTCTTAGGAATGATCTGTAGAGAGTGGGTAGAAAAAGTCCTGTAAGCTATGCATTAGCTTTTTATAAAGTTACATTTTCTGCTCTGTGTTCAAATGGAATTCTCAAACCACAAATTTCCCAGCATTAAGCATTATTGAAATGCTATTGTCCACGGTTTCAAATAGCGTTATGATTTCACTTTTTTTGTGGGTGGGTAATCAGGTGAAGTGACTTTTAGAAAAACCTCGAGTGATGAGGGTGAACAATGACATCCACCACCCTCCTGCGGTCACTGGACACTCGAAGATTCTACATACCGCATTACAGAGCTGCCCTGTTGAACATGTTTATTGCAGGCCGTTAGCAATATTGATTAATTGTCCTCATTTAGCATTTCCGTTCCAAACAAATTAATGAACGTGGGTCAATCCTTTTTTATTTTTTCTGTCTCTCTTCCCCTCCAAGTGCAGCATGTATGTCGCTGTTTAACACATTATAACTCCCACTACGGAAGTAAAATACGTGACTTCATTTACTGAACCTGCTATTCTATGTCTAGTTAACAGGTCGGCAAACAAATTGAAACTCTAATTACTATAAATAGCTTGTTTAGCGATCCACTTTGCATGTACGCAACGGCCGTATAAAAATGGAGATCCCAGCAGCACAGAGCTCGGCGTTATTGCTGATCCGCGTATTTGAAATGCAAAACACAAATGTGGCTGTCGTGTTTTCCCACATAATAAACTACAACGCGACAGAGTTTTGTATGACAAGCGGCTTCCAGTTTAGTCAGTTCAAGGAGGTCTGCCTCATATTCTATGTTTTGAAACTGACAGGCTGATTTGCAATATCTAGATGTGCTCTGAGAACAGTCCACTTGCTTATTTTTTACAGGTTTGTGGATGGCCTAAAAATACTGGTTTTGGAAAAGTCTTAAAACAACGAATATAAAGGACTCAGGTGTACGGATTTGTAGGTAATATCAAACTAACACCTAAATCCACAGATTCTAGTTTCGTTTTCTCATTTGTAACTAGACGTATAGTAAGATACGAAACACCGAGCAGATGGCTCAGGCAGTTTCGTCTGAGGCCCGCATTCGGGAGGCCCAAGTTCGATTCCCGTGGCCGAGCTACCTGACCCATGGGTTTTTTTCGGAGGTTTTCCCGGGTCAATAGGAGACTGGGTAGGTTAATTACATCCCCCGAATTTCCTCTCCCTCCATTTCTACCGTAGGGGAGGGGATCCGTCCCCTTCAGCTGCCGTGGTGCGGGCGCTGCGGAGCCTTAGCACTCATGGCACCTCTGACGTTACTAGAGGAACCTCGGGCCGAACTGCCGAGCTCCTCCCGTCGGAGAGTTGTTCGGATTAGGTTGGACTCGAGGGGGGCAGTGTGTTCCCGACACCCACGGGGAATTGGGTACCCCCGGTCAGGCTACAGCCGCCCGGAGGGGGTAGAGGGCTGCCTCATAAGTCCCGGGTACTAGCCTGCAGAGCTAGTAGAAGGTGTGCTAGATCACCAGCGGCCCCACCGAGGTTTTTCGGTAGTCTTCCCTGCGGGGTTGACGCGCGTAAGTGGCGTATCCACTTCCATCCCAACTTGACGTTCTTCTCAGCGGGGAGGCCTTTTAGACTCAAGGTATTGCCCTATGGAAAGAGCCCCGGAGTATCCATCGCTCCCGGGTAGAAGCAGGCCCGGGTACAGGACTAATGGGAGTAGAACCTCTGCACATAACACTTAACTGTCCCTCCAATTCATCTCCATTACCATTTCATATCATCTCTCATCTGGTGGTCTCTTTCAAGGTAGAAGTGTCGGCGGGTGTCTCGGCGGTGCATGGCGGGATAATATGCTCTGAGAAAAAGTACTTCCTCCTCCGGTAGGTCGGTTGCCGGCATCTGCTCCTCTGCTGGGGCCATTTCGGGACGGGGGAGCGAGTTCGTTGTCCTGGCCTGTCGGGGGAAGTCTCTATCCAAGTAAACTGTAGGGACCCTGCCCTCTGTACTATTGTGGTTCCTTTAGTCGGCCGACCTCGGACTCCTTCGCCTCATTCTTCCTCTTGGGGGTGCCCCCATTTGGGGGCATAGGAACAATGAGCCCAGCATGGTGGCCCACGGACCGAATCCCCTTAATAATGAAATCCTAATCCCAAGATGCGAAACAATTTTAAAGTACTCTAGAACATGACTTTATGTTTTTAGTAAAGTACTTTTGTCTTCTATTAAACAATAATACATAGACCAAAGTATAAAACACCTTAAAGAGCAAATCTCTCTATAAAACACATACTATATTTAAAATAATATTTTCGTTGCATTAAGCATTTCCAAGATATCCATTGTTATTAGAACATGTCAAAATCACTAGTCGACAAGATTTTCTTCGCAACAAATGTGATCAGTAATGTTATATATCATAATAATAAGAACTTTTCCATAGACACAGTTACTTTACAACTACTTTTTAAAATGATTTTAGCGTTCTCTTTGACCTTATATGCAACAATAATTTTATACAAGCTGTATTTAACGACATACATAATATCATACTTAAGGACCACTGTGCAGATTCAGATCAGTGGCAATTTTTCATACACTTCCCGAAGACTGTGTTGCTAAATATTGGCAATGAATTTCCATCAATACCTGTAGCACATGCTGATACGAAAGAAACATACCAAAATATGAAGCTAGATTTAGAGATAAACCAATATGAAAATATGAACGGAATATCTGCGGGACTTAAAGATAATTCCTGTATGTTTGGTTTGCAACATGGGTTCATGGGTTCAGCATTTTTTTTTTTTTTTTTTTTTTTTTTTTGACGAATGGGACACATAAGAAGTCTCACCACGTTAGAAAATCATGGCCTAAATGCGAGTCTCTTATAGAACTGCCCAGAAAAAATGTGTCGCATGTCCCTTTAGTGAACTCTGAAAAAAATCTATTTATTTATTTACTTATGTAATTTACGTCCTCAAACGTTAGGTCATATCGGACGATGAATGGAATGGGTGAAATGATGCTCAAATGATCCCAGGGTCCATTGAGCTTTCAGGGTAAGGGAAACTCCCGGATAAAACCTTATCCAGGTACCTCACCCTTACCAGGATTCGAACTCGGGACCTCTTGAATGAGAGACAGACACGTTACCACCACACTACCAAGGCCAGAGACGCTACCACCACGTTATCAAGGCGGACAAAATCTATTTATTTCCATTGCATATTAAATTAGGAGCTATGAACATTTTCGTAAAAAACTATAGATAAACAGTCAGATGGATTCTTATACTTGAAATCGAAATTACCCAAATTCAGTGATGCTAAACTGTGTAACAGTATTTTTGTTTAGTAATGTTCGAAGGAATAATAAATATATAAAAATGTATGTAGTTGTGTGATTGGCCGAAGTAGTAGTGGTATGACGTGGTGTGATGACGTGTCAGTGAATCGGCCAATCACAAAATAAAGTGGGAATTACTATGGGGACAAGAAAATCAATAATTTAAAAAAGTTAGAATCTTGTGTCTTGCTGGAGAAGGAGGAAAGATGTTACGAGGATTGTATTTGTAAAGGAAAAATTAATAAGATACAAAAAGTGTTATTCAATATTTATAATAGATAAAAGTGAATAGTAGTTCATATTATATAATTACATAATATATTACAAAATTGGACTCATCTAAATTTTATTTTCACCAAAAATCCGCATCCACACCTGAGAAAAGATCTCACGACTCTCAGTAGATTAAAACTCGACTTGGATCTTACAAAAAGTTGGCTTGCTTCTTATTAGTTGAAGATGAACGAAAATATAATCCCGTTACAAATGGCGCAGCAACGTGTGGGGCTTGAATAGGATAAAGAAGAGGAGATTAAAGCATCGTACAGTTCCGTGTGAATTTAAAAGGAAAGAAGAAAGAAGAGAGAAGAAAGAAGAAAACGAGAACTGGTTTAAGTGAGTGAAAAAAAAAAAATAGTAGTAGTAGATTTATGTTGTTAAGAAATCAGAAAATAGTTAAAAAGATGGCGAGTAGAAAAGAAATAATAGTGGAAGGAGGAGTTACTGATAGTGTAGGAATGAATAGGGAGAATGCAGGATTAAGCATAGATAATGAGTCAATGTTGGAAAGAATAACGAGAATGTTAAGTAATTTAGATTCTAAAATAGAACAAAATGCAAATGATTTAAAATCAGAAATGAGTAATTTAGATTCTAAAATAGAACAAAATGCAAATGATTTAAAATCTGAAATGAGTAATTTAGATTCTAGAATGAGAGATGTAAAATCAGAAATAGGAGATGTTAAATCTGAAATGAGTAATTTAGATTCTAGAATGAAAGATGTAAAATCAGAAATGAGTAATTTAGATTCTAAAATAGAACAAAATGTAAATGATTTAACTAAGAAAATGAATGATTTAGATGTAGGAGTAAGACAGGAACTAGCACAAAATGTGAGTAACTTAGAAATTAATTTATTACAGAAGCTAAAACTGGAATTAAAATCTGAAATTTCACAGGAGATTAGAGAAGGGAGAAAAGAGTGTAGGGATAATATGGAAAGGCTCATGCAGATCATAGAGATTAATAAGGATGAGAATAGAAAGGAAGTCAATGAGTTGAGAGAGATAATTCAGGAAACTAGGTTAGGTCAGGACATTGTGAAACAAGAAATAAGAATGGAATTAAACAAAGAGTTAGAAACATTTAGGATACAACAGGCAGAAATAACACAAAAACAAAGAGAAGAATTAGGAGATAAAGTAGAACAAAGAATCAATGTAATTTGTTCTGAAATGCAATTACAACATGATGAAAGTAAGATACACCAAGAGGAAATAAAGTTACAAATTGATGAGATAAGTAAAGCAAAAGAAGAAGTAATTTTGCAAATTAAAGAGGTAAAAGAACATTTTGAAAAAGAAAAAGATAACTTAGGAAAATTGACACAAGTTGTAATTGCATTACAGGCTAGAAAAGTAAATAACGGGAAAGAAATGTCTGGAATTACAAATATAAACGATTGTGACTTACCAGGTGAATTAAGCAATCATCAGAAGTCTGGTGATGTAGTAAGTGAATGTAGTGATTTTGTGAGTCCAGATAATGATATTAATTATCTCAGAAACACACAGAACATGTCCTCACACACACAACTCCACAGTCTAGGTCAAAATGAATGTGTACATTATTCACTAAATGATATTAGTCCACCAAGTTTTGATGAGGAATCAGGTGATAATCCAAAAGTCTTTCTTAGGGAATTGGAAGAATATTTCCGTATTAAGAGAATTCCCAATGAATTTCGGATGGTAATAGTAAAACGCTGTTTGAAGAAAAATGCTCTTGAGTGGTTAAGGTTAACTTTGGCTTCACATGAAACATACAGTACTTTCAGAAATCTGTTTATAAATAGATTTTGGGGACCTGAGAGACAAAGAAGAATAAAAGTTGAGTTAGCAACGGGTAGGTTTGAGTTTAAAAAAGGGATTTCTATGACTGAATATTTCTTAAAATTAGCAAACAAAAGTAAGTTGATCAATCCCGAAATTTCTGAGACAGAAATTGTCAACATGCTAATACGTCATTATCCACCACATATCAGAAATCATTTAATTGTGGCTAAGCCTATCGATTTCTCTGATATGATTGAATTATTATCCGAATTTGAAGCACATAACCTCATTAATGATACTACATCCTGTGATGGTAACTATAATAACGTCCATATTGAGCGAGGAAGAAATCGACAGGAATCACAACCTACAAATAATAGGAATAATAGGACGAGTTTAAATTGGGGCGGGGCACCCGTGAGAAATCAAAGATTTGAAGGAAGAGGTTATGATCCTAGACGAACTTATGAATCTGTAATTCCCGGAACAGGAAGTGGAGTTCAAAATAATGTGCAAAGGAATTATCATAACAATCAGTCGACGAGAATTGGAAGAAATGATCAAATAAACCATGTAAGATTTTATCGAGGAAATAATCAGCGAATAAGTAATTTTAATAGGGGTAGAGGTACTAGTTTATTTAGTGCAAATCAAAGAGATTTTAGGGGTGTGAGATTTGAAAGAAGTAATCAAAATGAAAGAGTCGAAAATACACAAAGCACGGAGAATGATGCGAATATAAACGATAGCACCAACCTAACCAACAATGAAAGTATTAATTAAGGGCCGAATAGGTGAATGGAATTTCAATTTCATTGCGTTGGTAATTCCACATTTGGCAAGAGATGTAATTGTGGGTAATGATTTATTATATGAATGGCAAAGTGTATTGAATTTCGAAATGCATGAAATGAAGGTTAAGACAGAAAATGATTTATTAGTAATAAAATTATTGGAAGAAGATGGAAGAAAAGAAGAGAATATGGATAATATAAATAATGAAAGTTTTTTTTTGTGTGGAAGATATACTTTTGCAAGAAAATGGTAATATTGAATACGATGAAAATGAAAATTGTGGGAAGAATTTAATTATTGATGGATTGTAAAATAATGTAACTGACCTTGAAAAGCATTGTTGCCAATTATATACAATACAAGATAAGAACGGCGGAAGCCAAGTGGAGGAAGAAATAGAATTCCAGAGAATATTACAAGTAAAGTTAGAAAACACATACAATTTAGACCAAGCGAGAAAAGAACAGTTGAAATTGTGTATATTAAAGAATAGAAAAGCCTTTAGTTCAAAACCTGGACTGTGTAACAAATACACACACACATTTAAAGTGAATGATACTGATCCCTATACACATAAAAGCCTTGACAGTAATTGAAACAATATTGAATATATAATATGTGTGTGTTAAATAATAATAAAAATAAAACATTGTTAAACATCGATATATTGTTGTATTTTGATTAATGTTAATTTATTGTTGTTAAATGTTCATTTATTATATTTCATCCAATGTATGTATATTATTATATTTTATGTATGTTGTATTGGTGTTGTGTAATATTGGTGTAAACGAAATTGTTAATTGGGGCTGTTCTTCGAAATATATGGAAACAGATTGTTAATTCCTTTATTTGGTTATTTTCCATATATTTCGAAGAGGGGCATTTGTAACAGTATTTTTGTTTAGTAATGTTCGAAGGAATAATAAATATATAAAAATGTATGTAGTTGTGTGATTGGCCGAAGTAGTAGTGGTATGACGTGGTGTGATGACGTGTCAGTGAATCGGCCAATCACAAAATAAAGTGGGAATTACTATGGGGACAAGAAAATCAATAATTTAAAAAAGTTAGAATCTTGTGTCTTGCTGGAGAAGGAGGAAAGATGTTACGAGGATTGTATTTGTAAAGGAAAAATTAATAAGATACAAAAAGTGTTATTCAATATTTATAATAGATAAAAGTGAATAGTAGTTCATATTATATAATTACATAATATATTACAAAATTGGACTCATCTAAATTTTATTTTCACCAAAAATCCGCATCCACACCTGAGAAAAGATCTCACGACTCTCAGTAGATTAAAACTCGACTTGGATCTTACAAAAAGTTGGCTTGCTTCTTATTAGTTGAAGATGAACGAAAATATAATCCCGTTACAACTGAAAGAAGGACTTTTTATAGGACCCCTAAATCCAGTCATTAATAGCTGTTGAATGTTTTGAAGGACTGTTAAATCCGGCGGAAAAAGCAGCCAGGCAGTCTTTCAAACATTTATCTTGCAATTTCCTTGGAAACCATAAAGTAGAAAACTATCTGCATTCCTTTAAAGTTATGGGATGTAATATGTCTTTGATTACTCACTTCTTGGACTCTCATTTAGTCTTCTTCCCGAAAAATCTTGGGGCTGTCAGAAATGAGCACGAAGAGCGTTTTCATCAGAAAATTTCTACTGTGGAAAAGAAGTCCCAAGGCAAGTGGATATCTAACAAGCTCAATGACTATTGTTGGACGAAGATAGAAATTCAAGATGCAAAATGTGCCCGAAAATCTATTTCTATTACTGTCTAAGTTATTACTAAAAATTATAAAAAAATTCAAATGAGTATCACAAAAAAAAGTCGTGAAATACTATTTGAATTCTACATGAAAAATACTTACAGAATTGTTTTCATTCTTGTGAAAGTACAAAAGTTCATTTTTGTCGACCAGTATACTTTATTTTTGCTGTTGTTCAGTTATTTCTCATGATTTCATAGAAAGCGTATAGAATTTTAAGGCAACTCATATATCAATTCGACTTTCTCTGCCGGAATTCCTCTACCGTGTATTTATTTATTTATTACCTGTATCCATTAACATGAAGTAGATATAAAATTAAGCTTTGGTACGCATGGTTTAAAGAAGCTATATAAAAGTAAACGATAGTGGTAGAGAAAGTTATTAGAATGTAACATCGGATTTGTATTGCATAGGTTCGTTATTCATTGATTGTGTAAATGTTTTCTTGTGTATGCATGTTAAATAAGTCAACGGTAGTAGCGAATTCCTTGTCCTGAAAGTGTATGTCAAGTTTATAAAGGGCACTGCGCGATGAATTCGAAAGATGAGGAAAGAAACACTTTACGAGCAGTTTCCAGGGCATGGCATGGCCTCCCATATGCTAGCAGTTAAACTTGACTTTTATACTGGAATTTTTGCCATTGGGGTGTCCACGGCTTGTTAAAATGCGAATTAAAAAAACAAAAGCTTGTGGAACGGAGACGGGGGTGGAATGTTGAAGTCTCCGGCCACCTTGTGATAAGCACGGCTGCGTGAAATGGCCACCGCCGCAAGAGTTTATATGTGTGTACATTTCTGGACTGGTTTGCCGCATGAATGATGGGGCCCGGAGCCCGCCAGTTATCTCCCTATTATTTTGTTAAGCTTACTGCGGCCTCTGTGTACGTATGCTCACGATATATTGTAAACCTCCGCTAGAAGCGCTGCCTGCGTTTTTAAAATATGCCGTGAGTGCAGCGTCACGAACGCGCGAGATTGTGTCCGTCCATCCGCCTCGCTCTGCCGAGACTCCGGAAACAGCCGAAGAATTTGGCACCGCTGCGCATTCAATTAGTTTGAGCGATTCTGCACTTCTTCGGCAGTAAAGATGGGCTTACCTGGAGAATCATAAACATTTCCACTTAGTTATTTTTTAGTACCTACTACACAGTTACAGGTGCAGCTCCATTCATGCAGGGATTTCTCTACCTGCGCTGTTTTTTCATAAGAGGAGACTCCAAAACTACACTTTCAATTAATTGAGCAGTTTTATTAAACAGAATTAACTTTTTAATTTAATACGTCTTATAATTATGTACAAACGCACACTTTAAACCTCAGGCGAAATGAAATTTTTTTTAGAATGCCAGGTTTTTAAAAAACAAACATATTTCACAGCTACTTTCTATTGTATTGCGAGTTGTAGCCGTGTATTTCTTCGATTTGCTCTTATAGTTCGTTAATTATCATAAGTTAAGGAAGATGTGTCCATTCAACAATTAATTTCACGCCTAAACAATGGAGACAGACTCAGAAATGCATTTACTTAGAAGCCGCATATAAGGCAACAATTTATAAGTGGCGCAGTGAATTCAAAATAAAACTCTGTTTTCTTAATTATGTATTTCGTGAAGGACTTGCAAGAACTGCTGTTACTTATAAAATATTGCCGCTATTCGAACAATGCTTGAAGAATCGACGGATATCTTAAACATTTATTAGTAAAGGCCGGAGGCGAGTGTGTTTTTCCATAGGTATATTGCACATGGACTGTACTGTTATCGCCTCGCATGTAAACAACTGCATATAGATATATCCTGACCATGACAAACGCCACACAAAACAAAGTCGCGTTATACTACTCCTTGACGTTGATGTTTGCAAGGCTGCGCTTCACTAGTTCGTATAGTAATATGTTATGTTGTTTTCGACGTTTGCACATTTGATGGCCGTGCTGTACATCTGAAGTCATCCATACTCTGTATACAGCTAAACTGTATTGCATGCGAGGAAACATCCATTCAGCTCTTACTTATTAGCGATTTTGGGCATTGGTATAGTTAAATGGACAGTATTTTACATCAAAAGATAGAACAAGAGAAAATATTGTTGTCCATGAATTCCATATAAACTAACTCAAGATAAAAATAGAATAGAATAATAGATAGAAAAATATTGAACAGTTAAAAATTTAGTTACTGCTGATAAATTTCGGATTTATTGTTAGGATCCTGGGCAGTATAATGGATCTTTGGAACAGAACGTAAGCCACAAAAGTTCAAAGAATTCGCAGTGCTAATAAGATCATTGGTGCTAGTGCTTCTTTCTTTCTTAAATAGGGCCACATTGAAACTACAGTGAAGTTAGATGTGCCGGTACTGTTCACTGGTACACAAATATCTGTTTGCAATTTTTGTTGGTAGGAAAAGCATTCCATCCAAAAATTTGATATCAAAACCGAAATGCGTGTAAGACGAGTTCTGAACTCCAAATTTCTATAACACTTTGATTGAAATATTAAAAATGCACACGTTAAACACATTTAAATTTTTAAAACTATTTTGGCCAAGACGTAAATCATGATGTATAACTGCATGTCCAAAAAACATGCTAGTGTTATGTTTTGACAAACTCCTGAAAACACAGGGCCGTAAGCTTTAATAAGTCAGTCAATCTTTCCTTAAAAAGTCAATTGAACATAGAATTAATGCAGCTTAGTTTGTCTTTTGCTATTGGCTGGAAATAACATCACATATGCTATCAAAAACATTCATTTCTACTTTCTCTACTCCATAATAAGTAGAGGAAGCATTACATTCCACACGAATATTAGACAGGGAGATTTTCCCAGAAATAAATATTTTGAGACTCCTGAATCTCAGCCCTCCCAACAAAAAATATAATAAAATATTCATGTATATCTGGGCGTTTTTCAATTGCAAAGCTCAAAAACGAAAAGTGGATTAATGGTGTCTTTCAGGGATGCCACACAAAGATTTTCAAGAATATTTCCCACCATGAATTACCTTTCCAAGGAGAATTTCATTAGTTGTTTTTCCTGTTGACCATTTGCATTGTCAATAAAAAGTATATAATTTTCGAAAAAGCCCCAAGACCTCTTTACTCTGAATTGGTATACTGCGGCAGATAAAAGCCTTCTATCTTAAAATGTGTAGATCTCCAGAAAGCATACAGTATGTGCCGAAATAATATTTTTGTGTTGGTAAACATTTCAAACATATTCTTTGTTATCAGCTTGCATTTCCAAATATTTATAGATACTTGAAAAGTGGTAAGTATCAATTCATTCATGCAAGGACCATGGGATTTCAAAGCCAGCGTAAACCAACCACCTTTTGAAAAATACTACTGTGTTCCTGTTCCTATAATTGAATGGGTACTGAAAGTGTATTTCGATTAAGCTTTTGTCAGAATGGTTTACAGAAGAGCGAGTAGAGCAAGTAATATAATGTTCGAGATTTTCTCAGGAAACAACAGGTGAAAAGACGAATAGAAATCGACGATTCTCGCCCATCATGAGGATATTTTAATAAGTGCTACAACCATAAACGTATCACTGGATTTTTTTTTTAAATTTACGTCCGTCCCAACTTTAAGTTATATCGGACGGTGAATGAATTGGGTGAAATTATGCTCAAATGAGTCCAGGGTCCATGGAGCTTAGAGTTACTCGACATTCGTATTGAAGGATAAGGGAAAACCCCGGAAAAAACCTTATCTAGGTAACTCACCCTGACCGAGATTCGAACTCGGGACCTCTTGAACGTGAGGCAGACATACAAAACACTACCAATACACGCATTACTGAACAAAAGACAGTTTTCAGTAAATTAAATGCCAGGTCAGGAGATGGCGTGAATATAGAAAGTTAATTGGGTCAAAGAAACGTAACTACTTAACTTGATGATCAAGCTGTACAGATCTGTGCTTCTTAAGTCAACGGATATCCAATTTAAGGCCGGTTTCCAAGTGGAGCTGAACTGAAATCCAGCATCATTTACCTACTTATATATATTCACGGCATCTCCTGACCTGGCATTTAATTTACTGAAAACAGTCTTTTGTTCAGTAATGCGTGTATTGATAGTGTTTTGTTTTTGTTTATATTTGTATTATATCCAGTTATACAATTAATAATTAATGGTTATAACATTTTTTTAAATATCCTGATGATGGGAGAGATATACACTACCGAAAGGTCGATTTCTAATCGTCTTTTCACCCGGCTTGTTTCCCAAGAAGATCTCAAACATATTCGTCGCCAGGAAAGCTTCAGGTGTTATTTTAAGTAATATAATGTTTTAACTGTAACGTCGCTATGCATTTTTTCTCAAAGCCATGCAGCTAGAACAGAATTTCAAAGCCTTCACATAGAGACGGGATTTAAAACATTTGACTGTCGGTTAAAGTATACTTTGGTAGACTTTTACCTCCAACGAAATGTGTAATAAAGCTATTTCTGCAAATACTCATCTCAACTAACGAGAAACAGATAGAGAAATACGCTTTTGTAAGAACAAGGATGGCACTGAAATTATTGCCGGGTAAGAGTAATAATTTTATAAGTAAACGCTAGCGAGATATACAAATGATTGCAGTAAATAAGTTCCCTATGTTGAAATGAATGTATAATGTAGAAAGAAGAGGTTAGAGTTTGCCAGGAGAGCGAGTCACTGGCTAAAAAAAATTTAAGAGTTGAGGTAAAGACAATTAGTATCAACAGACGTAACTCTAGGTTCAAGTGATGACATAAAAGTCAACCCTATGGAAATCAGGTATGTTGAAGGTTTAGGAAGTTTCAGAGATTCACATATGACAACTATGAAAGTTAGAATGGGAACAAAATTCTTAGAAATTAGTGAGTTTCCCTATGTTTCATAGGCAAAGGGGAAGCTTCTACTTTAACAGAGTAATGTTGAAATGTAGGGGTTGGGATAGGTAGGTGGGACTTAAGTTAATATAAGAGGGTGCATTTCTAAAATTCGTTTCTTTTCCTTCATGTTTTACAATCTTACAAAAGTGTTTGCTCTGATGGTTATAGTCAGTCGCAGCGCTTGAAAACCTTGTTCGAATTATGTAACTATGGACGACGATGACGTACTTTTGCAATATTTACGGAAATAAATTTTAATTATAAATATACAATATAAATATACAATTATAAATAAGGATGGAAAAATAGAGCAGGAAATTTTAAACAGAATAAGAAAGGCCAATTCGGTCTACTATCAGATTAATAATACTATTGTGGGGAAAAAACGAAATAACAACAGATACAAAAATTATAGTATTTAAAGCAATAATACTACCAATTCTATTATATGGAGCAGAGAGCTGGACTCTCCTACAGAAACAAGAAAGCAAAATAACAGCTATGGAAATGAGATATTTAAGACGAGCTGTGGGGAAGACAAGAAGAGATATGATTAGAAATGTAACAATAAGGGAAGAGTTGGGTACACACTCCGTTAAAGAAATATTGGAAAAAAGACAAATTAAATGGAATTGACATGTACTCCGCATGTCAGAAGAAAGAAAACCCAAACAATATTTAGAAGCAAGACCAGAAGGTAAAAGAATTAGGGGAAGGCCACGCATGTTGTATCAGGAATACATTGAGAAGTTGGGGAAGGATAGAGGAAAAACCATGACAGAAATGAAGAGAATGATAATGGACCGAGAAAAGTGGAGGAAATGGGTAGAAGAGGCTTGTACTCCACGCTTAACAGCACAGCGGAGTTAGAGAAAGCAGAAGAAAACATTTTTAAACTGCATAACTCAAAAGTTAGCATATATAGTACAATAATTTCAATTTCGAGTAATAAGATTTAAAAACAGTTTGAATCATCAACCTCAAACAGTCGCAAAACGCTTCAATTGGTGTGGTCCAGTCTCACCTCACCCAGGTACATCCTGAGAAAAATAACTCTAACCCACCACTGGGTACAGAAAATCATGTTAAACACATCAGAACTTTCTAATAACAAATATTTGTGGCTGTATGTATTAATTTCTGTAGTGTTTCATTTTTGTGCGCCAATTAAAGCACCGAACGCACCTGTATTGCACGCAGCTCGTACATTTCACTCACTTGTTGGCTAAAAGGGCGCCTGCTAAGTAATGCGATGTCTCACGCTGGAGCTGCTATCTACACGGTCGTACATCCCAGCTTAAGCAGACATTTTGGAAACTTATTATCACATAATTTTGTCCTCTTTCCTAAGTAGCTTTAGTTAAGCCAGACATGTTTGTTGCGCAGTGCCAACTTCTTCTGTACCTGACGGGGCCCATTGCAGCCAACATGACCTTTAATGTTGGCAAATGCTTCTTTAATCGGGCAACTCAACCATCTTCGATTGTTATATCAAATTATAAAGAAGCTTCCAGCAAGTGGGTCGCTTTCTTAATTAAACGGATGAAAGATTTATTGTATTTATCAGTAAATAATAGCTTCAGAAACTTCCAAGAATAAAGCGTTTTGCCAACATGAGTAATGCTTTCCGATTTATGTATATGGTAGTTTTCGCACCAATTTCCCATAAAGTAAAAAAAAATATTTAATTAAGTGGGAATTCCAACAGTTAGTTGTAAATAATAAAATAGAAATTTTGAAACTCAGTAGCTGCGCTACATAACAATGATGATAATGATATTTGTGTTTCAAAATATAAACGTCCAGGTTAATAAAAAAGTAAGTTGTCCAGGTATTAGAAAATGAAGATTTACTATACAAAATCACGCAAATCTACTTACTTCGTGTATCCTTTTCGTAAAAGTAGCCGGAAATGAACTAATCTCGAAATACAGTGATAAAATATGATGACCCAATGGAGTATGAGTTTTCAAAACTTTATTATGGGGCACTAGTATAGAATTATATAGATATAGGTTATACAACGAAGAGGGGTGCCTAGTGCACTCCGACCTACTTATATCTATTGTAGCTAACATCCACAAACTGGAAGGGAAGAAGTGAGCAACCGAAGGACACTAAAGGCCACAGAGGTGCGCCGACGATTTCAGGCTCGAAGATCCGTCTCACATCTAGAGCTGCCTAGAGTGAGTGTCGACCAAGCAGGGCTATAGGGGAAAGTTGCCTTATATGGGATACATTTCTTTTTTGTATGACCAATAATAACACAGGTTAGTGACTATGAATAACATATTTGTATACTCCAACTCGAGCTATGCAATTCTCTAAAATACAAAAAAAGGGATTCCTAATATGGGGCGCTGCTTAATATGGAGTGCTAGATTTCTAATATGGGATACGCTTTCTTGTGTTACTTTAGACCATTACAAGTACAAAAGTTCACACTACTTAATGTCTGTATTAAATATGTTTTTTTTTTTCATGTCCGAAGTGAAAGTCCTAGGTTCAAATCGCAACATGTTATCCTATTTTGTTCCTAATAACTAGACAGGTCTTTTTTTATTTACTTCATTTTCTCACACACTTTTCACAACAGAACCAATTGGAACTATCTTCTAACAAAGTGCGTGTGCCTAATTGAAACATTTGCAGCACCTTATCCATGTTTCTCCCTCTCGGTCCTACGAGGAAAAGGCCTGCACAATACAGGCACTCCGCATCATCATATCATCATCATCATCATCATCATCATCATCATCATCATCATCATCATCATCATCATCATCATCATCATCATCATCATCAACAACAACATCATCAGCAGCAGCAACATCATCATCATCATCATCAGCAGCAGCAACATCATCATCAGCAGCAGCAACAACAACATCATCATCATCATCAGCAGCAGCAACAACAACAACATCATCAGCAGCAGCAACAACACCATCATCATCAGCAGCAGCAGCAACAACATCATCATAATCATCATCATCATCGCCGCCGTCGTCACTATCCTTTCCCCACTCCTCTTCCGATCCCATAGGCATAAAGTCGTCTACGTCTTTGGAGGAAGAAGACTCAGTGCACTTCCTTTTCTGGTTGTCTTTGTCGCTTTGGTTTGCAATGTTAAGGTTCTTTTGGCTTTTGTTGAAGTCTTGTCCGCCTTCTTTTGTCTTCTTTTCAGTGAGTTGAGCTTTGTATGGCGAACCTGTAATTAGACAAGACATCCCAGCTCGAGATGAATTGGCTTGCTCTGGTGAACTTGCCTTCTGCTTCAGTGTTGGGATTGGGCTATCTGTCGCCAAAGCAATCTCGTCTGGGTAACAGGTGGATGTGTCACTTGTGGCAAATTTTTAGGTTCAGAAACTTCATCGTGTTCATTGCACGTTTCATTTTCATGGAGTTCAAAATCTTGTGGCCTGAAAATGTTGGGGTTGAATGGATATATTCCCGTTTTGCGGAACCCACTGTGGGTTCTGCTGTGGCTGCACGTAGACTGGCTTTTCCAAAGAGATTTCTTATCTGGTAAACTGTAACTGTTCGACCAGTACGATTTTTCAGCCATGTTTGGATTTCCTGGCAGTAGAAGTTCTTCAGCGGCACCATGAATATATATATATATATATAACTTCAGCAAAGGTGTATTTAAAACAATAAATAGTTCGCAGGAAGTGCTCTTTCCTCCTGCTCCAAAACCAACATCAGAGTGAGTGATCGACGGAATCAAACACATAATCTCCCGAATGTGAACCTTGCACATTATCGTGGAGGCATCTCGCTCGGTGGTATAGAATTAAACACAGGCTTTTTAAAGGGACAAGTAAGGAATGCTATTTATTATTCTACAACTTATTATTTAAAAGCCACGCATTATTAGAAGGCTCAATGGCAACGTCCATATTCGTGTAAATGGCTCCGGAAGATCAGTATAACTCCGTGCGGTTAAACATGATTGGCATCCCTAGCCTTGGATAGTACATTTTCTTCTAAATTCATCTAGTTACTGGCCTGTCTCAAAATACCAAACTTTTTAAGGCAGTCTACTGCTGTCAGATGTGGAAATCCCGCTGTCCAAGCAACATTAGTAATTCATCTGGAAATATGATCCACACAATGTTCATTGGTTCAAAAGTGGTTTGAGCTATGCTGCCATCCTGCTGGAACCAAAGCTCACCTAATTAGCATCCACTTGAAAGATATACATTTCCGTATATTCTATGCGTTGATGGTCACAGTATGGTTTACATCTTCAAAACAGTATGGAGAGATAATTTAAACGGCAGAAGCGGCTACTTACACATATATGTACTGTGAATGCAATGGTTATTCTCACAATTCGGTGGGTTGCTTGTCAATCTAGTAACGAAATTTCAGACAGAAATGAGTCTCGCCCTGACAATCAATTTGTTCAAAATATCTGGTTGGCAATCTAAGATAACAGAAAACTGCCTACATAATGTCAATGGATTAGGTTTATCACTGTCAACGAACAACTTGAATGGAATGTTACATCATTATAAGCATACGACAAACGCTTGTTTACGACAGCTTCAAAACAAATGAATGACAGGTAGTTTGGACGGCTAACCGCCGGTTCTCTTATTCTTGCGATATTTTCAGCTGTGCTCTGTGCGCACTACAAATGAACTTATCAAGTCCACTGTCCGCGGCTCTGAACTCTAACCTATTGCAGAATGGGTTTATGGAATGGAATTCTTCCTGATGTGACACATTCAATTATCTCTTCAGTCTTCTCTGATTGATTTAGAATCAATTCACTTTGTAATGATAAACACACCTTCGTCCAGTTATTTCCACTGTTGTTTAAGTAATTGGACAGAATACACTGCATAACTGCGTAGCTGTGAAGCAACATAGCAATAAATTGTAGTGCTCTGGAAACTGTTATATCCCACTGGCAAACCAGTATATTTGGTGATTTTGCTTAGAATATGAATATTTCACGATTTTTATTTTATTGCTCTGAACTTCGTCAGAGGCACTGCGAGTGTTTCAGTAAGTTTATGATAAATCATAACTGATAAAGCTTATTGTCTATGTTATACGTTTTTAGGAGGGCTAGGTGTTTGTCATATGACAGCTGAAAGTGTTTTCGCAGAAGTGATAATGCTTCCAGTCTCGTACATTGACAAGACGTGTGAATGACGGAGAAAGGAATTGTGGATGTTTCAGTCACCCTGATATTCAGAATGGAGGCTCAGTTGTGTTGTTCTACTTTATTTTTTATTCTTTTTATTGTGATCGTTCAATATACAGAATGTTTCATAAATACTTTTACAAACTTCGGGTATGAGTTCCCCACACCAAAAGAAGGAAAAAAGCTCATACAAACATATGTCCCATAATCCTTTTTATTTTCTCGTTAGGAGGTGTTCAACATAGTGGTACACTTATAACACACAACAGTCATAATAAATGCTCAAAATGTCCTCCTCTTGCTTCTATGCATGCCTGTACTCGTCGAATCATGGAATATCACACCCTTCCAAGAACTCCGGAATGGTGGCGAATGGTTTCGTAGACTTCTAAGACACGTCGATGAAGCGTTTCTGCATCCGGGATGGTATCTCCATAAACCAATGGTTTAAAATGCCCCCAGAAGTAAAAATCCACAGCACTGAGGTCGGGAGAACGTGAAGGCCATGGAACTGGTCCTCCTCTGCCTATCCATCGTAAATAAACGTAAACAAGTCTCCGTGGCAACATTTCGTCATCTATCGTATGTAGTACGATAGGTCAAAGCCTTCTGCGAGTGCATAGAGAAATGAAGTTTTGAGGTTGGACTCCGAAGGCCGTTGAACTCACACTTTCATTGTGACAGGAATAATGCGAAAACCAAGGACTATGGGACATATGTTCATATGAACTTTTTCCCTTCTTTTGGTATGAGGAACCCATAACTGAAATTTGTAAAAGTGTTTCTGAAACACGTTGTAAATATACAGAGAAACGTGTTTTATATACCACGTGAATATGTCCAATTAGTTGCGATCTATACACTAACGTAGCATAGATGTCCTCAAAGCCAAATAACATATATGCGTGCACGTAACATATTAGTGTTAAATAATAATAATAATAATAATAATAATAATAATAATAATAATAATAATAATAATAATAATAATAATAATAATAATAATAATAATAATAATAATAATAATAATAATAATAATAATAATAATAATAATAATAATAATAATAATAATAATAATAATAATAATAATAATAATAATAATAATAATAATAATAATAATAATAATAATAATAATAATAATAATAATAATAATAATAATAATAATAATAATAATAATAATAATAATAATAATAATAATAATAATAATAATAATAATAATAATAATAATAATAATAATAATAATAATAATAATAATAATAATAATAATAATACAACCCTTTCAATGTCAATTCTCCATTACTGACAGCACCCAATGCTTTGTTCAATTCCGGTACCTTTTGTCTTGAGATAATTGAACAAAATCGAAAGAAAAAAAATGCTACAAAGTAAACATAAGCTCTTATTTCCATAACTTCTAGACAGAAATTCAATTTTATTCTTAACATATTTATTTTCCACAAAGTGTAACCTCTAAATATATTGAAATTTCCCTGGAAGATAAGCGGAAGGCTAAAATGTACTTGTTCTATTGGATTACATATAACGTTAGTACTCTTGTATTTTTTCGCTATTTCTAAAATTATAATTAGTGATCCCATTCAGACCAAAGAAATGTTGCATGGATTCTAGTGGTTGACTTAAAATTTCGCTACGAATTTTTATAGGAATACACTGAAGTTGTTACAACAAATCAAAAGGGACTGTTATTTTAAATAAAATAGGAATTCAAATTGTTCACAAAACTGTTATAGCAGTAAAGACAAGTCACAAAGAGGTAAGTGCTTCTCTAGTTGAAATATTACAAAGGCTGTTTGACAACATGCCAAAGGGACTGCCAAACATTTTGTCATTGCAGAAAAAGAGGCCATACTTGTCAAGAAATGAAATGTTTCTCATGCTGCGTAAAATGCAGTTTCGTAATTAGTTTAGATATATCATATAATTGTTTACTACACAATTGAAAACTCTGGTTTCACTTAATCATCCTGTACATAGCGTCCCCATGGAACTAAATGAAGGATAATTTACCATTTACTCTTCGTAAACTAGACAATTGTAATGGGAATGAGGTTACACTCGTAATTAAAGAAAAACAAGTAAACTGAACCAGGCGCGGCTCTGGGCGAATTGATTAAGTGACTCGGAAAATTGCCTAAATGAGCAAAATCAGCATCGCAAAAACGGATTTTACACTGAAATAGTGGTTTTGAATTTCGATGGGGCTTCCCTCTGAATATGAATCCGAAAGTTCCTTAAAATTACCTTTATTTAAAGAGTCCTCGCTTTCATTATGTCCACGAAATGTCCTTTCTTGTCTACTTCCCTAATGGGATATTGCATGGGACCCTCTTAAGCTTAACGTTCTCATTGTATTTTACAATATATAGACGTGAGCTTTCCCGAAGAGCGTCTGCAGTTTTGTTTACTGTTTTTTTCTCAGCTCCTTCAATCCGACACAATCATTTTCCTCATATCAACGAGTCTTAAATTTCCTGGTGTATTTTGAAGATGCTCCGCTGCAAAGTTTTGCTAAACATAGCACTGGTGTTGGGCATTTACCACGATGCGTTTGTTATAATTTTTCCATTAAGAAAAGGTTGTTTGGAGAATGGAACACACGAAGTCGTGCGTAGGATTCATTGTAAATCTTTTAAATATGAAAAATTAAACACTTCAGATATCAGACAATAATCACTGATCACATAAAAAGTTACGTTTTTATGCAGGATGCAAACTGATAATAAACAGTAGCACGCGGGGCTACTGCATGACAGGCGGGGCTCGCTTCAAGCGGGTTATCACTTATCCAACAACTCTATATCCAAATAAACGAAAAAGTGGGAAGATGGTCCTACCTTGTGTTGGCAACACGAGTTGTTGCGGAATATACGGCTTCTATGAATCGAATCCGTAGTCAATGCATTCTGCCCCTCCAACCTCTCCTCAATCGCCGCATGTGTTACGGTCACCTTGGCCTCTTAAGCTGTCGGGAAGTAAGCTAACTGCATTATTGACATGCGAGCGCGAAGAGAGCGGCTACAAAATATAGGTTGGGGAACTTTTATAAAGGAAAATTAAATGCTACAACATAAAACACAACCATGTAAGTTATTCAAAAACAAGTAGGTGACTTGGCTATTCAAACGCATCAAGGAAGAACCGCTCCTGAACGCAATACTTGCGTCTCTTCTCATAAACTAAACTGAAGCTTTCTAATATAAATTGAAAATATGTTTACTTGAATAAAGGGATCGCAATGAGATAGAAAGTTCAATATATTAGTAAGTTTAAGAGCTCATTTCATCTTGGTATGGAAAATAAAAGTGTATGGTGGGGAATGCAAGGGTTTGTTCTTTCTCTCCAAAACAACTATTAGAGAATAAAATATATTAACAGTCTTATTCCTTTCTTTAAAAAGGTCATTCCTTTTACCAACGATTCAATAATGTTTATTTCTAATGTGATAATTAAGACATATGAAAGCCAAATTGAGTCAAAGCATTTTCTACGATATCATTGTGTATTTCTTCGCAATTTCTCGTAAGAATTTAGTACTGTTGACGAGTACCCCTTTTTAGCCTTAGGTTAGAATTAAACTAAGTTCAACTGAACTGAGATTTGAGTTATAAGGAGGAAGTGGGATATAACTAACTTAATTTGTGAAATCAATTATTATTATATGCATAATTTTACACGGCCCGATTATTCTAGTATCAATACATTGGGAGTGATAGATATTATTTACGATGTGATACATAAACGTATAAAAAGTGGCTTTTATTCTATACCAAGCAATGTTTTGCATATGCGGAGTTTTTGGATGCCAAACGCCTTTGATAACATTCCGTATAACAAAAAAGTATTTTCTTTATATGTAAAATATAAATAACTTCATTAGAAATGGATATGTTAATATTTATAGAGCTATTTCGGAAACTATCCAAAGGACCTTTGTAATTCTTTCTTGGATAAAGATTTCTTCTCTGTATTTATAGGCTATAAAGACCTGAGAGCAAACAGCGCTGCAATCTGGTGGAGGTTATGTTTGATAAGAGGCAATTATTTTACTTAACCTTAGTAGGAGCATTAATATCATATTTAGTGATGTAGCGTGTATTTCGATTCTTTGAAGAAAATGGCATACTATGTCTGGCGCGATTGCGCACTTTATCTGTTTCCAACTGCTATTTCAGCTGCTCCTTTTATGGCCCTTCATCTCATCTATGTTTCAAATTATTTAGCTTCAAAATGGCGCCCGCCGCGGGACTCGAGAGATACACCACGTCGTGAAAGGATAAAATGATCGTGATTTGGAATTGCGTCTACGAGTGGACATAAGTAAAGACTCATTGTAGAAGAAAGAAAGAAGAAAGAAGAGAGAAGAAAATAATACAATACAAAGAGCAATTAAAAGACCATTAAAATTTTGTTTAGTAGTAATAAATTTATGTTATTAAGGAATCAGAAGATAGTTACAAAGATAGAGAGTAGAAAAGGATTAGATAAGAGGGAAGAAGTAGAAAAACCAAGTAGGGAAGTAGGAATGGATAAGGAAAATGAGTCAACGATGGAAATACCAAAGCAAATTATGGCTAAAATAGATAGTTCACAGAATATTAATAGTTTCAAACAAGATATGAGTAATATGGAGACTAGATTAACAAAAAATTCAAATAATTTGGAAGCTAGTTTGAGGCAGGAGATTAGTAGTAATGTAAATAGTTTCAGAGAAGAGTTAACACAAAATACTGAAAATATAAATAGTTTGAGAGAAGAGTTAATACAAAATACTCAAAATATGGAGAGTTTGAAAGAAAGTTTAGTACTAAATGCTCAGAATATAAGTAATTTGGAAGTTAATTTGTCACAGACGATTGATAAGAATGCTAAAGACATAAGTGACTTAGAGGTTAGATTAACACAAAAGTTAAAACTGGAAATAGGATGTGAATTAGCACAGGAAGTGAGAGAAGGTAGGAAAGAGTGCAGAGAGAATATGGAGAGATTTAAAAATGAGGCTAAAGAATTAAGGGAAATGATTCAGGAGACTAGGTTAGGTTAGGTCAGAAGTGAACAAAGAATTAGAGGTATTCATCAAACAGCAAACTGAGATAAAAGATAAACAAAGTGTAGGTCAGAATAAAGATGAATGTGGTAATAAGGTAAATAAAGAATTACAGAGTTGTCTGGAATATAATGTAGGAGAAGTAAATGGTGAAATAGTATCACTTAAAGATAATGTGAAGGAAACTTTAAATGTAGTTAAACATAAAAATGAAACGGGTGTTAACTTACCAAACAATGAGTGTAATAATACCTATGGTTATCAGACCATGTGTTGTAGATTCAAACAATCAGTATTTTGATGTGAATTGTAACGTGTATGTACACAAAATGTTCTCACAAACACACATAAATGACATTGGACACACATACACCACATAAAATAAGTTTGCTAAATTCCGAACAAAGAAATAACCACAACACAAACCTAACCTTAAAACAGCTTCATGGTAAAGATACACACCCAACAGAAAAGTTAGGAACCAAATTCTGGATGCTTGCAACGCTCAGGTTAGCCAGCAGAGTAAAATTTATGACACTAATGTTTCAAAAGTCACAAGTACGAAACATAAAATAGAATCAAACCTTGCGTTTGATACAGAGAAACTTACAAAAATAATAATGTGGGCGAATCACCCAACGTAAAACGAAAAACAGAGAGTTCTTTTGTATATAAATTAACAGGTTAAATTGAGTTAAAATGTTCTTTATGTTCTATTTTTTGTTTATTGTGATTAATTTAAAAATGAAATCATAGAAAGATAATTTAAAAAATATACATGCAATAGTAGAGTCAGGTAGTTGTTAAATGTTTATTTATTGTTATATTTTATGCTATTGATCATTGTTGTAAAATATTGTTATTGGGGCTTTCTTCGAAATATATGAAAACACATTGTTAAAGTGTTTAAATAAAATTATTTTCCATATATTTCGAAGAGGGGCATTTTGAAGCAGTTATTTTAGATATTTTATGTTGTATGAGAGGAACAGTTGGAGGAATTGTAATGTTTAATGAAATGGATAAAATGTAAGGTAGGTAATGTCTAACCATGACAATCTCAAATGAGAGGAAGTTGTTAAAAGTTTTAAAGATCTTTCTTCTGCTTAAGAACGTCGTAGGAGAAAGACCTACATTTGTCTCTCTCGGAGGTTGTGCAGAATTAGATGCTCAAATAGCGTGTGTGTAAGAAAGAAATGGTTTTGACTTCACTCTTCGTCAGATCATTCAACTGTAGTGCTCATCTGCAAATTCGCAGGTTCTTACTCTGCAAGGATTCAGTATTGAGTATTTTATAAAAGGATATCTACAGATCTTAACATTGTGATAGGATTTAATAATGGTTTTAGTAGAATAAATTGCAATGCTTTGAAGAAGATAACATTTGTTATTGTTTTCTACAAATTATTCTCGCTCTGATACTACGGCTAGAGTGAGTGAGTGAGTGAGAGAGAGAGAGAGAGAGAGAGAGAGAGAGAGAGAGAGAGAGAGAGAGAGAGAGAGAGAGAGAGAGAGAGAGAGAGAGAGAGAGAGAGAGAGAGAGAGAGAGAGAGAGAGAGAGAGAGAGAGAGAGAGAGAGAGAGAGAGAGAGAGAGAGAGAGAGAGAGAGAGAGAGAGAGAGAGAGAGAGGACTCATTGCTCCAGAGCGCCGAGGCATACTTCCTCAAGATCGACACAGAAGGTGAGAATAATTAACCACCTTCCATCCCTAGCGCCTTTTGCACCAAATTATACAGCGTCAAAGACCATTTTAAATACCGTATGACGTCGCTCTCTTGAGTAAGTCTGAATACTATTGAAAATTGCTCACTGGAATGCATTTTTTGTCTCACTGTTGAGCACGGCATCCGCTCAGTGGAACGCTTTCGTACTGAAGCATCATGTAAAATGTAGTGAACACAGTATTTTCTATGTAAGCCAATCGGCATCCAGTTGGTATCTCATTCCAAATTGTCACAGTCTCACTTTAATAACGGATTTAGGACTTTACAGATTGCTATCTAAAGCATAATACTCGACAAATCTCAAAGTAATTTGTCCATCTTTACGACATCTATGAGTCGAGAACTTCTGGAATGCCACTCTACGATAAAGTGAAGACACTTCTTGGTACAGTGGGCGTTTGTTTCGAAGAAGTAGTGGCAATTTGAAGCTGTAAGAGAGTCTTTCGTCAAGAAATTCGCACATCTCAACCTTCATGTGTTTAGAGAAGGATGTGAGGCGAAAGTATTACAGGCCTTATTGTTGTTTTTAAGAAACTGCGATTGCACGAAGGATCTTTGAAATATAAAGATAACTGAAAATCGAACTACACAAAAATCTGTACTTGAAGCAGTTAAAATACAAACGTATTTAGTGTTAATATCTTGCTCCACTACACTATGATTTAAACGACCACGCTCATTTGAAGAGGTATTTTTAAGAGTGGATAGGAAGATATGTGCAATCGATTGACCGCAGAGATCACTGATATCATGTTATGTTACTTTTTTAATGTGAGGAATGCTGAAGTACACAATTTATTATATTATGAAAGAAAATCTTAATCATTTAAAGTTTCTTGCGTGACAAGATATCTAAATTCGTGTTTGAAACGATATCTTAAATGTTTGGATAACAGTCTGAACAACTTCTGTAGGACAACGTTCTTAAGTAAGCCATTAACACTATACATTTTCATTTAGCTGACTTCAGCCACATCTGTACATAAGCATTTTTTTAACATTATGCATTCGAACCTAAAAATTGTAGGAAGTGAAGATAGTAAAAAAAATTACTAGAAATTTAAGCGCCCCAGTGTGCAACGGAAAATTATTGTGCGTTGCAAAAGGCGTGAGGATGGATTATTAATTTCTCTCACCTTTGGTGACGATCTGGTGGAATTCTTGTAGATGCCTCGGTGCTCTGGAACAATGAGTCTTATCTCTAATCGTAGTCTCGGAGTGAAAGTATTTTATGCTGCAATGGTTGGAAAATAACAATTCTCCTCCTTTAAATAAATTGGGATTTATTCCGCTTATTAATAAGTTCTGCTACTATTTTAAATGACGTAGATTCTGTCCTTTCACATTATACTTGTAGTTTAGTTGCATTGATGGACTTTATGTCTCTGGCACATGCTACTAGTGCAATCCAAATGCATTTACAACTAAGACTTTTTCTGCAGACTTGCAGAGCGACTCCAAAAACACATCTTACTCTCAGGACTGTTCTTTGCAAAATGACGCTAAGCTATCTCATTATTTTGAGTTCTCTGCATACGATGTTTCTAGAACAATTAAATTACTTTTCTCTTATTGTTCCACGTCACCACATTACGTAATTGCATTATTGTAATTACAAATAGCAACAGTGTTATGTAACATTTAACTTGCGTTGTATCATTCCGTGGCCTAACCAGTAATTGTGTGTAGTGTTTAACGCCCGCTTTTACTACATACGGCACCGCAGGCAATGACACTGATGATACATGAGATGAACATGGAGCACCGGTGGAATGAGATGGCGGGGGAAACCGGCGATCACGGAGAAAACCCGCCCCAGCGCCGTATTGTCCACTACAATCTCACTTTGCGGTCGCCTAGGATCGAACCCGAGCCGTCTTGGTTAGAGCCAAGTGGTCTAACCACTGAGCCATGGCGCGGCCAGGCCTACCCAGTTTAACATTTTCTATTTTGTACAAATTACTTTTTCCAGAACACAGCAAACATAACATAAATCACGTAGAAGTATGCCAAAATCAGGCCCTGCGACTAATAACCGGTGGAGCAAAATCAACTCCAATCACGGCAATGCAAGCCTAAACTGGGAACTATCCAATACATCTAACTTTAGAGGAGCAGGCACTAATACAACATGACAAAATGTTGCGGTTAAAAACAACAAAATGGGAGAAAAGATTACTACAACCAATCAAGATGAAAACACAAACAAGTTTCCTACACAAAGTTACGGAATTAAAAACAGATCTGAATCTTCCTAATTCTAAAGAAAACATTTTAATCAAAGGAAACCCACTGACTTTTGAACCAATTAATATTCAATTAGATTTAGAACAAATAGTTACAAAATCTGAAACCTCCAAACCTGTATTAAAAGCACTAGCATTAGAAACTGTGAACAATGGATACCCACCTGAAGAATGGTTACATATCTACACAGATGGATCTAACTTGGACAACAACTCAGGAGCAGGAATTAAGTGTGCACTGTTCTCATTCTATCAACCAGCAGGATACCACACAACAAATTTTGATGCAGAAGTACCGGCTATTCATATTTCACTCCAACACCTTCTATACAGAATACATAAATTAAAAAATGCTGTCATACTTTCTGATTCTAAAGCAGCAATATGAGCAATAAGTTCATATAAAATGAGGTCAATTCAAATTAAAGAATATCACAAAATGATCCAACAACTTCAAAAACTACAGAAAAGAATTATATTACAGTGGATACCTGCACATTGTGGACTTGCTGGAAATGAATCAGCTGATTTTCTTGCCAAAAAAGTGCAAATTTAATTCAGAACAAAAGTAAAAACTTACCCTTTACATCCATACAAAGATTAATCAAAATAAAATATAAAAATAAACAAAACCAATCAATATCTAACAAATCCAAATATAAAAAAATGGAACATTTTAATTAAAAATCCAGAAATGATTCAAGAAATCCCACGTAAAACTGCAGTAGCAAATTTTAGATTACTTACGGAACATGATTATTTGGCTAAACACTTACACAGAATAGGAATTTATACAAGTCCAAATTCTCCTCTGTGCAACAAAGAAGAAGAAATGACTGAAGAACATCTTTTAACCTGTGAAGTCCTACCTGCCGTACCCACTACGCAGAAATATTGGAGAGCAAGAGAGCTAATGGCTTCATTGCCAAAGCCTAGCATTTGAAAACAACAACAACAACAACAACAACTTTTCCAGAACAATACAGAACAAATTCTTAAATATTTGAAAAAAAATTAAATAACATCACAAGTGCAAATATAGATAATATGTAAATAAATGTATAAAATATAAATATAATAAGCTGACGGGAAAATGCAAAACAACGTATCTTTTGTATATTTACCCTTCGAATAGGAAAGGAAGTGGTGCATGAAAAGAAATAGCGGCGACACACTACCAAGGGATGCGGTGCAACATATCTCTTAAAGATAAGAGAAACAACACACCCCCTTCCGTCAATCCCACCCCCTGCAGCACCGCGCTAACTAACCTTATGAAATCTTGTCACCCCCACAAATCGCGGCAGGGATGCAACCTTCATATACAAATATTCGCAGGTGCTCGTGACGGTGATATTTAGTGTGGAAGTCGTTACCGTGCAACCGTGCTGGGCTGGTTATCTGTACACACACATTCCTCCGGGTGCATACGCCACTAAGTCTTGCCCGAGATGGAAGATAACAGACGGGAGCGACGTCGCTTCTTCTTTTAAATATCTAACATGAACAAAAACGTCGCGACGGATTGGCAGTTTTCCTTATCGGCGGTTCCCGCAACTACCGTGTACAAAACATAATTTCACAAAGAAACAAGCTTTCTGCGCTCTGATAAAATCCGACCCTGCATGTTCAACGTCGAGCTGGAATTTTGTAAACTCTTCTTGTTAAACTCTTTAATTATTACTACTTACATATGGATTGAGTTATCAGCAACAGATTAAATCTCTACTACTCTATTCCGAGTCCATTCGATCTGTAAGAATGGGGAGAACTATGTGATAGATTTTACTAAAACAGAAGATTCCTTCATCTACAAGCGTGTTCCTAAATTTTCCAACTGTTGCATTATTTCATAAAATCTACAACTACTACATATTCTTCTGGTATTACAGTTTATATTAACTAGCTAGTCTACTGAACTTTTTACTATTACCTTTTTTATTACATTTAATTTACTCTCCCATCTTTATAAAATGATCAGCCGAAATACTGTGTAAAGTCTGTCTAGTGAACGGGAGTGCAGTTGGCCGCTCAAAGGAAACTACTCTCCCGCCCACTAATGACCGTCATAAATCTATCTCCACACTTCAGAAATGGAACACTGTCGTTGAGGACCAATAGCAACCCTGATTTTCTCGAAGTGACAGTCGCATGTCTACTCCACGTGGAATCTCAGTTGCCAAAGTTCCAACTTCCAGTTGATCTGTTTCATTACGTGCAGAAATTCGTTGTGTGTCACGATGTGGAGACCGTAGGAGGGAACTGCAGTGATAAATGCAAATGAACTTGTAGATTACTTTCAATCAAGTGAAAATACCCAAAGTGATGACAATCGTGTGAATAACTGGGCCGAGTTATAATACTGGAAAAGCCTCAAAAAACAAAGTTATAACGGAAACTGTTTCTAAGCAAATTCGAGCGCTTATTTTGAACACATAAATATGTGCTGACAAATAATCTTGGTAAGTGGTCATGCAATGAATCTGATAAATTCTGGGTATTCACAGAAATACATTAAGAAATATTGTGACGAAAGGAATACCAAAGACGCCGATCAAGTGTTAAAACAAAAGGAAACGTTTCTCTAAAGTAGATAATTTCACATGCGTTTTAATTCGTCGAGAATTTTATAGATTCTATGCAAAAGGGGGAGTGTCCACCTTAGACGAACTGGTTGCACATTTGCAAGAAATTTGTGATTTTCCTAATGGGCACTGCACTTTGCGCGGTCTCCTAAAGGAGCTGGGTTTCAAATACCGCACTTTGAATAAGTTAAGGGTTATTATGGAGTCCGGTAGAATTGTAGCTTGGCGATATGTGTGTGTGTGTGTGTGTGTGTGTGTGTGTGTGTGTGTGTGTGTGTGTGTGTGTGTGTGTCAAAACTGAGGAAGTTTCGCAGTAATGGACATATGATAATTTATTTAGACGAAACCTCGTACGATACCCATGACGTATCGAGAAAGGTGGCAACCTTGCAGAAAGATCTGGGAGAAGGATGTTCGGTGTTGTAAAACGATTATAAGGGTTCGTCAAAGGCAGCGGCCGTCGTGCACACCAGTCAACTAAACGGACTTTAAAAAAATCTTTACTCTCTTTACTGCCCATGGTTTAACGATGTATCCCTAAAATTTTAAAATATACGTTACAATTAATTGGAATGAATTGCTCTTTCACTCTAACCGTATATAGGCCAAGTATGGAAAGGTAGAGTCACACTGAAAAATTCAATGTTATAGCCGGGATTTGAATATCGGATCTTCCTGTCTCCGTCCGACTGCTTTTAACCATTTCCATTAATTTACCTAATAGTGGTCCAAACTATAAAGCCAGGGCCTTAAAGTACTTACAACATAAAGTCGTCATTAAGGTAGTTGTCTCATGTGTTCATGAGAACTCCTAATGGTTTACTGGGAAAAAAGTGAGTCAGTTGGAGAATTAAGTGTCATGCTGGCGTGTTGGCCATGGTAGCTCGATGGTTAAGAGCAACCGGACGAAGACCGGAAAATCTGTGGTTTAAATCCCAGCTATGGCATTGAATTTTTCACTCTGACTACCTTTTGTGACCTACACACGGCTAGTGTGAAATAATTAATTCCATTAATTGACTTAAAAGTGGTCTGAAATATAGAGCCCGGACCTTAAAGTACTTACAGCACAGAAAGTCGCCTTTAATTTCATGTGTTTATGAGAGCTCCCAGTAATTTATCGGAAAAATACGAGTCATTTGGATAATGTAGCGTCATGCTGGCATGTTGGTCATGATAGCTCAATGGTTAAGAACAGCCGGACGGTTCAAATCCCTGCTATAGCATTGAATTTTTTAGTCTGACTGTATCTTTCTACAGCCTAATAGTCTTGCGTTTCTTTGGACACATTAAAAGAATTTTACTTAATACATTTAGAGGTAACTAAAACACTTAAGATACGCTATAAAGAACAAAAAATAAAACGCCAAGAAAACAATACAAAAGCAGTGTTCAACTGAATGAAGAGTTTTTTTATAATCATTATTTGTAGAAACATATAAAGTATAACCAATCCAAATTTCTTGACCGTTCATTCAGCGGTTGCGTAACCAGAATTTATAGAAGTGTCATGTGTTAGTTTACTAACACTAGACTACTAAGACTTCTAAGATTTACGTGTCTTGAAAATATTAAAATATATACAAATAGGGTTAGTATTATCAATAACCTCCCGACGTCTCTGTCTGTATTTAGCCTTAGTTTACACTTGCCCAACTGCTTCACATTTCTTTGGTGGTATTTAAAGAATATTACACGAGACACTAAAGAGTTAATGAATACTTTCAGGACTCTATAAATAAAAGTAAAAAACCCATAAATTACTATAAAAATCACTGTTAAGAATCACAAACGCCACAGTTTGAAATAATTTTTCGTTAATGTAGATAAGTGACTACCTCTCAACACAATGTTGGTTTTTTTTTCTCCATTTATACCCCGCCCTTAACTCCAATGGTCATATCGGCGGATTTTCACCTTTGGAACATATCGAAGGTGTTAACTCGTATTCGTTGGGTTTTAATCATTAGATCACGCACACATTGACACTTTCATTCATACTTCCAGACTGTGGGGAAGATGAGGAATTATGAGAAAGCTCACCACCCACACCTCAGGGAATCGAACCCGGGATCCCTAGCAAGGCAGGCAGGTGCTCCACAGACCGAGCTAATCGGCCAACCTCAACACAATCTTGTTTATTCTCAAAACTAATATACGCAAAATTTCCTAAGGAAACACAAGACAGTCAAAACAAAAGGCTGTGTCGATATTACAGAAACAGCCACACAGTATCGTTGAAGAGTCATCCTTCTCCGAGGACCAGCAGTCTTCGATCTTTTGCCATTCTGGGACTCAGTCCCCTACTGGCATGATGATAGATCTATAATAATACACGGTGGGTAGAGATGGTGGTCTTTTTATAAAGTGTTAAATGTTGTAGGATAAAAGAGAGGATATATTGTTAATTATAGAAGACCACTGAGGTTATGATGGGCCTAAGGTGAGGCTGTGACGCCTGTAGGTTTCCCCAGGCTCAATGTCATATTCCCCGAGACCTGGGATAAGTTCATTGAAGCTGTAGGGAAGATGGGAATAGAATTTTTGAGAGAGTTTGAGAATACGGTCATTTAATTTTGGTATGGATAAGTGTGAATGGATGTTTTCATGTTGCTACTCGAAGGTATAGGTACTGAAGTATTTAAAATTTGTAAAGGTGAGTTTTTTCGATATTACAGAGGATATCAATATTACACAAAATCGTTGCTCCTTTGTTATTTTATGAGTCCGGAAAGTGCAAATCTGTAGCCATTACATAAGATTAAATAATTAATTGTGCAAAATGGAAATTAGTTGAAAATTCTAAGCTGGAAAGTGGTTTTTGCATGTGCGAAAGGTTACCTGTGCCACTCTGGTTGAAATCTGTCAACAAACTTATTTCTGTACTGCCCGGACTATTCTTAATAATGAATAAATGTTGGTGATCTTCATGCAAAATTATGTGAAACATGGGCAGAATCAAGTTTCGTCTAACAATTTTTTAAGTTTTGGAAATTCTGCATGGTCTTTGAATATTCTTTTGCAGTCGAAGAATCTTTAAGTCAGAACTGTGGAATAGTTTTTTAAGTAAATATAGTAAATAAATATTAAACTTTAGTACCTCGTCTTTAGTCACATAATAATCTAATAACATAAAAGCATATAATTTTCACATAATGTTTAACCTCCTAACATACGCAAACAAAAAGAGGTGAAGCTGGTGAGTATGAAGATTTGAACCTCCCAGACCAGCAAATTCAAGTCTGCAATAAAGATACTTAGTCTGCGAAAATCGACAACAAATATTTCACCAGCTGTTAATAGAAACTATCGCCTCACTGATTTCTAATATTAGCTGTTTTCTTTACACAATTATTTAGCGTTTATTACAACGTAACTACAAAGAAACCGATGTAAATATTTCTTACTGAGGGGAGTTTTGGCGTTTAGAAACTTCAGTGCGTACATCTACAGCACTAAAATGAAGATTATCAGAGATTTTGAAACTGTTTATTAACGCACACATTAGTAGTGTTTGATAAAAGGAAATTAAGAAATAAATATACATTCGTACCTTTATAAAAAGGATCAATTGTTTTTTTAAGCTCAGTCTTAATTTTTGCTCGTATGTTACATCATCACCATCTAAGTACATTACTCGGAACAACATTAAACCGGCTTTTGTTTTTATACTCTGCAGGGTACTGCAGCTAATTTGTGCTGCATGACATTGTCAACAAATACTCTGTAAATTCTTTTTAGCCTTCCAGTATTTGCACGTCCGTCACAAAGAATTGGGATTGTAATGGTGAAATAATATTATCAAAATCAATTGAATACACTTTCACAGTATCCTATGTATGTACTCATAAATCAATTTTCTGTCTTTGTAATATTAGTGTAGATAAATAAAATCATTTCGATGTGATCACAATTTTAAACAAAATTTAAGGTAAAAAAGGTAAAAACAAAAGGTAATTTTAAACAAAATGTAAAGGTATTGTGGGCTAAAGCAGTGTGTAATGAAATATGTTGAAAATCTGCGCTCTCACACTCATCGATCTTTTGAACACTTCAGCAATTGCTTGCCTCTCAAAACTGCATCTTTCTATGCTCTTATGGCATCCTACAAGTTTTTAATTTTCTACCTTCGGACTTTGGATTAGTACAAGAGATCGCGAACTTAAATACAACTTATGTAAAAGCGTAACTTACTCTTTAAAGGCTAAAGGTATTTTATCAGAGATTAAAAACTCTTAAGTGCTATCAGAAGTTATGACAAACATTCTATAAAATATGAGTAGGCATTACTTATGTCCTAACGACAACATAAACCAATTCAAGGCTATAAAGTTGAAATATAGACATTGCTAACAACGTATTTTAGTTACCTTAGTGAATCTGAAGAAGCGGAATAAGAGAGAAAGAGTGAAAAGGAAGAAACAGGGGAAAATAAAACTAGTTGCTGTATTATTTTCGCCTTCCTATTTACTCTTTATTCATTTCTTCCTTAATTTTTTCTCATGTTCTCCTCTTATTCCTGCTCTGTTTATACATATTCTTCTTCTATCCTTTCTACACTCTTCTTTTCCTTAATATCTTTTCTTCTTACCTAAAGTTTTCTATTCTCCTCAGTTAACAAAATCGAGTATTTTATTTTTCTCTTCTTTTCTCACGCACTCATTTATTTTCTTCCGTTCTTCTTTTCGCAGCTTTATCTTTTCTGCTACATTTTCAACTTATTATAGTTTATGTCATCTCTCCCATTTTCTTTAACATTTCTCTTATGTTTGGGCTTCACTATACTATCCTGTTTTATCTTTTCTACATATTTTCCTTTTATTCTCCTTCCACTCTCATCCTATTTTATTTATCCACTTACCTTATGTCTTTTGTCCTGCTTCTCCAGTTAGCTGATTTCTTTTCCATTCGCCTTTTCCCTTATGCTCTTACGTATTACAATGCTTTGCTTCGTTCTGTTACTGTACCCTTTTCTCCTTTTCTTTTTTAAAGTTTCTTCTACTGCTACTATTCTCTTATTTAGTTCTTATATTCCTCTTCACATTTTTAATTCTTATGGTTTATCTTCCCGTTCTTCTTCCATCTCATCACCTCATCCTTCCGTCTTTCTTTTCTTTCTGGGTAACTGTTTTTCGTGTTGTGTTCTTTATTTTATCTCCTTTGTCCCTTGCCTTCCTTATTCTTGCTTTTTTTATATACTGTTTTCTCTTAGATCTCATTTCTTCACTCAAGCTCTCTCTTAAATGAATCCCGCTTTTTTATTCCTCCCTTCTATTTTTTGTCTTGCTTTTCAAACTTATGTTTTTCTGTTTATCTTTCTTTTCTACTCTTACTTTGTCCCTTTATTCTTCTCCTTTGACTGAAACATTACTTTTTTCTTTGGTTTCTTTACTATCTATGTTGGTGATTTTCTCCTTTTCTTTTCTGTTTGTTTATTGTTTCCCTTTCTCCTGATAGCTGATGTATTTACTCCTCTCACCTATTTTACCTGTTCGTATTTTGCCCTTTCACCTGTTTATCTCTTCTGTTTCTTTTCTCCTTCTGTCCCTCCCTTTTACATTTCTTACTCCTATTTTACAGTCTCTCCCCTGCATGTACTTACTGATACCCTCATTTCCTCCCTGCCCCTTCTAACCCTTCATCTTTCAGTATTATCATCATCTTCTACTTTTCATTCCCTGCAGATGGTCCAAAATTTGGGACTCCAGGGATTTCATCCTTGCATCTAAAGCAGAGTAATGACAGACGTGCGTTGGAGTAATGCATTGCAGTGCCAATATCTGAGACTTGCAATCGTGATGATAATAATAACATAGGTTATGCCACAATAAACATGGCTTGACGTGGACCCCTCCCTCACACGTTGTGACCTCTTGACCTGACCCTGATGAATGTTGACAATTCCTCTTGTGCGACAGGAATGTGCACCCCTGTGGACCTTCGGAGGGGCGTGTCCTCACGAAATGAGTTATAGACATCGTAAGCGTCCTTAATAGCTCATCGGCGTGATGGTCCTGTCTTCACACCCAGGTAGTGGCTTAGCAGCTAATATTTGCGTTGTATTGCTTTCAGTACCGAGCGGCGTTTTACTGCGCGGCCAATAAACGTCACGTATCTTTGTGTAACACAATTTATGGTGTTTTAAGTACACACATCGAGAGGAGGAAGATGAAGAAGCGGTGTGCTTTGGCAGACCTCCTGCTGCTTGTTAGTGAACGAACATCCAATACTCGCGCCAATATCACTATCAACGGGGGTTTATACACAGTCACTTAGTTAATGACTCATACTAATTAAACAGCATGCTTATAACCTTTTTCTATCTCGTTCCCAAACTTTCTACGAACAATAGATTGCCATTTCTACTCTGACCATGTGTTTTGAAAGAGAAATTAATAATAATAAGAATAATAATAACAACCTAATTTATATAACACTTAGAAAACATTTCTTCTATGTAATTATAATTACGTATACTATTATAATTCTATTGTCAGTTATTAACACTAGGCACTACCATACACAGGAATTCTTAAGCAGTTGGCTTCAAGTTATCTGCATTCAAACTTTATCACTGCAAAGTAACTAAACAAAGAATGAATCTTCAAATCCAGAGGTTCCGGGTTTGATACACGGTTGGAGACCAGGATTATTCATTATCCTCCATAGAGTTTAGAAGTGCGAATGTGGTGTGTATATGTGGGCATGTGGTTTAAATTTATTGTAATAAATAAATACAAATCTAAAGATTAACACACTGTAGGCGCGCGAACGTCACTGGTAATGAGCGGCTGTTATCCAAAAGTTAAATAAAGTGTAGTAGTGGCAAAGGGTCAATGACAAGAAGGCAAAGAAACAATTTTGTAAGCGCCAGAATATTGTACGGGGGATGGAGGCTGTTAGCGACCTGCGAGCTCTAAGGTATAACCCGGAGATAGCTCAAATCCAAGAGATGTTCTCCTTAACTAAATATAGTTGACCTATAGCCTGGAAAGCTTAAATGCTGAGGTTATTCTGCTGACGGGCACATTTTATACGAGGATGAGTCAAATGAATACCTTAAAATTGTAATAAGAAATCATAATTTCGCACCGATATCCTGTAAGTTGGTAAGCGTGCTACAAACAGCGTGCAGAATGGTCTGTAGGTGGCAGCATAGTGCAGATGCACACATATCAAAGCAGTATCAGTATAAAGGTGGCTGCCCCAATTGCGACTTGAACCAGGGAAGAACTGCGTTCTGTTATTCGGCTTTTACGTAATGAAGATATGAAACCTATTGAAATTCATCGACGAACGAAGATTCAGTACGGTAATGCATGTTTGTCACAGCAGCAAGTCTACGAATGGAGTAGGAAGCTCGCAAATGGTTTGACTTCAGTGTAAGATGCTCCATGACCAGGTCAGGCACAACGAGTTGTGACTCCACAGAACATTGCAGTAGGAAAACCGCCCAGTGACACTGAATGACATTGCAGCATGCTTACAGATTAGTCATGGGTCAGAGCTACGCCACGTGGTATATGAATGGTTGCACAGACTACGAAAAAGTTTTTTTTTTCTGAAGGCATTTATGCACTTTGTAAGCGCTGGAGGACTTGCATTGAGCGTGGGGGAGATTATGTTGAAAAGTGATATAGTTTTGTACCACTCCTGCACAATAAATAATATTTAAAAAAATATTTAAGGTTTTCATTTGACTCACTCTCGTATGAAAACCCCTATTAAACTTAAAAACGTTTTGCTTACCTCGACGTATTTACATTCCCCATCTTTTTCCCTAAACAAGCATACATCTCTCTGATATAATTTACTGATTTCAATAACTTACTCCTTAGTATTTCAATTAGTACATTCGCCTGTTTCTAAACCAGTAAATGTATTCTTTTCACACTTGAGAATATTTAATAATATTCTAATAATATAATAATAATAATAATAATAATAATAATAATAATAATAATAATAATAATAATAATAATAATAATAATAATAATAATAATAATAATAATAATAATAATGATAATAATAATGATAATAATAATGATGATGATGAGGAGGAGGAGGAGGAGGAGGAGGAGGAGGATGATGATGATGATGATGATGAGGAGGAGGATGATGAGGATGATGATGAGGATGATGATGATGAGGAGGATGATGATAATGATAATGATAATGATAATGATAATGATAATGATGATGATGATGATGATGATGATGATGATGATGATGATGATGATGATGATGATGATGATGATGATGATGATGATGATGATAATAATAATAATAATAATAATAATAATAATAATAATAATAATAATAATAATAATAATAATAATAATAATAATAATAATAATAATAATAATAATAATAATAATAATAATAATAATAATAATAATAATAATAATAATAATAATAATAATAATAATAATAATAATAATAATAATAATAATAATAATAATAATAATAATAATAATAATAATAATAATAATAATAATAATAATAATAATAATAATAATAATAATAATAATAATAATAATAATAATAATAATAATAATAATAATAATAATAATAATAATAATAATAATAATAATAATAATAATAATAATAATAATAATAATAATAATAATAATAATAATAATAATAAAAGTTTAATTCTATAATTTGACATCTTTCTACATTTCTTCACGTTCTTGAACCTCTCAGTTTTACAATACCTCTTCTAAACCATGTAGCTACTTCCGTTGAAATTCGTATCTTCACCTGCTTCCCCAAATTTTCCCTACCCTATTCGCCATTTAATTCTCTTTAAATTATCAATGACATTTTTATTTGCCAAACTACTAAATATGTTCTATATTTTGATATCTTAAATTCTTAATAGTTCATCTCCATAAACTCATTTCGTTTAATTCTCTATGTCACCAAGTGATCATCAGATTAATTTTTCCAAAGATATCTTTAAGAATTCTCTTGGCACAAGTATTACACCTAACAGCTTTCAGCTGTAAATTTAAACACCGGTTCAAAATATTGCGATATTGTTAGCTTCCATGTCACTTATCTTTCTACACGATGTAATGTTACAGGCATGTGCAACTTCTTCCGGACCTGCGCCCAGTAGGTAGTCGAACAGAGGTTGTCTCTAATCTCTTGCAGTAGCAGCATTACTGCGGGTCATCACAGTCGTTACATACTCGCTAGGCAGCACAAGAAAAACTTTAGCTCACTGAATTGTCCGCAAATAAACTGATTTATATAACCGCTTGAAGTTTCCACATGAGTTTCTAGAATGTTCTGAAGGTGGAGGGAAGAGAAACTTCCAAAATGATTCTGGTTATCTCTCAATGGTGTTTCTGGTATCTACTCTGAGTGAGCACGCCTACACTAGTAGTGTCGCCACTCGAGTAGTATCGTTCTAACCATCCTGTGCATATGTTGCCGAGTGAAACGCGGGGAGACAACAGTGTAGCCAAAAATTTATTTCCATCCCTCCAACCCCTTCAGCAGAAGATGCTGAAAGCAATTGATTGAGCCAGGGCTGCCGGAAGCTGTGCTTGGACGTTAGAGTTAATTGGTATTTTCATATACTGGAAGGTCTATTATTTCAAATCTGAGCATGCTTTGTTTCAATTGTGAAATGTAAATTTAAATTGGGTCTTTTCCAGATAAATTTGCTCATAAATCTCTTAGAGTATTAAATGAGAATCGAATGTAATATTTTGCAACAGAGAGAGTACATAAGTACAAGCTGATGAGCCATGTCACCTTTATTATATTGTGACTTTGTGGGTTCGTGAAATGAAAAGTCCAATTTCACCACTCAAAAATGTTCTTTATTTCCACCGACTTACAGTTTAGCACTTGCCAATTACACAGAATTACGTGCTGCACACAATTATAATTCACCAGTTCGTCCGTTACAATTCCACTTGTCCTCGCGATTACGTAAACTCCGATACACATACACAGTTACGTACAGTCTTCCGTTGCACAATCTTCTCGTTCACTAACACGTCACAGACTAACTCTTACACCAAGAGCTGCGACTGCCTCCTCACTCACTGACTCACTTCGCTCACGGCAGCCCCTTTTTATAGGAATATCGCCGCCTTCTAGTTTCCACAGGAAGGTTCCAGTAGATGAAAGATCCCGTAATTTCGAGAACCAGGTGGACAGAAACAGACGGCACAATGATGTTTTTTCTCCCAGCCATTGCCTGTCACCACTATAAGACAAACGAGGGGAGGCGTGGCTAACACGGACCTCCCTTGCTGTCCGCTCCCAGCTGCTTCTATAGGGTGTTCCAACGCTCGCGTGACACTGCTCCCTCCTCAAAGCTGTTCGTCTCGAACAGCACCATCGTAGCGTGCCAGGCGGTCCAGGTGCACCACCAGCATCTGCTCGGAGTCTCAGCCAGAAGTAGCGCTGCCGTAGTTTGTCAATCGTTCGGTTCGCTCCCAGGTGTCCTCCCAAAGTACCGGCGTGCACTTCTTCCAGGACTTCCGGGACCTTACTCCGGGGAAGTACCAACTGCTCTCTCTGCGTCTTCCCATCGGGTGATTCCCATACCCGGAACAGCACGCCCTCTCTGGTCTTCAACGCGTCCCATTGGGCCCAGTACGACTTGTAGGTGGCGCTCTTCGGTGCGATGTCCTCCCAGGTTGGTCTCATCCCTGCCTCCACTTCCCTCAAGAGTGGCCCCAAGTCTGCGTCCGCCAGCTGCTCCCTCCTCAGGCCTGCGCTATCCCAGCCTTCAGCAGGCACTGCCACAACTACTCGGACTGCTGCGGCACGCTCCTTCTCTTCCACTCTTGTGCACTGGCCGCACTCTACTGGACAGGGTCTTCGGGACATGGCGTCTGCGTTACCGTGGCTCTTCCCTCTACGATGTTCCGAGGTGAAGTCGTACTCCTGCAGCCTCTGGACCCAACGTGCTGTCTGGCTTTCCAGGTTCTTAAAGCTCAATAGCCAGGTTAGGGCGGAATGGTCAGTTCTCAGGTGGAATGGCTGACCGTACAGGTACTTGTGGAAGTGCTCCAATATCTTTACTACAGCCAGTAACTCCCGTCGGGTGTCGCAGTAGTTCTTCTCTGCCTTGGATAGCGTCTTGCTGTAGTAGGCTATCACCCGCTCATGGCCGTCCTGGATCTGCGATAGGACACCTCCAATGCAATGGTCGCTAGCGTCGGTGTCCACAATGAAGGCGCCACCTGGTTGTGGGAGACCCAAAATTGGAGCACTGCACAGGGTTTCCTTCAGGTGCTGGAAAGCGTCTTCGGCGTCCTCCGTCCACACATAAGGTCGGTGTTCCTCTGTCGGGTGGGTGAGGGGTTTGGCGATGTTGTCGGTCTTTTCCTCTAACTCATTAACGCGGCTCGCGAGGTCTCCGACGCGTTCGTCCACCTGGCCGATCCGCTTGCCGAGTCCCGGGACGTCCTCCCTCACGCCGGCCAACTGTTCCTCAAATTTCGCGGCGAGGGCCTCGTTCGCAACCTTCATTTGTTCCATCTTCTTCGCGAGGTTACCGTTAGCCGTCATCATTTCTTCCAGCTTTGCGGCCAGGTTGTTATTTGCCCCTTCCGTTTTTGTTGTTAACTCGTTCAGCTTCGCCAAAAGCATTTCCACTGCGGATTCCATGGCTGTAATGTTCGATGCTGTTGTCATCCCACTCCTGACACCAGTGTGACTTTGTGGGTTCGTGAAATGAAAAGTCCAATTTCACCACTCAAAAATGTTCTTTATTTCCACCGACTTACAGTTTAGCACTTGCCAATTACACAGAATTACGTGCTGCACACAATTACAATTCACCAGTTCGTCCGTTACAATTCCACTTGTCCTCGCGATTACGTAAACTCCAATACACATACACAGTTACGTACAGTCTTCCGTTGCACAATCTTCTCGTTCATTAACACGTCACTGACTAACTCTTACACCAAGAGCTGCGACTGTCTCCTCACTCACTGACTCACTTCGCTCACGGCAGCCCCTTTTTATAGGAATATCGCCGCCTTCTAGTTTCCACAGGAAGGTTCCAGTAGGTGAAAGATCCCGTAATTTCGAGAACCAGGTGGACAGAAACAGACGGCACAATGATGTTTTTTCTCCCAGCCATTGCCTGTCACCACTATAAGACAAACGAGGGGGGGCGTGTCTAACACGGACCTCCCTTGCTGTCCGCTCCCAGCTGCTTCTATAGGGTGTTCCAACGCTCGCGTGACAATATGGTGCATTGAGACGTGCAGGTCATCTGAAGCTATTAGGCTTATTAACATGCATTACTGTTCAAAGTTTCTCTAGCACATCCCACATCGTTTTTGAGACGTTAGTTGGTAACGTGATTGCTATTTAAAGCATATTTATTCTTTATTTCCTTTCTCTCCAATCAACTAAATACTAACCATTCATGCAGATAACACAAAGAATCTCTGGAAATTGTTAGACTCTGAATTACAACACTAACGACTACAATTTGAATGCACTATAAGGAAGGTGTACTCACTTGTTGAAGAAGCTAGCTCCACAGACGGCACAGAGGTACGTTTTGGGGCGCTGATTGTTGTGAATAAGGTTATGACGTTCCATAGAATCTTTCCTTAGTGTGCTGAAAGGGCAGCTGGTACACTTGAACTTCTCCACATCCTCAGAATGCATCTGACGCATATGCTTGACAAGAGACGAACGATGTACGAAAGTCCTGAGACATACGTTGCATTCGCATATTGGTTCGAAGGTGTGCATCCTTAGGTGGGGACGTAGAGAGTACTTCTTGAGAGCCCTGGGGCACAGAGGACATCTGTATCTCGGGACTGCCTGAAAGGACAGCGTGAAATTGGTCTGGGAATTAAATTTGCTTAAGTATAAAATGTTGTTATATTAGAAGAGGACATGTCAGAGAGAATTAGAACTCGGAGAGGGTGTCCATAGTGGATGTGTACTACGACCACGTGTTGAAGAACTGTCTCCAGAAAAGGGGAGGAGTGATAGAGGAAGAATATAAAGTATAAGATTTGCTGACCTTATATGAAAGGGGTGCAGACTATGAAATGAATATAATTAACAAAGGCTTTGCTAATTAAAAGAAAAGATACACTTATGAATTCATGATTTTTTTTTAATTTTACGTCCTACAACGTTGTCATATCGGAAGGTGAATGAATTGGATGAAATGATGCTCAAATGTGTCCACGGTCCATGCAGCTTAGAGTTACCCAACATTCGTCTTTCAGGATAAGGGAAAACCCTGGAAAAAGCGTTATCCAGGTAACTCACCCTGACCGAGATTCGAACTCGGGACCTCTTGAACGTGAGGCAGACATGCTACCATCTACGCTACCGAGGCGGGCAAATGCATTCATGATTATATAGTGAGGCAATTTTATGGCTTTAAAACAAATTGTAACCGAAAAAGGTAATCTCCTGAATTAACAGAAAACAAAAACTAAGAAAGACATTAGTGAATTTTGTTGATGTATAGAGCGAAACATTGATATTTTCAAGATTATGAGGATAAGTGAGTTGGTAGAGAACTGTGCCGAATAAAATATAAATAGCTATTTTAAAATAGTGAACGAAGGTACAGCAATTTTAAAGCTAGTCCTGGCTTTCTAAGACCTATGCTGAAAGTAGTGAGGAATGGTGAAAACGTTTGGGGCGGTCTTTAACAACACCGGGGAAAATGTTACAATACGTAGACAAAAAGTAAATCGGGAAAGAAAAGAGAGTAAAGAGAACTCTTTGTCTTCACTGGATCTAAGAACTATGATTAATGTGAACGTTTTAATTTGATTGGAATTAACTGCTACTATCATTATAAAAACTAAATATATACTGCCTACTCACCACAAGAAGGCAAGCGGGGCCTGAAGAGGTAGAGGGGTTTGCACTGTTTTTTTTGCTCTGGTAGTGGGTCTGTTGACTATGAAATGAGTATATGAGACTGCATATGAGTCACCCATGCTGCCAGATTTAATGCTCGGTGATAGGTAATGTGTATGGAAGAGTTATGTGACAACACTGTATATTTCAGATGAATGTAGCATCCTTATCATATCCGGAAGGCAAACATAAACATCATGCCGTTACCAAAATAAATTGTTAGACATTCCTCTGCCTTACCTTCTTGTGTTGGGTGTACTATACTAAATGCATAACAAAACTATTATTCAATATCTGTATAAAACCGGTGTTTTCAGTATAGAACATTGATGATTCGATGCATGTTTTTTAAGTCAGTACCGTTTTGCGATTCGCCGCCTCAGCACTACGGTCGGCGTTCCGCGTATGCGCGCTGTTTACCTACTCTCTTGTCTATGCACTGACGCCATTACAGTCTGATTCTTCATTGTATACGTTGGTTACTGAGTGTTTAAGGTGCCTCCGACAATCGTGAGTCAAGCCGATTGTGAAGTACGGGCTGTTATACGATTTCTTAGTGCTAAAGGCGTAAAACCGATCGATATTCATCGTGAGATCTGTGAAGTTTACGGACAAAACATTATGAGTGATGGAATAGTAAGGAAATGGGTGAGAGCATTTAAAGATGGCCGCACAAATGTGCATGATGAAGAACAGAGTGGGCGTCCTTCGGTCGTTATTGAAGATTTGGTGCAGAAAGTGGACGAAAAGGTGAGAGAAAACAGATGCTTTACAATTTTATCATTGTACGACTATTTTCCTCATAGTGTTTTGTATCGCATTGAGACCGAGAGCTTGAAGTACCGGAAATTGTGTTCACGTTGGGTTCCAAAAATGTTAACGGATTTGCACAAAACCCAACGTTTAGGCAGTGCATTGACTTTCCTTGAGCGGTACCACAATGGTGAAGACTTTTAGAAAAAATTGTTACTGGTGACGAAACATGGGTGGCCTACGTCACACCAGAATCGAAACAACAATCCATGGAATGGCGACATTCATCATCACCTTCAAAAGTGAAGTTTAAGCAAACAATTTCTGCCCGGAAAATAATGTGCACAGTTTTTGGGACACAAAAGAAGTATTGCTAGTGGAGTTTCTGCCTCGTAATGAGACAATCAATGTAGCGTCTTATTGTGAGACATTGAACAATCTGCGCCGTGGAATCCAGAACAAAAGACGTGGCAAGTTGAGTAAGGGTATCGTTTTGCCGCATGACAATGCCCGTCCACATGTGACTAATCGGACCAAAGATCTCACGAAATTTTTTCAATGGGAAACTCTAGATCATCCTCCATACAGCCCTGATCTGGCACCCATTTGTTCCTGCACTTGAAACATCTGGGCGGTCAGCGTCTTCAAGACGATAACGAAGTCAAAACAGTTGTGATACAGTGGTTAACACGTCAGGCGGCAGAATTTTATGAGGAGGGTATTCAAAAACTGGTGCAACGTTATGACAAGTGCCTCAATATTCACGGAAATTATGTAGGAAAGTAGATTAAGGTACAGACTTTCATGTAAAAATAAAATTATTGCGATATCTATGCACGTCTGTTTTTAATTCCAAAACGGTACTGACTTAAAAAACATGCTTCGTAGATCAAAATGTTGAAATGAGAGCTTACCCGTCTTTCTGGACCCACTTCCTCGTCGTCGTCATCATCGTTAAGTATCTCCGAATCAGGGACCGGTTCGCCATGTAGCGCCTCGTGAAAGAGAAGCTCTGCTCGGGAATCTGTGATGTAAGGACATTGTCCACAACGGTGATTCCCCTCCGTTTTGATCTCATCAAACACACAAGCTCTTTCTCTGACATGACGCGACAATTCCTGAGGAAGTGCAAACGCTTTCCCACAGTTAGGACACCTGTAAACAAACTCGCTTATTAGGAATTATGACAACATTTTTGAAGATTGATTATAACATTGCCTAATGATATTACGTTATGAACTTTAAATTCTATTTATTTTCTTGTACTTACTTGGAGAGATAGTCCGCGTGTTGTTGGCGAAGATGTTGCTTGAGGCTGGGCACGTTGAGGAAGACGCCACCACAGTGTTGGCAGGTTCTGGTTACATCTTCTGGTCGTTTGGCCGTCATCACGGAGTATCTGTGCTGTTGACTTTGTCGATGAGCCACTGCTTCTTCAGCTGATCCAAATCTAAGCGAGCAACTGCTGCAGTAATAAGCACCTCCATCCCGGTGAGTCAGCATAATGTGGCGCTGCAGACCGAACTTGGAGGATGACACGAACATGCCACTGCATTCCGAGCAAGGAAATCTTGACTGATGCGCATCAGAAGCTGTGCTCTTCTCATCCTGTGTGAAAATATTTTAGTTACTAATAGTTAATTAAATAATTTATATAGCACATTGTGTTTTCTCAGAATCCATAACTGAATACGCTTATAGCACAAAAATATATTAAACATAATTAAAAAATTAAATAAGTGGAACAGCAAAACTATTGTGATTATCAGAATTTGTACTACACTCATTGTTACCACCGGTTAGCAGACTGAGGCTTAGTGGAAAAGAAGGAGTTTCGAACCTCCTTTAGAAACCAGAACTTATAGATATATAACATTAATAGGAAAGGCGTTAAAACATTCTGGCAGAACAAGCATCTGGATTCAGAGGGGTAAACGGTAGCTACAAACTTTTGTTGTACTTAGACATCTGTACGAATAATGAAAAAGTTTACAAAAAGAGTTGACGGCATAGATCCATCAATGCTGCACAGTAGCTATGTTTATTCACATAAAAATAAAACAATGCACGCCATTATTCCTGTTAACTTAATATATTACGCAATGGACTTTTTGGCAGTCCATTAGTTAAATGGGAGACAATTTAATTGTTATGTGATTATAAACAGAAAATTCCGCGGAATAAAATTCATGTTCGATTCTGCACGAACACAATCAAGAGGAAAATAATTGCAATTGCAAAGTTCAAATACATCTACTGTATAGATAGAGTCAACATGAAAAACTCAATGGCATGGCTGGGATTTGAACCATGGATCTCCTGGTTTCCGTCCAGTCGCTGTTAACCTTTCAGCTACCATGGCCAATGTACCGTCCTGACATTAAATTCTCCATTTGACTCATATATTTCCCCGGTAGACCACTAGGGGCTCTCGCATCCCAGATACACCGTTTGTGGCGACTTACTATCGTAAGTACTTAAGTCCCAGGCTTCATCATTTAACTCTTATTATTCATGGCATTGAATTTTTCATGTTGACTTTATCTATTAAAATCCTTAGCCTATATACGGCTAGTGTGGAGAAATTATTAATTTCCATCAATTAACTAAAATAATAAGAGTTAAATGATGAAGCCTGGGACTTAAGTATTTAAGATAGTATGTCACCACAAACGGTCTATCTCGGATGCGAGAGCTCCTAGTGGTCTACCGGGGAAATATATGAATCAAATGGAGAATTTAATGTTAGGACGGCACGTTGGCCATGGTAGCTCAAAGGTTAATAGTGAATGGACGGAAACCAGGAGATCCGTGTTTGAAATCCCGGCCATGGCATTGAATTTTTCATGTTGACTCTATCTATTAAAATCCTTAGCCTATATACGGCTAGTGTGGAGAAATTATTAATTTCCATCGATTAACTAAAACATCTACTGTATATTTAACTTATACCCTTCCTGACCAAGCACCGATTTCGCAAACTGCAATCAGATTCAAGAGAACATAGCCCTTTCATGAATTGTAAAAGTAGGATAGACTAGGGACTTTCAGTAAAGGAAGAATATTAAGTATATATTGAGATTTTAGCTTTGAGAATCTAATGGACATGTCTCAGTGACATAACGTAATTATTTTCGTTTCCATAAACAACAGGCGTGCAGAAAGGAGCTCCCAATTCCATTCTATGAGCATCAAGTATTATGGTGTACAACGCAAAACATTATTAAGAGAAAGGACTAAAACTTTTGTAATCTAGCATTATAGATTATAGTGTATTAGCATTGCTGTGCTCACTCACCAGACGATGTCCTGTCTGAAGGCAATGACGCCGTAACTGCAGATTGTACACAAAACGTGCACCACATTCACTGCAGCATATGAAAGTCCTCTTCCTGATGACTAGTGGGACGGAACCATTTATAATTGACACCAGTTCCTGATGCATGGCACTTTCCATGTGAGTCTGCATCTCCACCGATGTGTTACACTCATGCTTACACAAGGAACACCAATAGCTTCCAGATACCTGAAATGTAACGCAACCGTAATCACATTTTCCAAGTTTAACCGTATTTTGTAATCGTCTTTCTTGAAAGATTAGGAACCATATGAAACCATGAATATAAAACTTGAGAAGGGAGTATGGAAGTAGATCAGCACACAGAAGGAACGTCACTTAAACGCTTGTTAGATGAGAGATTTCAACGCGCGTATGTCACCCCACAATGTAGTTTGCGCAGTTCAGCTGTTTGAGCGGTTTGAGTCTAGCCATAGAAATGTGTCTACACACGGATAGTGTTAAATGAAAGTAAAATAATGAAAGTACAAAAGTTGCAGAGTTTCAGAGAAACAGGAAAAGAAACCACCACACGCCAACAGCAATCGGACAGATTTGACCCGGGTGACGCAATTGCTAGAGTGCTGGCTTTCTACTGAATTGTACATTAGGCAAAGGCGATGGTATCTAGCTTCCCTAGAATTTGACCATAGTGAATTTCCAGCATTACAATAAAGTTTTTTGGCGCTAAAACCTAATGTTTTAAAGTGTAAATATGGCGTTACTTCCACCTAAGACGGTCTTTCAATTAAATTAAACCGAATAATGCCATAAGTTAACGCAGAGTTGAATCCATGATATCCTGTGTGGAGAAGCTAGAAAATGTATTACTAACAGGGGCGGCTGGTGGCTCTGAAAATTGGTGGTTCAAAAAGTTATCCATGCAACTTAATTTTTTAAAGTAACAAAATTTCTTTAAGCCTGTCACTACAGACTGCTCTGCACACAAGTTAACGGTAATTTACAGCATATAACACAACATTCACATTTCATAAAGAGTCTAGAATATTTATCGTATACGTCGTTGTTAAAGTTCCTGTTAAAACATCTTGTTTTTGTTTTGATTATGTGTGATGTTTAGTTTCCGCGTGGCTCTTCCAAGTCGCTTAAGTTCAATTTTTTCTTCTAAGGTCATGTTTGAAAAGGGATGTGCTAAAAGACACTTTATGGAATTCATTGTTTCGTCTTATAACACAGTTACCTGTATTTATATAAGTATTTCTGATGCACTACTCAAAACAGGCAGAGCTAACAAAACACGGCACAAACCATGTGGCTATGTACTCGTAGGTTACATTTAACATAGGCGCAATAGATGCCGCTGCTGTGATAAAAGAACGAACAGGTTAGGCATCCACTATTCTCTGGCAGCTAGGTTAACCAACCACATGCAGCCATACGCCCCACATCGCCCTCCTACTTGCCTCGGCAAAGCCTAGGTTCGTCCTGCCCTATACCTCCCTATTGTATGCCAGTGGTTTGCATCTGGGAGTGAACTACTTGACACCTGCAAACAATACAGCGCGCTCAGGTCCCCTGCACTAGACAAGGTCGAAATGAACTCCAAATGGAACATGCCATTACATTAAAGGGAGACCCAGCATTTTGGTTGTAGCGCAAACATGCTACCCCCTTCAGAAGCCGCCCCTGATTACTAATGCCAGCAGTTTGCAATTCAAGAGTGCTCAACGTTGCGCAATGAAGAATAGAGAAGTTAACTCAAGCCGGAGAAACTTTCAAATATACAATCTGTAATTCCTAACTCCCATATATTATGCTACTATATCTCATTAAATTGCATCGTAAGCGATATTGATGGCATTTTCAGATCTAGAGACTCTGGGGTCATCTGAGCATAATTTTACGCCCGTCACTCATTGCCTAAAGGAGGGCGTTAAATAAAAAGTAAAAAATAAAAGAAACGAACGAAAAGGAAAGAAAAGAAAAATTTGGCTCAATGTCCAAATGCCATTACGTTAAATAAACTTCAACTGCGATTCTTTTCTGGCCTTGTTATTTAAATATCTTTTTATAGTAGACCATATCTGCTTATATTTGTTGAGCTTTAAGTCCAAATCAGGGTAATCTTGGGTAATAGCATAAATAATTAAATTTACAGTTTACCTGTTCAATAACTATATTATTGATCACAATTTTGCATCTTATATATTCATCGCAGAGAGTGCCATTATTTATATGAGCAAACTACATGACTTTATGATATGGCTCAGTATATATATTGAGTTCCATTTACTCTCATCCGATCTTGCAATTTATAACTTGATTACACTGGGCAACAATGAAAATGTTTCGGGCTTAAAATAGTGAATATACATGTATTTCCATCTGCTGAATTAAAAAAAAACACCATAAAATGATAGATTACCTCTTGTTTTGAAGATAAAGTGACATTTCGTTTTTTTAGAGTAAAGATTTTAAATGTGGGGGAATTTTTTTAGGGGAGTTGGCATACCTGTCAAATAACAAAACACAATGAGAGGGAAATCTTAGAGATTAAGTGTGCAAAAGTTAAGGAAGGCATTTTTGTCGGATGACAAAAAAGAGAACTTGTAAAAGATCCTGCATTCGACCAAATTTTGGAGGGGAAAGAAAAGGAAGCTTAGGAAGCCTTCAAGGGATTTTTAGGCAACAAAAGAGATGACAACTACAGCATTTGTTGACAGTGCTCCCGTAAAAATACCGTAAACTTGGATGTAACATGTCCCTTAAGATCCATTTTCTCTGCTCCCACCTAGACTTTTTCCCTCCTAGTTGTGGAGCTGTTCGTGGTGAACATGGGGAGAGATTCCATAAGGACATTTCTATTATGAAACAAAGATATCAGGGCCATCGGAATGAAGTAATGCTTGGTCTTTGTACAGGGATTCTGCGGAACTCCATCACAAGAGGCAAGCTAAAAGACGACGAAGTCAATAGGCCACCACATGATTCTCTTCAGGCATGACTATCTGTGAAGTATTTTTTCAGCAATTTAGAACTCTTAGCATGTATACCAGTTAAAAAAAATCAAATGCACTTTCATTGTTGTTAGCATGTATGTAATTAAAATGTGTCCTTTTCTCTCAATCCGTTAATATGTAATACTTCCACCTTGTGTACATCATAGAAACTAGAGCTAATAAAACGTTTTTATTGTCATATTTGTTTTTCGCAACCCAAAATTGGTAGGAATTTCCTCATGAAGTACTCGAAACATTCTAAAATTATTTTTTGTTGCCCAGTGTTATCTATTCATATAACAGATTTAAAACAAAATGTTTTGTCAGTTACTTGCTTTACATCTGAAGTTGTCACTCTTTTATGACTTTGTCTACATACATATAAAAGGCATTGTTGATGTTGGCAGGCCTTCTTTTGGTCCTAAATTCATTTCCAGGAAGAACTGCGTCTATACCGAGCTTTCTTTAATGTTTATACTTGTAGTTTGTTATATCCTTCAAAATATCCTTATTGTGTGTGCTAAATTCCCATTTTTGTTTATATTCCATTGATTTCTCCATAATTTGTGTATCAGTACCATATTAAAGGTATTATAATCAACTGCAAATAGCAGGTGTGCATTTGTTATGTTGCTGAATCGTTAAAGTATTCTCCATGTGAGATATTTTTCTGAAACATTCTTGTTCTTCAATTAACAGTGACCCACGTGTTGCATTAGGCCTTCTAGCTGCAGTTTTCTCATTCTATCTCTTCAATTTTTACAAATTGATTTTATTTATCATCGTCGTCATCATCATTAAATTCATTTTCAGGCACATATCTGAATTTTCAGTAATTGTTTAGTGAATAATGTAATCTGCAATGTAACGAATTTGGAGCAAGCATGTCAGTTATCACTTTATGCCATCACCCCATGCTTTTTTATTCGTTATTATGGAATTTTCGAAATACGGCTGATTCACCCTAACGTTATACTGCAAATATTTCGGTAATGTAAAGTGATATTGATGTGTGGTTTTCTCAGCACTGATCGATAGTCAGTGGTTCATGCTTTCAGCCTATAAACTGATTTTATAACACTGTGAAAGGATATTTGTTTAAAACATCAACAAAAAAGATGGAAGAATGCCTAGTTACATCAACAAAATAAAGGTATAGAGTTCTAGTGCAGAACTCTAGTGTGTAAGTATAATATAAAGTATAAACCGGACTTGTGGGCCGTGGTCTACTGCGCTCCTTCTTCATCTTCCCAGACGTTTCGTCTGCGACAGACATCTTCAGTGGCAGTGCGATCGAAGTGTCCTGGCGGTAGTCTCAACAGCAACTGTGTCTCTCTTCGATGGCACTGCCACTGAAGATGTCTGCCGCAGCCGCAGACGAAACGTCTGGGAAGATGAAGAAGGAGCCCAGTAGACCACGGCCCACAAGCCCGGTTAATACTTTATATTATACTGACACCGGTCGTGAAAGCTTGCGAATTCTAGTGTCTAAGTTTTTACGGAAATCTTATTTTGAAATTTTTAGATACTAGCTCTGTGTTCCATTCCACCTACTATAGACTTTGTTATGCTTGTTTACACTGCATCTTCTGTCCTTTGATTCTCATTTCTGTCTGTTCCATCGCTCCCCTCTGCTGCCGTTTGTTAAATGTCAAACGTCACAGCTATGGAGCATTGATAGTCAAAATTGTATATAACTTTAAAGCAGTTTTTACCTAGTTTTCTTTTAATTGTACGGTTTGTATAGTTTGCATTTTATAGGTTACAACCAAAGTAACCACTGCTTGCCCAGGACTAGAAGGCAAGCTAGGGGAATGTGCAACGTAATTACTTTTGCTGTCTCCTCGGGGTGTATGCTCGGCTTCCGAGTATGACAAGGATGAAAGGTTAGTTTAAAATACACAAATGTTGTCACATAGCTCACCTATACAAACATTAGATCTGGCAGCGTGGGTGACTCATATGCACACTCATACACTCATTTCCTAGTAAACAGATCCGCTATCGGAGCAGACAAACAGCTCAAGCTCCTCTGCCCTTCATACTCCTCTAGCCTTCTTGTCGTGGGTATACAGTAATTGATTATAAGTTCCTACTAAGGTTTTTCCTGGAAGATTCCTTTTATGACACGTTTTTAAATTTCCATGTGAAGTTATCCAGGAAGAGCCTACTTTGAAATCTATTTATCTGGAAACACCGAAAGCAACAGTTTAACAATAAACCAAAATTACCTGCAGATCAACTGAAGCGTGTTCTGTGGACTCCCAATGTTGCCGAAAATGTTCTTGAGTGTTGCAATAAAACTTGCAGGGACCGCACTGTAAGGGAGCCTGTCTCACTATGCTGTGTATGTTCTGGAGGACAAGTTCGGTTGTGTCACAGTCCGACTGACGGGCCTTACGACGATGATAATGCGACACCAAATGCTTACCCAGCAGGTGTCGCCACACTCGAGTACGGCATACCTCACATCTTACTGCATTGCGATGCATCAGTTTCTTCTGTCGTGACTCTGAACCATCATTATCATCGCCTTCATCTTCTGAAAACTGAGAAATTCAACATTAAACCTCAGGAAAATAATATAGATCAAAAGAGTCAAGTGTTAATTTTATAACTTCGGCAATAAACACATTTACCAAAGTAATGAATATTAACTTCTAACGCACAATTATTTGAGACTCAAATATGATTAAATAATTATTGTTCTTTTACTCAAAACAAAACTGGACACTTATTTTGAATCTAGTAACTTGAAGAACAGAAATATGTATTTTCGGTTATGAGTTCATATTCATAATGTTAAGTAATCAGTCCCTTATAAAGTCCCATGATTTTAAATAGATTCCTAATATACTATACCTATGTTCAGGGGCGGTTCCTCCATAAGGTTGCAGGTTTGCGCTACACCCACTGATTTTGAATATACAACAGGTGCATTTTGCACATTAAAGCTGTACTTGTTTGCATTGTTTTATATACAAACATGTTTCAATTACGCTTATCGTCTGTAGCTGCCCATGACCGCAGAAGTCGAAATAAACAGTGATTAGCTGTAGGAGCCGCAGGTTTGCAGCGAAGAGTTAACCTAAGATTTCGCCCAAATGTAGGCTCTCTGAGGGGGGTGCGGGAAGGCGAAGAGAGGGGAGTGGCTTCTTATACATTGCTTAAATGGAGGTTTATAAACCTAGCTCCTCCTACTCCTAGCAACGGCTATAGCGTGACCTTCAGGCTTAGCTTCTGTGTGCTCTGCTTTTCGAACACAGGGAGAATTTAATTAAATGCATGGAGGTTATTCAGAAGAGAGCCCTGTTAAACAACAACGCCACACTTGTTCAGGCTTCTGGGTTTATGGCCACTTTGAAAGATTATGATTTTGTATTCTGGCTGTCTTTCTTCTACAAGATCATGTCACATGTGGACATTTTGTACAATCAGCTGCAGAAACGAGACTGCAATGCAACGTTTGCCATCGCCCAGCTAAACGCATTTAAAAGGGAAGTGCAAAAGGTAAGAAATAGCGTGGATATTGAGGAACACGAAGAAACTGCAATTAAGAGGAGAAGAATACAAGATCATGATGTGAAAAGAAGAGAAGCTCTTGAAGTATGTGACATTCTTAGAGAAGCAAAGGACAGATTTAGCTTCACGGGGCATCTGGTAGCCTCAACTTTGTTTCATCAAGAAAATTTCTAAGACATTTCCAGAGGATTCCCTTAGAGAAACAATAAGGTTCTATCCTTTTATAATTGGAACAAAAATTCGTAGAGAACTGACTGTAATTTACAATCGAGAGGAATTTCGTGGAATGTCCGGCGCTTTGTCCTTGATGTACTTCATTAAGGAAAACAATTTATGTGCTACATTCAGCGAATATGTCAAACGCCTCCGAGTACTGTTAACTATGCCAATGTCTACCGCTGAAGCAGAATGCTGTTTCTCAACTTTAAAAAGACTAAAAACTTTCCTTAGGAACACAATGTCACAGGACAGATTGTCAGCATTAGCAATGCTTTCAATTGAGAGGGAGTTTGTTATGAAGATCAGCGACTTCAACGCAAAAGTTATCGATAGATTCGCCAGATCTAAGGAGAGTAGAGCAGAGAATCTGTATAAATAGGTGAGTCATTACTACTCTGTATTTTATTTTTCATTTGTGCACCAGCAATAATTTAACCCACCAGCCGCCACTGCATATGTTACATATTTTATGTTTCCTAAAATGTTTGTTCTGCTTTTCTGGCGGACGGTGAGAAAAAGTACATCCTAATATTTATCCTTTGGGGAAGGTTGGAAGAGACTTCTTACGTGAAGACCTTTCATGCCACCTTATGTGTTTGTAACTAGCAAGATGAAGTAAGTTCTACTCCTCTCTTATTTCCCTGACCTGTGCACTGTTGAGCAAGGATGTTCAGCAAAGAATCTAAAAATTTCATTTTCGTTGAGTCAGGATTACTTTTCTGGATTTTAAAGAGCTTATGTTTCATTGATATGTATGAGTACTGTTATCTACATAGCATTACATCCGTGCCCCCTTTCCTTGTCTGTCTTAATATACTCATTTATGTGCTTCACATAAAATTCTTCCAGGCAGTTGACAAATTTTTTTTTCAAATCTGAAGCATCTCTTCCAACCTGAGTCTGAAAGTTCCTTTGGAAAAGGAATATTATCAAAAGAAAGTGTAAATTTACCTATTGACTCAAACAAATATTAATGACTCTTATGGACAGTTTAGCGAACAAATCTCTACATACCTTGCCTTGCAGACGCCTCAAACGACTTCTTTTGCTGCGGGACCACAGCTCACTGTTGACGTAAGCTTCTGTACGGCGTATGTTACGGCGCTTTACAGCCTGGCCTTGGTCTTGCTCTTGGTCCTCCAGTTCACGTTCCTGCAAGGTTCTCTTGAAGTGGAGTTCAGAAAGGATGTGACGATCATACAGTACCCTTGAACTGAGGCTGCGGTTGCAGGGACCACACCAATACTGGACTGTGCTTCCTGACTTGCGGAGACTCCCACCACCTCTAGCGGGTACCCACTTACCACTGGTGTGTCCAGGAGGAGGTGGATGCATACCTGGTCTCACGGTCTCCTGATGCTCTTCGTCCTCGTCCGCTGAGGCCACTCTAGAATCCTGTGCAAGAGACAAATACCATACACTGCTATCCCATATTTAAATCAATACTATAGGAATGAATTTCTCAACTAACAACCACTGCCAATGAAGGGGTAATAAATATAATATTATAATATAATATTTAGACGAGAGTTCAAGGGGAAATCAGCCCATTCTTCAAACTTACCATCGACAGCTTTTTGCGTTTGTAAACAGTTATTAAGGAGACAATCCAAAGCAGGGGAAAGGAGTGACGCAAGAAATCCTTACAGTAAAAATTGTAACTGGAGGTGTTCACGCCAGAGATTCATGTCACTGTGACTGCAAGAGCGACTAAGCTTTCCTATTTGTGAATAAACAGTACATACATTTGATGTCAGCATTTTTGAGAACTGTTTGAAATGTATACGTTTAAAAATATCATCTAATTTTAGTCTTCTGGAGTCGACAGATCTCCTGAATCGGACGGATATGACGGGAAAACATATCGAGCAGACTTGAATGTCGGTCGCTTCAATGTAATGAATATGTCCAAGTAATTTCAACGTCAACGAAGCTATAACATAGTCACCATCTAGGATGAGAGAAAGGATTTCTTGTGTTATTATGAAGAGAGCTTTTGAAGCAATCAGAATCAAAGCAAAGGAAGAAGGTTAGAGAGAATATCCCAAAGGTAGGCAAAGGGATTACAAGTAAGTCTTGAAGAATGGAAACTTCTTTTAAAACTGTTCTACCTATAGGTATATTTATGGTACTGAGTATTTCTATTAATTTATAAGTACTAATTAATTAGTAGTATGCAGAGTTTAACTTCAAGTTTTAAATGCACATCATTATACACACTCAAAATGGAAATAACAGTATGAAAAAAATAATACGCTGTCCTTGTGATTCCCAGTACGAAATATATTCCTTAAGTTTAGATAACTAATGTGTATTAAGTAATAGGTACAGTTATCTCACATTCATGTTTTTAGAAAATGCACTTGAAGCAAAGGAAAGCAAGAGATGGGAAAATGTATGGACAAATACTATTCTTACAATTTTGGGATGTTTAAAAAACCTAAGTGTTTGTGTAAAGGGCAGTGTTATGAGGCATGCAGTAAACCAACCTCATAATCTTTTGGAATATTACATAGATGATGCACTACTCTTTTATTCTTGAAAGATTCCTTTCTAACTAAACATACTAATGTATGTATAACTATATTATTATTTCTCCAGTATGTTGTTTTGTGCCCACTCAGCATCGTGAGGAAAGTGGGGAGCTTACGCTAGGTAAGCGGCCCTGGTCACGAAAACCAACATTCCGGCTGGGGGATGCCGAGATGCTGACCACATCTCCTCCCCGTATCGGTTGGATGATCGTCCACCTCTGCCGTGTGTAAGTGGGCGTGAGGCCGGCAGTCGCGTTGGTAGGCCTTGGCCCTCTAAGGGCGGTCACGCCATGGGTTATTATTATGTAGTTTTGTAAAGTATAGGAGCATTAAATACAAGTACAAAGAGTTGTTTGGAAGTGCTTAATGGAATTACTGATCTCATAAAATTATAGCTCAAAAAGCTATTGACCACCTCCTAAAGTTCTTGTAAAAAACATTAGAGTGGATAATAATAAAAAGGGCCTCGCCAGAGAAAAGTGTTCAGACATATAGTAGGTCCATGGAGGAAATATGCTGGATTCCTATTTGCCTTAAACTAAACTGTACAAGTGCTCAGTTTACATAAATAACTTACCAGGAATAACGTCCATTCTATTCTTCACACTCATTGTTAAATTGAAGAGCTAAGAAGCCACCATCTGATACTCACTGTACCGACATACTAACACTAATTAATTCGCAATAATAATATTTCTACATCTATTAATGAATTCATGCTGAGAATATCTCTACTTTTACGTGGTACTTCAATAAAAATAGTCTTAAAACAAAATTGTGAATTCATAAAAGATTAGCGGCTCATATTTTTGGAATGACCAACATTCATAATGATCCAAGATGCATTCTGTAACATTTAAAACATACAGCTACTAATTAGCAATTATCACACAATGTAGTAACTATGTTAACTTTAAAATCTTTCGTCATTCTAAAATAAAATTTTTTGGTAATTTATGTGTTGGCTGTTTGAAACATACCTTTAATATACTATTTTTAAATACAGTTTTTCGATATCATATATCTTTTTAAAGATAGAACTTTGGGGCACATACAAATAAAAATGATAGTTATGTATACCAACATGTTGCTTAGTTATATTCCTGTGATTGACCTTTCATATAATTTGCAAGTATATACTCATTTTGGATAAATAGAGTCACGTTTGTTGTCCAAAAATGAAATTTAATAGAGATCAGTTTCGTGCCAAACATCACATATTTCTGTTAGTTATGAGGTAATAAATAGTTGTATATGCATCACAACAATTGTGTATCTTAAATTAATATATGAGAAGCCACAAAAATTATACGTGTGACAAGGATTTATACTTTAACCCAGTATCTCTTAAGGACCTATCCTATATCTAGAAGAATATCAATACACCCTTTAGGAAGTGCACTTACTTGATCTCCAACAGATGTAGGCAAATCATGATTAGGCATCCCTGTTGGTTTCCACTTGCCCCCAGTAAAACTTGGAGGTGGCGGTGCATCCCTACCGCCCCCGTCCTCTAGCAGCAAGCTCCACGATTCTCCTTGATGTACCGAAGATGGCGTCGTGGCAGCCGTTGTACTTGTTCGTGGCCAGGACGGCGAGAGTGCTCTATTTAGGAACCCAGAGCCAGGTTTCCACTTGCCCCCAGTGTGAGACCTTGGCGGATACATCTCATCGCCATCTTCATCCTCGTACTCATATTCTGATTCATCCTCACATACAAAATCTTCTTCTTCGTCTACATGTTTGACAACAATGCTTTCCTCAATCAGCTGTGGGGCTGAATCAGTGCACTCTTGAAGCTCATTGCCGCTGTCAGGTTTGTTGGCACTTCCGGCTAGTACAGAGGCTTTGCGACGTGTGACCATCCCTGGACTCCGGGAGGATCCAGGGGATGTCACCGCTTTTTTTGAACTACTTTGTAACTCAAGCGAGGAGAAGAAATCATCGGCACGGAGTCCGGGTTCTGTAGATGATGTGTCGGATTTATCATTCTGTGTCGCAGTGGCTGATGAATCGTGATGGGACTTGGATTCCACCACGCTCCTGACACAACCAGCTTTGCGATGCTTCACGTAGTTGTCCAGACCTAACACCAACATTAACATAAATCAGCACTTTCCAGGCAGCCAGAATTGCTCACTTCAAGCATAACAATTATTCTTTACATGGTTCATTGCATACAAACGTAGTGATTTATGGTGGCAAATTTAAAAAAATCATATGTCACAGTCCACCCCGCAGTATCTTTCTGGTTTACTATACTACCCATGTTAAAAGGATTCTTCAAACCACTTAATAAAAATCATCATGTATGCATGTCCAGAAATATGTTTCAAATGAGACAAAATGCATACACAACATTCAAACATTTATACCACAAGTTTTTTTACTACTAAAAATACCTTTAATTGAAAAAGAAAACAAAAAAGGGCTGTTTTGGATAATAGCGAGCAAAACACCAAAATCCCATCCATGGAGCAAATTATGAATATGGTAATGCTTTAGTACAAACTTTATCCTACATGTCAAGATGAGAATAATAATTTAAAACTGACACTGCAAATGATGAGAACACTACTTCATGAAAAAAAGTCAATTACTTCAATCACGTTTGCAGTAGAATAATTAAATATGATTAGAAACGACATGAAACGATAGGAAATGCATTATACAGTAGTTTGTAGACCACAAAATATGTTAGCAGTACAGGCTACATATTTAACATATATTTGCATTAAAAACAATTGTAGGATGCCTGTTTAGATTGTCTCTTATGATCTTCCAGTTTATCAAAATTTTGTAGCAACGAAAATGACTTCCTAAGCTTTTTACAAAACATTCTGTAATATATCTTATTTCTCTTATGCCATTTTCATCAAAAATTGAGTAAGATTTGTTTCGGAAATAAACTTTTTTTATTCTAAAGACTCTCTCTCTCTTTCTCTCTCACACACACACAGGCACGCACACACAGACATTTATTAATATTTTTTTGTCTTTCTCTAATATTTATACTAAGAAGGGGATATACATAGGTGGTATGAAAATTTCCCGACCTAATAAAGACAAAAAATATTTTCTAAGATTTCTTTTTTCAACATAGTCTCCTTGTAATTCCACACACTTCTACCAGCGATGCTCCCATCTCTGTAACCCATCCAAATAGTACTCGGCATTTTTCTCTGCAAAACAATTCTTTACGAAGGTGATTGCCTCTTCATTTGACGAAAATCTCTGTCCTCTGAGCACAATTTTCAGATGAAGGAACAGGAGCTAGATCTGGCGAGTGAGGCGGTTGGTCAAGCAGTTCAAACCGTAATTCGTGGATATTCGCCATTGCACAACCGCTGAGGTGTGAGAGGGTGCGTTGTCTTGGTGAAACAGGATTTTCTTTTTCGGCAAATGTGACCGTTTTCCCGCAAGTTCTACCTCCAGCTTGTCAAATAATCATGCGTAGTGTGCTTCTGTAATTGTTTTTCCTTTTTGAAGATAATCGATTAAAATAACTGCATGACTATTCCAAAAAAAAGTCGCCATCACTTTCCCAGCCGAAAAAAAAAACATTTGCTTTTTTAGGAGTCAGTTTCCCCTTTGCAGTCCATTGTTTGGACAGTATTTTTGTTTCGGGCGTATAATGGTGCATCCAAGTTTCATCTACAGCAATTAATCGGCGCCAAAACTTGGATTTATTGCGCCAACAGAGCGTTAGAAATGTTTATCGAACACGTTTTTGGTCTAACGTGAGATAACGCGGCACCCAACGCGCGGACAGTTTTCTCATGTCTCAATGTTGATATAATATGTGACAAAAACGTTATTTTGACATGTTCATAGTATCTGCTATCTATATCACTTTAATTCGGCAGTCGTCTAGCACCATTTGGTAAACTTTGGCGATGTTTTCGTCAGTAGTTGCAGTTTTTGGACTTTCGTCTCCCAAGCTCTTACGGCCACCTTTAAATTCAGCTGCCCAAAATTTCACTGTGGTAAATGATGGTGCAAAGTCCCCATACACAGAATCCAACTCATCTTTGCTTTGCGTAATCATATTGCCTTTTAAAGACAAATATTTAATGACAGCTCGATACAACTCACTCAAACGACTGTTAGCTGAAACTTTGGTGATGAACTGTTCACAGATTAACTAACGAAAGTCGCTAGCTATTATTTACGAGTGCTGCTATCTTCATGTTTAGGTTGGAAACTTTTCAGACCACCCTTGTATGTCGAGGTTTCATCAGAAATATAGGTTTAGGAACTCCCGAAACGCCCAGAAAATCACTTAAGAAAACATACGTGTACATGTACACCTGTTGTACGTGAATGCTAACTCATAAGCAGCTAAAAGTAAAATTTGGTTTTAAGTTCGGTATTCCCAAAGACGTGATATGAGTATTTTCAAGAAAATTCTGTCATTCTAAATTACACTTCACATGGAAAGATTTTCGAAAATTTTAATTTCTTAAAAATGGTTTTAAAAACCATTGAATAGGGACCAACTCTTACAAAATTTGATTCGCTTAATCTTACATTAGTCTTCTAACCCTACTGTACCTATAATAAGGTATTTAATAACACTATTTCTCTAAATGTTCAGCTCAGTTAACATGAAGTACAAAGAAGAGCAAGCGTTTGTAAGAATAGTGTATACAAGAGTGAGTAGAAAAAGTCAAGAGAACATGTCAGAATGTTTTACTCAAGAAACTAGAAAAGGTATGTTTCTTTTGATATCTCTATTTCGAAATTTCTTTATGTAGTGAAAACGATGCGTGCACTCACGTGGCTTTCTCCATTTTGTGGAACTGTTTTAAATTACATTATGCAATAGTTTGCCATTATCTACTGGAAGTGTCAATGTCAGCTGCAACCTAATACTTTCTATTTTTCATATGGGCAATTGTTTGTACTAAATTATAGACCAACTAGAGATAAGCTTGTGACGAGAAAGGATCCAAAATAACTAGTAGAGAGGTAGATAAGAACGTTAGAGGTATTTAAAGAGTAGGTTTTACAAATATAAATGCCTTTCTTAAAATTAAAATATAGTAAACATCTAGTGACCATCAAGCAGATGGCCTTGTACGTTAACTAGTTTTACAATAGTGATGCATTTTAGTTCTAGAATATGTAAGATAATGATTTTAAATAGTTAATTACCATGTATGGTGGTGCGGCATTTGAGACATATATGGGTGTCATCGTCTTCATCGCCGTCCATTCGGTCTGTTTAGTAGTCTCTAAAACACAGAAAAATGTTTAGAATTATAATGAACGAAAATAAAACGAGAGTCAATGAGGATTTTAAATCATAGTGTTCATATTATATACTGCAGTACTTTTTGTCTAAATGGATTTCGTTACTTGAACTTCTAGACTTAACAATAATTAGTTTGTACATAATGGCTGCCAGAAATTGTATAGAGACAACTTTTAGGCAGTGACAACACTAGGGGGTAAACTTTGGCGAGCTGGAACCCACCTGAAACTAATTTGATGCCCATCAGCGAACTCTCAAGTTAATAAATACTAGGTATTATTTAGACATGTATGGTAAATGTACAGACGAAAGAATTACTTGTAACAGAGGCAGCGCACTTTTTGTTTTCTAAGTTGGTACGTTGTCAGTGACACAACTTGTCACATACACAAGAACCCATTCATCGAGCATTTCCTAAGAATGGTTTTGTTTTCAGGGAGCCTGAAGACGTGTATATATCTTTTGGGGGATGGAATGCAATTATTCTCTGTTTAAAATATAAAAGTACTAGAGAAAGGTTTAAAAATCCACAAAGAGATGCTGATTAAGGCATTCAAGACCAACAATATTATAGAATGATCTACTTTACTGATTCTAAAACAATGGCCTATGGTCTGTTTCGCCACATCAACCTTCAAACTGCGAAATTCCCATGGGCGCCGCTGTTAAATCATCAAAGTAAAGCTGCATTATACTGTTAAGTATGGAATGTTCTCTTGGAACAGGTTTCTGGCAACATAAATAACACCCTGAGTGGGTTTTGACATGTGAACCTCTCGGCGGGTTCCAAACCTTCCCGAAATGACACACCTACATAGACATGCAACTTTGGCTTAGCTGCTATTGGCTATCCTATTACAAGATGTTACCACAGACATTACCGACAAAAATCACTTGTTATGTATGCAACAACTGAATAATTGGCGCACAAGAGAAAGGTATCAAGGTAAACATGGGAAAAATATAATCAAGAAAGCGAAGGTGTGAGGTGAAAGGGAATTAACTGACATTCAAGGGTAAAGAAATAAATCTTCATGAAAATGACTGTATCCTATTTGTCTTGAGAATGATATAGTAGTTTGAATTTCTGACATATTTCCTTATCTTTGACGTCTACAATGCAAAGTAAAGGTGGTAAATTTTAGTATTTTCAGAGCAGAGATTTTGCATTTAAAGAAGAACACATAACTAATAAAAATATATTTTTCACGGGACATTAATGCAACATTAAAATTACATATGTGATGCATTAATTACAAAATTATTGATTGCATTTTTAAAATGTTAATATAGAAAAAGCTGACACAAGCAAAGAGATATATAAAAAGGGAAATATTCTGATGCAAAACGAAGGCAATAAATGGAATCATAGTACATAATTGTTTTGTCGTTCCTTATCTCCTGCCATTGAAATTAAATTCTATTTGCAAAACATCTTACAGCACTCCTATAGGTAAGATTTCAAATGCATTGCTAAACTGCTTAAGTAAACACTGGAGGTTTGGGTTTTACAGTGAGCATAATTTTCAGGCAGTCTAAATATTTATTTTTATGAATAATTTTACCAGTTGAGAATGAAAACGTTCATATCTAAAACTTTCTATCGTTTAATTTCGTGTATATCTATCTAATCTATTGACAATAATCATCCAGCCAGATTAAATTATTTACCAACTTCTTGAGAGAGAAAAAAGAAATATTTTTCCCAGGTTCTTTAATGCGGCTTATTAATCTTTTGTTGCTCTTCAGTCAAGTATTGTGAAAATACCTCGTTTAATTTCTATTCAATCACTCCGAAGTTTACGGCATTATAAGAATGGTATCCTGATACTACATATCAATTTTCAATCATTTAGTGTACTATCATGTGTAAAACATGCTGATTTATTATCCAAATTAAATTTTTATGGTGTTAATGGCATTGCAATAAAACTGTTTGAATCATACTTATCAAATCGTAAGCAAGTTGTATGTATAGGAGGGGAGAAATCTAATATGGTGGAGCTAAAATGTGGTGTTCCACAGGGCTCAATACTTGGGCCACTATTATTTTTAGTAATGGTTAACGATTTACCTTCTTTCTTAAAGTCCCATACTGTACTGCATTGTGATGATACCACGTTTTTGAATACCAGTACCGATTACCAAAGCCTTAACTTGCTAACAGAAGATACTGTAAGGCATGCAAATACTTGGTTTAGAGCCAATGGTTTCCTGCTAAATGAGAACAAAACTGAACAACTTACATTTAGTTTGCGTGAGACTTCTTATGCAAATTGTTCAAGGAATGTAAAATTTTTAGGTGTGGTTGTGGACAATAGGCTGACATGGCAACCCCATATCAACTATATTACAGCGAAGCTGTCCAGAGTTATATATTTAATCAGAAATTTGAAAAGTCATGTACCTGATTCATATTTAAGAACAGCCTATTTTGCATTCTTCCACAGTATAATCTCATATGGCATTTTACTCTGGGGAAGCAGCAGTCATATTTCTACTATCCTAATATTACAAAAGAAAAAAAAATAATTCGTACCATCTCAAATTCAGATAAATTTGCCCATTGTAAACCTCTATTTATAAAATTAAGAATTATGACTGTGATAAATGTATATATTTATAATACTCTCATCTATGTAAAAAGTAACTTAACCGACCAGCTATTCAGGCAGGATATTCATAATTATAATACTAGGTTTAATTATAAACTCAATATACCATATCATAGATTAACTAAAACCTGTAACAGCTTTGAAGTATTGGGCATTAAACTATATAATCAATTACCTTTAGAGTTAACTGAATTATCAGGTAATACATTTAAATGCAAATTATATGAATGGTTAGTTTCCAAACCTTATTATTCAATACAGGAATACTTTAACAGGTGTAGTTAAACTTTGGCTTATGTCATGAAGTATTCTTATTTCCTCATTTTATTTTAAGTCTCTATATTTGTATATCTAATGTAAGTATTTTATTGATTTTTTTTATCTTCACTGTATTATAACTGTATTAATTTGTACTCTATTTTTGACTTTGTCTATTGCTGTAATAAGCTTAATGACAATAAATCATTATCATGAATTGTATTGACTATTGACAATCATGTATTGACCACATACGAAAGTTTTGCTTAAAGATAAAGCAAACTTTGATATGCAGTCAATAACAACTTTTAGAACAGGTGTAAACTTTTCTTTTGCATTTTCTTCATATCACAGCTATAGTTTCCATTTAGAAAAATTGTGTAAACTTTCGATACCTATGACATAAAACTAGAATTTTATTTACATTTTAGTTAAATAATGGAAATTAATCATTTCTTCACACTAGCCGTATATAGGTTAAGGTGTTTGATGGATATAGTCAACATGAAAAATTCAATGCCATGGCCGGGATTTGAACCACGGATCTCCTGTTTTCCGTCCAGTCGCTCTAACCCATTGAGCTACCATGGCACTCAATTCTCCATTTGATTCGTATATACGGCTAGTGTGAAGAAATGATTAATTTCCATCAATTAACTAAAATAATAAGAGTTATATGATGAAGCCTGGGACTCAAGTACTTACAATAGTAAGTCGCCACAAACGGTGTATCTCGAATACGAGAGCCCCTAGTGGGCTAAGGGGAAACATACGAGTCAAATGGAGAATTTAATGTCATGACGACAAAGTGGCCATGGTAGCTGGATGGGTTAGAGCAACTGGACAGAAACCACGAGATTCGTAGTTCAAATCCCGGCCAGGGCTTTGAATTTTTCATGTTGTTTCTATCTATACTGCAGTAAACTTTACACCTATGAGAAGAGATAAAAAGTTTTTTTTTTTTTTTTTTTTTTTGTGTGTGTGGTTCAAAGTTGATAGCTTTCTCCAAAAATTTACTTAAAATAGACCATTTTGTAGGTGTCTATGAACTTGGTAACAACTGAACATACGCTTATGCTACTGAGAAGTTTCAAGCTTCATTTTGTCTCTTTCTAGAAAGAAGCTCCTAAATACGAAGAAAAATTGGATTTGCGGAAAATAAAATATAATTTAATATACTAACACATTTATCAAATATAATGATAAATAAGATAAATAATCTCCCAGTGGCCATTAATTAAAAACATTTAACACGTCTGAAAGATTCCAGTTTGATATATTAGTATACTAGTTCCTGTAAAACATAATATTACCTATGACATACCTTGCAAATGTGACCAAATAACCTAGTATCAAGCAACGCAAAGTAAGTCTCTGAGAGGAATGCGCCCCCTTCCACAGTGGGACAAGGACAGCGAAAGTGTGTGACAGAAAATGCATGCTTCACAAGGAGCAGAGCAGTTAAAAAAACATGCGCCCTATTCATTCTGTACACAATAACCGAGAACATTCATTCACAAAAGTAGAAGGCGTCAGAATGTTTTTGAATGGTCTGTAACTGAACTGACATGGGGTGTCATAAACCTGTCCAGGGAGGGTGTGGGAACCTTTGCCAACCCTCCTGCGTCTCATTCCCCGGAGACTTTTTTTCCTGTGGTATACTATACGTTTACTTAAAAAGCTTTAAATCATGAAGGTGACCGAGCGGTATGGCTCAGGTGGTTTCATCTGTGGTCCGGGTTCGATTCCCGTGGCCGACCTACTTGACACTTGGTTTTTCCGGGGGTTTTCCGGAATGCCAGGCAGGTTAATCAGATCCCCGAATTCCTGTCCCTCCATCTTATCTCCACTATCATTTCATATCATCTCCCATCTGGTGGTCTCTTTCAAGGTAGAGGTGTCAGCGGGAGTCTCGGCGCTGCATATTTGGATATGTTCGCAGTAAACTCTTCCTCTTTTGGGAGGATGGTCTCCGGTCTCGACTGGTAGGTCATTTCAGAACCACGGTGGGTGGGCCTGCCGAGGAGTTTCCAACTGGTAAAAAGCCAGGGCCTTACCCTCTGCACTATCGGCAACCCTCTGTCTCCTCTTGCCTTATCCTTCCTCCCAGGGATGCCCCTCTTGGGGGAATAGGTACAATGAATCAAGACTGTTCGCAGTGACGGTTTCCTCCGTGCGATTCTATCCTATGAAGGTAGGCTGTGATGATGCCGGTGACAATGACTATAACGAGAACTGAAGAGTGTGGCGGAATGATAATAATGATGATGCTGTTTGTGATAACATCGGTGGTGCCGATAATATTGACGATGATAATGAGGTATAATGATTTTTCTTCTTAGTGTCTGCTTTTGCAGCACAAGACACGATAACAGGCGGTGAACACCACATGAAATGAAAAGATAATTGGAAGAGAAAATTTGGGAAGCATGTTTAGGTTACCTCTCCGGTATTTGAATAGCGAGAGATGATATTGAGGTGTGATAACGATGACAGTGAAAATAATGAGGACGATATTGTGATAATAACGAGAGTGTGATAACAAAATATTGGCACTAATCTCTGCTTCATATAACCTTGTCCCGCTGACATGTATCACTCCGCTGCAACTACCTTCCCCCTCAGCCTAATTGGCTAATGCTTTCGCGCCATAGGCCATAGGCGGTACCTTCCCGTCACATTTAAACCTGCAGTAAAAGTCATAATAATTGCTAGGAAGATGGATAAAATCATACAAATAAGGATATGAAGGCATGCAAAAATAATGAAGTTTATAATGAAACTGAGCAAATTGAAACTGAATGAATGAGCAATGAAACTGAAACAAGTTTATAATGAAAGGCCTTCGGCCTTTACCACTGTGATTTTTTTAAACACACATACCTTGCAAAAATGCTTGTTTTTCAGTCTTAAAAGTCGTGTCACGCCATACTTTACTTTTCGTGTGTTCTTCATTCAACCAAGTCTCGTCAATGTAGTATATTTTGCGACTTGTATCCCGGTACAGTCTAACTGTCCTTAAATAACATCTTCGCCACACAGCAATATCATCCCTGGGGTGGTAAGTTTTCCTGTTGTCTCAATTTTACGTCGCGATGTTCCTACGGATCTAACACTCACACCTGTTAAGTTCAGAGCACAGCTGTTCGACTTCTCTTACTGACAATGGCGGAGTCTTCTCTGTGAGTGCATTAATCACATGCACCACAATTATTTTTTTCGCCGCTTTCCAAAGGTTTTCCCTTGCGATGCTTCAGCGAAAAACTGGCGGTAGACTCCGTCATTATACATATAATAAGTACACGCGCAATAAACGACCAATAAAATAATTTAGCCCTCGCACTCGGCACAACACACCTTCGAATGGTGATATATGACTAATCCAGTTTAAAACAAGTTCAGTAGTAAAAGTCATATAAACAAATATGTCATCACTACTGCTAAATTGTCCGATATGACTTAACATTGGAGGACGTAAATTAAAAAAAAAAAAAAAAAAAAAAAAAAAAAAAAAAAAAAGACCACTGCTAAAGCACGTGCTATCGTGCCATGTGCTTGAGAGCAAAGGACCCTCCTCTTTACTTCGTTTAAGAATTAACATGCATTTCAGATAAATCAACTCTGTTGCGTAATATATTTAATTAAAACAGTTACGAAAATATATATTTGACAATTCTCTTCCAACATATAAAGATATATCACCATGTTAAATAACGAACTAATTTTTACTGCACAACAGTCTATACTACAATAGCAGCCAATGAGAGGTGATTAGGTCACGTGACCGTTAAGGGTATGTATGACTGAAATTTCATGAAAATCGTGAAAACGACTTTTTTATTTTAATTCTACAAAATAATTTAGACATTCCCGAATGTGAAAAATGCATAATTTGCCTCCGAACGCCATTTTTATATGCTTATTTAAATGTCGGTGGCCTTTAAACTCTGTCAGAGTCACGCCCTCTTTTGCCTACATCCACATTCTTTGTCTGTTTTCCGTTCTTTAATTTTCAATTCAAGAAAAGAAAAATAAGGCTTTCAGACAAAATGGTTCCTAAAATGTTGCCAGTATATCAGAGGCTGGCTTCTACAACATTACTAGAGAGGTGCAAAACAGGAAAAACACAGAATGCCAATGAATCTTTGCATCATGTCATATGGAATAAGTGCCCAAAGGAAGTTTTCATATCAAAACAAAAATTGGATCTTGCTGTTATTAAAAGCATCAGTGAGTTTAACATGGGTAGTCTTAAGTCATTGGAGCTGCAGCAAAATATCAGAGGTGAAAGTGTAGTAGACTCAGCAAGGAAAACTTCAGTGCAGCGAGATCAGACTCGTATCCTGCAAAGCAAGAAGCGAAGTTGTGCAGAAGAAAAGCAACATCTAAAGAAGAAAAAGGTGAAAAAAGCAGCAACAGAGGAGAGGAAAAAGAAATCTGAGGGTCCAACCTATCAGCCTGATGGATTTTAATGTGAGTTATGCAATCAAATCTTTAATCGCTGTTTTCTCAATGTTCATATTTTCAGCATTTTTCTTCCTGTAAAATGCTCCTTGCGATGCAGTTTTTGTACTACATTCATGAAATTTCCTACACAGGTTCAGAATATCATGAGGAATAGAAATTGCCCTAGGTTTTGTTGTGAAATGTATATAAGCATATATTTTTAATTTTCAAACACAAAACTTATAGTTTTTTAGACAAAAAAAGAATATTTGTAAATTAAAAAATTTTTGTGACCTAAACTAAAGGAGACACAGAAAAACCCAGAGCAATTTCAAAAAGTATGTGTATTATGAACTTATGGTTAAAATATTAGACCAAAATTCAAAATATTTTGTCGCAAGGGACTTTTTTTAGTGACGTAACAAAAAACATACAAAATTTATCATAATTTCTAAACTGCTGGAGAAAAATGGTTTAAATTTAGGTTGTTACATGCTTACATTATACTACACCTATGGTGTAAATTTGAAAAAGCTAGCATTATTAGTTCAGAATTTGAAAATTTCAGTCATACATACCCTTAAGAGATACGGGGCAAACTTATGTGAAACAAGGATTAGTTATGATAATCTGATAGTTTAATGACGGTGTCAAATGATATTGATAGTGATTAAAGAATAGCAAAAGTGACTTCGACGATGACGACGACGAGGGTAATAACGAAGTCTACGACGATGAGAAATACCACCATATAACTCCAGCAAGAACTTAACTGCCTTTTTGGAGCCTGTACCGTCAAGGTCACAATCAGGTATACCTCCGCACGCCAAGAAAGCCATGAAAAGTTATTTACAGGACAGCACAATTTAGTCCAACTTCCTGGAGGCGGGGAAAGAGGTAAAAAGAAGCGGTTGCTCGTCAACGGAGTGTATACCGCAATACGGCATTTCCTGGTATAATGAAGGATCGTGCAGGAATGGCCGAGATTAACTTGGAATGAGACCCCCATGTCCCAAGTGACGATGATATATGGGGCAAGTACGGGGGGAGATGCGCCGTAGTCATACAGTCTTGAGCGGTGAAATATCGCGAACAGGCACGCAAACTTCATACGGACAGACTTCCCAAGTAGACAACTACCACCGCGGGGCAAACTACTGCCAAGAGTTGCTTGCTTGGACGTGCAAAATGTGTGCGGAGATAATTTACTGGTTTTCTTGTCCACAATATATGTGTGTTTATGTGCGTTTACTGTGTGCATCCAGCACGCAGTGCAAAACAAGTTCTGGCGAAACTCTTTATTAAGCCACACTCGTTTGTTGACGCGCCAAGACTGCCATATCTGTCTGCATTTCGTTCTTTGAATTAGAAATGATTCGTGATCGAGACGGCTCAAATAGTGTGTGATAATTTTAATAAAATGTACAACACTGTCAAGCCGTACAACCGGCTCCCCTCCCCTCTGTGCGAGCTTACTCGTACAATCTACTGGAAGGCACGAGAACCGAAGGCCTCATTCTAGACCTGCATTTACCCTTCATAAGATATGCCAACTGAGGTGCTACTTGACTTACCGGCCCAGTGTAAGCGGGACGCTGACCACGTTCCATCCTCCAATACTATAACCCAAACATGACGCTTGTGGAGAGCAGAGGTGGGGGACGAAGCAGCTGGGCAGAAAGTGCTCTTGCCCCGCGCATTATTTATTTAACGATTTACGTTACATGAACATATTTACAAGAAATATGGGAAGGAGAATATTTACTACAATAACACCGAACGGGATGGCTAAGTCGGTTTCATCTGTGGCCCACATTCGGGAGACCCGGGTTCGATCCCCATGTCCAACCTAACTGACCCATGGGTTTTTCGGGGGGTTTCCCGGATCGCGAAAGTGAAAGCTGGATAGGTTAATTACATCCCCCGAATTTCCTATCCCCCATTTCATCTCCAATATCATCTCTCATCTGGTGGTGCCTTTTAGAGTAGAAGTGTCGGCAGGTGTCTCGGGCGCCGCATGGCAAGATGATATGCTCCTGGCAAACACATCCTCCTGCGATAAGACGGTTTCCGGCCTCCGGGCCGAACTGGCGGGTAGTTTGCGGACCAGGGTGGGTGGGATGATGGAGGAGTTTCCAACCGGTAAATAGTAGGCAACCTGCTCTCTGCACTATCGTGACTCTTCGTTCGGCTGCTCTATCTCTCCTCTCGCCTCATCCTTCCTCCCGGCGATGTCCCTCTTGGGAGTTAGGTACAATTAACCACAGGTTTCGGTGCCGAATCCCCTCCATAGTAATCCTAATCTTAACCCTATAATTTGACTACCTACTTCTTGCTATTTATAGTCAAATACGCTTGAAATCTGCAAATTAGTTCATTTCTAAAATGAAATGTGTAGTGTTAAACGTCCACTTTTACTACATACGGCACCGCAGGCGATGACACTGATGATACATGAGATGAAGATGGAGCACCGGTGGAATGAGATGGCGGGGGAAACCGGAGATCCCGGAGAAAACCCGCCCCAGCGCCGTGTTGTCCACCACAAATCTCACTTTGCGGTCGCCTGGGATCGAACCCGGGCCGCCTAAGTGAGAGCCAAGCAGTTCATTTATGTGGATTTCAATCCAGATGTTAAGTTGTTAATCAAAATTATAATCATTTCTTGAAACAGTAAAAAATAATGAACATATTTTCATTTAAACGGCAGTTTAAGGTGGGTCCTTTTGTTGATAATCTTTGCATAAAATCTTAAACTTATAGTCTGAAGAATAAAATTGGATATTCTTACAACTTTTGCATTTTGAATAAATTTCATTCACAAACCCAGCTTTCGTGTGTTCAGAAGAACTTTGATCGTGTATTTTCGAGATCTCTGGATATAATTGTTGCGTAGAATCCAATTCTTGCTCTATCTACCACAGGTAGAACTACAACTGGGAAACTCTCGGTAATCCACTATTCGGGATATTGTGCTATTAGTGATCGTCTTAAGCGATACAGACAGTTTTAGTAACGTTATGTAGGATGTCCGCTGTAGGCGCAATTGTTCTTTATTATGGTGTCAGAGTTTGACGGTTACCCCATCTTCATCCTCTTGTAGCTGTCTATCAACAAGAAATCTGTGCTATTAAAGCGGGATAATCGAGTGTCGGCCACAGCAAGGAAAGGGGAAGATGTAAGGCGTTGGAGGGGGAGGGGGAGGGGGGAGAGTGACCGATCGATGTCTGAGCAGCTCGTTATTCGGACGACACCCTCGTCTGTCCGTCCGCCTGTCTAGAACTCATCAAGGAGCCAGCAAATCCGACTGCCGAGGAAGCTGTCTGCTGCCGAAAAAACAATGAAGCTGCCTCCTTCACACCTGTCCTTGGTGTCGTCAGCTTACACACCCTAGCGGGCCAAACGGTAACTAACTTCAACGCGGTCAGCACAGCCTGTCACTTTCTGCGTTTAAGGATGTTTGCAAAGTGTAGCAGAATGCGTACGAAATATCCAACAATAATCCTAAACTGTTGCTTGCTTCTGGCTGCCTCTGGAATGAAGACGATTTGGAGTAGGCACTATTGTGGCTGAACAGCTTATAAAAACATTCTAATGCATTAATTTCACATGACATTTTCATAACGTTTATTTTATAATAGATTCCATAAATTTCTAAGAAAAGTTTACTATTTACATACTGAAGATTAATCATAGTTCGATTACACATTTTGTTGACGATACTCTATAAGGAAACCGAACAGATAAACAGGTATTTAAGACCCTATAGGAAGTTCTAAAATTCTACTCTCTGTATTACGAGAAATACTGCATAGTGACGGCACTTTAAAACTGAAGTAAACATTGTAGCACTCAAACTAATATTAACGGATACTTTGGAAACGGCTCATGCCACACCAAATGTTATTTGAAATAAATCGAGTGCTTGAAAGAGATCTATATTTTTTTTTGGGGGGGGGGGGGAACAACAAAAAACATGCCTTTTTTCATATTTTATAGTCCTCAAATACACAGAACTTTATACTATTCCAGAAAATATAAGATGTATATTTTATTTGCCAGGGCGCCGGGGTAGCGCGGTGGTTTCATTCGCGGCTCCCGTTCTAAGGGTCCCGAGTTCGATTCCCGGCTCTGGGGTTGGCGATTTTAAGTCGGCCCTATCCACGCCTTCACCTCTATCTAGCACACGTGAAGTATCCCCTATGCCCAACGTGGTTCGGAGTCCACGGTAAAAACTGTAGGTCCTCTCACCTCACCGCCATCTTCACTATCACCCTATCATCGGAGGTAATGGACACCGCCCTCTGGGTGCCTCCACCTGAGAAATGGGTCCGGTCATCACTTGGTGGGGTGAGGTTACCCCGAAGGCCAAGGTTGCCATGTGGGGAGTGTTAGTAACTAACTATTTTATTTGCCACGTAAATATGTGAAAGTTACAGTACCCTTATGAAACATCAATAGAGCCATTTTTGATATGATAGAACATTTCACCAAATATTATTTCTAAGGATAGTTTGAAGGGAAGAGATGTTTTTCTTCAAGACTTTTGTGCGTCATATTTTAAAAATACTAAACCTAAACAGGTAGTTTGGTATGAAATGAATGTACTTTTCACTTAATGTGAGGGAGCCTCAAAATGTATTCTGAAATTTTAACTTAAAATGTTTGTGTACAATACAACAGTTTTTTTACTAAGGGTAATTATGTAGCAGAGAAATTAGAAATGTCTATGACATTCCGACTCCTAATATTTATTTAATTGCCTTCAGTTAAGTATAAATGACTTTATAGCTATATAACTAAAAAGTTACCATTTAACATTCTTCACGTGTTTACTTTTAACATATCTACCTGAAAGGTGTTTAAACATTTTGGTATTGCAAACTGGCTGCAAACTTAAACATCTTAATCTTCGAGAATATATCTAACCTGGCCCAAAATAATTGTTACTATGCACAATTAAATATTTAAAGTAAAATATTTCGCAAATTCCGTTCAGCCTAGTACCTTTTTTCCTTCTTTTTTTTTCGCGCGCGCGCGTTTGTGTGTGTGTGTGTGTGTGTGTGTGTGTGTCTGTGTGTGTGTGTGTGTGTGTGTGTGTGTGTGTGTGTGTGTGTGTGTGTGTGTGTGTGTGTGTGTGTGTGTGTGTGTGTGTGTGTGTGTGTGTGTGTGTGTGTGTGTGTGTGTGCTAACTGTAGTAAATTGTCAACCTGGGTGGCTGAGTTAGTTAGGAGCTGGCATACTGATTTCAAAGTTGCGGGTTCAATTCAGGACCAAACCGATGGTTTGTAAGTGGAAAGTGACAGCCCCGTGTCAGTTAGATTTATTGTCATATAAAAGAAATGCTGAGGGACGAAACTGTGACAAGATACGATCCTGCCAATTGACAAAATATAATGCAATGATACAACAAAGATTAATATAAAAAGATTCTGTTCTTGTTTAAATTTATACTAAGCTTACACTCGCAGACGTATGCCCTATTAAGTGCCATATACTGGTAATTCCAGATATCGAGCAAGAAACAGATCCAATAATTCGATAAAAAAACGTTCTTGGCAAGCAGCGTATGCCAAAACGATAGTTAAATGCGTTAATTCCCTTTTTATCCAAGGCATTCATTAACTCTATATTGGTGTTTATCAAAGGAATGTCACATGATTTGATAGGTTAACAGAAAAGTTGTAATTAACTGTGTAGCATGGACAGTCGCTGACTTCCTATGGTTAGATGTGCGCCATAGTCTCAGTGCAAAGGTAATCAAGAAAAATCCCCGTTAGATAACAACTAATACGTCCGGAAATTGAAATCTGTCCTGCTGATTGTGGCCGGAAACCCTTCACACTTGTGAAAGAATTATTGTACAAGGGCTGTTCAATAAAGAATGATATAATTTTTTACGGTCATAATTTTTCGCACTAAAATTCAACCTTATTATGTTCTGCTAGCTTAATGTGAAAGAAACACACCGTAATAGTTTCATTGTTGATACTCATGTTTCCTGCGTGTGAGAACTAGGCAAGTTCAGATATTTTCAGTATCACCTACTGCTGTAATGGAGGTAACTTGCAGTTAAAGTTGATGTTAGAGGACGATCCGGAGGTTCTATCAAACGTAATCACTGCTGATGAAACTTGGCTACATCATTTTGATCCTGAGAGCAAACAGCAAATCTCAGTGTGGAAATCTTCTTCATCACCAACGCCCCCAAAAAGCAAAAGTGGTTGCTTCTGCTGGGAAAGCTATGGTCATCTCATTCTTTGATATTCATGGAATGGTTTATCAGCATGTTGTACCTACACACACATCAGTAACTGGACAATATTACAGGAATGTACTGTAAACATTGAAAGTCCATATCAGGCGCAAAAGACGACATTTACATGAAACAGGCTGGATGCTGCAACACGATAATGTGCGGCCTCATATTGCCAATGTTGTTGCTGAATATCTTGCAAAAATCAACGTGAAGTGCATCCGTCACCCTCCCTATAGTCCGGATTTAGCCCCACGTGACTTTTTTCTATTCCCTAACTTAAAGAAACGCATTCGTGTGAGCCATTATCCATCATCAGAAGCAGTGGTGAAGGCTGCAAAGGCGATTTTGAAGGATCTCTCAAAAATGGTTTCCAGCATGCCTTTGGAGACTGGCAGAAACGTTGGGACCAGTGCATCGCATTCAGGGGAGACTATTTTGATAAGGACCATCAAAATTATGAGGGTGAGTAAAGGTACGCTGTCAAAAAGAAATTGTGATCATTCTTTATTGAACAGCTCTCGTAATTATTTATTAGCAGTAGGTATCAATTAGTGTTTTACTCCGCTGCCATAATTCTACTAAATAACAATAATTCTATTCAACATAGTTGCGCAAATTGGGAATAGATCACAATGTTGTCCCCTGTCAATGAAGTGGACACTACGAAGTCATTGCCACGCATCACCTTGATGATATAATGAAAAAACATGTATTATTTTAACAAATGCTATAGCATACTCACAGCACAACGCTCCAAATCGGGCACAATGTGTCCTACAACGAATGTATAGTTGGATACAAAATAGTCAGCTGAAGGGGTGCTTCATTTCGGATCAACTTAGAAAACTTAAGTTCTCCGTAATGAAACAATCGTAAAGTTCTTTCATGGACATCCGTTTTTATTTTCGAGTTTCCTAATCTGCTGAAATCTACAAAAAGTGGTTCACATTTACCATTTCAATATATACACATTAAAATAATATCGTTTTACAAACTGGTTTACCTGCAGTTCATAAATAACTCATATTGACTCATTCGTAACTACAGAAAATCGCTGTACGGCATAAAATGTGATGAACTTCCAACTGTTTCTAATGACAACTCCAGAACGTCGGCGTCCACTCTTCAATCAATGACCAGTCTATCTCTGCTTAAACTTGAGTCTAACCAACAAGCGTTGGAGAAAGAAATTAATTGCTGTGATTTTCATTAGAGGAATCTCTCTTTCCCCAGACAAAAAGGGAAGCTGTGATCCATCTGCCTGCCTCTCGAGAAGCTGTCAATGAACACACCGGCAGCAGCCATTTGTACCTCCTAATCGATCTCTCGATCGATGACTGACTGATGACAAGTATGAAACTAACGTGCTGGCCAAGAGGCCTATAGTTGAAAACTTCTCGGCTTTTTTTTTTCCTCCCTTTATTCTCCCGTTTTCCTTTTTCCTTATCCTGTCTCCCGGGATGATGGATCCATTACTTTGCTGTGGGCCGTCAAGAGATCCGGCCGATAATTATAGACGACCTTTATATATAACAAAAGGAATTAGTCGGCCAGGTCGTCTTCCGTAATGACAGAAGTACAACTGAAAATTGCGGGGGAGGGGGAAAACTGATGGAAAGGGCGAGGAAACGAACAAGTTTTAACCCGAGAGAAGATTCACACCCATCTTACGGAAACCTTGATGATCGCTCAACATTTTCCCAATCTGCAAGAAGGCGATGCTTGTCATAAACGCTTCAGGATGTAAGAACCAATTGGTGCGTCAGTTAATCAATCAATCATAATGGTCTGTCCATTAAATTTCGAATCTAGCTGTCTCCATTCTTCCCTCATTTTCACTTCCATCTATGTTTCTGATAAAACCTTTTCTTGTTCACTTTTTATTTCAGTGCATCTATTACAAAACTATTTTTTCTAACCAAATATCTCTAACTGCTCTCTTGCTCTTTATATACAGTTTCAGCATTATTCTATTTCACTGTTTCTCCAACAGTTGCTTATTTTATCCTTTCAGTTCATAATTTTCCGCATTTTAAGCACTTCCAAACATTCTGCTTAGTTTCTCTACCCAACTTTCCGCATAATTTAATGGGAAAACAACTTCACCATTCATTTCCTTAGTTCCTTGGTTATTGTTACCCACTGAGTTCTTGAGAACTCCACAGTACTTCCTGAAAGAGCTCAGATATTTTATTTTTCTGCTAGAAGTGTCAGTCATAATTGGGTGGTTCATATTGCTGTTCTCCAGCTTCTGCTCTGGAGGCAAGTCTACAGCAACATTTCCAAGTTGAAGTTGAATAGATTGGATTGTATGTGTTTCGCTGGTTACTTTTGCACAACTTCCTTCTATTATGAACACAATTTGTAGTATTAATAGTAGTAGTCATAGTGATGGTGGTGATGGTGGTAGTGGTGGTAGTAGTGGCATGTGGTAATATAACAGTAGCAGTAGAAGCAGCGTCACGAGTAATAATAGAAGTAGTAGCTTAGTAGTAATCATAATACTCATTTTTAATTACTATTTTTGGTACTATATCTGAATTTTAAGGCAAGACTACACTGAAAATCCGCCAAAAATGTTGGAAATTATAGAATTTTCTTTTTGGGAAATTTTTTGGTAGCTTAGGGTGTGTAGAAACAGATGGCATGCTATTCTTAGCATTTACACTATTTTAGGCAATCACGTGACAATTTAAAGAGACCTTTAACAATCGTTTAAAGTAACAAGTATTACCTTAAAGTTAATTTTTTGAGATTTTTTTTTCTAACACTTTTCAGTATACAAAATGCCTCACGTGTCAAAGTTTTTCATTTAACTTCGTGAAACTTTCAGGATAGGTCCATAATATCCAACTAAGAAACATCACATTCCCTTTGTTTTGTTAATGCTCATGTTTTGAAAATTGTATTGTGTTAAGGAATAAAAAAGTTAATATTTTTAAAATTTTGAGAGCTAACACATGGAAAATATTTTAGTACAAATGTTACAAGAATATTCCAAAAAGTAAAAATGTGAGTCCTTCAAAATTGCTCTGTACTAGCCGAAAACAAAATCTCAACATAAAAGCTCAAATTTGTTGACACGTAGAACATTTTATATAGCGAGTAATGTTTACTATATTTTCACAAAAATAATTAATACTTAATGAACTATTTGGTGTAGCAAAATGAAAATTTGCATGAAAGTTTAAAATGATACTCTAATTATGTGGCTAAATTTTCATAATGACAGATTTATTATTATAGAAGTTGAAATTTTCATTGTAGCCTTGCCTTAAAGAAAATAATTTTCCATAAATAAAAACCAGACGTCACATATACTCATGAATCCATCTAAGTGATGAACATTTGATAATGCTAAATTACTGCCTATAATATACCCTTAGAAACAAATATTAAACCCCTGTTGAAAAAATTTAATGTACTGTGAAAGCAATTAAGCTTTTAAAAATAAATGATGCATTAAAATGACTAAAAGCTCTAAATTTCGAACTTTTATTTACACTAAGTTGAAATACACAATGTGGATAAACAATATAAAAAACAAAATTACGTAAAATAAAGTTTTAAAGTTAAATGTTTGCACAAATATGTGGATATCTTTAAGTATAAATGTCGCTCTTAGCATTTAAATACCCAAAACCCTGAAACCACAACTGAATTTTGATTCTATAAAGTTTGAGGTATTTTGTTGCGAAACAATTTTAATGCGGTATCCTTTTTTTTCTGCAAATTTATCGAAAATTGATAGAGCTCCATAATGCAGGTACTTAGGTTTACACCAGAAAACAAAAGACCTTACAAAAATTTTGATTTTAGTAGCTACAGAATATTTACGCCAAATTTCACATAAGTAGGTAGAAAGTGCTCTGCAAGGAATATTTGCAATGCAACAAATTGGACTTTACTTCTAACAGGATAAGAATAATAAGTTGTCCCCACAAAGCCATGACGGGTCAATATTACTCTTGTTCACTATTATTCGATTGACTCAATGCCAGTTTGAAATACCAAGTCAGAATAAATGTCGCAGGAGATGTCTTCATTTGATAAGTGGGCAATCGGACTCTAAACACAATGCCAGGTTTGAAAGTGCAAATTGAAACAATGATGGGTGGGAACAAGTCGGCATTGCAAAACATCTGCAGAGGGAGTACGATTTAGTCGCCCACATGCATGAGGTTCTCTTTGTTTCATGACTGTTGAAAGACGTCTCCTCGAAGATAAGTTTTGAATACGTCATCTTCTGTTTATTCACACCTAATATTTATGAATTTAATAAGTACTCATCTGAAGCCAGGTTTTTATACCTCTCGAAGCACTGCCTACACCATCGTGATTACAGTATTGGTTTCAGACTTCTCATAGTATGCATTGTTGTCTTCTTGTTTTTCTTTCTTTAGTGCAGTATTTCTTATTACTTTAGTCTTCGTTAGGTGTGTGCGTTAAATTAAAATTAAACGTTTGTTTCAGCGGACAAGATGGTTATTCGGTAACGTGTGACGTGGATTTCCAGGACGGTAGGAAAATTCTAAGGTGGCCACGGTATTCTTTACAATATTTTGCTTTCATTACGTTTCAGTCTCGTCTTCTAGGCATGATTATAAGTTCCGAAAGTAGCAGGGGGTTGTCCGAAGCTTGCTCCAAGGAAGGAGTATTGCCGCGGACAGTGGAGGCAGCCTGGCAATAGTGGATAGATCTTCGAGCCAGGAACTGTTAGAATGTCCTTGCTTGTCCTGAGAGACCATGTCTTTAGCCTTTTGTCGTTTCTTCATCTCACCCCTTCCTCTTATCCTGTACGTCGCATTGCGTGAATTGTCCTATTGATCTGTTTAACATACACCCTAGGTTTTTTTCTTCCAAATTAGAAACCACAGTAATGGACCACAGTAATGAAACAGTCCAGGGCAGAAATTCAAAAGACACCCATCGTCTAAATGTCCTGGCCAACTTGAAGGCAAATTAACCGTCACAGGCACCAGGGGACTTCTAAAATTAAGGTGGAACATACTTAGGAAAATAGTCGGGCATATTACTAGACACTGAAATCTCAGGGTTATTTTAAAACTCCAACCGTGGTTAATATAAAGAAACTGTAAAACACATCATGTGTGACGCATCAAAAAGAAAGATATTTTTCCTACGGTCTCTCCTTAAAATGGAGAAAATTTTCTAGCCTAAAGCTACAGAACTTGTATTTGTATAATAGGCAAAGAAATACTGGATAATGCCCTTGCGCCTGACATGGATAAATTGCAAGGTTTAACACTGCCCTCTTACATCACTGATTCTTGTAGACGAATGCACGTTGTTTTCAATAATTAGGACAAAAGAATTTACATTTTGCTGAAATAAAAAGCTATCGTTTTTTAATAAATCACATGCGCGATTAAACTCTTGTAAAAAGCTCTTCGTTTTTTCTACTTGCTGTTTATGATCCGCAAACTGAATATTTATTTCAAAAATTTAATTTCACAAAAGTAAAACAATGTTCTAATATTAATAAGCATTTGGCATACGTTGTTTCTTTTTTTCCCTCCCTTACATCACTAAGCATAGTGTTAGTGGACTCGGGTATCACTTACGCCAGAAATTCGAGTGATCGAATGCGAGGCACTGAGCCTGATAAGAGGAACCAGGACTACGGGACCAGCCCACAGCTTGAGATAAGAGCGAGAGAAGTGGATGACAGTATAAGGGTCAAATGAATGATACGAAAGAGGATGATGCTGGAGCAATTGGTGGAATGATGGTGGGGGAAACCGGAATCCACCCCAGTGCCCTGTTGTCCACCACAAATTTAGCTTTGCGGCCGGTCTTGGTGAGAGTCGAGCGGTCTAAACACTCGGCCTCGGTGCGGCAATTAATGTTCCAGTTTCAAAAACTAAAACTACAGAATAGTAAAACAACTAAAACTTAAAACCTAGCTCTATAGATGAAAATGCACAATTCAAATGTAATATTCTTAATAGCGTTTGAGCTAAGCAAATCCATTTATTAGAAAGTATATTTAAGGAATATGGTGTCATATCTTCGAAAATACACTGTGATGTTGAAAACTCATATTTAAAGAACTTAAAAGTTACTGCTCACCCTCAGAAGTGGATACTTGGGGTGGGAAAGTGTCACTATTTTCTTAAAATTAGCTTTAAAAGCATAGCAGTTATCTCCATTTTGGATAAATTGTATATAACCAGGAAACGCAAGAGTAACACAGGGGAATGCCCGCCTCGGTGGCGTGGTGGTAGCATGTCTGCCGCACGTTCAAGAGGTCCCGAGTTCGAAACTCGGTCAGGGTGAGTTAAGTGGATAAGGCTTTGTCCGGGGTTTTCCCTTATCCTGATAGACGAATGTCGGGTAACTCTAAGCTCCATGGACCTCGGATTCATTTGAGTTAATCATTTCACCAATTTCATCCATCGTCCGACATGACTTAACGTTGGAGGACGTAAATTACAAACACAACAAAAAACAAACAAAAAACACAGGGGAAAATGAAAAACTCCTTTAAACATACAATTCGTTGTAAAATAACTTTCTGCGAGTAAATGTACTGCCCGTTTTCGAAATATTCACAATTGTTAGTTTGAATTTGATAGTACTTAAAGTAGTTGTCTTTCTGTCTCGTGAAGTTACGCAAATAGTAAGTAATGAAGAGGCAAGCATATATTATTCTGCTGTTTTAAATGCATTGCAGCTGTCTCAGCCTCCCATATAAACAAAATATACACCTTTCTACCCCTTCAGTTGTTCGGCGTTTCCCCGGGTCGTTAGGCAAATAACTACCACCTAATTTCTGACGCTCCCTCACTTCTTATTTCATAATGCTTGTCTATAGCAGGGCTTTAACGTCACCGGAATTTTTGACGTGAATGGCAGGCAATTTGTACTTTGTGTATTCTTGTCCTCGGGTAGGGGTAGGTCCCCAGCTCCCGCGCCCCCAAGGATATGTGTAAATCCGGAAGGGGGGAGACCCGTTTGTACAAGGCGTCACCGGGGAGTTTTAATCTGTAGCTGTTATGGATCCCGCCTTCTGCTTAGGCCCTTAGTATCCTCTCAACTCACCCATCCCTACCAGGAGTGTTCTGTCAGCGGCATGGGCAGAAAAGATCTTCTACGCCACAATTTTTTCATTTAAGTTACGTCCTCGAACGTTAAATCATATCGGCGATGAATGAAATGGGTGAGATGATCCTCAACCATAGAGCTTAGAGTTACCCAACATTCGTCTTTTCAGGAGAAAGGAAAACCCAGGAAAAAGCCTTATCCAAATAACTCACCTTGACCAAGATTCGAACTCGGAACCTCATGAATGTGAGGCAGACACGATAACATGTACGTTAGCCAGGCGAACTCTGCTCGGCAAGGTTCTACGTCCTCCCTCCAAAACTTAACACAGGCACAAGGTAGAGAGGTGTTAAACATCTGATTTTTCTATGTTCTTTGCTTAAACGTATATTCATATCAACAGCTTTTTTCTCTCTCTCTCTAACCTAAGCATAAAACTATTACACTTCCTTTCATTACACTGATAACACTATTGCATAAATAAATCTTAGCTACGATGGCCTTTTAATCTAAAAAAAAAAAAAAAAAAAAAAAAAAAAAACAACCAACAACTGGTAACATATAACATATCATTTTAAACACAGTATTACTGTAACATATTGACAGACAAGAGACTTACATTTCGTCTGTTCTACAAATATTTAATATCACAAGCAGATGAAGGGAAACAGACAAATTTTCTTGCATCATAGGGTCCTATCTGAGGGAGATAAAAGTTCAGGACATCACAAGTTATGTGCTATAATTCTAGATTTGCTCAGGAATTCGCATTCAATTTTCTCACGAAGCGAAACTACAAATCTCCGGGGCACTACTTACGCTTGCAGAGAATACAGAGACAAAAATTGCCATAAAAACCTAGTAGTGAAGATGTGGATTATTTCTGGATCCCGTAGTTTATTTTTAAATGTTCAATAGCCAACTGGAAGCTGGATAAAGAGAAGAAGGCCATATAAGAATCCAAAGATACAAAATGTTCCCAAAATTATATGTACACTGACATTTTGTGTCATAGAGGCACGCTGAATACTATCTCATTTGATAGTGTTTGAAACATTTTAAAATTAAATTTTCAAATTCGCCGTTAGAGGGTTATAAGTTTCGTGAAATGTTTACTAACTGTCCATAGACGTCAAAGCTTTTACTGCCCATTTTCATAAGTAAACCTAACTATAAATAAAAATGCATAAAATTCTAGAATTTGGAATAAAAAATAAAAGTATGTCCAAATTGATGCTGGTGCCATTTACAAGAAATTGATAATGATATAATTCCAAAGCAAAATATAAATTTTTAACAATTAGGGAGCAACAACAGATGTTCCTGGGGAAAGGGAGCGCAAGATACTTGGAATAAAATGGACAGATAAAATCTCCAACGCTGCACTGCCACAAACGACATTAACAACAGACAGAAGGAAGTGGAGATCCACGAGCGACAAAATTTAGGGTCTTACAACAAGAATGTCCTAATTTTAACATATGATAGTTACCGTTGTAACTGAGACACAGATGTCGTTCTTTTCCTGTGGTTACAGTTGTTATTGACAAATAGCCATAGAACGTTACAGCATTCAACAACGCGTAAAAACTGTGAAAATTTATTATCAAAATGGATCATCTATTCGACAAATCTTCTGTGTATTGCCTGATACCGGGCTGAGATAAGGGACTATTTTTGGCCTCAACTGGATGGTATGGATCTCAGAAACATCTGGTTCCAGCAAGATGGTGTCACATATCATAATGCTCTCGAAACAATCGATCTTTGAAGCAGAAGTTCAGAGATTTCATCATTTCCCGTGGTGATGATGGTAACTGTCCCCCGAAATCACGTTATTTAATGCCGTTAGGATTACTTCTTGTGAGGTTATGTTAAGTCTTGATGTTATTCGTGAAGCTGGACCTAATTTACGTTCTTCTGTATTTGAAAATTGGGTCAAACGTATACGCGTAACCCAACGAAGTCGCGGTGGTCACATAACTCATGTTCTCTTCCAGACATAATGACATTATGTTCCAAAATAAAACAAGAAATGAACTCCTATCATTTATAGAACGCGTATTTAAGTTCAAAGCTAGGACACCTTTTTTGAAAGACCCTATACAAGTGCCAGCGTAGGTGTAGGCGAGTGGCAGTGCAATGCAAGTGAATAAGTGCGAATTGAAACAAGAGAAAATGACAAAAGCCGACACAAACCCAACAAGGGAAAACTCACCATGTTGGAGTCAACACAGCTACTCTAAGTGTAGAAGCCTTTGCCCTTCATGGAACATCAAAGGTTATCTCCAATCTCTAATACGGCCGCGCCATGGCCGAGCGGTTATACCGCTTGGTTCTCATCAAGGTGGCTGGGTTCCATCCCAAGCGACCGTAAAGTGAGAACACGGCGCTGGGGCGGGTTTTTCTTCAGAATTTCCGGTTTTCCCCGCCATTTCATTCGACCAGTTCTCCATATTTATTTCACGTGTCGTCTGTGTCACCGCCTGCGGTAGAAGTGGGCATTACACACTACACATCCAATCATTCTAGTCTCTAATGGATTGAAAGATCTAAAGCATGAAGAAGAAAGAACAGTCTATGTAAACTTTTAAGATTAAAAACTGTCAGTTTTCTGTTATGTTGACAGTTGCAGAAATTTGTTACTTAATATCCTGCACATAGGCATATTAATTTTGAATACAAAAGGATATACGAGTATTACGTTTATTGCAAAAACAGTAAACGAGATACATTTACCAATTCGAGATCAGGTAGTGGAGCTAGTTACAAATTTAGATACGTGGTAACTATATTTAAGAAGTCAAACAAGAATAGTACTTTCTGTCTAATCCTGTAAAAAAGAAAAACAATTAAGAACGAAATTAGTAAAGCTATTAACGTTGAGTTGGCACTTTATAAGACAGAAACATGAACTTTGAGTTTGGGAGAGATAAAGTATTTAAAATTTGGAAACAGAATAGAGTGAAGCGTATGAACTGAAGAGACAAACTATCGAACTGTTTCAAAAGAAGTGGATGATGTAAAAAGGAGCTGGAAATGATCAGAAAAGGAAATTAAATTGATTGAAACATTAGATGTGTAGAAAACCTCTCTGAGAGATGCAAGGGAGGAATGGTGAACAAAGAAAAATGAACGGAGAGGATACCTTAAGATGTTACTAAGCTAAACCGAGTGGGATGCCTCAGGCAGTTTCGCCTGTGGTCCGCATTCGGGAGGCTCGGGTTCGATTCCCACCGCCGACCTACTTGAACCATAGGATTTTTCTGGAGTTTTCCTGGATCGCTAGGCGAATACTGGGTAGGATAATTACATTACCCGAATTTCCTGACCCTCCATTTCATCTCCATCATCATTTCATACCATCTCTCATCTGGTGGTCTCTTTCAGGGTAGAAGTGTCGGTGGGTGTCTCGGCGGTGCATGGTGGAATGATATGCTCTGAGGTGAAGTACTTCCTCCTCCGGTAGGTCGGTTGCGGGTCTCCGCTCCTCTACTGCGACCATTTCGGGACCGCCAGCCAGGGACCTTTGGGGCTCGGCTGTTGGTCTCGTTGCCGTCCCGCAGTAGGGGAGCGTGTCCGCTGTCCTGGCCTGTCAGGGAAAGTCTTTATCTAAGTAAACGGTAGGGGCCCTGCCCTCTGCACTGTAGTGGATCCTTGGGTCGGCGCCATCTGTCTCCTCTCACCTCATCCTCCTTCCTGGGGGTGCCCCACTTGGGGGCATGGGCACAATGGGCTCAGTATGGTGGCCTACCAACCAAATCTCCTCCGTAATAAAATCCTAACACAAAAAAGGTCCTAGGTGGGAAGAATGCAGGAATCTGGGGTGATATTGAAAATACTGGGTGTCCTAGGCTCATACTTATCTCATAAGCTTTTTCTTATACCTACGACTGCACCTGACGGAAGTTTTTGAAAATTTAATTATCAATGCGGTTACTTTTACCATACATTTAAATTAGATACGAAATTGAAAATATACAATATATACTCGTAATAGGCTCCAGAATAAAGGAATCCTTGATATTACGTAAATAATATGGGATTAGTTGTGCATGAAAGATGTGAAGACATACGCAGAATAGGGAGAGCATAGCATCCCTACTCCAGACTTCGCAAGTCAGAGCTGCACAAGAACAGGATTGAAAAGAGAGAAGAAACAAAAGAGTGGCGGGAAAGGAGTCAATGGAGGTTAAAATTCGGGAAACCGCAACATTATGTAAGCAAGGAAAAAGGAAGTCCGCTAAAGCAGCACAACGTTTAAAGACAATCTGTCTCTCATCCGACGGTTTATGACGGGCTGAAAAGGGGCAGAGTGCGATGTAACACTTCAAACAGTGAAAAGTGTACTGTAGTAATAGGTGTAAGAGGACCTAGAGAGGGGGAGTTAAATATTTCAATTTGTACGAATGCATTAAAAGAATGGGCCAGTTATGGATTTCGATCTTTAAAAAAACTACAATAAATTTGTTTTTATGTAATTAACACAACATTCCAATTTAGCTTTAAATAGCTTCTATAACCGAGTCCTTTCAAAGCCAATCATACAATTTAAATGCCTGGTTGTAAGATCGGTGTAAACGATAAGTTTTGTCTACATTTAAAATAACAAAATATTCAAGTTAGATCTACAGAACCTTAAAATACTAAATTAGATGCAGAGGACCAAAAAAGGCCAAGATGAGTCTATATATGTACTAAAACAACATAAAGTCAGAAAGTGTTTTAGCGTTGTAATTTTGAAATTTGTTTTCTCTGGTTTTCATTTGTCGACAGGTTCTCACTTTATAATTTTCCACATGCGTGTACTTCTGGTACATGCCTCTTGAATGTATTTTTCGGTATACACCAATGAAAATTTGCTCTAGTTCTTCTCCGGAAGCAAGCCAGGTGAAAAGACGATTAGAAATTGACGTTTCGGGAGTGCACATCTCTCCCATCATCAGGATATTTATTAAATATTTTATTTATTTAATATTTATTAAATCAAACGAATCACTGCATATAACACAAATATAAACAAAGACAAAACACTATCAAAATTTGCATTACTGAACAAAAGACTGTTTCCAGTAAATTAAATACCAGGTCAGGAGATGGCGTGAGTATAGAAAATTAATTGGGTGAAAGAAACGTAACTACCTAACTTGGTTAACAAGCTGTATTCATCTGTGGTTTTTAAGTCGACGGATTTCCATTTTTAAGGCCGGATTCCAAGAGGAGCTGAACTGAAATCAGCATCGCGATTAAGCGTGCTCGTCTCGGAGGAAATCGCCAAAGCCTCCTTAATTCTCCGCTCCCAGTAACTGTTGCATTTTGCCAAGATGGCCGTCTCCCGAAAGTTAGCTCTATTGTCGTTATCAAAACAATGCTCTGCCAGTCCAGACTTCTCAGGTTGCATTAAACTAATGCTCCGTTCATATTCGTTTATTTTGGTAGCGATGGTCCTTCCGGTTTGTCCTGTATACGGTGTTCCACATTCACAGGGAATGCGGTACACTTCCGGAACTTGGAAGTCCAGTTTGTCTTTCACCGGTTTCAACAGATGTTTAATCTTCGTAGGTGGCTTGTGGATGGCGCTGATGTATTTGGCGAGAATTCGGCTGATTCTGCCGGATGGGTTGCCGTTAAACGGAATGCAGTCTGTAGCGGTTGGCTTATCTGACGCTTGCTGTATTACAGCTTGCACACTTCCGAAACGTCGATTTCTAATCGTCTTTTCACCTGGCTTGCTTCCCGAGAATAACTTGAGCATATTCGTCGCGAATGAAAATTTTACCAATGAAAATTTGTTTACCTCCTTATAAGCGTGGTTAAAAATTCTGTACTATTCAAACTGTGCAGACTGTAAGAGGAAAAATTGCTCTCCTATTTAGCGCAATTTAGTAGAACAATTATAATTTTATATCAACAAATGTATTAATATAATATTGAAGGTGTAATGAAAAAAAATTAAAAATAATAATACGATTGTGAGGTCCAAACAGCAAAAAGAAAATTAATATTTCAGGAGCTAATTACGAAATTAGGACTATGTATTCCTTTATTAAAGTTTCAAATGAAGCAACCTGGAATGGATTCCTGAATTGCAGAGATTGATATCCTTAATGACAGAGCAAATGGCTTTGGTGCGAAGTTATTATTTGAGTTAATTATTATTTAACTGGACTGTGCTGTATTTAAATTATATATTAGGTTAATAAAGTGCACATTTATTCTGGAAAAGAACTAGTTGTTGATTCCGGAAGCAAAATAAGCGTTTCACTAGTGTTTTAAAAGTATTTATTACTTTATGGAGATATTTATTGGAGATGCAGAATTTTTTTAACAAGTGTTTTGCAAATTTAATTATTTGATTAATTAACATAGTAGGCAATTAAGGCCGCGCCGTGGTCGAGTGGTTAGACCGCTCGACTCTCACCAAGGCGGCCCCGGTTCATCCCCCCGCTAAATGAGATTTCTAATGGACAACACGGCGCTGGGGCGAGTTTTCTCCGAGATCTCTGGCTTGCCCCGCCATTGCTCGTCACCTTTCCTCTCATACCGTCATCCACTTCTCTCATCTTCGTATCAGGCATCCTGATTCTCTATCAGTTCCAGGTTTTCGGTTACTCAAACCCAGCCTTAACGGATAGAGGAACAAGAATCCCCTTACACCGCAATTCCTTATACTAGGTATAAGGTGAAGAAGAAGAAGCAGAAGAAGAAGAAGAAAAAGAAGAAGAAGTTGGCAGTAAACCAGCTATTCTTCATAATACATCATCCTTATAGTTGGATACAAGTCGGCTTCCTACGAAGAAAGTGGAATTTATTATCTTTTTCTGTTGAAATCTTACCTTAACCCTTGTTAATTATTAATTGTAGTATTATCACTAACAGAACCATAAACCCATGTCAGGTTATTAAATTCTCGCCTATCTCTCATTGTCTCTTACGAAGTTGAAACAATTATTTTCAATGAAGTTCGAAGTTTGAATAGTAAAATCGTTTAAAATAAGAGTACGAGATTAAAAATTGTTTGGTTATGAAGTAACCAAGGAGAAATAAACAAGTTTAGTTGTTTTTTTTCCTTTGCTACCATCCACCATTGCACACGAATGTGTAATTTATTCTTGTGATTATGTTGTAGACTATTATTGTATGTGTGAAATCTGTGTATTTCGATGCAACTAATACAAGGAGTTCATAAATCATTAAATTCTAACAGGATTTTAAAATATTACCAGCATAATTATTTAAAACTCCTGACCGTCTCCCAAAACTTCTTCATCCGTGACTATAACCGGAAGTGAGTTTAATGCTTCTACAGACTAGCCGTGGTCAAATATATCTACAGGGGGTATAGTTATCATCAAAACGCAAGTATATTATCATCAAATAGAATTCTTCAGCAAACGGCGTAGCAAAGAGGTGCTGAATCGATGAATGCCGAAGTCCAGTTACATAGTCCTCATTCCCAATTTCTCAGTCTCTCTTTCTCTAAAATAAACGAAAACCTTTGTTAATCAAATAAGCTGTTTTAACTATTATTACAATAGACTAACTTTTTAAATATTTATAACCCAATTTTAAAAAAACATACAATTTGTTGGTACAGTTTGTCACTAAATTATAGGTTTTGGACGTAATATTTATAACTTCCGAGGTGAGGAAAAAAATTAAAATTCTATGTGTACTTAAGCTTTATGTGCTAAATATCGCAGAAATCGATTCATCCTTTCCAGAATGTAAAGGTTACACACATAAGAAATATTTAGTGAAGATATGAAGATAACCACTTTACTTATTCATATCGGTTACTTATCAGAATCACTTTTCTGGCCCTTAGGAGAAACCCATATGGCCATCGAAGGGAAAAGAAGGACTTTTCTTATACATTATTTCCTATACGTATTCACATTGTTATTTTTTTTAATGATTCCATGTAGGACTAGGCAAAGTACATAGTGATATTTGTTAGCTATTCCTTGAATCCAAAATTCTCCCATTCTTTGTCTGTGGGCTTTCTTTCTCCCGTCTGTCCACGTTGTTCCAATATTTTTCTTCAGTTTCTTCTCTTGTCAGTTTGCCACTGCACCTTCAATCTAAAGACGTCGCAGTTTAGGATATCGTCTTGAATGATTCCTGCCAATTTTAAATCATTTTATACTTCACCAATCCATTTCATAGCCTCTAATTATGCTTTACTTCTATTTTCGTAGAATTCCATAATTTGTTTTGTGAGCCTATTTGAAGTTAATCGCTTAATTTGCCATAAACTTTTAACCTTCATTTCCTAATATCACTATGGATGTCTGTATATTCTTTATATTTCATTTTTACTTCTAAATGTGTAGTCTTCACCTAAAACTCGAGGGCCTAAAATTTCTCTAATAATTTTACTTCATTGTTTTTCTATATATGTTAAGTAAGCCGAAATGCTTTTTCCATTTTTGGCACCTACTTTTGTTAGCTTTAGATTCGATTCCATTTTCCTGAATTATTTCTCCAAGATATTTCAATTGCTAAACTTCATATTTGGATTCCTGTATTTTGGTAGTCATTTATTGCATAGAATATATTCAGTATTTTCAAAAGACATCTGAAGACCAACTTTCTCTGCAGTTGCTTTCAATAGTTCAATATGTTTATGAGCTGTTACGATATTACGGGTTAAGATTGCAAAATTATCTGCATACGCTAGGCAATCTGTATTTAATTATGCTCTCCCTAATATGATTAATTGATTTTCTATTTACGCCATTCTTGTGTTACTTTTTCAAGAGCACAATTGAAGATTATTATTAGTATTAGTATTATTACCTATTAAATATAATAATGCACTACATAATCTGATATGTATGACGTGTGTTGTATATCCTCAATAGCTCACCCGTGTTTGTTTCATGTTTGCATTCCACATGAAGCAATAATGTACCAGAAATTGACTCCTTCGAGAGTTATGTACTGTAAGCAATAAATTGGCTGGCAAGAAATCAAAACGGAGATTTCGTCCAAATAGCATTCGACTTTTCAATAGCTTTCAAAGCTTCCTTCCTTTCTTTTTTCTTTCGTTTCCCTTCCTTCAACATGTGGTCACTTTTCTCTAGACTTAAGCCAAAATCTCTGTCAAGTTTAACATATTTCCTAGGATTCTAAATATCTGGTTGATGTTCTATTGATACTAGGTACATGAAATATTTCATTTTATATTTAGAAGTGAATTACATGTGTTATACTATACACTGAAGGGCATTGTTGACGTACGATATCTTTTACATCACATTAAATATATAGAATTTGTTCAAACTGTTTATTTATTTATTTATTAGCTCGGTGAGCAATAACATATGCTTTGCAGATCTGGGAGAAAAGGTACAAAATAATCAAAATTGTTTTTGAATACCGCTAGGTAAACCACGTGGATAAACTGCAACGTCCCGTAAAAGGGGATAAAGACTCGTTTTAGGTTTGTCCTCGACCCATTTAATAGACATGATGGCATAGAATATATTATAATACCAAAGCGTAAAGTCTTTCATTCTATAGCCTGATGTCATACTTTGTTTAGTATTATGGTCAAACAGTCGTACCACAGAATAAATTATCCAACACTCAGAGAAGTAAATCTGTGTTAGCTGCAGAAATAAAAAAAAAAAAAAAAATACATGTATAAACTTATTTTGCCTTGGTGGTATACATATATTTAACAAATACCTCTTTAATGGTATCGTAAACATAGGTTTATCAATGATGACAAAATTATCATCGAGTTCTTGTAGTTGATAATTGCACCAGATTACCAATAATTACATTAGTTTCGATTCTAGTTTACTTCAGAAGGTGCAATAAGTTGCTGAACAATTCCAAGAATTTGTGTAAAAGCTGATTTTACGCCAGGACGGCTGAATAAAGTAACGTTCAGATTTAATCAACCTGGTGTGTTTTATGAACAATGTTCAGAAATCTATCGTGCAAATCATCTGCGTCTTTCTTTACTTTTAATTTATGTTTTTGTGCCACTAACTTCAGCCTGAGTAGATCATAAGTGAACCACGTGTTAAAGAAACGAAGGTAGAACGTTTTAAAATAGCTAAAACCCTCAGATTATATGATTATCATTCTAACGATTGAAGAAATCTCCGAATAAATAAAAATAAAAAAGCCTATTTAAGCAGCTCAACCTAACCAAGCGTCTAATCTAAGTACACTGAATACGTTCTGAAACATCATATTTTATATTTCACAACTTGTTTTTGTTAATGAAGAACAGTAATTTATGTATGCTGCACCTTTTAGGCACTTTAGATGACAAGATTGCTTTACTAACCCTCCCTCGATGTATGTATCGGCCGTTAAAACTAATATTTGAACAAATATTAGCATTTCATGCAGTCAAAACAGTTTCAAAATGCATTTATTTCTCGTAGGCAAATTTATACAGAAATCTCCTGCTCATTTCTTTTAACAAAGCATTTCAGCACTTCTGAAGCACTGGGCTCTGGATAATGCCAATCCAATTGTGGCATTTCACACCAGTGATTCAAACTGTTAATTAAATTTTAAGATTTTAAATCGCATAAAATAGCTTGTTTGGGACCTTTTGCATCATCCAGAAGCAAAACTGTTTTGAAGTTAATCAAAGATTCATCATGGGTTTCAGTAGAACAGAGCAATTAAGGGTCTTTAAAATCTACATTTAAAAGGCACAAGGTCAGATTCTTTTCTAAAGAGATGCTTATTTAGGGCTTACCATGGTTGAGGGGAATAAGAAAAGTGACTGGATGAAGAATTCTTGAGAGAATGATTAACAAGAAGTTTTAGTCCCTTCTCACTAAAGGGAGAATTACTTGAGCCTGAAAGCCTTGTTTGAAAGAGTTGCATTAAGAAGAAGTGTTTCTTGAAGCTGTGCAGCATCAGCTGGAGCGGAGACCTTCGAAGGATGAGCCGCAGGACAAAGCGTTCTGTTTAAAGACAATCTTTATTTTCCCCCATCTCCCGGGTTCATCTCGCTGTGGTGGGTGTATCTGGTGTTTCTACTTGTCGATTTTTCTCCCTCGGCAGGCAGGCAAGGTGAAGGAGGGTAGAGAAGGGTGTCATCTCAGTAGTCGCATACCACCGGACGCTACCGCCGTGCAGGGGAAGAGAAGGCGACGCCTGTCTAATCGATGCGGTGTCTGCGCCGTTTTGCCTTACCACTCGGCACCCATTACGCACCTTAATAGCTTTCCTGTAGGCCCCGGCCAGAGCGAGGTCCTGTAACCCACCCACACGTGCCAGAAGAAGGATGAATTATTTCTTTACATGAGGCTGAGAAGGGTGCGGTGCCCAGAGGGTATGTGTTCGAGAAGGGAGAGGGGAGAACCCTCGTCATAATCCTGGACAAAGTGTAATAAAGATTTCTTCTTAAAAACATTAAAGCGGCAACCGGAATAATACATGCCCACTTCGTTGATGCCCTCCCTCCGGACAGAGCAGGTTTCTGCGTCGGATACAATTCAGGAGAGTTACAGACTCGGAAACTCCACCGCCTGTTAAAACTTTGAGTGACAGGCCAACGTCTTGGAGGTGTTGTAAGCTGTTTGCTACATCTTTTGCTATCAGTATCTGCATAATAGTCATCAATCGTTGGTCAACTTCTGATCTCTCTTCCAAAATGCTCATGATCAATTTGCTGCAATTAATGTAATTAACATGCATACCAAAAATACGTATACAATGAAAGAGTAACATTAATGTAAGTTGAACAACGATCATTGAAATATTCTAATTGTACTCCACAATAGACATATCTATTAGGAGCTACAATTGATATGCAATTCACAAAGCCTAGTCGTTCGTGATAAGGAAACAGGCTGACAGTTCACTACATATTGCACTTATATTCAGCTTATAATATATCAAAATCAAGTGCTAGCACGAAAAATATAGGTCCCGCTTTCCCATAAAACAAGGACACCGCTGCCCACCTTGGTAGCGTGGATGGTAGAGTGTCTGCCTTACGTTCAAGAGGTCCCAAGTTCGTCTCGGTCAGGGTGAGTTAACTGGATAAAGTTTTTCAGGGGTTTTCCCTTACCTTGAAAAACGAATGCCGGGACACCGCTTGGACACCAATCCATTATAACATTTTTAAGAAAATCAACAATTTTTGGTTGACTGACTCAACATTATACTCATTGGAGAAGCAACCACGGATGTGAGATATTTAGGAAATTCTTGATGCAGGCTTCTAAAAATCAGTGGAAACTTTGAGAAATTTCGCTTGTCCAGGTAATGATCACTTAATTTATTAGTACAGCTTGTAGTCACCGCGATGTTAATCATAAATTATGTCAGTTTCAATAAATTCGCTAACTTACCAGCTGCTAACTTCCTTTATCAATGACTTTAAAATCCTAATTTTATTTGGCTTCCAAAGTACATACTATTGTAAAAAAGACCCAAAATAATAACTATAAATTCATTTATAAAGAGATGGATTACAATTTAATCTCTCCATAATTTCAGCCCGATTTAGTCCTTCAAAAATAAAGATCTGAGAAGAAAGAAAGAAAACGTAAAACTCTCTGAGACACAGAGAGCACTATTAAGTGAAGACAAGTCTGTAAGGCAGTTCCCTGACTTTACAAATCATCCTAAGAACTTGATCCACCCTCTTGCATTTTTATATTATCGTAAGGTTCTCTCTAATCACTTGCAGAAGAGGAGCGTTTTCCACTACCTGCTTTTAAGAAACTACTTCGAAATAATAACTGCAATGTCATTTTATAACTACAGTAATAGGGGATAAAATGAGTTACTTTATGGTCAGTTTATTTTTTTGCAGGTACGGACATTTCCATGAGAATTTAAAAAGTTTGCAGGGTATTTGTAGAAAATTCGCAATACAGATGATATTCATAGCCCAATATCTTAAAGTTATACTATTTTTACTACACGTGTTTGGAACTATTTTGAGAAGCAAATGACAGAAATTATACTAAATAAAAGGCTACTTGAATGGGAAGCTCACGGAAATGTTTCCCTAAAAAGACGGATGATATGATATTAGTGGTTTTATTTTTTCTACTACTTAATTACAAAAAGCAGATAAAACACTGCACTCCTCCGTAAGTATTGCATTCAAAATGTCATCGAAAATCAAGCTCCCCTAAAAGAAAAAGAAGATATTACCCGAAGTCGTATGGGTGTTTGTCTGATCAACATAACTCTCGTGACTTCAACAATTATCCAAGAATACGATACAAAAAGTTTCAAGAAAATCTCTTATTCGCAAATATACCTCTATATAGAAATAATTTCATTATTTTATTTTCTCAAAAAGGACTCCAGGGATGTTGACTGATACACCACATGTGTAAATTTTTGGCAGGATAACTAAATATACAGAGTAACTAAATACTAACTAAAATACAGTAACCCAGTAACTTATGTACAGTTTTATAAAATGTAGCAGGGTATAATCTTGTAGATAAGCAAAGAAGTGAGGACATTCCAAAAGAATTGAATAGTTTTAAGCTAACATCTGGAGTAAAATAATATAGAAATAAGTTTTAGATTAGTTTTAGATTACAAACCATTAGGTAGAAGAAATATTGGTAGTCAAAGAAAAAGATGGTTACAACACTTTTAATTTAAAATTTATAAGACCGGAACGAGCCTTAATCGCTTAAACCGTGAAAAGTTGATGATGATGATGATGATGATGATGATGATGATGATGATGATGACGACGACTAAAATACACATATACTGATTTTCTACCTCGTGAGGACCTTTTCATTTAGAGCGATTTTTGTGCAACAGAATATGGTAAATAATCGGCATAAACTTACTACACAAAAAACGCAGCTCTCAATTAAATGCACAATTTATTACTAACAAATTTGTTGCTAAGCTGCAATTCATTTTGTTTTGCTTAGTTTTCCTCATGCTCATGCAGAATATGGAATACCATTACATACCAACCCGCGTTTCAAATGTGTGACTATGGCCTTCCTATACAGCATTTCTGCAAATGTTTATCTCCATTAACATGAGAAGAAACAGTACCTTTGGCAAAAATAATTTGTACGTATAGGAGGAAATTGAAAAAATCAAGGGAATGTATCACATACGATTTTCAGTTACATAAGTGATTTACAGATAGAGAGTCCGACACGTGTGTACGTTTACGTGGCTTTATCTTCTTTGAATATTTTATTCTCGATAACTCAAAAGTAGATAATCGATATATGAAAATGTTTGCACCTCCTCCTTATTAAGTACAAAGTGAATCATTTACAAAGACAAATGCTACACTTTTCACTGTTCTCTCCATGTAACTGCAGGATACGAGAGGAACATTTTGATGATACGGACCAATCACGTAGCAAAATAATAAAATTGTCTGTCTGTATGGTCTGTGATTAGCATGATAGCCTCCAAATCTAGAGGTCCGGAGTTTGATTCCTGTGGAGTCTCTCTAACCTCCCTAGAACCCAGAATCATGAATGAGAGTGTGTATGTACAAATTTACTATAATATCCAAAAGTAATACAAATTCAACGATTAATGACCACTGTGAACAAGTGAACACATTTACTGATGAGTGGTTGTTGTTTTAAAAGGTAAAACACCGCTGATGTTAAAAGAAGCACATAAATTAAGGAAAAAAGTTAAACAGCAGTTGCGAAATAATACGGATAATATTACCTACTGTTCTTCCAGTATTTACTACTACTAACGCTCCGTTGCCAAGCTACCAACCGATTTCAACATTTAATAACTAAGGGATAAGACACTCCGAGGAAGCTTTTAAAAGTAACTCATTCAAATTGACAAAGTTAGTGGCCTTGCTCCAACCAGTGATAGCCCTCTTGTGGCCCTCCATGCTAACTGAGCTGGCATGCTGTCTTGCATACAAAGCAGGTAAAGACGACAGTAAAGAATATGAGAATGATAACTTGAGTAGGAGAGCTTGTCTTTCTAAATGTATATGAATATCTGCCGAAATCGATCTCTTTGCTATACCCTATTCCAATATTTGGCCAGTTACTGAGCTGCAAAAATCCACACATTTGTATTTGGTATTTTGATTGTTCAAAGTAACCGAGGCTTCTTCCACAAGGCACAGAGAGTCTGTGGAGCAGCTCAGACCTTAATTAAAAATATAATTCCAACTTGTTCTTCGTTTTCCTACTTAGGAGTATACCCGTGCGATTCATTTAAACCTGAACCATTTCAATAGACCATAACTTTTGAACCAATAATTGGACAGACGTGTAACTTTGGGGGAATATAATACACAACTGAGAGATTGCATTACACTATTTACATCTCAGAGAAAATGTTGGAAATATCCTCCACCAACATCTATACATGTTTGTACTCGTCTCACCATATTCTCTGAAGTTTTACGGAAAGTAAAGTCTGTCTACTCAACGCAAGTGCACGGCGGCCGCTTTCTTTGAGGAACCCTCATAATCGTTTTACAACATGGACCCTCCTGACGGTCCTTTCTACAAGGTTGCAACATTTTAACATCACCGTCTTGCACCTAATGAAACAGAACAACAGGAAGTTGGAACTTTGGCAACTGAGACTCCATGCGGAGTAGACATGTAACTGTCATTTTCAGAAAATCGGGGTTGCTATTGGTCCCCAACGTCAGTGTTCCATTTCTGAAGTGTGGAGATAAATTTATGACGGTCATTAGTGGGCGGAAAGGTCAGATCCTTTGAGGTCCCTTTGATTGGGAACTGCACACATGTTAAAAAACAGACTTTATCCTCGCCAATGTTACTTATTTCGGTTCAAATGGATTCCTTGAGAACATCAATCGTACGTGGCCTATTCTTGTACGCTCATTTTTTAGATACTCCCACAAGGAAAAATCCGGTGAGGTTAGCTAAGGGGATTGGGGGGCCACAGACCTTTTGAAATTATTCGATTATGAAAGAAACTGGTTACAAGTTCCATGGTGTCATTAGATGCATGGCACGTTGCTCCATCTTGCTGGAAATAACCTTCTCACCATTCGATATCATCCAGGTGCTCCACAAATGTATTGAAGATACCCATATAAACTTCAGTGTCCACAGTCGTATCAAAGAAAATGTGACCAACGATCGCATTTAAGACTGTCAGCTGTCAAAAATTGTGAGTGTTGACAATTCTCCCAGAGCCACTGAGTCTACGAGCTGTCAAAGGGAAATTATGGCCTATTTAAATGGACCGCACTATACAATTTGATAAATTATATGACATTTTAACCTTAATAAATGCTGAACTACATAGTTAAATATTTTTGTTTTTGTTGAGCTTTTTTTATTACTGAGTATAGTCGTATTTATCCGTTTGAAAATAGCTTTCTTTCTGTAAAATGGTAAATCCTACTACTGCTCTTAGAAATATAACTCTGCTGTTTCTACTCTTTTCCATCTGTTCAATTTATTATTCTAATTTCACTTCCATGCAGTCATTGTTACTGTCATTACTTAAAACAGCTTTTGCTACCTGTGACATTTTATTCCTTAATATTTTACTTATTATACTTATTTGTATTAATTAGTATATTTTTGTATTCTGCTAAATAATGCGACAAAAACAAGGAAATTAAAGCTAGAGATTTCTATTATTTCTTCCTTTATAACTATCTTACTGTCTAGTATTTGTAAAACTACAAATGCAAATTTTGAAGATACACTGAAATTATGTAAAATTAATTTCGCAATGAGAACTGTTTGTAAACTTCAGCTGGTGCCAAACCAAGGAGAGATGTGTTAAATGTACTTAACTTCTCCGTGTGATGATTTCTCGAAACAGTTTGCCTTAGAAGATGTAATTTTTTTTAATACAGAGGACGCTCCAATGTATATATTGACATATTTTTCTTAAACATTTTGAAAACTCAAGAATTTTTCATTTCCTCATACTAATAAGTGGATCTATGTGACCTGAATATACTTACACTAAATCTTTAATATTTTTAATACACTCTTAAATCAAAATGTCAGAAGAATCACTAAGAAATTTCATTCTAGCATTCCGTTTGGTCCCAGCGAAAGTAGTTAATGGCTAAGGAATTAGATAAAATAGGCTATTTATATAAACGGGAAGATGGAATATTGCAGTAGTATTATTACTAAGATGTAATAAGAGGGAAATTTTATAACTTTAAGTGATACAAAAAATCTGCATGATTTTCTTAAGAACATGCAATTGGATGATTAAATAAAATGTCTAATCCTAGAAATCTGATGAAAACTATTTATTCATTCAAGGAGGTTCATGCATGCACACATAAGAATTTTCAAAATCTATATCATTTTCATACTTCTCCTCCTCCCCCCTCCCCCCCTCCGCTCCTCCTCCTCTTCCTCCTCTTCTTCTTCTTCTTCTTCTTCTTCTTCTTCTTCTTCTTCTTCTTCTTCTTCTTCTTCTTCTTCTTCTTCTTCTTCTTCTTCTTCTTCTTCTTCTTCTTCTTCTTCTTCTTCTTCTTCTTCTTCTTCTTCTTCTTCTTCTTCTTCTTCTTCTTCTTCTTCTTCTTCTTCTTCTTCTTCTTCTTCTTCTTCTTCTTCTTCTTCTTCTTCTTCTTCTTCTTCTTCTTCTTCTTCTTCTTCTTCTTCTTCTTCTTCTTCTTCTTCTTCTTCTTCTTCTTCTTCTTCTTCTTCTTCTTCTTCTTCTTCTTCTTCTTCTTCTTCTTCTTCTTCTTCTTCTTCTTCTTCTTCTTCTTCTTCTTCTTCTTCTTCTTCTTCTTCTTCTTCTTCTTCTTCTTCTTCTTCTTCTTCTTCTTCTTCTTCTTCTTCTTCTTCTTCTTCTTCTTCTTATCATTATCATTATCATTATCATTATCATTATCATTATCATTATCATTATCATTATCATTATCATTATCATTATCATTATCATTATCATTATCATTATCATTATCATTATCATTATCATTATCATTATCATTATCATTATCATTATCATTATTATTATTATTATTATTATTATTATTATTATTATTATTATTATTATTATTATTATTATTATTATTACTATTATTAATTTTTATTATGTTTTTTTGCTTTATTGATATCAACAGCATGCTCCATTACTGGTAATACTAGATGCTTTATAGTTACATGTCCACTTTTGAATTAGTAATTGGAAACATTACAACAATTTTACATTGGATTATTCTCTTTTCTATACACTGTGTACATTAAATTGAGTCTATTCTTCTAGCTGATTTTTGAGAGTTCACAATTTGTAATTATTTCGCTCTAAATACTTGTCATATTTGTAGGAATGGTGCTTTATGGTTTTAGTTAATTGTAAAATTGGTGGTAGATGATGATGATGACGATGATGATGAATATGATGATGATGATGATGATGATAATGATAATAATAATAATAATAATAATAATAATAATAATAATAATAATAATAATAATAATAATAATAATAATAATAATAATAATAATAATAATTAATAATAATGATGATGATGATGATGATGATGATGATGATGATGATGATGATGATGATAATAATAATAATAATAATAATAATAATAATAATAATAATGATAATAATAATAATGATGATGATGATGATGATAATAATAATAATAATAATAATAATAATAATAATAATAATAATAATAATAATAATAATAATAATAATAATAATAATAATAATAATAATAATAATAATAATAATAATAATAATAATAATAATAATAATAATAATAATAATAATAATAATAATAATAATAATAATAATAATAATAATAATAATAATAATAATAATAATAATAATAATAATAATAATAATAATAATAATAATAATAATAATAATAATAATAATAATAATAATAATAATAATAATAATAATAATAATAATAATAATAATAATAATAATAATAATAATAATAATAATAATAATAATAATAATAATAATAATAATAATAATAATAATAATAATAATAATAATAATAATAATAATAATAATAATAATAATAATAATAATAATAATAATAATAATAATAATAATAATAATAATAATAATAATAATAATAATAATAATAATAATAATAATAATAATAATAATAATAATAAAGTTCTGAAAAAGAATTTGGGAAAGAAGGGAAAAGCTTCAATTGGTTAGCTTCAGTGTTACATTTTGATGACCGACTGTAAAATCATTTAATGCAAACATTTACTCATACCCTAAATTTCGAATAGACACGATCTTCATTTATAGAGCTCCTAGCTACCAAAGTGATCACTCCTCTGGTTCCAAAAGAAAATGTTGCATCTTAGTTCGCGTTATTATAATACAACAATTACACAAGAATACACATACGAGACCTTGCAGCTGCCACTGCCACCGAGTTACAATAAAGAGCTAATGCTCACTAGAAACCTTCCGGCCATTGCATTTCATTACACTAATGAGCTCTTGAGTTATACATATGTTTTAAAATATAATTATAATCAGCAACGTCTGCAAAATTATACAAGACGATTCACCATGATGATGAAGGGGAGGAATTTAATTAACATAAATTAAGTGAGCAGTAAGAGGAACATACACGAAAAAGTAACAAAGCTCATATCTGGGATTTTCTAATTAAAAATGTAAAGTAAACTCAGAAATAATGTCAGGAAGTAAGAACAATGACCTTAAATATCAATAAATTACGACTTGTTCTACCTAGAAGTCATGTATGTCAATAACACATCCCCACTGATCTGAAGTCATCGTCTGTGTTGGGGTTACTAGCAAAAGGAATAACATATTGGGATACGTCAAATAGTAACACATATTTACTTCTTCATCCTAGCGTACAGTGTAAATGAAGTGCAGCGTGTTTCTTCGGGATCAACATCAATTTTAACCAAATGTTAAAGCAGGAACTCTGCACAGTTCCTGTGAGCACTAATATAACATATGCATCCAGCAAGGGTTTATTCGCATGTCATATAAACTGAAACTGCGAAGGAAAAAAATGATTTTGCTTTAGTGATGAAATGTCTACTACGTCTCGGAAAAATCTACGATGAATTGCAGCAAATCATTTTGATATAATTTCAACGTATTGCAGTGTTTTTATCCTTTTGTGTTTACTTCTTTGTCTAGTGTCAAATGTTTGAAATTTGCTTATTTTAACACATATTTAATAACCGGCACTTTAGATACAGTGGAATGCAATATTATCTAAACATCAACCATGTTTTCTAGTGCCAAATTAAAGAAATATGGGTAAAAATTAAAACATTTTGTCATTCTTGTGCTAAGCAGTTATCGTTTCTTGTCACCATCTTCACGTAACAAAATAAATCCTTACTGATTTACAAATAAAGATAAGGCGGAGATAAAAGGTCTACCGAAACAAATAAAGTTAGATAAATGGAAAATTCTAGTGACATCTTGAATGATAGAGAATATTCTAGAACAGTCTAGAATTATCAATGGAGGTATATATAAGAGATCGCGACACGCCAGCGTAGTAGTGCAAAACGGAGTCGTAACGAGAGTTGTAAAGTGAGAGTTTAATCAGAGCCTGAGGCGTGTAGAAAGTGAACGCTTTTGCTTGTGGACGGCGACCTTGGAAGATTGTATTTGTGTATGTTACGTGATTCTGCTACTATCAGGTTTGACCAAAGAGTGTTTCTACGGAAATAAAGAACATTTTGAATTTCTGCAAGTTGGACTTTTAATTCTACGAACACACAAAGTCACAATAGCATAAGTTAAACTTTATAGATATTTTTCAGAGCCATTTGACGGAAGAGGCGGAGAAGACATCTTCGGCGCTACTGCCCTGTAGTTAGGTATTGGGTTACCATGGGCTAAAGGAAGACAACCTTGATTAAAAATTACCGGAAGTCATGAGCGTGAGAAGGCAAACCCTTCACATGACTTACCCATCTACGGGCTGGTAACCCGTAGTGGGGAAATTTACTTACTCAAAACCTTCGAAGAATGCCAGATAATAGACTTACAAAACAAATATTACAGTATCATCCTATTGGTAGGAGAACGGTGGGCAGACCCAGGAAACCATGGCTGGAGGACTTCGAAGGCGGAACAGGCACTTGATTGCCTATGCGATGAAGTGAAGAAGAAGAAGAAGAAGAAGAAGAAGAAGAAGAAGAAGAAGAAGAAGAAGAAGAAGAAGAAGAAGAAGAAGAAGAAGAAGAAGAAGAAGAAGAAGAAGAAGAAGAAGAAGAAGAAGAAGAAGAAGAAGAAGAAGAAGAAGAAGAAGAAGAAGAAGAAGAAGAAGAAGAAGAAGAAGAAGAAGAAGAAGAAGAAGAAGAAGAAGAAGAAGAAGAAGAAGAAGAAGAAGAAGAAGAAGAAGAAGAAGAAGAAGAAGAAGAAGAAGAAGAAGAAGAAGAAGAAGAAGAAGAAGAAGAAGAAGAAGAAGAAGAAGAAGAAGAAGAAGAAGAAGAAGAAGAAGAAGAAGAAGAAGAAGAAGAAGAAGAAGAAGAAGAAGAAGAAGAAGAAGAAGAAGAAGATATTTTTCATAGTGTTAATATGTTGCAGCTATTTCCATTCTGCCGCAATATCCCTTTGGTGTTATATGCTTATACAAATGTTACTCTAAAGATATAGAGTTTAATGCAGATGTTTGACAAACACTTCCTTGGGAATGAAAATGCATTTAAAAATTAATCAATAACAAATACATTTTAGTTTTTCAAAATGAGCATTATATTCATTACAGATTAGCAAACCTGAATAATTAGGCGCACAATATGCTGATATACTGCGTAGCAATATGCTTTTGATCGAAGAAATTCGTCAGACACAAAGCAGTTAATCAGCAATACACCTACATATCTGATTTTTAAAATAAAAATGTATAAATGAAAGTTTAATCAACGTATTAATTTATCAACACAAGCATATGGCATGACTACAGGTGGTACCGGTGACGTCAGGTCACTAACCCTGGCACCTTTCCCAGAGGTTTGCAAAAACAAACTTAAAATATTTTTCCTTTCCTTCAAATGAACATAACCTCATATTGTCGCATTAATTTGTGTTTGGGCTTTTAATTTAAACATTTTCAGCACTTGTGTACCTTCCCAATTATAATAAGTGTTACGCTATAAGACCTATACGCACATGCACATCACTATAATGTATGTTAGATTACATCAATCCTGGGAGGGAAGAGAGATAGAGGCAGCGATAGTATTATAATCTGTCTCAACCTAGTTTAATCCTGCTGTAAACATCTGGGTGGGAAGAGAGACAGAGACAGAGATATTGGGAAGAAAACGGTTAAGCAGTTGATTGATTTAGCTAAGTTAATAGGCGTTTTTCTTTATTTGCATACGTACGATAATCCCCTCCTTCAAGTACAATACTTTAAGTAGTCTTCTAATCACTGTTCTGTGCAATATAATTTCGGAGAGAGAAAAGTATGCAAATATCTCGATTTTTATAAACGTAATAGCCCCACGTGTTATCTTTCTGCTTCACATACCACACAGATGTGTTCTGTATAATATATATAGATTAGACAGAAGAGATCTGAAATTATACACACTATTAACTTATTATGTTAAATTAAGCTGCATTTTATTTAACAAAAACTAAAAGGACACTGCTATTATATAATAGTTTTGCATTCCTATACCAAGCAGCTCTCTCGCAACGAGGTCTTTATCGAGGTGAATGCTGATTAAGATGTTATTGTTTATAGTGTGGAGTTGTTTATAATATTTAACACTATTTCCTGTACATCTCACGTACCTCACAAGCCCAAGAACATTTATTTATTATGCATTACTCGACAGAGCGTTGAGGCGTATTGATCTTTAGGTGACCAGCGCTGTAATCGTTCCTTATCCGGTCTTATCTGGGCGATTAGAAAGAGAAATATTAGTAAGTTGATGCACACTGCTGTCCAGAAGACATGTTTATATCTGAACAGAGTATACATACACTGGACTCCCATTTATGTGCGATAAGCTAAAGTAAACATATCTGTGTTGCGAATTTTTTCCGATACGTCTTCTTGCTTTGCCATGTAGTATATACAATTTAAAATCGGTAAGCTTTTCATTCATGGAACAGGCCAGTGCTTCAGCCGAAATGAAACACAATCGAGGTAAACCTTTAAAAAGTGCTGAGAGGCGAATGATCGCGCATTGTTCCCCGATGCTTAAAGAATCAGGAATCATCTATAAAAAAACATTGAGAAACAAACTTGTGATCTCCTTGGTGTTTCCGCAAGTAGTGTAGGTACATAGTTTTTGTTGTTGTAATTTACGTCCTCCAACGTTGTCATATCGGACGATGAATGAAATGGATGAAATGATGCTCAAATGAGTCCGGGGTCCATGGAGCTTAGAGTTACCTGACATTTGTCTATCAGGAAAAAAAAAACATATCCAGGTAACTCACCCTAACCCCCGTAGGGGGAGGGATGCGTCCCTTTGAGCTGCCAAGGTGCGGGCGCTGCGGGCCCCTGCACTCGTGGTACCTCTGACGTTACTAGAGGAACCTCGGGCCGAACATTCGAGCCCCTCCCTCTGGGAGTTGTTCGGATTGGGTTGGACTCGAGGGGGCAGTGTGTTCCCGCCACCCACGGGAAATTGGGTACCTCCGGTGGCCTTGGCCGTCCGGAGGTGGTAAAGGGTTGCCTCATAAGTCCCGGGTGCTAGCCTGCAGAGCTAATAGTTGGTGTGCTAGATCACCGGCGGCCCTACTAAGGTTTTTTGGTAGCTGGTTCATTAAGGGCCGGCGCGTAAGTGGCGTATCCACTTCCGTCCCGTCTGCCGTGTGCAGGCGTGGGGGGGGGCAGTTTATAAAATAGGTATTGTCCTACGGTAAATATACCCGAGAGGTCCGGGTTCTGGTCCTACGGGTCCAGGACTAATGGGAGTAGATCCTCGCATTTAACTCACCCTAACCGAGATTCGAACTCCGGACCTCTTGAACGTGAGGCAGACACGCTACCATCTACGCTACCAAGGCGGGCGGTGTTAGAATGGAACAGAAACCTTCCGGAACTCTAAGAACACCTGGAAAATCGCATAAATGCAAACAGCGCGTGGAGAAATACTATGATTTCATGAAAAGTGCCGTACGCAGTTAAGTTCACGATTTTTTTTTTTTTTTTTTTCAGAAATGAAACAACTCATAGATTTAATAAGTTAATGTGTAGCCCAACTCTATTTATTGTCTAGAAGTTAGCGCTGCTATATATACTGCTAGTATTGCAAAACTTAATGTGCGTGCATGTAGCGTCTACGACGTGGTGAGTTGGGTCAGCTCCGCCTTGTTGTTTACAGCAGGATTAAACTAGTGTGAGACAGAGTATAGAGCGTTTGATTTGGCCAGAGAAGGTATACAAATAAAACATAACAGCCATTGCTTTCAGGGCCGATCAGCAATATAAGGGTCATCTGTCTCATTATCGTTGTCTCTCTTTCTCTTTTCCCTCCCAAATGTTTATATCAGGAATGAAGTAGTGTGACATACAATACACAATGCGTGTAGTCAGTAACTTTCGAATAAAAGCGTTAAGGTTGAATGAGAAGGGGGAGAGAGGAAAGCAGGAGGCTTAAACTTCTTGCCGTTTGGGAACATTCATTATGGAACGAAGAATCGCGATTTGATGCGAAAGAACCCGATCCATTCAACTACTATTTTGCTTTTATAGTTGTAAAAACAGCTAAGTTCTGTGACTTTCAAATGGGATTAGTATTACCAGGCTTTCAACCAATTGGAGTCTAGCGATGTTGCATTCCTTGTATGTGGATTGCGCCGAGCGCCACATCAATCCATCTCTAATACACATTATTTGCGCTGAGATAGTAATTCAGATTCTGCAAAAAGTGATTAACAAGGAAGGGTGGGGTGTAACATTTGTTACATAACACTAAAAATCCTATTGATTTTTATCTCAGTTTTATAATACAAATAAATAAAATGCCAATATATTATAGCGATGCATCACAACTTAAGCACAATAATGACCGTTATTATTGGTTTGTATCTATCTGTGTACATATATTTCGAATTACTCAGAACTGAAATGTAAGCTATTGACAAGCTGCATCTACAGAACGTGAGCCATCACATGAATCTTGATTATGAATGCTTAGTTTATTTACTCGAAGTAGTTCAAATCAGTATTAGTCAGTCATTCAGTTTAAAAAAAAAACATGAAAAAGTACATAAACTGGATCAATTTGAAACTTAAATGGGACACGAGGTATTCCGCCTTCCCCCTTAGCACTGCCAATACAATCCAACTCACGTTGAACGACAAAGAAATTCACGAGGTAACACAACAAGACTAGGAAAATTGCGTGAGACATGCAGATAAATTACAGTAAGACGACTTTTGGAATGAATTAGCACGTGTCGAAATTTTGGAACCTATCATCATAAACTTGCAATACTTATACGATAAAGCCACTGACAAATATGCATTGTCTCTTGCCGTAAGTGACATTCACAGCTACAGGGATGAGTACTGGCAGTTCCATGAATTAGAGCAATAGATGATTCATAAACTGTAAATATAATTATAACACTTAAAACATGGGAATATATTAATTTTTTTTTCAATTTTGAATTTAACAAATGCATTTTTATAAAAGTTTGGGAATTCAGTTTGGATTTCCTTACGACTAGCAACAAGGAGACTTGCATGCTCACAGATTAGTGTGCGAGAAAGAGGGAAATGTGACAAGAGTGGAGGTAAAGAGGTGGCACGCTGAACAGGGTAACGCATCTCATTCACCGCGGTCCAGAACTCTTTCCATTTGGCAAAAACAAAGTTGTGCATTACTATTTTGAAATGATAGTAGCTGTTTGAGAAAAATAATACACTTCTTATGTCCACTTTTGCTTTGCAGAATTTTCCACTGCTTTCAACAGTTCAAAGAGTTGGGAATAATCATTTCTTCCACACTAGCCGTGTATAGCTCAGATGGTTAGAGCAACCGCAGGGAGAGCCGGAGATCCGTGGTTCAAATCCCCGCTATCCTATACACGACTAGTGTGGAAGAAATGATTATTTCCATCAATTTACCTGAATAACATAATGGTTTAACTATGAAGTCTGGGACTTAAGTACGATACTTACAGCATAGTACGTCGCCAAAAAAGCTGCGTGTCTCATAGCATATGAGAATCCCTAGTGGTCTACAGGGAAAACATATGAGTCAGTTGGATAATTTAATGACATGTCGGCATGCTGGCTATAGTAGCTCAGATGGTTAGAGCAACCGCACGGAGAGCGGGAGATCCGTGGTTCAAATCCCGGCTATGACACTGAACTTTTCAGTCTGGCTGTACTCAAATTCAAAGAATGTCGGATGCATAAAAATATGATTGTAATCTTATACATATCACAGAACTTCGGTTAGGACATGACGTCATTTTTATTGCAAACGTAGCTCACAAGAAATCAAAATGATGTTGCTATAGAAAGGTTTAGAATTTTGCAAGTAAAGCGGAAGTTAAAATGGAATCGTTTCAAAATATTTATTATTTCATTGTTTCCATTCAACCTTAACTGTGCATCTGTCATAAAGAGCATGCTCTTGTCACTCGAGACAATTCTTACAATGTCAGGATTATATAAATATTATTTTTCAATGCCATAAACCTGAAGTTCGCTTCAAATAATATAAAAAATCATTTATTTTTTTACTCTTGAAGGTGTATGCATGCCATTAAAAGGAAACTTGAACTGGCAATGTCTTTTCGATGTCTTCAGTAACGAAGTGTTACTAAAGCTGAATTAAAGAGCGTAATGCAGTTGTTTATTTTCACATTGTGAGAAGGGACTGCGAGTGCAGAATATATACACACGCACACATATGTAGGCTGTATGATGGAAAGACAGTTGCTTCAAACAGTACTCTCCTGCTTAACGGCCCAGCAGCTGCTACCGTCGAAAATTTATCGCCACATGGTAGTCGAGCCTATGACATCTCCAGGGGGAGAAAAAAACCAGCGACAGTCATCTGCTTTATAGATAACCCGAGTTTCTTTAAAGACAATTTACTGACACTTTAGTTCGCCCGACACAAACGAGGTCCTGTACCAGATTTATCAGCGTTCCTTCCTTCCAAAGGTTCAAATTAACCTCAATATTATTTATGTAACAAGGTATGATCTCGTTAAAAATGTTCATTTTTATTCTCTTCGTTCCCAGTGCGCATACCTTATTTAGTCTTGTGGTTATTGAAAGATCTAGAAATCCTTTTAGCTTCCCAGGATACGAGTGGGTTTATAAAGAAGTAATTTATTTAAGTTTTTATCTGTGTGCCTATGTTCCTTTACCATGAAATGATATATGTTATAGACAGGTCAATCCGGTCCTGATGTGTTGTCTGTTCCCATCACGTGACTGCTTCATGCCGGGCATGGCGAACATTATTCACACACATACAGACACACTTTCACCCCAACTCGCCAGGTACACGGTGACAAACAAACAAGTGCTCAGATTCAGCGATTGTTCAAAAGCAATCGGTCGCCTGCCTTAGCTAGAAAACACTGGTGAATTTAACCCTAGCAGCATCACTTATATTGGAGATCTTCATTATATTGTATCTCTGATTTTATTGTCTTTTCTCCCGCCCTCTTAAACTACTACAGAAAGTATTACATTCCAGCAAAAAAAAAAAAGTAAAATAAAATATAAAAAATTAAAAATAAATTTTAGAAATCTGTATTTATATGCTTTGAATAATCTTTTAACTAGTGTTCTTACTACATATGAGATCACAGCAGATGCAACTAATGGTACATGAAATAAAATCATAATTGCAAAAAATATTGGGGAGGAAAAGTTTCGAAGTTTTAGGGCACACTCTTGCCATTTTCCAGTTATGAGGGCTGAACAAAAGCTGTAAAAACTCACAGTCAGTTATCTGAACTTCAGACATCCGTTCACTAGTCCCTGCCTTCACGACCTCAACAATTCCAGTTATATTTTGTACTTTGGAGTATCCAGGAAAACAATTATTAGAAAAACGTGCAAAGTAAACGCATATTTTGTTTGTTAATGACGTTATTAACTGCCAATATTGTATCAGCGTCGATGGTGTACCAGGATTTTGTCCTTCACGACTTCCTTTACACGCCAGTGAATCTAGTGATTATGGGGTGATTAAGTACAGTTAAAATCCATTGGTCTGTGTCGGATTTGAACCCGCGACTTTGGCATTGATAGAACACTTCCTAAATAAGCCACCCAGATCAAAAAGTGTGTGTGTGTGTGTGTGTGTGTGTGTGTGTGTGTGTGTGTGTGTGTGTGTGTGTGTGTGTGTGTGTGTGTGTGTGTGTGTGTGAGGGAGAGAGAGAGATAACAACTTAACTCAAATTCAAGAAAATATTCGAATTTCAAGCTACCATAATAAAGAACACTTTCGTAGTTCTTTTTCCCCTCAAAAAGGGCTTTACCGATTTACTTAAAATCTTATAGCTTTAATATATAGATATTATTGTTTAACGTCTTTCAAAAGGACATGTCACATCAAACGAATGAATAAAATGTGTGAAGTGATGTTTAAATAAGCCTGAGGTCAATGGAGCTTAGAGTTACACCACATTTGTTTTTTCAGGATAATGAAAACCTTCGGAATAAAGCCTTAACCAGGTAACTCACCCAAACCGAGATTCAAACTCTGAAATTCTTGAATATGGGGCAGACAAGCTATATACACTCCCTGGAGATAGGATGTAGTGCTATAAGAAACGAACAACATATACTGACTTCTCTGTGAGTAATCTATGAAATTCTCTCTGTGATATTAGGTAAACAATAAAATCCCTGGCGCGACAGCCCTTAGAGGGCCAAGGCCGACCAACCCGACTGTCGGCCTCACGCTCACTTACGCACGGCAGAGGTGGGCGATCATCCAACCGATACGGGGAGGAGATGTGGTCAGCATCTCGGCATCCCTCAGCCGGAATGTTGGCCGCTTACCTAGCGTAAGCTCCTCACTTTCCTCACGATGCTGAGTGGGCACCGGTCATACCAAAATCCGATACCATGGGTGGGATCGGCCCCGGGCCGCTTGCCGTGGCCAGGGACCAAGGCATGCTGCCTTAGTCCGCTAAGCCACGGCACAGGACCTGTGATATTAGGTATTAATTTTTATAACAGGAAAATGTTAAAAGGTGGACAACTGCAGGAGAAACGAGGAACCGCTTAAAATAACAAACCTGCTCAAATACACTTTTTCGTAGTATTAATTGCCTTCGATTGCAGCTTCAGATATAGTTCATACTAATGGGCATTTAAAAGTTTTGGATCCTTGCTTTCTCCACCACCAGGCCGCGTTGTGGTTAGACAGCTTGGCTCTGACCAAGGCGGCCCGGGTTCGATCCCAGGTGACCGCAAAGTGAGATTTGTCGTGGACATCACGGCGCTGGGGCGGGTTTTCTCCGGGACCTCCGGTTTCCCCCGCCATCTCATTCCACCGGTGCTCCATCTTCATCTCATGTATCATCAGTGTCACCGCCTGCGGTGCCGTATGTAGTAAAAGCGGGCGTTAAACACTACACAGTCATACACACATTTCTCCACCGCCCACCCTTTCTTTTTTCCTTCGAAAGAGGTGGTTATCATGAAGAATTATTGAATGTTGTTTCCGCATGTTGAATCCTTCTTGCTTAATTTATTGTAATTGCTAGAGAAAAGCATTTGCACATAACGTAGCAAGGACTGAAGAACTACCTTTCATAATAATACAATATACAGTGAGCTAAAAAACTGCATATAATCTGCTATAGCTAAATGAAAATCTATTTCAACAAGTTCAACATTTTAAAGAACATGTGTATTTTAAGAAACTTTTTCATAAAAATAAACCCTGTGCAGAAGATTTAGTTTGTAGCCAATCTTGTTCAAATTTTCAACAGAGACTCATAGAGAATGCAGTTAAAACAATGGAAATTGTGTTTGCTGCACTTTTGAATTGCTTAGTTATGAAATAATTAACTTCAACTTTGAAGAACAATAACTATGAAAATTGTATTAAAATGTTTAATAACTTTTTTCTGAAACAACCGGAAGAATGAGCAACTTTCGATATGCCAGTTTTGTGCAATAACATTTAAATTATGTTAATATTTTTAATCATGACTATTACAACGTGTAGAACAACAGATTACTTAAATAATAAAAATGAAAAAAGGAAAAGGATATCTGCTCTTAACGCAATATTAGTATAATAATGCTAGTAGAGCTGCGAGTTGTTCAAATTACCAAATGAATGTTTACATACAATAATCAAAGGAGATACATGCAAATGGATGAGAGAAATAGATCCAAGTGACACTGGCTGGCAAATTGAGGACTTGCAGATTTACGAATGTTCCCAACGAATGATTAGGCAAGAAGACAGTAAGCGCTCAGAGATTTCGATCACGCTTACAATATATGCTTGTTTGGTCGTCTCTGTTTATGACGGTGTATTATCAAAGTACCTGAAAAATGATGCACTTTCTTGTATACGCATTAATGTTGAAGATTTAGTGGTACTTTCTCAAGCAAACGCAGAGATCCGAATCATTATGTATTAAGAGTCTGCAGTAGACCAAGAAAACTAATTTAAAACTAAGGACTTCACTGCTACCTATAAGCAAATAAGTAATTAAGTCTATTTGCAAATTTGGAGAAATAAGAGACAAGAACCTCTTTAATTACACAATACAATCACATAAAACTGTGAATTCTTAAATGACATCACTGAGAGCTCAGTTGCAATGCATTTGAGCCCAAAGGTTAGTTCTTGGAGCAATAGGTAAATCACGGGCAACTTCCGAAACTACACAGACCTTAAGAGGTGAGAGCATGGAGGCATACCATAGACATGCACCATTTTATACGTTTAGCAGACCAATTTTCTCTCCCTTTTATGTTTCTTTCTTTTCCTGTGCTTTTTCTGTGCTTTATCTGTTTTTCCTATTTACATATATACACAATACACACACAGCCAGAGGGGGACTCGAACCCAAAACTCTCTGAGTGGCCGAGGGCCAAAGACACGCTCCAGAGAGCATAGCTACGACGGTCGGCTACTGTTCAAATACCTGTTGATTTTTGAGCTACAGATAGACGTGTTGATGCCGTTAAGTAGTCCTCGTGCATTCAGAGCTAAACTGCAGAATATTGGGGGGGGGGGGGGATAATGTCAGGAATATTACAATTTAAACAGAATTAATACCTGATTCTATGGCTTGGACATAAGCCAACCTTGCAATTTTCGACAAAACATCTAGGGGACGGCAGGGCAAAAACCTATCTAATAGAAATATAGTATAGTCTCATTTTTAGAAACATGAATACAAATTTTAATCACATACGCTAACTTTAAAGTTACGCAACGCTTCAGAAAACAATGGCTTGTTTAATGCAAGCAGAAATTTTCTAACCGTGTAACACAAGCAATTAAAATTTTCTACATTATTTACACACGAGAGCATCACATATGGATGCTACATTACATCTAAAATGCCTGTTTTATTACTGGCGATGATATCGATCAATTGTATTGCCTATGAAACCCACTGCCACAAAACTGAACTACATCTAGTCCATATTGTGACTTTGTGGGTTCGTAGAATTAAAAGTCCAAATTGCCGAAATTCTAAATCTTCTTTATCTTCGCAGAAATACACTGTTCAATCCTCACGTAACATCACATCACATATCACAATCTACAGCACCAAGGTCGATGACAATAACAAACATTAGCTTTCGTTACAACACTTCAAAGCTGACTCTCGTTTTACAACACTCTTGTTATACAACTACTCTGTTTAAACTCGTCACTTCCTTAAATACCTCACTCATAATTCGAGAGATTTCCAGAACAATAAAGAACCCGAAATAATCCAGATGTTACCAGAAATTTCCATTTATCCTAGTTTGTTTGCTTCGGTAAGTCTTTTATCTCAGCTATTTTCATTTGTCGTCTCTTTGTGTACACTAGCCGCGCTATCGTTAATTGCTTATGCAAGCCCTATATTACCGTGAAATACTATCCATCTGTTATCTATTTGCGCCGAAACCTTTATGCCCGTTACCGCGACAATATTCTTTGTGAAACGAAACAGAAGATAAAGATGAAGAATATGATAATGAACGAGCGGAATGGCTCAAGAGGTTTGTTTTGCGGCCCGCATGCGGGAGGTCCGGGTTCGATTCCCGTGACCAGCCTATCTGACCATGGGGTTTTCCCGGGTCACTGGAGGAATGCTGGGTAGTTAATAACCTATACATCCTCCGAATTTCCGCTCCCTCCATTTCATTTCCACTATCATGTTACATCATCTCTCATCTGGTGGTGTCTTTCAGGGTAAACGTGTCGGCGCTGCAAGGCAGGATGATATGCTCCTGGTGAACTGGTAAACATTCCTTCAGTATGACGTTTCCGGACCACGGAAGGTGAGATGCTGATTGTGTCGGTCAGCCGGTGGGGCTTCCAACTAGTAAATTGTGAGTACCCTGCCCTCTGTAATGTCATGACTCCTTGGATCGGCCAGCCTAAGTCTACTCTCACTTCACCCTTCTGCTCAGGAATGCCCCACTTTGGGCATAAGTACAATAGACCAAGACTGGTAGCAGTGCCGAATCCCTTCGGTACCGTAATCCAATCCAACTATGATGATGAAAACTAAGAAATTAATCTATAAGACTGCATTTACATATCATATCCTTTGTGAGGTGGTAGCGCAGTTGACCACCATTGGAAGGCTTGGATTCGATTCCAGGTAACGACATGTGTGTTTTCTTCCGCTGGGAGGTCCAACGTTCGCTCTGCCAACCGAGAAATACAGCTCAAGGTTTTGGAGACCGCATTCACCGACAGGGAGAGACTTCAGGCGCTAAGCATGTTCCACCCTTAAGTACTCACTCCACAATGCCCACTAATTTATACTCAATATTGAGCAAGTGAGATTCTTCCGGCCCTCGTAGCCATGGTCATTGGAGCGTATGTCTCTAGTGTTCCGTCACGTAGAGAGTCGCGGGTTCGAGTCCCGTCTTGGGCATGGGTGTATTGTGCATGTGTCTGTGTCTTGTGCGTATATCCCTTCGATGGTCAAATGAGTTCTTCCTCAAAGGCCAACGGCCAGTGAGATTCGGTTGCTCTTTTATTTATGACCTTTGAATCGCCGACATGGTGATTCTCTGTCTTGATGAATTAATTTGCTGTTTATATAAAAATCGTAATTTAAACTCTAAGAGAGTAACGGAAGCTTTTGTTCCAACGCTCCTCTTTAAATTTTTTCCAATGGACAATGTCATTATTAAGCAATCCAATACATAAATAAAATGAAGTTAACTAATATAGAAGTTTCTTTAAATAAACGTTTATATATAAGTATACAAATATAACAATTTGTAACTTAAAACTTCACTTATCTTAAAGAAATGATTATACTTTTCTTATAAATTGTCCGGGATCGCGATTTCATGTAAAACTTTTACACATCCTCAGCCGGAAACAACAAAGCTGTCGTCATCGTTGCCAACGTTAGATGTTAATGTGTTCTCGTTAGTATTACCAAAATCTGAAAATAAAACAAATTTAAAACCAGAATCGACTGCCGGTATTTCAAAATACATTACGCGATGCTTGTTTTTTTTCCCCCCAAACCATTAAATATATCGGACCGTTTAATTGTTTTAATAATTTAACTTCTGGTTTATTTCATGGTTATACCACAAGAAATGATCTGCTACGGCCAATTTATCAGTCTGTTTATACTCAATGTTAAGAAAATGTTCTTTCGTTCTGTTTTGTCTTTCCAATATAAACTTTATCACAATCGAAACAATTAAGCTGATAAATACCAGACTTGCCCGCCTCGGTATCGTAGATGGTAGCATGTCTGTCTCATGTTCAAGAGGTCCCGAGTTCGAATCTCGGTCAGGGTGAGTTACCTGGATAAGGTTTGCCCCGGGGTTTTCCCTTATCCTTCAAGACGAATGTCGGGTAACACTAAGCTCCATGGACCCTGGACTCATTTGAGCATCATTTCATCCAATTTATTCACCGTCCAATATAACTTAACGTTGGGGCGGACGTAAAATTAAAAAAAAGAAAAAACAGACTATTTATTCTTAGGCATTTTATCTTTTTTAGAGAAATGCAATAAATTTTAATACTATATTAATAAATAAATTAACGACTAAAATAATTTTAAAATGTATAATAAATTATTAATTTTTAATACTATATTAATTTACAAGCTCGAAGTTGTGCATGTATTATTTATTTCACTTATTTCAATTATATTTTTATTCTTGTTTTGAAGTATACAAAATGAAATTTTGAATTACACAATTCTAATTATTTTTAAAATTAGATACGTAGTATTATTGTGGAAAACTAGCAATATTCATACAAAAGTAATTAAGTAAAATACTTTGTTTTTAATCAACGCATTTCTATTTAAAAGTTCTTCTCAAATTACTAAAAACATCTTAAATCTTAAATAAAATATTTTTTCAGTGTTATATCTCCAAACGTTTAATATATGATACGTTTTTGAATTAGTTGCTCTTTCGATATTACAAATTATTAACACTTTACTATCTCTCAAAAAGTTTCCCCTTAAGCTAAAAATACACTTGGTATTTATTAATACAGTTACAGAGATGTCAAGGATAAAGTAGAATAAGAGTTGTAGCATTAAAAAAATCTCCGTGCGGAACCTCTTAATATTATTTTCCATCTTGTTTCTTACATACAGATATTATACCCATCTCTTATCATTTAAACATTATGGTTGATATTTAAACTAATTAGATGTTACTAGTAAGAGATTTTATTTGACGTGGTGAATATAACGATGCATTAAATAAGTAATAAAATTGTAGAAGCAGATTAAAAGAGACTTTTGTATAATATAATTAATAAGTGAATAAGAGATATAAATAATAATGAGAATATCAATAGTAAATAACACTCTAAACAAGAATGAAGAAGTAGAAAGATAATAAATAAATTGGTATTAATCTAAAATAAGACTGAAGCTTTCCTGGCGATGAATATATTCAATTAAATCTATTTCTAATCGTCTTTTCACCTGGCTTGTTTCCCGAGAATATCTTGAATATAGTATTGATTTGAAAGGAGTGTTTGTCTAACGGACAGATTTTGAACTAAAGCACCGAACTGTTCGCCGCGTCACTTCAACTCATTTCGTGTCCGGCTGGCAGAGAGAATGGACGTATGTAGTAGCGTTCCATCTCCACAACTTCTTCATAAATCTACAATTTAGGAATATAGTTGTTTCATATCAAGTGAATTAGATTACATATGTATGTAATACCTTGAGTCTAACCCCCCCCCCCCCCGCCCATCGACTACGTCAAGACGGGTGGAAGTGGATACGCCACTTACGCGCGTCAACCCCGCAGGAAGACTATCAAAAACCTCGGCGGGGCCGCCTGGTGATCTAGCACACCTTCTACTAGCTCTGCAGGCAAGTACCTGGGACTTATACCCTCTAACCCCACCCTGAGGCCGTAGCCTGGCCAGAGGTACCCAATTAATTCCCCGTGGGTGTCGGGAACACACTGCCCCCTCGAGTCCAACCCAATTCGAACAACTCATCTACGGGAGGGGCTCGGCAGTTCGGCCCGAGATTCCTCGCGAGGTTCCTCTAGTAACCTCAGAGGTACCACGAGTGCTAATGGTCCGCAGCGCCCGCACCTCGGTAGCTGAAGGGGACGGATCCTTAAGTAACAAATACACATTTAGTATATTAAAGCGTTTTCCAGTGTGCACATGGAATAACATTTTCAACCTAGCCAACACTCTGGCAGCCCCACACACCAGGAAAGTTAGAAGGTCTGAAAGATGAGAAGAAAACGTATGGGGAAATGAGAGTAACGAAACTGTGGTAAATGAGAAAATCCCAGTATTGAGCTATCAGGCTAGATCTGAAAACTCCATCTGAGCGAGCAGTCGATTGGAACTGAAATCAGGAATTGCCGAATACCAGTCTCATACATTACCATCTCGCTTGGTACTTTAGGTTACTAGGTAACCTAATATCATCATGGAACCTTACATATCTTTTACCTCCGTTGAGTTTTTACTTATTCATTAATTTTTCACTTACATAATACACAAGAGAAAGAAGGTGCTTCCAACATTATTTATATAAATTTAGGATATACATTTTATTTATCGTTCCATTTATATATGTATATATACTTTAAATATACTTGTTAAAGCTATTTCGACAATATTAACATTTCAAAATGCTTGACATGACAGTTTGTTTCAGATGGAAGAGAAACCATAGCACAGCATCTTCAAGAATTATTTTGGTATTTATTCTAGATACCGGCTTTAGGATTTCATGCAGACGTAGACACAGAAGAACTTTCAAGAAGGTTCTTTTTCTTGCAAGATCAAAGCCGCAAACGTGCGTTTGCAATAAGACCTCAAATACCCTTTTTGTCACAACGCAAAATTTCCTCCAACCTAGGGAGAGAAATTAAATGGAAATACGCAATGAGTCTTGAATGATTTAAGATATCCTTGAAGCTTCTCAGGGTTATCGGGTTGTATGTTTAATGTTGTTTATCTTTAAATACATTCATCAGTATGTAATTACTCAAGGTAATATGACACTAAAATTAATGGTGACTGGATGTTAATCATAAGTTACACATAAAATGCAAATTACGTTTCATTACAAAAACTGGAAAAACTGCAAACTCTGTACCTACCAGCCTTAATATCCTATGCTTGAAACATCTTCTTCAGTTTGCTTCAGGATGTTTATGCACATTATTTCCTTTTGATATATCCAGAGAAGGGATATAACAACGAAAGGGGATCTCGATGAACACAATGTAAAATTGATTAATGTTTCATTAAAGATAGAGCACATAGTTTTTAAAAAAAGAGGCTTGGATAGAGATGTTTGACACCTGTGGGCTTCAACAAGTCAAGAATCGTCTTGGAGGAATAGATCACATTTGCCTCACAACTGAAACTACGCGTTTTCAATGTTACAATGATTAAGGAAATTATGTAATTTTTTGTAGTATATTTATTTCGCATGGTACAAGAGCTGTACTCGCAAAGTATCAAGTGTCGATTTGAAAACATACTGAACGTGGCAATGCAAGATAGCCAGCATTTTAACTGAAACACTTAAACCAACTCCACGCGCCGCAGAAGCCTTTCTGGACCAAAGCCTACCGACCGGCCGCTGCGTCTTCCATCTCTACCTATCAAACAGAGTCATTCGTGTGGTGCAGTATTGGTAGGACGGACCTCAAAAGGTAGAGGCAGAGGTACGTCTACCTCTACTTCTACGTGGTAGAATAATTAAAAAGTCGAGGTAGCAAAAACTGTACTTCACACACTCATTTATAACTTTTTGAAGTTTCTCTTAATGGGATACGTCATATACGAAAGTTTTCTTATTGTTTTTCTTCTTCTTCTTCCTCACAATGTTTAGTCATTCAGACCTGTTTCGAAGCTAACAAAACTGGTCACTCCATCTCTTTCCGTTGTCTACCAACACTTCGTCTACCTGAAGGTTCATAAAATAAGGCTTGCCATGGATATATTGAAGGGGGACAGGTTCTTTCAATCGTTTTTGATATCTCTGAATTTCTTCAGTAATATGTTCTTCCATTAACTGTTCTCTTATTACAGTGTTCCTAATCCTATCTCTTCTAGTAGTTCCCAACAATGTTTGTATACTGGTTGCCAATCTAGAAAGTGATTGACATTTCGTACGGAGAGAGAGGCGACGTTGCCGCTTACTGCTGCCACGTGGAGAGCGCGATAGGATTACGCGTGCGAAGGTGATTCAGTTGCGACTGCAATGGGTATTTTATTATTATTTATTGTCATTGTTATTATTATTTATAATACTGTACACAAAGACAATAGTACAATCGTGGATCTACAGGCAAACGCTAGAACATGCAAGAACACATCAATGTAAAGATCATCGTAACAAAAGAGGCATACCTGTGACATTTTGATGCTTATTGAAGTGGGGAAAATGCCGCTTACATAATTTTTCCCGGGAGTTTCTAATTTATACCCCAATGTCTAACTTTCTTCTTTAAAATGCTTTTCTTTCCCAATCTTAACCTTAATACCCTTACTGATACCTACAGCACGCGAAGTCTTATCAAGCACCTAGACTCCCCTTTCAATTTCTCCTCATCGAAGTATTCTCTCACAGAGCATATTATTTCCCGTGTATGTCCTTTAACTGGAATACCTATACCAAATATAGTTTTATTTGGTTCCCAAGCACTTTCAGGTTTTCGCTTGTCTCTATATTTAGATATAATTAAACATTCATTAAACGCAATTGCAAATGATCACAACACGCGCACAGATACACGGACTCATGTACACGTAAACCAAGGCAAATTGCCCCAAATAAAATGCAAAGGAATTTGCCAGTACAGGATCTCTAAATGTTGCATACGTGAGGGAATTCTGTTTACGCAGCGTTAACAGAAGAGAAACAAAAGCCAAGGTATTGTGTTTACTGCGGAGTTTGCGTAACTCGCTTGCCCGCAGGTCATGCTAAGCACGTGTTAGAATATCGGCAACCAAGGTTTAGCGTCTAACGTTGTCATGGAAACGTCTCGACTCTTAACTGGTCCTAATGGTTACTATGGCAACCGTTATGACGTATTCATCCCCTCCCGTTTATTTACATCGCTTTTCCATGTGGTTACTGTCAATCACATTCTAGTTTGGCGACCAGTATAAAAATCTCATTTGAGCTACTTCCAATCTTGTTAACCTCCACGTTTCACAAAAGTACATCAACGCTGGTTTAGAGCGTGGAGCCTCTGCTTTATTTCTGTCCTCGTGTTTTTACCAAAATGTCGTTTTATGCATCCATTTAATCTATTGTCTGTTTCAGTATTATCTTCAAAATCTGCCTTGGTGTTCAAAATTGATATTTTTTACCCTAAGTACTTGAATGTTGAAACCTGTTCTATACTTTCCTCAATAATATCTATTTTGACTATTTTTTGTTCTTTCCCAATAATTGCCATTGATTTAGTTTTTCTTCCAGACATTCTCGTATTGTGCTTTTTTTTCTATTTCATTCAATTTGGTTACTGATCTTTGCAGTTCCTCATTTATAACTTTTTGGGGGAGTTTGAAGTTTAACATCCTTAATCAAATAGGTCATGCCCGAAATTAAATGAACAAAATGATTAAAATAATGCTGATGAGCCAGAGGTGCCTACAATATCCTCATAAAACTTTACATTACCTCCTAAAAGAATACTTTCTATTACCTCATTACTTTATCTACTACGTGCACTTGTGTAAGTGTTGCATTCCACCAAAAATCCATATAAAGATGTCAGCGCAAATACATATTTGAGGTGTACCAATACTATAAAAAGCATATTTGAGTGTGTGTGTGTGTGTGTGTGTGTGTGTGTGTGTGTGTGTGTGTGTGTGTGTGTGTGTGTGTGTGTGTGTGTGTGTGTGCTTACGTATCTATGAACAATAAAATATGCAAGTATCAGTCATTTAAACCTTGGTATTTAACTTCAGCATCGTTCAAGAAAATCCCCCAATCCAATCTGCTCTTTAAACAGAAAAAATAGGAAATGTTTTCTTAAAAATGTCTCTAAAGATTCTGATTAAAATATGACATATTTAGGATGACAAATAAAACGTATAATTCTGAGTTTTCTGGGAAAGGTCTCTGAAGTCCTCTTCACTGTCAATGACTTTTGCATAACTGGTAAGCCGTAGAGATAAATAAAATCCTACCGCACAAAAAAATGTAGAACTCGTTAAACCATACAATTTATGTTCTTTTTTTAGGTAACAATTTTCGAAATATTCCTTATTAGTGGTTTGCATTTTAAAATACTTATAATTTTCTCAAATAGGAGGTCATTATTCGTGTTTTTATGTTCTGGTCATACAAGGAGAGCGGAATATCAAAACCTTCGTATAGTGTCCTGCTTTTCAAAGATTTGACTGCCGTTTAGCTCTTCGCCTATTTGCAATTTACGTATAATGAAATATGCAAGAAAACAGTTTATAGAAGTATTTATCTAGATTAACACAAAGTAGATAGAAGATTAACTGTTTAAAAGAATAAAGAAAGTCATGTGAGTGCACACATCAACTTCTTTTCTTGCTGCTGACTCATCCAGTTATTTTGGACGCTTAGTGCTTATTCAACATAAGTAAATAAATACATTAGCGACAAGTGTCTGTAATTATATGGCCATTCCTATAATTTCTAGATAGCATTTTTGCTCCGAATTAAATTGCCAACTTACACTACAGAATATGTGTAGGAGTAATAAACACCATAGACTCGAAAGTGCCTAGGATACTGATATATTTAAAAAGCAGCTTGCTATATGCAACCTTGGGTACGGCATACTCTATCCAGGACTGAGGGAAGATGGTCTGTGAACAACCGACAAGTTCTGTACTAGTTGCAAATTTAGAGCCATTATATGCCTGCCTTTACAATTACCATCATAAGGTATTCAAGAGGTAAAATGTGCATACGTTTATAAAAACAATAATCAAAAGTAAACGAATTTGCACACTCTGGAGCAAATGCCCACCCAGGCCCTCCTGCCAAAAAGAAACACTTGTAAAGAAGCTATTGAAGACACAAGGCACTTACTGGCTTTTTGTTACGCCCTACTGTTTTCATAATCACAAATATATATCTTCGAAAATTCTGTTAATATATTTCCCAAAATACATCTGTGACATTTTTCTTCTGAAGCTCGCGTTCCTCCAAATATTTTAATCTGTCTTTCTATAAGAGGTGATCAGCAGCTTTGCCAAATTTTTGGTCATCGAGTGACTGTTCCTTGTTAACTCACAGATCAGGTACAGGTCTAAAAATAATTCTACTTGCTGTTTAGACTTCTTGTGGTCTAATAAAATGAGTTTTGGGTCCTGTTTGGTAACTTTATTCGCTTCTACTTGCCCATGGGGCACCATTGACCAGATACCCAGTGGAGGTCAAGATGAGTGAAGTGGAAAGGGTACTAGAGGTCGTAAAGGTTCCCACACGATCCTGAAATTGATTTGATGAGATTTGAGTGCCAAGAGTGTCGCCCGACTGTCTGTAAGAATGATCTGTTTACCAGCATTGTTATTTTCCTCACACGCACAATACAGACAGGTGTTGCAAGTAGTTTTCCCAGACTAATCTTTTTTCTTTGTTTTGGGATTTGTTGCAGAGTTTCCTGCTCCTAACCGACCTCTTTCAGATATTCTTTTTTTATAAAATACCAGGGACCCTATGGGTCTGCTTGTCGGGAATGTCTTGTTCTCAATTCAGTCGTATCTTTAATTGCTACTGGTAAGGAATTCAATGGCATGTCGAGTATTGGTATCTCAACAAATCCACTCATGGAAGTGATATGACCAATTGATGATCTAGTCATGCTTCAATTATTTCTCCTCCCAAGAGAAATCTGAACATCAGAGCAGGCAGAGCGTCAGCATTTAAAGACGGCAAGGAAACAAAAACTGACTTAGGGTCTGCTCTATATACATTTGTCTCGTGACTAACCACCCCTCATGGACTAAGCATAGCTTCTGCCTCACATTCAAGAGATCCCAAGTTCCAATCTCGGTCGGGGTGAGCTAACTGGAAAAGGTTTTCTTTTATCGACTCTTTCCCTGATCATGAAAGATGAATATCGCTCTACGCTCTGTGGGTGAACCCTTGGTTTATTTTGGCATCATTTCATCCATTTCGTTTCATCACCCGTGACCTACGTTGGAGGACGTTAAGAAAAAAAAGTAAAAAGATTTTCCACTGGCAGTAGTCATGGAATAGGTTGTTTAGCGATGCTAAAAGTTCCTTATTTAACATGATCGTTGATCATAAATATTCAAAGATAAATGTCATACTTTTATAATATTAGCTATACGAATTAAATATATTACGAAACGTACCGATATGTGAAATGTGTTATTACAGCATTTATAACTTTTATCGTGTATCATTGCATTGCATATGGCTTGTTCGATATCATTTGAAGGCGTGAATTAGCCAGTTATGGGAAAACCTTACTTTTTCACACTGTCCCTATTTGCTGTGTATCAGCAGCTTCTCCTTTTTCTACTTATTATTCTACGAATGGCAAAGTGATACCGAGAGATAATGATCTAACGATAATTTGATGTCGCATTACGCGCAAGACCACCCTATTTTGTTATATTCTGCCGGACTTCACATTACACAGCGCTGTGATCCTGTTTTCCGGTAACTGCTCCCCAAAACACGATCCTGTTCCTTTACCGATATTCCAAGAGGTCAAAAGAACTGGAGCTCTGGGAAATATTACAGATACTGAATTATACTTTGTAAACTGTAAATTAGATTGTCTACATCGGTATGAATAGATTCAAGTAAATAATACACACACGGAATGAAATTTCTCCGTAACAATTCGTTATAGGCAAACTGAACTTTATAACTATTTATGGGTAGCAATGTATTTATTTTAAATATAAACTGAAATTTCTCACCGATATTTGTAATACGATTTATAATTCACAAAGCGCATAAATAAAACTGAAGCACTTAGTACAATTTTACCATCTTTTAAAGATAGGTTACATATAGCTCATCTGCAAGATTGTACATATTTGGGTAGCTTATTGAATGGTTTATCAGTTTATTAAAAACAAAGGCGTAATGGTGATTAATTGTTTTTCCATTCATGCTGTTGTGTGCGCTAATGTTTTTGAATTATTGTTCTTCGGCCATTAGTGTCATTGCTCTAAGAAACTAAGCTTACCACGTTAGAATGCTAGCACGAATGTATATACGGCATTGCACTTTTCAATCTACTTTTCCAAGTTATGAAAAATACATGGCGCGACAGCCCATAGAGGGCAAGTGCCTGCCAACCCAACTGCCGGCCTCACGCCCAAATACGCAAGGTAGAGGAGGGCGGTCATCCAACCGATACGGGGAGAAGATATGGCCAGCATCTCGACACCCCCAGCCGGAAAGTTGGCTATCTTGACTAAGGCCGCTTACCTATCAATTACCTGTCAATTTCCTCACGATGCTCAGTGGGTATCGGTCCTATACCCGAGACTTAAAGTCCGCAACCCCAGGTGGAATCGAGCCCGCGTTGCATCCGTGGCAGGGAACCAAAGCATGATGCCCTAGCCCACTACCCCACGGCGCAGGACTGTTAAATGTGAAACCCGACTTAAATTATAATGCGTTTTTAGATTACCGCATCTCAAAATTAATTTCAGAACACTTCGTGGTTAACCGCGAAAATGTGAATCATTTGTTGAATTTGATTTTGTACCAATATGTTACCACATTAGTTCTGTTGGTTAGAGCAAAGCTCAAAGCCAAAGGTCCATGGTTCAAATCCCAACGGTGACATTGATTTCAGACTGATTCTACTTCTTCAGTAAGCGTATTATTTTACCAAATTTCTAAACCACTGGTGAAAATGCAGTGGTGTGATGAAAATGCTCCATAAGATGTTTCGAAAGAGGATTGATCCATATTTTATGACTTTCTTTACCACATACCTAATATAAGTATAGGAAGTATTCTATTTCACCCAAATATTCGATATCGAGGACTCATCAGTACATGTTTTGAGGCCCATGTATCTATCAAAGCTTATAGCACCTTCGTATACATTTGCATGCATCGGATGTGGCACGAAAACAGGATACGAAGATTTTCAAGAAAATTCCTCAAACGTAAACTAAAAATTTCGGTGTAGATTTTCTCAAAATAGTTCTAGAGTTTGATCCTAAAATATCACATACATAAGACGTTTGTAGGACTAATAAAGTACGCCTTGAATTTTGCTGAAAAGCCTAAACTAATGCTGTACTTTATTACTGCTAAACCAAAAGACGAAACAAAGTTACAATCTCGTTCAAACACAAGAACTTTTATGTCATCAACCGTACAAAATATATTTGTTGCTTTTGGTTTGATCTTCTAATACATTTCTTGAAACACTTGGTAATTACTCGTTTGTTTTGTATGATATAAAAATAGTACGGTATTACAAAGCCAGAAAATAGTGACCCATTTTTTAAATATTTAACAATCACTTTAGTTCCCGTCAACCTCTATATCTAAAACGAAATGTGGAGTAAAATCATTTTTGCATTTATCTCGATAAGCAGGAAGTATATAGGAAAGATAGAAGACGTATCAAAATAAACAAGTGAATACGGAAAGTCACGTGAGTGTAACATAGCTTTTATCGTTAATTATACTCAAAAGTCCATCAAAAAGGGTTTTTTGTCCACTTCCAATTACTTTAGAAAAATTTGTGTTGTTGAATGCTATACTATTGTTTTGATTGCTTGAAGACTGTCTACCGCTTAAAACAATTTTTAAAAATTCCCGTTTATGTCTCTCAAAATGTATGTAGAAAGTATAAAATTAAATAAATGCATTGTGCAGCAAATTTTCACAATGAGAAAATAAAACAAAAAGGATTGCGAGAAAACAGCGATAGAGTTTGGTTTGGCACAAGTGTCAAAAACATAAATATAAAACAAATATAACTTGAAACAAAGTACATGAATGAATACATAAATGAGTATAAAATGTCATGAATATAAAACAAACGCAAAAGCAACTAAGGTTTCTTTTTAGTTTTATTCTTCTTACTAGGACATAGTAACTTGCACCTAATGTAATGATATGTTTCAACAAATCATGGATAATTATTTCACATTTTCATCGTTTACCTACCATTTTTCTGTTTCATTATGTGTTAATTATCATTTGTTTTCCACCTAAATAATTAAAGCTAGCTCCAAGAAAAATACAATTTTGTAGTTTCTCTAAGTAAACAGAAAATGTAGTGAAAATATCGTTGACTGTTTTCTATCACACGTTTCTCTTCATCAGCTGCAATTTTCCATTATATCTTAAACTATAGTGTTCACGTAAAAACGACCTTTAAAGCTATGTTATGTTATTTACGAACAGTTTTTAATTAAGAGTAAAATAAATTAAAGCAAATGGACTCGGTTGCTATTTATTAGCAAAAATGTCCCCAGCTAAAGAAAAAAAAAGAATGGCCACTTATATGCCACGTGAGAGATTTACAAAGGAAAAATTAAAGATGTGATATAAAATGCTTTAAAATTTTATATTCTATATGTTAATTGGATCTATACTTTTATGTGTAGTAATTTTAACTAATTCTTTCCAATATATAAAACCATCAAAATTCGTGATTTGGAATGGAAAGATATTTACAGAGAATTCGGAATTAAGATTTGATGAGCAATGGGAAGCTTTTAAATACGTGGCAATTTAATGAACTCAATTTAGTCTGTTTTAAAAGATCAACATTTACATAAGCTTCCCAATTAAAGGACAGTAAGGATGCCTGAATTTTCTGGTAAATCTGGCATGCTTAAAATGTGTAACTCACTAATCACATTTAATAATTCCGCAACTTTAGTTTTTGAATTACGCTGTTCACAGGGAGATAGACAAATATAGGAGGCCACAGGTTTGGTCAGCGCACTTAAAATTCTGATAAAATCCCGAAGAATTTTTGGGTGCAATACAACTCTTCCTGTATCAGTACATAATATTTATGATATTTGCTCAAAATTTTACATTATACTGAATCAAAGAAAAAGAAATTATATATTCTTCAAACAGACTGACCCCTTAGATCCAGAATACCTTACCACGCATTTTTGGAAACAAAGTTTATAGTTATTAGGATTGTTTTTAAAATAATTTTATCCTATAATTTGTATTAAAATATCTATTTTTTTAAATGTTTTGTTCGGAAATAGTTATCTTATTTTCTATTCTGCATAAGGTATAAATATTTTCATTGAGCCTCTTGGTAGTTTACGTGAATTCGTGAAATTTAAAGCTGAATTTTATAAATGGTGCATTTGGGAAGAATGAATAAATAAGAAATTAAGCAAGTGTTTACCTTAAATTTCTATTTTTACGCCCTATGAACATTAAGATAAGGCAGGTATTTTTACGACATCTATATATATGGGAAATTGGTTTATGAACTCTTGTGAACGCTTAAGCAATGGCTACGAAAGATGTTCGCCGCTCCATGGAAATTAACCATAAAAATCATGACGATTTTCCTGGACACAAGAGGAAAGCCATGTTGTGTGCCACCCTATGATGTGAGCGGATTGATTTACATCAGTAACAGCATTCCTGGCCACGCTGGAGTCAACTATAAAACTCTAAAATATGTTTTTGAGTCAGCCCTGACGTACTGGAAGGTCTATAGAATTTTAGAATCTACCTGCTACCATATATAACGACGGCGACTGAGAATCCGGCCCCTCACATACATAATTAACTCCTGCAACTGGCGAATGACGGCTGTCCTTTCTGCATACGATATCTCGGCACATAAAAATACCAACACGATTTTGTTTTATAGAGAACGTGAGGTCGCCCACTACTGACATTGGCCCTCTACCGAAGTTGAGAGATTCTGTCCGCGCGTCGCTGGACATTAAAACTCCATGAAATCACACGTTTTATACATTTTTTCACGTCGTGATGGGAGAATCAAGTGGAAATACTCTAAACATAAAACTTCTGGTCCGACAGCAAAGTTTATGTTCTTCTAAGCACATGAATGCATTATTTTTGGAGCTAATAAAGGCGGAATTGGCTCAAGATCTTCATCAGAAATGCTAACGGGGAAAGTTTACACGATTTTCTTTATCTTGCTTCATCAAGTCATTTTAGAAAATTCTCCCAGAATACATAAACTCAATAAAAATGAAACACGTGGATAAGCTTTGGAAGCACGATGTGAGCGGAAGGTCCGCAATTCATAGCCAACCTGGATCGTAATTAATGATTAAGGCTTCTTCCGAGCTTGGGACGTATAGTCTATCTCAACCTAGTTTTATCCTGGTGTAAACATTTGGGTGAGAAGAGAGACAGAGACAGAGATATTGGAACAGAAAATGGTTAAGCAGTTGATTGGTTTAGCGAAGCTAATGGGCGTTTTCTTTTATTTACAAGCGTACGATAAATCCCTCCTTTAAGTACAGTACTATAGGTAGTTTTCTGATCACTATTCTGCGCGAGCTAATTTCGGAGGCAGAAAAGTATGCAAATGTTTCGATTTTTATAAACGTAATAGCCCGACATTTTATCTTTCTGCTTCACATATCACATAGATATCTTCTGTATACAAATTAGACAGAAGAGGGGTGATATTACACGCACTATTAACTTATTATGTTATATTAAGCTGCATTTTATTTAACAATTATTAAAGGACACTGCTATTATATAATATTTTCGCATTACTATACCAGGCAGCTCTCTCGCAACGAGGTCTGTATCGAGTTGAATGCTGATTAAGATATTGTTTATAGTGTGGAGTTGCTTGTGACATTTAACACTGTATTTCCTGTACATCTCGCGTACCTCACAAGCCCAAGAACACTTATGTATATGCAATTTAAAATCATAGAGTAGGCTAGTGCTTCAGCCGAAATGAAACACAATTGAGGCAAACCTTTAAAAAGTAGCGAGGGGCGCATTGTTTCGCCGTGCTTAAAGAAACTCGGAATCGTGTATAAAATCATTGAGAAAGAAACTGGTGATCTTGTTGTTTCCGCAAGCAGTGTACTTAGTGTTACAAGCATCCGGAACTCTAAGAACTCCGAGAAAATCGCGTAAATTCAAACAGCGCGTGGAGAAACACGACGATTTTACGAAAAGTGCTATGCGCAGTAAAGTTCATCATTATTTTTTTTTCAGAAATGAACCAACTCATAGATTTAATAAGCTAATGTGTAGCCCAACTCTACATATTGTCCAGAAATTAGCGCTTCTATATATACTGCTAGTGTTGCGAAACATGTGCGTGCATGTAGCGTCTAACACGTGACGAGCTGAGTCAGCTCCGCCTTGTTGTTTACAGCAGGAATAAACTAGCATGAAACATTAGCTTTCAACATGCTATTCAATTAAAATTCTAGAATATTCTCTTTAAAATTACAGCAACTGCACCTCTTCGAAATTAACATTAAAGCTTAAAACAGTATTCTGATTACGTTCAGAAAAAAAATTCAATTCGTTTCATCAAAACATAAAACAGATTGGATTTAGATTACGGTACAGAGGGGATTCGGCACTGTGACCAATCTTGATCTACTGTACCTAAAAAATGAAATGTGTAGTGTTTAACGCCCGCTTTTACTACATACGGCACCGCAGGCGATGACACTGATGATAACTGAGATGAAGATGGAGCACTGGTGGAATGAGATGGCGGGGTAAACCGGAGATCCCGGAGAAAACCCGCCCCAGCGCCGTGTTGTCCACCACAAATCTCACTTTACGATCGCCTGGGATCGAATCCGGGCCGCCTTGGTGAGAGCCAAGCGGTCTAACCACTGAGCCACGTCGCGGCCGTTCTACTGTACCTATATCACTCTTGGGGCATCCTCGGGATGAAGGACAATGCGAGAGGAGAAAGAGTGCGGCCTTTTCAAGGAGCCACGGCAGTGCAGAGGGCAGCTTTATTAGACTTTACCGTTTGGAAACTCCCCGGGAAGCCAGCTCACCCGACTGCGGTTCGAAAAACGGCCCCAACAGACCGGGCTCGGATACTGAAGACCGTCCTACCGGAGGAGGAAGTTTTACTCAGAGAATATCATCCTACCATGCAGCGCCAGGAGTCCCGCTGACACTTCTACCCTGAAAGAGACTACAAGTGGAGAGATGAAATGAAGATGAAATGAAGAGACAGGAAATATGGGGAATGTAATTAACCTACCCAGCATTCATCTGATGGTTCGGAAAAACCCTTTTAAGAACCCATGGGACAGGTAGGTCGGCCACGGGAAACGAATCCGGGCCTCAATGCGGGCCACAGACGAATCAGTCTGGGCCATCCCGCTCGATCATGAAACAGATAATCCAATTATCATTTCATTTCGCACATCGTGCAGAGTCAGGGTTCACCGCTGGCGATGTATAAAGTAAGAAGAGGCGTTAAACACTACAAAGATACTATTAAAATACTTAAGTTTGCAGTTACTAGGCAACAAAATAACACCTTGATTCTAACAAAACACAAAATATAAAATACAGGTTCATTAAAACAAAAGATACGCTTTAATCCTATCGTCCCCACAATAAAATTTTTTATTAAAAATACTTAACATACAACATATATTAAAATACTCCAAATGCAGATAAGATGTAGTAGACATGTTATAAAATTAACTTTAATAACTCGGTTCGATCATGTTCTAATTTGCATCTCTCGTATATATAATGCATCTCTCATTTTATATAATGGAAAAACTTGAAATGAAAAAAGAATCGTTTTGATAACTTACCAGTGATCAATTATCCATGGCACATGTCAATTGTTGGGAACTTGAGTTACAGTGCACAACGTATGCCCTTTCTACTTTGTCTATTAGAAATCTCTTCACTTAGAAGCATTTGCTTCATAGAAGAACATGAAGCCGCCAAGATATGTTTGTTGCCCCATAAATGCTGCGTTACTTGGGAGAGTTGATCGGCTGTTATAGACTTTCCACAAGACTCACAATATAGAATTTCACCATCTGCGTTGAATGCTGAAAATTCTTAATGTCCTGCTGCAACCGAAAACTTAACACTACCTTTGAATCACTACTGAATCACTCAACACGTATGTTGCGCACTACCCGGTACTTCTGAACTGAAGGAACAGGAATAACTCGAACAGGCACGGAGGAAAGAAGGGCTGTTTGTTATTTTAATACATTGTGCAATACTCTGATATCGAAATCTCTTTCCTGAGAGTTTCGTTGTTTATGTTGTAGATAGCTATATAGAAAATGAGTAGTTGTCAAACATTTTTTGAGATTACTCAAGTGTTCCGTTTGACGGGTTTTTAAATTTCTCTTAGTTCTTCCAATATAATATGCTTCACAATTGTTACATGGTATTTCATATATTCCAGATAATTTTAATTTATCAATAGTGTTGCTTAAAGGTTTTTTGAGCAGATTCTTAAGGCTGAAATTATTCTTTGGGGCTAATTTTATATTATAATTATGAAAAATTCTTTTAAATTTGTTGTTTGTTGTTCCCGTCAAACGGAACACTTGAGAAATATAAAACTTAAACAAATAGAAAAGTCTGCAGTTGCCAACCATTTCTGGAAACACAACCATGAAATTGGCCAAAGTATACAACTATTGAAACATGTACAAACAGTTAATGAACTAGATATTTGGGAAAAAATTTATATCCTAAATAGTGAAACAAAAAACCTTTTGAATTTTGAGATACCACCATTAAACAGTGTTTTACAACTTATTAAAAAAGTTAAAAAATCCAACATTGATGTCGTTGAAACAAACTTAAAGAACATAGACCCAGTTGAAATTAACCCATATGTCAACCAATCTAGTTTACTCCAGGAACATATGAGTGAGGAAGCACATCTCCCACAGACAACCAGTAACTTAAATATTGGCCCAGAGAACGAGGGGGGAAAAGAAAAAATGGAATTTCATCCGCCACCACAGGTCTACAGTTCAATTGATCCACATCCAGAGGAGAAGCAGTTACAACCAGTCAACACCACAGATGACCATCAGCCACCTGTGTCCAGCCACAGTGTTCCAGTCCCAGAAGTTGGCATTACAAATCAGGCGATAACCAAATGACAATCACAGGAGCAGAAGTTTCTTGGAAGGTTCGGCTCTTCTCTACCTTAGTAGCTGGTCAACACCCACTGAAGATGGTCAAAACCTGACCGAAAAGCGCTTATGGAGATATGAAGAACATCTTATCTGAGTGAGTAATCTCAAAAAATGTTTGACAACTACTCATTTTCTATATAAAAGATATCTCACTTTTAACAACTTGACAATGTCTTCTTTAAAATTGTAGATAGCTGTTGACAACACGTAATCTAATCTAAGGTTACAGGATAAGCAAAAGGCTTCTCTTCTCATAAACAAAGTATTTTGTTAGCAAAACACAAAATGCATATAAATTTTACAAAGTATTTCATCACATCGAAAATATTGTAACAGTAGTTTCGAGTTATATTTAGAAAAGTTATGAAAAGTTTATAAATTTATAAAAAAATATGATTATGTAAATCTACGTAGTAATAATTGTACGACGTAATATTGTGACGCGGAATTAAATCGGCTAATCACAAAATTAAGATAGGAGCCATTCATTTTTTTCATTCCAGGCTGGCAGGCTGTTTGGAACAGCCCTAAGGGTGGTCAAGTCGTGTACCTGCTTTGAAAAGAGCTTTAGCACGTAGTGGCGGGATGTGGATGTTGTAGGATGACGGGTGAAAATGAAGTGGGTGTACAGAAGGGAGGTAGCTTGTTGCTCCTCGAGGAATGATGAACCGGGTGCTACATTCAACGTGCACCGCTGGTGGATTAGTTAATAAACTTGGAAGAAGATAAGTAGAATTTTGAGTTTTCCAGATTAAATATTGGATAGCTGTAATTTAGTTTAGGCAGGAATGGGGATCATATGGTTACCGGTAATGACCGCAAGACATGCGGGGTAACCGGTACCGCTTTATGAGACGCTCACGAGGTACATAGTCCCCAAGGGATCTGACTAGGACACTCTGATGAGGCAAAGATAGTTACGAAAAATCAATAATCTTGATAGAGATATTTTGGTAATGGAGAGTGTGATGAATAATGGAGCAGGATCAAGAACTTTTATGTAATAGTTGGAACTGTTTAAATATAACAAAGTAAGAATTTATCGATATGTTGGAAGTAACCTGCAAGTGACTGGGAAAGGAAGTTCAAGTAAAATGTTATCCAAATAATACAATTAAATAGTTACAAAATTTAACTTCTCCGAAACTTTATTCCGAACCGCGCCTGACACCAAGATTGTCATGACTCTTATTTAATCAAACACAATCATCAAGATACAAATCAAAATACAACGAATTAACCCTGTTATATCTGGCTTCTCGACGTGGGTCTTCGAAACAGTCAACGTGCATCTCATCTCAAACATAGAAATCCCGCACCAAATTGCGCCCGAACGTGTGGCTGATTAAGATGGAGAGAAATTAACTACGGATAAAGAATTCCTGTCTCAATATGTATTTACCTAAAGATCCGTTCTCTAATTATTATATACATCACATTTTTTTAAACTCCAGCATGTTCCAAAGATATGACATGAAGAGTTCCAAGACAAGGCCTCATCTTCAAACTACATTTTACAAGGAAAATATATTTATTAACTTTGATATTCTCATACATAGCTCTAACGATGTTGACTGAAATACATTTCCATGAAGGGTATATATTTACGAGGGACTAGTTTTCAACGTTCCTTGAACTACACTTCAAAACAATTTTAATAAATAGGTTCAGTGTGCATGTGTGCCTCTGTGAAGAGTAGCCATAACCCTGAAACGAAAGGTTGGATAAATTCCAAACTCCTGGAACATCTTTAGTTAAGGTACTTTATTTTATCTCGAAGTTAAAACATCATATTCTCATGTAGGTAGAAATAAAATGCATATCTTGAATGTTCTGTAAATTGCTGGGCCTGTTCTGAGGGTTCTTACTGAAGTTCAAAAAATTTTACCAACTGGAAAACCGTATAAGGTAAGCAAACATTTATTACTATAGGAAAATTTCGTTTTTAAAGATATGTAAATTACATAACATATTTCCATGATTAATCATTTAGAACACATACGTTGTAGCCATTTTCATATTTTAAGGTTTTTCTGGTTTAATTTGAAACATGACCCGCTTAGCACTACTCCTCCCTGTGACAAGGGAAAGATGAAAGTTTTTGTAAACATATTATCACTGCTATGCGCGACTGCCTAGTCTCCCTCAGAAAGTGACAGGTGCTGCAACCAGTGCAGGGCTTGCTTACTTAACAAACAGTACTTTATATTGACAGTGAAATATGGTATCAGAACCGGTGTTGTACGAGATAATTAGATAAGTTCAAACTGTATACAATCGACTGCACAAGCTGAAGCCCGCCTCGGTAGCGTAGATGATAGTGGGTCTGTCTCACGTTCAAGAGGTCCCGAGTTCGAATCTCGGTCACGTGAGTTACCTGGATAAGGCTTTTCCGGGTTTTTCCCTTATCCTGATAGACGAATGTCAGGTAACTAAGCTGCATGGACCCCGGACTCATTTGAGCATCATTTCACCAATTCCATTCATCGTCCGATATGACTTAACGTTGGAGGACGTAGAAAAAAATAGCTAAATTAAATGGACATAAAAGATGTACTGGGGAAAAGACGGATTAATTGATATATTGGACAATTTCATCATAAATTCAGAAGAAAGTGACTCCCCAAAAAATCCCTAATGGACGGCATACCTATACTACCGCCATCTACCAGTAGTCTTTAAAGCATTACGCTTGAAATTACTTAAGGGGTAGCTACAATATAATCACGCGGATTCAATCGGAATATTGCATGAAAGAACGACATCTGGGATTAAGCAGTAATGGGTTGAAATTGGGATTTCATGACGGAGGGAATTCGGTACGTATGCCACCATTCTGGGGGCATTGTTCCTATGTCCCCAAGTGGGGGCACACCCGCGAGGAAGTATGAGGCGAAGGAGACAGAGGATGGCTGACCCAAGGAGCCACGACAGTACAGAGGGCAGGGTACCTACAGTTTACTTGGATAGAGACTTCCCCTGACAGGCCAGGACAACGAACTCGCTCCCCCACAGCGGGACGGCAACGAGCCGAGCAGCCGAGCCCTAATGATACCAAGGCAGGCGTTCCTAGCCCCAAAGGTCCCTGGCTGGTGGTCCCGAAATGGTCCCAGCACAGGAGCGGAGACCGGTAACCGACCTACCGGAGGAGGAAGTAGTTTTCCTCAGAGCATATCATCCCGCCATGCACCGCCGAGACTCCCACCGACACTTCTACCCTGAAAGGGACCACCAGATGAGATATGATATGAAATAATGGAGATGATATGGAGGGACAGGAAATTCGGGGGTTGTAATTAACCTACCCAGCATTCGCCTAGAGACCCGGGCAAACCCCGGAAAAAACCCATGGGTCAGGTAGGTCCGCCACGGGAATCGAACCAGGGCCTCCCGAATGCGGGCCATAGACGAAACCGCCTGAGCCATCCTGCTCGGTAGTAATGGGTTACTTATGCAGGCAATAATGCGTTCTCCCACCCCATCTCATCCCCCCAAACATCTCTCACTAATTCTCATGTTTTAAGATAAACCAGACGAACTGTAAATACAAGTACTTTAATATTTCTATTTTTATGACGTCCTAAGCCATATTAGCGAGATTTTACAAAGGATACAAAAATACTATCATATAATCACCTCCTTTTCAATCATTTTACAGCCTCTTTCCTATACGGCCACTAAACATTTAACTGAAGCCAATACGGTGACATTTATGGACAGAGAAACAAGTTTTTAAAAGAATAATTAGAAGAAATACATAAAAATAAAGTGTAGTGTGTAGAGAAAAACGACTAATTTTTACACACCAGAGTTCGGTTTAGTCAAAAGTGATTAAAAGCGTTTAAGAGCCATACAACTATATAGCCATAATTTTAATAAAATGTGTTTTAAAAGCCGACCATTGTGAAAGAACTTTCAAACTTCGTGATTTACTGAGGGCTGCTTGCCCCTGCAAACACAACCATCGATGGACGTCGGTTCATCCATTCGTATCCATGAGCTTAAAGGTAATATAATATTTTTATTTCTATCCATATCTGTGGTTTACTCTTCTGGGTTCTTTTTCTTTTTAACGAAATTCTTCCGTATTTCTGAACAACTGGCAGCTATGTTTGGTCCCCCCTAATGGTTCAATATGTGTGTGTGGATCGTAATTTGTCTCACAGACATGAGGATATATGTGTTTTTTTCAATATCCGTCGTGACTATACAATGTTTATTTCCCGCAAAACAGGATGGGTTTCTACAAACCTGTTTCTGTAAAAAGCTGATAACAGCGAAACAACTAAAGCCATAAACTCAGTTCAATACACTCGTACGTGGGCACTGGAAACGCTTCTCTGTTCCCCTTTACGCAAATATGGTTTTATTACCGGTATAAAACATTGTGTTTCATAAGCATTTACCTCACAGATGAATTACGCACATGTGAGTTATGAAATGTCGCTGCTGACTCATTGCTGACACGCAACGCACTTCTAAAACTTTTTCACTGAATCATCTACTTAGTTTGTAACAAAGAAGCCGTTTATCTTTATCTTCCTACTCAGAAATACTGTTCATATGTTCATTTTACCTTAAACTTTTACTATAGTGGCGGTAGGATTTAAAGAACACCATTCTTAACAACTTATACACTTTGATTTGTAAAATACATGAGATAAAATGCCTAAAATAGAAAAATACTTCGTCTCTTTCGTATATAAAGCGATAAGAGATCAACTGTGCTGTTCAATATTCAGATGTTTGTTTACATACGTTCATTTTCAGACCTTCCCCTCTTGTTTTAAACTCTTCCAGGCACGATAACTATTGTGCAGCAATACAGAGCCTCCTTTGGCAAACAGCTTTAAATTTGGTTTAATTCGACAAAAACTTCATTCTACATCGTAGGTAATAAGGGGAATCATGTAGAACCCGACTGGTACTTCATTGCTACAGCAACAGATTTACATTTAAAATATAGCTACCCAATACATTTATTATGTGTTTCAAATGGCAAGGTGTTTCTCCTTGAGCGCTACTACACGAGCAACCAATAGGAGTCCTGCGGTGTTGTCGTATTGCATTCCCGCTAAGTGATGAGTGAAGAGCGCCAACCTAATAAATCTGTATGAAATACTATTCGCGCTAACAGAAAATTCAGATATTGCCGAAACTGATACATGTGGAAGGTAGAGAGTAATGTACCTACCATAACCATGAAAACCCCATATTTTTAGCTCAAATAGTTTTTCTAATACAAATAAATAAAACACTATTACCTGTACTATAACAATAAATCGCGACGTAAGCACTGTATGAATATCATTATTGGTTGGTATGTATGCGTGTACGTATATTTGTAATTACTCAGAACTGAAACTTGAATGTTTGACATGACGTGATAAAAGAATTACGTTGAATAAGCCAATTCGAGCGAGAGGAAACAATAAATTTCCTGCTGCCCTGGTAGAACGTGTCTGGTCACATTATATCTTTGTTTATGAATGGTTCGTAATCTCTATTTACTCTAGAGAGTTCAAAGTGGTTGGTGTGTATGTACGTACACATACTTTTAATCACTCAGAATTGAAATTTAAACTACTGACATGACGGATGAAAGAATTACTGTGAATAAATCAAGATGTTAAATTCGAGAAAGAGCAAACACTTCATTTCCTGTTAGCCTGTGGAATGCTGTATGCTTATGTCTATGAATGAATGCTGGATAACAAGTGTTTATTTACTCTGGAGAGTTCAGATCAATACCATTCAGTTGTTCTTTACACAACAGTAGAGTAAGAGTTAACTAGAACAATTGCCTCTTGCGGTGAATTTAGTGGCGAGTCAAAAAGGCAATTATTCCAAAGTCAGGCTTGAAGTATTATTTTTAAGGTGTACATGTTCTCCAAAAATTTGGGCAATGAGGAATATAGAAATCAGCTCGATTTCAAAAATGCTCAACGGTTTACTGCTAAAGCGTGTGGTGTAGGTAAAACAAGTGTGTCCCGCATTTGGATTAGAAAAGCAGATAATTCATAAACTATAGTTATAGTATTTTAAAATATACATAATTTACGAAAATGCTTTCTCCAATTTTGATTTTGGCAACTGCATCATTGTAAAAGTTTGTAAAATATAATTCGCTTACCCTTACATCTAGCATCAAGCAGACCTGCATGTTGTACGAGTGTGCGAGAGAGAGGTAAATAAAGGGGTAACAAGCTGGCAACGCTGAGTATGATACGGCATCTGATTAGCTGGACTCCAGAACTCTTCCCATTTGAAACACATAATAGTGAAACAACCATGCCAGTGGTGCCAAGTCACATACGCATCCTGTATGTACGGATTCCTCTTAGTTATTTACCGAGGTATTGAAATAGGTTAAAATGGGAAAGAGAGGGTAGGAACAAATAACGAGTAGCGAAGAAAAGGGCATTAAACGATCAGATTACAAAAAAGTGCATATACAATTTCAGAAAAACAAATATATCATCTGATCCTTCTCTTGACATATTACGACAGTATCATAAGGACAATAATAGTTTTCCAACGTTGATCGTATCATGCTCAACAGTGAAAGAGTTTAGGGCACGAGGGGCTCAACGTACGTGTAGTTTATTTTTTTATTTGTTCCATTTATACCCGCCTTTAAATGCAATGGTCATATCGGCAGCCGTTCTCCTTTGTAACATATCGAAAGTGTTAACTCGTATTCGTTGCGTTTTCAATCATTAGATCACGCACACATTCGCATTCTCTTTCATACTTCCAGACTCTGGGGAAGATGAGGAACTATCATGGTCGGAGAAAACTCCCCACCCCCACTGCCGAGAATCGAACCCGGGACCCCTAGCACGGCAGGCAGATGCTCTACGGGTTGAGCTACGGGACCAGCGTGTGGTTTATTGTTTTGTTTGTTAAAGACGCTGTCAAATGCCATGATATCAGCGCCGTCGGTGTGTCCAAATTTCATCATGTGGTAGTTATTTTACATGTCAATAAATCTACTGACATGGAGCTATTACTTTTAAGCACGCTTAAAATCAGTCGCTATGTGTCGGATTTGAACCCGGGATCATTGCCTAAAAAACTGGATCACCCAAACGACGCCGTATGATGTTGACATCGGCTGCTACTATCTCTCGGTGTCAGCAGATATGTTAACTATTTTATCTTATAGCAACAAGTAAAGCGGCTGCAACTGTTGCAAACAGCCGAAGTGCTCGTCTATGGCAATTGATGCCCAACTTAATATGAAAGAAGGGAAGGCAGATTTGCCTTCTACCTGCTGTTCACCTAACTATGGTTCATTCATGGGACTCAAAAACAAAACCATACAATGCTTAGCTACCTGAGAGAGTGAAGGGGAAATATGCACAAACTAAAACGGAGAGAAGAAATAAAGTGACATCATTAACTCATTAGAGAAGAAGTTGAGTACTACAGCTCTATGGTTTCTTTTTTAAATTTCTCGGTTATACGTATTTAATGCTCGTTCTTACTGCATAGGGCAGCTCAGACAGTGGGAATGGATGATACATGACAAGAAATTATATTTGAGAAGAAAACGTTCCTTGCCTAAGTTTGGGGACTTCCCCGGCATTTGCCATCCCGCTATAATGGTGATGGACCAACTTCTGAAAATGTAAACCTACTTTCTTCTGTACATGCATAGGCTTTCACGGTCGGCGTTAATCCAATAGAATGTATTTCCCGGGCCTGTGGAAGAAAATTCTCCTGACATACCAGCAAGTACCGAGCTAGAATCCTCTGAAGATGCTCGTCGGAGATATGAGCGAAACGTCAGGAGAATTTTCTTCCTCTGGACCACGACCCACAAGCCCGGGAAATACATTCTATTGGACTATTTTCTTCTGCTGAATATGAAACAAACTAAACTCGAGCAATAAATCCCATGTGGATTGCCCCGTAGCTTAGTCAGTAAAGCACCTGCCTGCCGTGCTAGGGGTCCCGGGTTCGATTCCCGGCGGTGAGGGTGGTGATTTTTCTCCGACCAAGATAATTCCCCATCTTCCCCAGAGTCTCGAAGTATGAATGAGAGTGTGAATGTGCGCGTGATGTAATGATAAATAAACCCAAAGATAACGAGTTAACACCTTCAGTATGTTCCAAAGGAGAACGGCCGCCGATATGACCATTGCAGTTATAGGCGGGGTATAAATGGAACAAGTAAAAAAAGAGAAAAAAAATCCCATGTAAGTTGCTTTGCATGGGTTCACAGTTTGCTCTCTAGGACACTGAATTCGCTGATTTACAGGATACAAGATAAAAAAATTACGACACATTGAAGAATCGATGGAATAAATATTTAAAAAATCAAAGTAATTTGCGAAACTATTATATGTACAATTGCCGATTGTACAAAAGATTACTACAAAAAATGACAAATGACAAAGGAAAGGACAGAGGAATAAATTGATATTTTAATTTTTATTACACAAAAAATGTTAAATAGCACATAACATGTAAGTTGCAGAAGGAGAATATGAAAAGGAAGGTTTTTAAGTGGCGAGAGTGGAGAGGGAAGAGAAAGAGAGAGAAAAAGAAAGGAAGGAAGGAAGAAATGGAGGAATGCAAATAAAAGAGACGAAGGTATGGAGATGTAGAGACAGAGAGGGGAAAAGAAGAAGAGAAAAATTTCAGCATTTATAACAATATAGTATTATAAATTCAGTCTCCTGGTTACTATGGGAAACAGCGTAGTTCCAAACATCTGAGATTTAAGGTTTTCCCCTCCCCGCAACTGGTGAGAAAGGGAAAGATGGGAGGAGTGAGAGAGAGGGAGATACAGTGGACAGGAACACTGTAGTTAAGGAAAGAAAATGCGAGAAAGCTACGGGCTGTACTAGGCCGACATATAATTGATTTTAACTTCGCATATAGATATGCAAACCTTTTCCTGCTGTAAAATACTGCATAAAGCATTTTGATTTGTTCAAAGTCCCTAGTCGCCATACCGTGTAGTTTCAGGTGTGGGCTTAGAATTTATTTTCTCTCCTCTCATTAACTTTTCTCGTTCTATTTTACTTTAACCAATCACGAAACAGATATTTATATGGCAGATCCTTGTCAGCTTCATGCAGTGTTTATCTACGTTGCCATATCTACCTCAAACCAGACATCCACACTGCTAGCAAGGCGTGACAACAAAGTAACGCAATACATGACGTTACAAATTACCAATACTTTATCATATAGACAATACAGGTTTGTTTTTGCTCCTCCTTTGTGGTGGGCCGGTGCACGTTATAGGGGGCCTTATGTGAGGATCTTCTTTTACTTGGAATATATGCCTCTGATTTACAGGCCATGTTCTTCAGCACTCTGGACTGTACTCTTCACAAAGACCTGTGTTACTTCTTTGATTCGCTTCCGTTTATTCTTTTATCTACCACACAACTATAGAAGGCATTCTATGTCACTCAAAAAGTTTATATTGTGATTTTCCAGGTAGTACATAAACAAAACACATTTAAAAAGTTACGCTTACGAATGTAATAGCGTGTGCGTGTCGGTGAGTGTGTGTATCTGAACAATTAATTAAACTAAAGGTGATTTCGACATAAAGAAATGAGAAAATATGTAGAATGAATCACTTAATAATACAAATCAAACCTTAACTATATTAAAATCAATCTTGAATGTGTAAAGTTAGTTTGTAAATAAATATTTAAATTATACCTTTTTATTTATGCATCTTTTTAGCTGTGCATGTTCAGTATATAAGTATTACAAGTTATAATATATAAAGATGAGCACATTTTAAAGTTTTGAATACACTGGTTTTAATCGGACTTCATAAGCTTTGCCTCTCAGTAAAATTCACTTAGTTATCTGACGATAACGAAGATATTTTTAACATTTCCTATCAATATGGATTCACTTTCCACTCAATAATCATAATGATAATGATGATGGTGATAATAATAATAATAATAATAATAATAATAATAATAATAATAATAATAATAATAATAATAATAATAATAATAATAATAATAATAATAATAATAATAATAATAATAATAATAATAATAATAATAATAATAATAATAATAATAATAATAATAATAATAATAATAATAATAATAATAATAATAATAATAATAATAATAATAATAATAATAATAATAATAATAATAATAATAATAATAATAATAATAATAATAATAATAATAATAATAATAATAATAATAATAATAATAATAATAATAATAATAATAATAATAATAATAATAATAATAATAATAATAATAATAATAATAATAATAATAATAATAATAATAATAATAATAATAATAATAATAATAATAATAATAATAATAATAATAATAATAATAATAATAATAATAATAATAATAATAATAATAATAATAATAATAATAATATATCATAGGTCCATAATGTTCCTAAAGCTGATGCCTAACAGAACATAGTGGCAGCTGTTGGAAAAAATACTTTTTCCGTAAAGTCTGTTTAGTTAACGTGTGTGCAGTTCCCACTCAAAGGGAGCTCAAGGGACCTGACCTTCCCGCCCACTAATGACTGTCATAAGTCTATCTCCACACTTCAGAAATGGAACACTGTCGTTGAGGACCAATAGCAACCCTGATTTTCTCGAAGTGACAGTCGCATGTCTACTCCACGTGGAGTCTCAGTTGCCAAAGTTCCAACTTCCAGTTGACCTGTTTCATTACGTGCAGAAATTCGTTGTGTGTCACGATGTAGAGATCGTGGGAGGGAAATGCAGTGGTAAATAAATGCAAATGAAGTAGTAGATTACTTTCAGTCAAGTGAAAATAATCAAAGTGAAGACAATAGTGTGAATAACTGGGCCGGGTTATATTACTGGAAAAGCCTCAAAAAACAAAGTTTCAACGGGAACTGTTTCTAAGCAAATTCAAGCGCTTTTTTGAACACATATAAATATGTGCTGAAAAAATAATCTTGGTAAGGGCTCATGCAATGAGGATAAATTGTGGGTATTCACAGAAATACAGTAAAAACTATTGTGACGAAAGGAATACCAAAGACGCCGATCAAGTGTGAAAACAAAAGGAAACGTTTCTCTAAAGTAGATAATTTCACATGCGTTTTAATTCGTCGAGAAATTTATAGATTCTATGCAAAAGGGAGAGCGGCCACCTTAGAGGAACTGGTTGCACATTTGCAAGAAATTTGTGATTTTCCTTATGGGCACTGCACTTTGCGCGGCCTCCTAAAGGAGCTGGGCTTCAAATACCGCACTTTGAATAAGATAAGGGTTATTATGGAATCCAGTAGAATTGTAGCTTGGCGATATATATAGTCAAAACTAAGAAAGTTTTGCAGTAATGGACATAAGATAATTTATTTAGACGAAACCTCGTACGATACCCATGACGTATCGAAAAAGGTGGCAACCTCGTGGAAAGGTCTGCGAGGAGGCGGGGCAGGGTTGGAAAACGATTATAAGGGTTCGTCAAAGGCAGCGGCCGACTGCACATGAGTTACTAAACAGACTTTACAATATGTGGATCTTCAAGACCTTTTTGAAATATTCACACATTAGAACTTTATTGATGGATGCTCTTTAAATACTATGGTTCTTTTGCAGTGTCCCGTACTATACTGATGTGAAAGAGGGCTTAATTTTGCTCAAAGACCTCTTTATGACGAGGTTCTTGTATATGTAATAAATCTAAAATACACCTTTTGTGCTTCCTTTCTGTAGAAAGCCATGCTAAGGATGTTTACATCCGGAAACATAATCGCCCTCCACCGGTTTTAAAACCGTGACCTTTCATAGGAAATCTTCACAGTTTATAGGTCAAAATCTAAGAGATAGATTAAAAGGTTCTGCTACCCTTTATAAATAGGCTGTCTAAATTCTAAGTGAAAGTTTCCGTCGCATTCCTCGCTGATACAAAGAACACACTATACCCTTAAGCTAATACTCAACACATTGCAATAAAGGCAAATACTGTTGTACATTCCAATGGTGTATTCTGATATTTCACTCCACGCAGTGGCTGACAAACGTGCCTATAAGGGCTAACTAAGGACGTTACTCCCTGTGAAAAACCCGAGGAAAAGAAAAAGCAAAACGAGCCCCGGCATTCTTAGCAACATTTAAAAATCCGTTTCGGATACGATCCACGATATGCAGATTAGACGAAAGTGTGCCAGGAAGAGTTGGGGGGCGGGCAAGAGATGTTTGTACCACGCCCCAACATTTGTCAGTTGCTCTGCACGTTTCTATAACTTGTCACGATGATGGAACATGTACCTTGACGAATTTATTGCATATTGTTCCTCCCGATGACGCCTTACATCCTCCGGATCTCAACACGCACTCGCATCCCGCTTTCTCAGTATATCAAATCTGTGTATTTGAACCTTGCTAGTTTTATATTATTTGACTGAATTTGTATTTAAAAACATTTATATTTCTTTAATCTCAAAACAGGGATGTGTTTTCTATGTGAGTTGTAATACTTCTTTGAAAGTCAGTTTCGAACCTGTAACCCTTCTGATGCACACACCTTCCTCAAGATCATATCCTAATTCTTCCATTTTTCAAATCAGTTCTTTTATGGCTTGCCCCGGTCGGGAGGCGAATGCTCGGGTTCCATTTCTAACACACATTTCCCGTAGTCGTTATGTTCTTTCAAATTTTTCATCTCACATGTTTCTGAGTATAGGGTTAGGCGACTGAAATACTTCGTTTCGGCTGACTGGGGAATTTGCAGTGTGTAAAGATGTCTCCCTCGGTCTTAGCTCACTAACTGGGTTCCCTTCCTAGGAGTTGCTCATTTCATTCCAGGATTCACAGGCTAAGACAGGATCGCCGGCGTAAGGACTGCATTGTAATTTAGCGTCCATGATCGTCTGCATTTGGTTACTCTTCGGGTCCCTCTCTAGTCAAAACTATTCTCTATCTTACGCAACGTCTATAAGTGTGCCACCAAAATTCTTTATGAACAATTATATTGTTTCTTTGGCCCCAGAAGTTCATACATAGAATAGCCATCAGAACAACATCAACTCAAAATAAGTTGCCCGCCTCGGTAGCTTAGATGGTAGCTTGCCTGCCTCACGTTCAAGAGGTCCAGAGTTTGAATCTCGGTCAGGGTGAGTTACCTGAATAAGTTTTCTCCGGAGTTTTGCCTTATCATCAAAGACGAATGTGGGTACCTCTAAGCTCTATGGGCCCTGGGCTCATTTGAGCATCATTTCAACCATTTCACCCACCGTCCGATATGACTTGACGTTTGAGGATGTAAATTACAAAAAATATGTTAGACATACCTACTATATAAGGTAATGGACATACTATCCATTAAGGACCATGAACGGATATAACCAATACAACAGTCCTCATGGCAACCTAAATACCATTATATCGTATTAACAAAGTTGTGCAATGTACAAAATTTACTGGGTAATAGTAAACGGAAAGGAAATATAATTTTAAAAAAGACATCAGTAGGGGAATGAGCAAGGAATGTGAATATATAGCGGGAGATACTTTTGAGCTATGTAATACGATTGTGTGCAATCCAAGTGCAAATACTGATAAGTATAGAATCGTTGGGGAAAATGCCATTGATTACACGCTGTATAGAAAGCAAATGACGAGCACCTGAAGATTTCTCGTTTATTACTGATGAGAAATTACCTTGTGATGATTGACTTAATGCTGTCACCAGCTGTCTCAGCACGCATTTGTCATATTTATCCGTTTGCAGCGGTAAAAACAATATCCGCGAGATATTAAAGACAGCAAAGTTGGAATATAAAGTAAGACTTAGAATGAAATCTTTACGGAATCAATGTATAATCCTAACAAACTTCGCTAAATGAAGAACTTGCAAAGAAAGAATGAGATCAGTACATGCACGTGAAAACGTACATAAATTTCTACCGTACCCATACCTGTTGCAACGCCGATGACGTCACACATCTAAAGGTACTGCATGCTTACACTAGTGGTCCGCAACTCGACGAATCCCTGTCAGCTGATAGCATACAGCACAAGTACCAATCACAAAGTAGTTTATCACCGACAATAATTCAGAAGTACTGGAGAAAATCAATAGAGACGGAGGTCAAACTCAGACTACATTTGGTTATGAAGATATTATAGTTCCGTCTTTTCTAGATACTAAAGATATCTAAAACAGACATAATGAGAAACGAAAATGTAAGAAAGAAGGTAAACGTAAAAATCTGGTGATATATGACTTTTCTACTCTTATAGAAACTGTTTTTAAAAACGTTTATTCCCTATCTACTTCATGTTAAATGAGATAAAAATTTGCACCAATTATCTTTCGCCACTTTTATTGCACGTACGAGCGATAGACAAATCTCTCAAGAGCTGGTCGCTATATGAAGGCGTTGGAATTTCCTTCAGTTTGCATGGCCAAGAGATAAAAAAGGAATAATGACTTGCTACTTGAGAAACCTTTAAGTGTTGAAACAAACAAATAGCAAGGGAAATCCCCAAAATGTTTAATTGCACTGTGTTTTAACAAGAGCTACATTGTAGTTACCAGTTACGCAAAAGTCGTACAGGGACACAATTTCTGAGGAAATTCCCAGAAAATTCTAGTTGTATTTTTTATTTATAATGAAAATAAGTTAAAATATGGAATTTTAATTAAAATCGGTAACGCTATTTTTGAGAAAATCAAAAATTTCTAAATGTGTAACATGTAAAGGGTAGTCTAGGATGGGGAGATTTTCTTGAACATTTTGGTCTCGCATTCTTGGAAGTTATTGAACTTAAATACCATGTTTGGAACCTAACTGATTATATGTTCACACGCAATGCTATTTTTAGATACGTGTATCTCAAAATGTGTATTTCCACTGAAATGTCGAACCTTTGGGAGGAATACTACAATACTTTGCCTACATACTGTTATAGACAGAAAAAAGTAGTTCAGAACCAGAAATAGTTGAATACCAAAAGAGCTGGCAAAATATATTAACCGAATGCCCTCTGACAGAATAGCGAAACAATTTTAGTAATTAATAACTGTTATATTACAAATGTAAGACTAATATAAGACAGCCGAATACCAGATGGACATATTAGTTTAAATAAACATTCTTTGGCGCGAATAGAATTAAACTCCTAATCCTTGGAAAGACGAGAAGCAGAAGTTCACGAGTAAGATAGAGTCTCCCACACACGGTTTTACACATTGACTTAGAACAGCTCTAAACTTGGCTAAATGGCTTGTTACATCTGTATAAGGGAACCGTGTTGCACTAATAAAACCTTAATTGCCTGATTTGGTACCTGGAAAGTCAAGTTGCTGGTCTAATCTCCGCTTCAAGCACGACCGTGATTTTATTTGGTTTATCGAGCAACCTGTCATTTTATTTGGCTTTTTCTTGTAGCTCCACTTATGATTTATATTATCACTTCGGGATAAAGTTGCGCGCTTTATTTATGTTCATTAACATAATAATAAAACTGGTTTGATACCCGAAACCACCGAGCTAGTTTCTTAGCCGCTTCCTTGTTCTGCGTTAATCGCTACAAATTATTGTTCCAGGACCACACTCCAACTTCAAGCAAAATAGGAGCAATTCAAATATATTAAAATTCATTGCATAAAGCCATCTCATAGTGCAAGAAATTATTAAAATATTTTAACGTTCTAAGTGGCATATTTGAATACGTGCTAGCTTCTAAACACAAGATTAATTATGTTATATTTTTATAAATTAATAATTCAACAAAAATGATGTTTGAATGTTTCGAGCATTTCATGAGGCAATTCTTACTAATTTTGGGTTGAAAAAAACAAATATGACACTGAAAAAGTTTTATTAGATGTAGTATCTCTAATATATACAAGGTGGAAGTATTACATATTAACGGATTGAGAGAAAATGATACATTTTAATTACATACATGATAACAACAATGAACGTGCATTTGACTTTTTAAACTGGTAATTACATGCTAAGAGTTCTAAATTGCTGGAAAAATACTTCGCAGATAGTCGTGTCTGAAGAGAATCATGTGGTGGCCTATTGACTTCGTCGTCTTTTAGCTTGCCTCTTGTGATGAATTTCCGCAGAATCCCTATACAAATACCAGCAGTAATCCGCAAGCATTACTTCATTTCAACGGCCCTGATATCTTTGTTCCATAACAGAAATGTCCTGATGGAATCTCTCCCCATGTTCATCACTAACAGCTATACAACTAGGAGGGAAAAAGTCTTGGTGGGAGTGGAGAAAATGGATCTTAAGGGACATGCTACATCCAAGGTTACGGTAATTTTGCAGGAGTACTGTCACCAAATGCTTGTAGTTGTCATCTCTTTTGTTGCCTAAAAATCCATGAACAACGCCCTTAAAGGCTTCCCAAGCTTTCTTTTATTTCCCATCCAAAATTTGGTCAAATGCAGGATCCTTTACAAGTTCTCTTATTTGTGGATCAACAAAAAATGCCTTCCTTAACTTTTGCATCACTTAATTTCCAAAATTTCTCTCTGGTTGTGTTTTATTATTTGACAGGTGTACCAACTCCCAAAAAATCCTCAAATTTAAAATATTCCTTCTAAAAATGAAATATCAGTTTATCTTCAAAACAAGAACTAATCTATCATTTTTATGGTGATTTTTTAATTCAGCAGATTGAAATACATGTAAATTCACTATTTTTAAGCCCAAAACATTTTCATTGTTGCCCAGTGTAATCATCGCATACTTAATTGTTCATAATGTGCTTTTGGAAAATAAACCATTGCTGAAAAATAAAGAGCATGTATTACTTTGAATTTCTCTATTCACTGTTACACAGAGCATTCTTACATAGGTTTATTATTTCATCTACTTTTGTTAATTGAAATAATTACACACATACACATGGATTGTAGGCATGCAGAGGATGTACCAGGCTGAAGCTATGGTAAGCTTTTTCAACAATGAAGTACTGTGCAAAGATGATTTTTGGAGTTCCATGTTCTTTCCATGATCATGAGGGAGGTGGGGGGGGGCGAATGGAGATTTGCCTTTAAAAAATTATTGATGAGTTACTTTTATATGATTTTCTGTGCCCACCGAGTAGAACTTCCTCTGGCGGATATGCTAAAGTTAGAAACGTTCAGGATCCTGTTGCGTTGAGCCTACGGCCACAGATCCGGATATTCTTCCCGGATGTTCAGTAGGTAACTCTGCTCATAGTGCTGAAATGCTTCGCTACTTCTCTTAATCATAACCGCGTTTCTATTTTGCTATATTAAAACTTATGTAGCCATACTTTGCTTTATTTCTCTTTATAATGTAAACACGCAGAAAGGTTATAGGTTGATTACTAGAATGTCTGTTATTCCAGGCGGGCTCTGAAAATCTCTTACCTTCCTTTTAGTTTCTCACAAATTTATGTGAAAAAGTAAAACTGAAACAAGTGCTTAAGATTGCTACTGGTAACACTGCAGGAAGAGCCAAGGGTTATGTGAAGACTTTGAAATTCCATTTTCTTTGTATGACTGTACATAAAAAGACGATTAACGACTTAAAAATTTGAAAAATAAAATGTATTTGAAAATAGGTATCTAAAATCTCAGTTATGCGAGGGTCGTTAGAAAGCTTGATAGATTTTCATGAAGGGGTGGGATTTTTTTTTTTTGTTACAGCTTTGTGGGTGATAAGCTTGATTATTCCAAAGACTGTGCAGAAAATTTGATTATGCTACAATATATAATTCACTGTAAACAGCCATCTTAACTGGTCAGTGTGATAGCTGCGACTGAAAATAGAAAGGGGGGGAAAAGGGCAGAGTTCCGCGCTGTTATTAAGCATTTTCATTTGAAGGGCTGAACTGCCGCACAAGTCAAAACTGAATTGGATGAAGTTCATGCGGACTCTACACCAACATTGAAGATCAATTATGAATTTAAATGTGGTCGTAGAAGCACCGAAGATGAATCGCGCTCTGGTGGTCCAATTGAGGTCAACAGGACACCATTGAAAAAGTCCTCGATCTGGTTATGCAAGACCACCGAATCAAAATTTGTGAGATTGCTGAGGCTGTAGGCATCTCAACTGAGCGAGTGCACAATATCCTGCATGAAAAATTGGCAATGAAAATCTGTGTGCAAGATGGGTGCCGCGATTACTCACAGTCGACCAAAAGCGCATCTGGAAAACACTTCTATCGAGTATCTGGCGATATTTCCTGGCAATCTGCGAGACTTTTTCAGACGGTTTGTGACGCGGATGAAATATGAATCCATAATTCCATCACCAGAGTCAAAACAGCAGTCAAAACAATGGTGAAAGTGTACCAAAGCAGGCAAGGAGCATTTTGTCAGCTGGTAAGGCGATGGTCACTTTTTTGTGGGGGAGTTCTCAAGGAATAATCTTCATGGACTATTGGAAAAAAAGGTAGAACTATAACGGAGTCTATTTTGCTTTAATATTGGATGGTTTGCTACATAAGTTGACTAAAAGAAATCGAGGTTGTAACGCAGAAAGATGCTCTTTCACCAGAATAATGCACCATCCCAAACATCGGCAATCGCAAAGACGAAAGTGCAGAAGTTGGGCTTTGAATTGTTTCCTCATCCACCTTATTCACCAGACTTAGTTCCAACGGACTTCTTCCGGTTCCCAAACTTGAATATTTGGCTTGGTGGTAAGAAATTTTCATCAAATGAAGAAGTGATAGTAACTGGCAACGAATATTTTGCAGACATTGATGGAACCCATTTTTCCAACGGGATGAAAAAGCTGTAACATAGCTGGACCAGGTGAATAGCCGTCAGTGGAGACTATGTCGAGAAATAAGATGAGATGTTCACATCTTATTGGTTCTTTTTATCAGACTTATGAAACTAACCTCGTATCTAAACGAAAATAAACATTTTGATGAGTGCCTCAATGTTAACTATTTTACAAAATTATTCTTAAAACCCTTATTTTTCTATCTGCTGCATATTAATCGAGATGGAGTTTCTATGACTTAATGCTATATTTTCTTGTAGATATAATGGAAATAAGGGAATACAGTCTGCTTAAGTGATAGCCAAAGGACTTTGAGGACATTCCCAGAAAATTCAAGAGAAGATTTCATTCCTGAAGTAAATATCTTAAACATATCTATTTTAATCAAAATTGTCAATTCCATTTTTGAGAAAAAGTGAAGTGTTTGATCTAAGGGTTAGATTTTCTTGAAAAGCCTTGTATATATTCTTGGAGAGTACTGAACGTAAATACCAGAAAATATAGAAACACACGCACGCACACACACATACAAACACACACCAACATATAGATAATAAAGATTTTCTTTTGACTCCGGGGCGTTTCAAAAGATGAAACTCCGGTGAAATCTTGGGTTTGAATTTTTGCTTGAAAAACATTACTTACTCTAATTACTATAATCAGCATTACAGAAAGTAACATGTATTTGCAAATTCTATAATTTAACAAGGTTTATATATTTTTGTCTAGTGAGATTTTGCACCTACCAGTGATACCGCAGTTGATTTGTAAGGGTAATATTTCATAAACAAATTATAGCGACATACACAAATAATTACACTAAATAATTTTCATATACGAAATTAAATGCATACCGTAAGAACTACTAGTTATAATTTTGCCAGTGATTAAGAAGTCATTAGCTGGGAAAATTTAAGTGTTAAGGTAAAGCATTTGGTAATAATAAGTCATAGTAGCTACGGCAATTAGGTGTTCGGCGAAATTAGTTAATAAGAAATTATCTCAAGGCTAAAATAATTAGAATACAATGCGTTCAGAAATCAGAGTTGCACGAAAAGCACAAAGGCTAGATATAAAGTTAGAAAGGGCAAGAATTGTAAAATTCAACAAGGAAAAGTATTTCATATCCTAATAAGAAGCTTAAGATTTAGTAAGGTATTGTGGGGAAGTCGTAAACAAGGGGGAATGTATTAATGAAAGAGTGTATATTTCTAAAATATCTGTGTTTTGTGACAAGGTCATACTATCCTTTATACTACTGTAATCAATTATTATCGGCAGTCCGTAGCGCTTAAAGCCCGCATTAAATTTAACACATACTTCGCGGTTGCTGCTAGGAAATTCGCCACTTAACGTCCTTAGCGATTCAAGGAATTTGCGCTTCTGATTTTTATTACGCAGTTCTTTTAAACCGTACGTATTTTGTTACTTCAGAAGTTAGCAGATATAATACTTCAACATTTACAGTTTCTAGTGTTCAGATTTAGAAAAATCTTCAGAAGTTGAGCAACTCGCTTCAGACAGCTTATTTATTAGTCATTAAGCTTGTCCGCCAACTTAATGATGTCTATCCTCCCACCCATCCGTTCCCCGAGAGGACGGTCCCATAGCTCACCACTATAGTATCAATCAGCAGATTCATTAACGACTGATACTGGAGACGGCATCACAAGGGTCACACTGGAAAGACGTTCTCTTCAGTTATACCAAACTCATCCAAAATAAAAAAATAAAAACGCTTGCTGCATCAAAAAATATTACACTTCACTTGCCCAAGTAAATATCTCAAACATATGAAAATTTAATCAAAATCATTAGAGCATTTTCGAAAAAAAAAATCAAAATCTTCGAAAAACTGTTTCGTATAAAGGATAGTTTGGTTTAAGAAATTATTTTGATAATCTTCGTGTCGTGTCCTTAGAAAATGCTTAGCTGTATACCATGCTTAATCTATTTTTCGCTTTTGAGTTTTGCGATGGAAGTTTCATCTTTGATTCAGGAAGTCTCAAAACATAATTTTCGGTGAAATCTGGAAGCCTTTCCCTCTCTACCTTGCTATCTGTGACATTAGTCTGCACTTTAGCTTTGCCAGTGTACTAAGCCTTTAAACTAAATGTACCTATGTGCTTCAGAGTCATAAAAAGCAAAAGTAATTTTATCATTAGTCTTAGCATTTTCATACACCACTAGAACTGCATTATGGCATCATACGGTCTACATTTTTTTGGTTAAATACTATATCTCCCTACAATACCTGCGTAAGGTAAGTAGGGGGTACGGAATGTAAAAGTAAAGGAATATAAACATCGATAAGAGAATTATTATTCCACTTGGTGATTTGTAAAAGTTGTTGAAAGAAGCCTGTTTTAGCTGTTTCTCCTTACCTATTTAGGCATCAACTACCGTATTTAAGTTTTGTTCAATTGGAACTCTTAACTTAAGCAATATTTCTCTAAATTATTTAATCTGAAAATGAGCAATCGTTCATTACCTTTCTGCGGGAGCTAGAGTACCAACGAAACTTCAATATCGAGGTTTCATTGGAAACACGCGTTTTGAAGTTTACTAAATAAAAAATAAAAATAGTTGAAAGTATGGGAATATGGAGTATATTTTCTTAGAACTGTATGCATGTCTATGAACAGCATAACTCACAAACAAAAAGTACGATAAATAGGATACTTCCTATTCAAGTATCATCGAAGAAGAAGAAGAAGAAGAAGAAGAAGAAGAAGAAGAAGAAGAAGAAGAAGAAGAAGAAGAAGAAGAAGAAGAAGAAGAAGATGATGATGATGATGATGATGATGATGATGATGATGATGATGATGATGATGATGATGATGATGATGATGATGATGATGATGATGATGATGATGATGATGATGATGAGAACATTTTCAAACAATTTTTCCCTACCACATCTAAATTTGACATAGAAATGTTTCTATTAAATATTTAATACCTCTAATATATTTTAGATATACTTACATGACGAATGTCTTGTTATTATTATTATTATTATTATTATTATTATTATTATTATTATTATTATTATTATTATTATTATTATTATTATTATTATTATTATTATTATTATTATTATTATTATTATTATTATTATTATTATTATTATTATTATTATTATTATTATTATTATTATTATTATTATTATTATTATTATTATTATTATTATTATTATTATTATTATTATTATTATTATTATTATTATTATTATTGTTATTATTATTATTAATCTTATTTTGTGAAGAATATGTAAAGAATGAATTTTGTATAATTATATGAAAATCATAAGAGATATACAAACACTTGGTTTAAGAAAACTAAAGAGCTCATTAAGAAACACCAATTGTTTCAAGTCATTTACTTAGCTTCATTTAGCATTTTCAAAATATTCCGTTCTACATAAGTAAATTTTCCTAAATACAGTACTGTGAAAGAGGATGCTCGAATGTTTGAAATTATTTGTTTTCTGCCTTCACAATAGCTCGTTATTGTACCAAGCAATTTATTCCTTCATGTCTATTACTTATGAATAAATTGTTCCCTGCTGCCGATATACATTGAATCTGCATGCTGCGTGTAACAAAGTACTTACTGCATAATTTGAAATCATCTTTAGCCAAAACAAATGCCATAAATAATGTGATGTGGATAGAAGAAGTAATGCTTTAATAAATCCTATAACACACAGATGTTAGAGTTTAGTGAACAATTGTTAGAACAAATCATAAAGACACTGGAATATTATATTTTATCTTTGGTACCAGCTCAAGCACCAAAGATAAAATATAATGCTCCAATGTCTTTATGATTTGTTGAGAATAATCATCGTTGCAAAATAAAAGTAATATAATAGAGAAAACTGAGAAAAATGTTAAACAATTTAAAGGTATTATTTCAGGACTGTTCCTTCTTCCATTTTTATTTACCCTTTTGTTACCTTGTTTGTAAGTTTCAAGTTTGCATTTTCTTCGGAAACGTTTGGATAGAGATATTACGGTTATTGCTTTTTGGGGTGTTTTTAATATTTAAGGTGTGACCAAAAAATGTGCAGTCAAATTCTAATGCTCAGTATATATGGCGCTAACTTTGTATATTAATTCCATTCAAGTTGGTGTAAGAAACGCTCCCTTTTAATGACGTTATTTTTGCTATTCTAAACTGCAAAAAATAAATTTCTGAACTAATGTCAAGAGAAACCACAAAATAATTAAGAAAGAGAACAAAGACCGCGATTATTATGATCCTGAATTTCTGTAAATAAGTGGGAAAATGTTTTTATAAAATCTTGAAACCCATTTTACAATTTAATAATTTTAACAGGGCAAACATTACCTATTAACACGCTAATAGTAATACAGGATTGAACATTTAAACGTATTAATAAAATCCTAATAAGGACAACTTCTATTGTATTTTCTTAATTCTAAACCGCTGACTAGTGGAGCATTTTAGAAAAATAATTCTCTTTAAATTCATATCCAAAAACTAATTTTAAAAAGCTGATTTCTTATATTATAAATGAAATTTTAAAAATACCTTTAGAAATTTCAGGAAGATATACCTAATTTATATCGTAGTTATTTAATACATTTTGTCAGTAGTCTGTAGAAATAACATGGGGACATAGGGAAGGCTGTACTACGTTAGAATCAGTGAGATTGTCATGTGAAATTATCTAGGTGGATGGCTTTTGCCAATGCATATTTCTAATACATATAGCATGATTGTGCTCGTTTGTCTGCTTATGAAATGTGACCTTGAAAATAATTGTAGAACAACTTCTGTATATTTTCAAAATTTTCCTGTAATCGTAATGACCACAGAAAGCAGCAGTGATTGTCAAACTTAGAAACACCTTCCAAGAAAGTAGTGACAATATATAGAATTCCATTCATAGTTTATTACTAACACTGAATGATTTGAAGTTGAAGGTGAAAGAAAAGCGAAAATTAAATCTTGGTGCATCTTTAAAAATAATACTTTTAATATACGTACCTTCAAAACCTAAATTAAACATAAGAGCAATTAGTTGTCGTTGAATTTATTAACGTACATATAGTTAATGAAGTTGCTATGTATTTTGCTAAAGGCGCCCCTGTGATTTTGATATCCCTCCCACAGCAACGGTTAGTAGCCAGATTTCACCATCTAGTTGAACCACTTCTAAACCGAATGTGGTACATCGACTCCAAGGAGTGAGTATATAAATTACCAAAAGAACAGTTGTAGACAACAGATGGAAGAGTTGCAGACTTGCTATTGAAAACATCGAGGCTATCCATTGTCGACATGAGTTATGATAGCCGACGAACATGTAGTCTGCCATGAAGTGTGACGCATTACTACCGGAAGACTGTCCAGTTGCTTTGCCAGGGCTGACATTTACGAGTTCAGTGCTCCTTTCAAAATAGGATTAAAATCATACACGGATACAAGTGAAGGAAATACGACTTAGCTCTAGGAGAGTAGCCGTTGTTGCCCCTGCTAGGGCGATATTTTTCCCTCCTAAAACCTGTTTTTCGTATCAGAACACTATCTCTGTTTCCTGTAGAATAGACCATAGACATCGAGTATGTCCAAATGTCTTATTGACTTCCTAGTGCAAATACTACTGTATTTCCTTATAGGCATACACATCCCTCTGTCTAAATGACAGTAACGTAATAATAGACGTAGTCGAACGTCTTTAGCAATACTCTACAACAACTAATGAAGTTCACTCCTAATTAGTGAAGGGGAATTATGGAACAATTTTGGACAATTTTTCAGAAAAATACGTGATGTGTGCAGTCGCATGACTTTCTGTACTCCTGTATAAAGTAATCTTACGAACGCTTATTCTTCTATCAACTTCGTGTTAATCAGATAAAAATTTAGATAAATTACCTTAGTGCCAATTATCTTGCATTTGCAAAAGTTTGAGAATGGAGTCGGCTTAAAGGAATAAACAGACCTTTTACACTCTGATTTCTGTGATATATATTTGACATACGATTCACTTTGGATGTCCTGAACACAAAAACAAATAATGAATATCCATTTGAGAAAAGCTTAAGTATTAGAAAATTCGTTATGTTTCGAAATTATGTTTCGAAACGACACCAGTAGTTGCCTAGCTTCTATGTGATATATATATATATGTATATGTATATATGTATAGTTTTACCGCCAAAAGAGCTGCATAAAAAGGCGCTCCAGAATGAGTGTAGATTAGGCAGTGACAGGAACGACGACGCGTGCCTCATACTATCGAAGTTCGCAGGTAGCTGATACACCGTGCCGCCTGCTGTAGGTGTTTGTAAGCATACCGACCTACTCCACGGTAGCGAGCTACTATTAAGAATTTATTTGGCTTATGAAACCACAATAAAGAAGCTATTATATAAAATATGAGTAGCTGGCATGCTTAATTTGTAAGATTACTCATTCAGACTACGCAGGTGTTCACCATTCCTTCCAAAAGCGCTTTTCGGTCTTTGCTTCAGACCATCTTCAGTGGGGGCTACTACAACTACTCTTTAGTTATTTGTTTATGGGTATTTAACGCGTTCCAACATTCCGCTATAACAGTTGATGATGGCAAATAAGCTGGTGGACATATGTAACTTAAACCTTTTAGAGGGAAGTTAATGTTAGTGAGATTGAGGATGGAAGCATTAAATGATAAAAAGAACAGAGAACAATATCAAAGAATTGTAGATAAAGTTAACAAAAACTAAATGCATTATGCAATAAGACAAGCATTTTATTTCACTGTGTTTAATAGTACTAAACTTAAAAGGAAGCTGATGATCTTACTTTAACAGTTTGAAAACACTGTGCAATTAAAATCATAGCAAAATAAGCAATCTTGGAAGTGTTCCAGTCATTATCGACGTTTTCACAAATGACTACCTTCTGCCCCATTACATAAAAGCGAGGATAGGGCCAACGATAAAGAGCAACGAGTAATACTTTTGTTTTCGTGACTGGTGCGTCCCAATAACAAATTTTGAGGTTCGCACATCAGAGGTTCCTGCGTTGCCTAAACACAAAATAATATAATATTTAATGCGGCATAAAATAATACCTACGAAAATTTCGAAGCTGCAACATCGAAATTCGGACCAGTTAATTACGAAACGGTATAAAAAAACTGTTATAAATAAACCAAGTGTTTAAATGAGATTTGCATTTTTGCATGGCAAAATTTTATCTGTCTGACGTTTCACCGGTTATGCAGAAATCATCAGAGCGAAAAGGACTTTTGAGGACTTGTTACAGAATTCAAGACGTACATCTCATTTGTGATGAGGTATTTTGACTAAAATCTTATAGGCATTTCTGAGAAAATAAAAATATTTAAAAAAATGTTCCAAGTTAAAAGTGTATGAAACGGAGGGATTTTGTCGAAACCCTTTATCTCACTCCCTGAAAGATGCTGAACTTAAATACCAGGTTTAGTAATTTAACTCACTTTTCGATTTTGAGTATTCTATTTTCACTCAGACTTTTTAGAATGCAGTGAATTTCAAAACATTGCACACAGACTTTTTTGGATACAGGGAGTCTCAAAACATGTACTACCGGTGATATCTTGCTATCGAATTTTTAATAGAGTACAACACTTGTAGTTATACTAGGTAAAAATATTGAACTTTATATAACATTTATGAGCAACACTAACATAACTATTAACAAATATGTTGACCACATCTAGAGCCCCAAGTGATCCAAAATTTTCTACGTAATCACTTAAATTTCTCTTAAGAAAATACTGCACTATTTTGTTGGCTAAATATTAAGTAAGTAGGTATTTTAAATGTTTTAATGTACCTATTTACATTTCAAGACTTCCCTTTAAAATGTTGTTAAGCCTAATTTAAACAGTCAGTAACTTATTATGCCATATTCACAGTACAATTTCACTTCTGGCTAGACTTAGCTTAGTATAGCACTAACTAATGTACGAAAGGTTACGTGCTCGACTTCTGGATAGGCGCGAGGAATTTTTCTTTAAACAAGAAGGTTTCTTACTTAATACACTCATAGCATGATGTGTACAAATGAGTGTACTTGTGTGTGTTTTATCGGTTTTCTAATAACCAGGTTGGTGGGCATAACACTGACACGTGAAATAAATATTATAGTTACTTGTAATGCACAAGTATACGGCACCAATAGATAGGTGATGTAAAGTTAACAGGCTTTTTAAAAATCCTTTTTTCTCCCAAAGTTTTTCTTTTCGTTAATTGTTTTCGCTGCAAAATTTCCATTTGTCATCCAATATGTTTGAAACGTTCCGCATAATTTCTTGAACGATAAAGGTAGAAACATAAATACGTTTGTTTTTAAAACATATTTGTACGTTTTATCTAAAAATGAGCGGAAGTAAGCTGTGGATTTTAAACAATGTTATTTATATGCCAAGGAATCATCATTGTAACTGAAATACTGTTGAAAATATAAATATGTAATGGATAAGCAGAATAAACTTCTCCAAGCATTTCACAAAGTTTACAAAAAAAAAAAAAAAAAAAAAAAATTGCAACAGACTGTGAAAGCAAATGAACTGCATGGCTATACTCATGTTAACTTGAGATAATTCATACGTTAATCCCTGTATACTACATTTCAATTGTGAAATACTCTAATTAGTCTCATTCATAAATATGTAGCTAAAATGAACATGTCCGGTGGGATTGAAACAGATAAACATGCACCCAAAATCAAATTTCAAAGAACAGTTGATGTGAATGAGCTGGCTTTGCAATTCTAATAGAAATGTTGATGTTTAAAGATGGCTGTAGGGTGTTAGGTTCATTTTTTTAACTTGGAGTTTATTCCACTTTAAAATTATCATATCTGCTTAAATCGCGGAATTCTAAATACGAAACTGAAGTTTAAGAATATTACACTAATATAAAACCAATTGTTAAAGTTAATTTTGTTTCGGAAAAGAGTGATACGATTTTCAACGAATATGAAGTACCTCAGGAAAAGTTTGAAAGTTTGCAAGTAAAAGTAGCAGTTTAAAAATAAAAACTGGACTCCACTGTTGTGATACATTTCACAAAATAAAATGCAAGTGAGCAAGAAGCCGGAGAAATCATCATCGAACGAAGGAACGATTTTAATCGGTCAGAATATACTAATGAAATAAGAACTTCTTTGTAATCTCTGTACTGCTCTTAAAATCATATAACAAAACCAAATAATGCATAAGATCAAGACAGTAAATTCTAATCTCAACATAAAAATAAATGAATTTAAATCGAAACCTAGCAAATTAACACAATCTATGTATAAACACAATTCCTTTATGTAATGTTTGATCTGTTTCATGTCTTCCCAAAACAAATCGAAGTCAATTTGATTTTGATATATGTTTCCATTGTTTTTGCACAAATTATAAGAAAAATGGGTACATTAATGAAAGTTTTACAGTTAAGAATAATATTTTCAATGCACAAATGATGAACGCGATAAGCAAGGGTGTAGTTCCCAAAGAAGACAAAAGCTCGTTCTCTATACCTGCATCGAGCTCTCCAATGTTATTTTACATATTCGTGCTCAAAAAGTGTTTTGGGGCTGCAAAGCTTTTTCTGCTGGGTTGATTCGATCTTCGAGCTTTTATGGTCGGCATTAGATAAGGATTTAGCTGATAATACATCAGAGAAAAGCCTCTATTAATCTAATAAACTCAATTCAGGAAACTTTCCGAATTAATCACTCGGGAGGGAAGCTTTAAAAGCATCTCCAGATTTCTAAGCTCTTTTCAATACTATTTTATGTCTCTTTATAGAGTGACAAAAATTCAGAGAAGCCTGGGCTTAAGAAAAATAAATTATTACAGGAAATGTTAATTCTTGAAAGCCAGAGCTTTGTGGTTGTAAAGACAATAATAGCAAGCAAAACTAAACAAATTTAAAATATCTGAAATTATATTTATAAATAACCATAAAGTAATCCATAATTACTGTATTTATTATTTTGTAAATAATTAGAAGTTTTTTGTCTTAAACCAGGTATTATTTTGAATACGTTTTCAGACAGGTTAATAGAATCCGTCTGAAAGAAGACTAATGTTGTTTAAGAGTATTTACTTGTTCATATGTATATTAAATATAACTGCTGCAACTCAATCATTAAGTGCCGAAGAAACTGCCACTTTCCTTTTGACCTGTGTAATATATGAACCACTGAGCAGTATTTTGTCATAAAGTAAGGGCTTAACAATGGATTATTATAAGCGAAGCATATGTTTGCACATACAAAAAGTTACACTTACTGCTTCGAAACTTTGCTGAGTACCAACATAATTTAATACTTTTATGTAACACATAACAACTATAGAAAATGTCTTGTTCTTTGAAACCATAATTGTTATACTTTTGGTTTTATTTGACTAAATGTTGAAATAACATATGTAAGTATAGTCTTTGTTCTCAAAACACACTTTTAGCATTTTCCAGACTAGGTAACACAAACAACTGACATATTGGCTGAAGTGATGCGTTCATTGGTGCTTAGAACAGGGACGGGAAGCGCGTCAGTTCCCCTGTCACTCTTACAAGAATAATCAGTGAGTTATCTGAGAGGTTTCTGTTAACAAAGATAAAGCCATTGTAACTGTTCGAGCAGTACGACTATAAAATATATTTGGTGTTAAGAGTGTGAAGTAAATAATGAAAGTGCTAAGGACACGAACGTACGCCGTTACTGGAACGCAGCAACTGTGCAAGGCTCTTAGAAGTTGTGACCCTAATGAACTTCCCAATTGCTGACTCCCTGCGCAGCAAGAGGCAATTTGCCTTCAAGGGATTTACGGGCTTTTCATTTCATATTTAGGTACCTTATATGTTTTAGAAGGACACAATTATTCAATTAAGGCTTTCCAAATTTAACACGTTTTCTACCTGACTTTAGTGTATCTAATTTCCCACTGCAAAAGCTGTCCATCTACTTACTCATTTCTATAATTAATTGGTGCGATTTTGAAAGTGAGTTGTTATTCTAAGTTTCGAGGCAATGTGCAAAAACTTTCCAGCGCATACTACTCGTTATTCTGACAGAAAATAAAGCGGTTGGCTCAACTATATTTCCGCAATTGTACGAGGGCTGTTCAATAAAGAATGATCCAAAACTTTTTTGACAACGTACCTTTACACATCATCATAATTTTGATGGTCCGTCTCAAAATAGTCTCTCCTTAATGCGATGCACTTGTCCCAGCGTTTCTGCCAGTCTCAAGACATGCTGGAAACCATTTTTGAGAGATCCTTCAACATCGCCTACGCAGCCTTCACCACTGCTTCTCATGATGGATAATGCCTCCCTCGAAGGCGTTTATTCAAGTCAGGGAATAGAAAAAAGTCACATGGGGCTAAATCCAAACTATAGGGAGGGTGAGGGATGCACTTCACGTTAATTTTTACAAGATAATCGTCAACAACATTGGCAATATGCGGCCGCGCATTATCGTTGTGCAGCATCCAGCCTGCTTCACGGAAATACGGTCTTTTGCGCCTGATATGGACTTGCAATGTTTTCAGAACATCCCTGTAGTATTGTCCAGTTACTGTTGTGTGTGCAGGTACAACATGCTGATAAACCATTACATGAATATCAAAGAATGAGATGACCATAACTTTCCCAGCAGAAGCAACCACTTTTGCTTTTTGGGGAGTTGGTGATGAAGGAGATTTCCACACTGAGTTTTGCTGTTTGCTTTCAGAATCAAAATGATGTAGCCAAGTTTCATTAACAGTGATTGCGTTTGAAAGAAACACCAGATCTTCCTCTAACATCAACTTTAACTGCATGCAGACCTGCACGCGAATGTCCTTTTGTTCGGGAATCAACAGTCTTGGAACCCATCGCGCAGAAACACGTCTCATGTGTAATGTTTCTGTCACCAACATGTGGGTGGCACCCAATGAAATGTTTAGTACTTAAGAAAGTGATCTTAAGGTAATTCGTCAATCCTCTCTCACAATGGCCGCAGCAATGTTTATGTTTTCTTCCGAAAGAGCAGTAGCTGGAGCAGCGGCTCCACCTTCTTTGAAATTGATTGCCTCCCCTCTTTAAACATTTTAAACCACCTTCGAGCTGTGCTGTAGGGAAGAACAGACTCTCTATAGGTCTACTGTAACATTGTATAGGCCTCAACTAAAGATTTGTTGAGAGGAAAGCAGAATTTCAAAGCCGCGTTCCTCGCGTGTTATCTCCATTGCAGCGGTAGGCGATCCTGAATATGTTTAAACTTTCCTGGTTCTCACAGGCGAGAACCAGGAGTAATGAAACTACTACGGCGTGTTTGTTTCACATTAAGCTAACAGAATATAATAACCGTAAAAAATTATGATTACTCTTTATTGAACAGCCCTCGTAAATCATTATTAACTGTTTTCGGAAGAAAAGCAAAGAATATGCACTTTAATTTCTGGATGAGAAGGTGCAGAAGGGGAGCTTTGAAGCTTCCCTGAGGAATGTGCCATTAGGCGAAAAAGAAATCGCTGAGACAATGATTTGAAGCATTTGAGGTGCAGTTATGGAGAAGAACGGAGCCTACGAAGTGCAGGGACACAAATAATGGAAGAAAAATCAATCAGAAGCAGGGAAGAATGATGCTAAATTTGTGTTGAATTATCTCTTCTTGGTTACACACTTATGATTGATGTATTCGTAAAGTAGAATGCCGCAAATTACAGCATTGGAATTACTAATAAGTTATAACATTTACTGATCAAGCAATAGGTAATCCAGTTGTGAGAGAAACAGAAGGTAACCTTGAGGTGAAATGATTGATAGGCGTCAGCTATTGATATGGATATTTACTTGCGAATGAAGGCCGGTGAAACCATTCTTTCTTCATGTGGGCTTCTTTAAACCCGTTTCTCTACTCAAATATATGATTAGAGGCGGCCTACATCGCAGTCACGCCAACAGACCTACAGCAAAAATACTGTTGCTGGGGAAAAAAAGGTTGTAATGGTGGAGGGCCAGAGACGAGAAGAGGGAAACCTAAAGAGTTTTATAGTTCTACTTCTCAGCTTGCAGAAACGGTTGAGGTGAAGCGCTACTTTATACAAGTCAAGCCATAATCATAAAGTGGCGGTCATATTAGCGTCCAGATGATATTGTAAGTCTTGACCAGGGTGTGATGAAAATCGAGTAGAAAGAGAGAGGAAAGATCTTGATAGCCCGGCAGCTGTCTCCGATCTAAGATTTAAGTTGTTGTTTCTGTAGAAGACACGCCTATGCTCGCGGTTGAGTTCACTGACGCCAGAGGCTGCCCAGAAGATGGCATTAAGGTGCGCGATAGAGCACGTAACTATTTATGAAAAATTGAATGTTCTTATCTGCTTCGCGTGATGTATGCGATCAACTTATTCCTCTTTAACGTTTCTTTCTCATGTGGGGGACTCAAATTCTTGCTTGACAAGAGTACAGGTTAAAGGCCTTTGAAAATATAATTCTGTTATTGAGGTAACATTTAGAGAACTCGTCTCACATTATAATATGTCTCATTCGATTCGTGTATAAATATACATGTAGGTACGCTAGTGTTTACATAGTATTAAAAGTATGTATTTATGTAAATAATAACTCATAAATATCACAGAGCTTAGTATCGCCAGATATTACAAATAATTCGGTGTGGTGAATTTTCACAAATGCGATATGGCGCGATAAAGTGCGAAATTAACCCAAAATGCGATATAAATGAGATATCGAAAATTTTCCTAAGTAATTATTTTTTCTCAATGCTTTTTCTTCTGGAAATTTTAACTGAAGAGTCTGTAGAACCTTTGCATGTCTAGAAAGTTATAAAGTAAGTGACCACTCGTCTGGAATGTGCAAAGCAGCCCTTCCCACTAAATTAGCATATTGTTCCAGCAATGACCATATGAGGTATATTTGGTACTGAAGCGAGTTCAGTTGTTTTAAAAACGAAACCCCTCTTACCACGTCTAATGACTGTCATAACTATCTTCACAACCCAATTAACGGAAAATTTTATTTCTCTGAAAGCCAATAGCAATCCTAATTTTCAGGAAGTGATAGACACGTGGTAATTCCAGTTGAAATTCTCAGTTGCCAAAGTTCCGATTTTCATTTCTTTTTTTCAGTTTTCATTCATTTACAGCGGGCAGAGAATTATAAACATGAAACCTTCAGTTAAGCTCAAATACCCAGAGTTTGCCCGAGCAGCTCTGCACTTCATTTGGGATCCTACCAACAGCGTAGATGCTGAAAGATATTTCAGTAAATATAATTTTATTGAGTGACAGGACTCAAATGACAGAACAGAATTTTGAAATATCTTCACTGCTTTCATTCAACAGCGTTACTGAATCACAAACATGAGTTATGGCGTAAGCTAATTTTGTTCATTTTCTTTTTATTGTGCTAGTTTTACATCAGTATGGATTTATCTTTTTGTGTTATGAAGTATGCTCTAGTCTGTATCAGCTTGTTGTATATTTCTATGTATTACTTTAACCTATATTAATTTAAAATAAATTGATACTTTATAAACCTTGTACTAGCTGTCATTAATAACTCTCCATAAATGTGTTTTAAATCCCATATAAATAATGTTAATATTCATCATTTAAAAAATGAACTCAAAATAAACATTTTTTTCCAAAAATGCTATAAAATGCTAAATGTAAAAACCAAAATGCTAAATTTATGATTTCAAAATGCTAAATATCACTACCCCTGCAAATAATATATTATATTATATGTTTTATTTTTATGATCCAACCGAAAGTAACTTATTTAACAAGCTTTCTTTACAGCCTGCTCAAAATCATATTACACACAAATAAAGCAAGAATTAATTAGCTTTTTAGAAACATTTTAAAATTTTGCAAACAAAAACCTTATTAGAAAGATTATACTGGTAACCGTTTGTTATGCATTATAACATCCTTCTTCGAGCAAAGTAATCAAGATGTAATAAAACCTATTTCTGTAAACGAGACTTCTATTACGTTATATATGTATGTAACAAATTCCATGATAATCGGCTTGGCCATTCTTCGTACAAGTCATAAACACGACATAAGCACGCACACATTTACATATAAACATAGACACGCGCTGTCGGCTGTTCACCAGACGTCGTTTAGTTTCGGACTCGTGAATAGGAAATCCGCTGATCGAATTCCAGAAGGGCTGTCCTTCCTGACAATTTTCTTCCCGAATGGTTCTTCGGTCTTCATACTGTCAAATGCCGAAAAAGAAGCGCCCCAAACTGAGACCTAGAAAGTTCTGTTTCCAAATGATTATTATTTAATTTCATGTATTTCATGTATGATCGCAAGCCTTAAGAATGTCCGCTTCGGTAGCGTGGTGGTAGTGTCTGCCTCACGTTCAAGAGGTCCCGAGTTCGAATCTCGGTCAGAGTGAGTTACCTGGACAAGGATTTTCCGGGGTTTTCCCTTATCCTGAAAGACGAATGTGTAACTCCAAGCCTTAAGGACCCGGGCTCATATGAGCAGCATCTCACCCATTTCATTGATCGTCCGATATTACTTGATGTTGGAGGACGTAAAATTACAAAAAAAAAAAAAAAAAAAAAAAAAAAAAGCCTTAAGAACGGGTGTTCAACCATCATGCAAAATAAACAAATGCCAAGAAAATTTCATTCCACGTTTAAAGATGGTATAGATATTACATAGTGTTTGGAATAAAATTCTGTCTAGCTACATATGAAGGATAAATAAACTGAGATTAACTAATGTTTGGTTAGCCTAGACCACCTTTATTGTATTCATACGGCTCTTTGAACTCACTCCTCAAATATCTATTGTTATAAAACATTATTATTATTGTTATTATTATTGTTATTATTATTATTATTATTATTATTATTATTATTATTATTATTATTATTATTATTATTATTATTATTATTATTATTATTATTATTATTATTATTATTATTATTATTATTATTATTATTATTATTATTATTATTATTATTATTATTATTATTATTATTATTATTATTATTATTATTATTATTATTATTATTATTATTATTATTATTATTATTATTATTATTATTATTATTATTATTATTATTATTATTATTATTATTATTATTATTATTATTATTATTATTATTATTATTATTATTATTATTATTATTATTATTATTATTATTATTATTATTATTATTATTATTATTATTATTATTATTATTATTATTATTATTATTATTATTATTATTATTATTATTATTATTATTATTATTATTATTATTATTATTATTATTATTATTATTATTATTATTATTATTATTATTATTATTATTATTATTATTATTATTATTATTATTATTATTATTATTATTATTATTATTATTATTATTATTATTATTATTATTATTATTATTATTATTATTATTATTATTATTATTATTCTATTACTAGAGAGCCATTTAATTCACATTTGCATATTTCCTTTTAGCTCCAGTCAGATTTTTAAAGGACGTGTCACTATGTCCATGTCCTTTGTATGATCAAAGAAAATAAAAAGAAATGAGAAGAAAATAATAATTATCAATAAGGTACAAATACCAATTATTCATTTTAAAAAGTTTTACATTTTAAACTAATAACAAGAAGACTCAATGGATAAAAAACTGCACAGTCTACAAGATCTAAATTTTTGCGTTGTAAGATCCTGTCTTTCTGTTACGGTTTATGAGTTATACAAAGCTCAATTAGAATGAATCGGTCTTCAAATGATATTTCAAGTATTTCTTTTGTCATGAAAATATCTTAAACATATAGTTAAATCAGAATCCTTAGAGCTGTTTTAGAAAAATAGAAAATTACGAAATATATACACACATAAAAAAGCCTTTTTCTTATTTAGTGAACATCAAAACGTGTATTTCCGACATCTAGTATCGCATTGTGGGTGAAATAAAATACTAACTCTATGTAGTATCAGTAAGTAGAGAAATTGTATAGAGTGGTAAAGATAAAGAAGGAAGACCTAAATGAACAAATCCTATGTGTAGTCACGCTGCTCGAACCGTTACCATGGCTTTATTTTTGTTAATAGAAACCTCTCAGATAAGGCACTGATTATTCTTGTGAGAGGGGCACTGATGCGCCTGCCAGCCCTATTCTAAGCACCATGAACGCATCACTTCAGCCAATGGAATTCGCAGGAATCACAAATAGATATATGTTCACTCCACATGGAGTAATCAGTGCGTTATCTGAGAGGTATCTATTACCCAAGATAAGTCTATGGTAACGGTTCGAGCAGCACGACAATATCACATGTGAGATGAAATAATATCAAACTTTCTCCTCAAATCCCTCCTGAGATTAAAGTGGAATGCAATCTCATGATCTCACATATATTCTTCTTTCTTCTGTCTAGCAAGGATTGGGCCATTCGGCCTGTTTAAGTTTCAATTTATCTTTGCCTGCGCCTTCCTGGATCTCTTCGTTCTGTGATTTTATAAGTTCGAATCTTACTTGGTATTCTTGTGCAGGTATTCATCCCAGCTTTCTCTATGTTCTTAAATTTTATCATATATGTTAAATATGTTTAGCCTTTCCTTTATAGCCTGGCCTCTTATCTTGTCTCTTCATGTATGTCTCAACAATGCTCCTAAAATTTCATTTCTGTAGCTTGAATAAGTCTAAATACTTTTTGTCTTACTATCCAGTATTCACTGCTGTACTGGGTGGTACTGCCATTATGTTTTAAAATTTAAATTGTCTTTCAGTTAATTGATGGAAATTAATAATTTCTTTACACTAGCCGTATATAGGCTAAAGTTTATGATGGATAGAGTCAACATGAAAAATTCAATGCCATGGTCGGGATTTGAACCGGGGAAATAAACGAGTTAAATGGAGAATTTAATGTCAGAACGACATGTTGGTCATGGTAGCTGAAAGGGTTAGAGCGACTGGACGGAAACTAGGAGATCCATGGTTCAAATCGCAGCCATGGCATTGCATTTATCATGTTGACTCCATCCATCAAGAACCTTAGCCTATATGCAGCTAGTGTGAAGAAATGATCAATTTCCACCAATTAACTAAAATAATAAGAGTTAAATGATGAAGCCTGGGACTCAAGTACTTACAATAGTAAGTCGCCACAAACAGTGTAACTCGGATGCGAGAGCCCTTAGTGGTTTACCGGGGAAATATACGATTCAAATGGAGAATCTAATGTCAGGACAGCATGTTGGCCATGGTAGCTCAATGGGTTAGAGCGACTGAACGGCAACCAGGAAATCCGTGGTTCAAATCGCGGCCACGGCATTGAATTTTTTATGTTGACTCTATCCATTTAAATTGTGTATAGACCCGGTTGTTTTTAATATTCTTCTTATAGTGCCTAATATTAAATAATATTTATTTATTTTATATATCTCTGTCAGAATCAAAGGAAATTTCACATCCTAGATAAATGCAATAACAAATTTGTTCTAAAATGTTATTATGTAGAATTATTTCACTCTTACCGGGTACCTTAGAATGCCATGACTTTCGATTTAGGTACAGAAATTTTAAAAATATATTCTTTACATAGCTGATGCAACACGTATGTTGCTCTCTGGAGATTATCTTCAGAGTTATAAATAATAACTAAATAATCTGCATAGACTAACACATTCAAATTAATGTCCACTGCCTTTATTCCACTTTGTATATACTGTTTTCAACTCATTATGATATCGCCCTTTTCTTACGCTTTGATTAGCTTGTAGGTACTTTCCTTTATTATAAGATCACTAAGACCGAAGCCGGTGCCAGTTATTATAATCATTATTTGGCTTTTTATTTATTTAATTTACTCCGTTATTGCTGGACATACAAATACATATATAACAATCTTGAACTGACATGTTTAGAGAAAATCCATAATGGCACAAAAGGAGACCGAATTGCAACTAAACGTGACTTAACAAGGTTTTGCGTGTAGTTTTAATCACCGCAACTATTCTGGACATAGGCTAATGGGATTTTACTTAACTCGTGGCAAGAAATCTGTTACACAAAGACAGAGAGAAATTTCAAGATCTGTGAAACTTGTAAAGGATGCGGCTGCTACATGGCAGACAGATACATCAGCCACAGGAAGGAACAATGAGCCATCAGTCGACATTCTGTGTACCAGCCGCGGTGTCTTTAAACATTGATTTACAGCTTAACGAATAGAACCTTGATCATTCTTGATTCATTTGTCAAGAAAATAATTAAGTGCGGGCTGCTCAGAACAGATTAGACAAGTCAGTTTTGGGAAAACTTTCCGAAAGACCAGTTCGTTCAGTCGCGGTGACAGATGTACAAAGTGTTCACCATAACATGACTGAGTTTGAAATATTTTCCTTGAGTCAAACGAGTTGGCTGCGCAGTACAGGACCCATTTTTAACATTTGAAGAGTTAAGTACATAAATTAAACAAATCGTTAAAAAAACTTAATACTCTAGGTTGAAAGCTCCAGAAGTATCCTAATTATTGCTTCAAATTAGTGTAAATTATATAGATTTTGCGTTATATATTTCGCATGTAAGTGTAAGAGTGACATTTTTTGTTTCATTAATCCAGTGAAAATATTTCCATAATTTGTTTTAATTTATTATTACATTTGATCCGAATGGAACAATAGTTACGGATAGAATTAATGCAATTTCAACAACAAAAATTTAAAAAATGACAATTAAGAAAATTCGTAAAGAAAATGGAAGGCAGTAAGATCAAATCCACATAATTCGTTCCAGAGAAATTACATTTTTAATCCAAGAAACTCATTTATTGGTAAGTACTTTTCCACGCTTTCCAATCTTGCGATTGAATGCTATTTTTATGTCAGTTTAAACTACAAAAATGAGAGTAACATAATAATCTTTTATTAGACAGTACAAATAAAATTAAAATTTAATTTTTTGTAAGTTTGATGTTCACATTGTATGTATTAGTATTGTAGTATGACAAATGAATTAAAATGATCATTCCTATGTGTTTGAATTATTGACACTAAAATAGATAATTCTAAAACATGAATTAAGTAAACACAAAGGGCAGACTTAGGTTTTAAGGTATAAATTAAAAATATTAATTCTAAATTATAGCAAAAATCAAGAAATGCAGAAAAATATATAGGAAAAGAGGCAGTTTTCGAATGAAAAAAATATGAAGATTTTGTAAAGGTATCCTGAAACATGCTTTTTCTTTTGTGTTAAGTGTATTAAATACTACGGTTTACAAAGCTTGAATATACTTATTCCCATGCTAATAACAAATATGGTTTAGAATATAATGTTTCATAGTTTCTCTCATAACTTTTTTTTTCATTTATAAATTGCCTTTAGCATCTAAGGTCACAATAGGCGGGTATGTAGCTTGATACAATTAGCAATAATGACGTTCTCTCATTTATTGTTGATTTGGTCTGTGGAATTATTTATGTTTTTTTCCTTCCTCCGTAAACATTAAATTCATAAGCACTTGCACTTCAGTGATAATTTCAGGCTTTTGCATAATACTGACTAAAAAAAAGATTTACATCCTCCAGCTAAGAATCGAATCTAGAACTTCTCAACATGTCTTCTAGCATACTAACCAGCAGCCTACAGAACGGCTTTTGTACAAATAGTAATGCTGTAGTTTCCACGTGTTAGGGTACAATGAAGGTTCGCCCTATCAAAGCAAGTGACCTGAGAGACCAGCTGGACATACAATACTGAGGAAAAGGCAGCTTGATGAATTGGTAGTTGCGGAATGTCAGTGTTTGCTACACTTTCTTATCGGCCTTTCGTCTCACGCAGTGAGAAATGGATGAACTGTCAAACTAAGATTTACAGTTGCCTTCAAAGTGACACCGTTCTTGATGGAATGCCAGCCGAGGCGCCAGGTAGAAACGCGGCTATTTCTTACCTAATTTTCCTCTCAACCGCAAACGAAATGTTCCCGCGGTTACATCCACGAAGAAATTGTGCGATTGTTTAACCTGGTGCTTTAGTATCTCAGACTTATATAGTATGTTTCAAAAGTACGGCATATTTTCTGCTGGAGCCAAAAATATAAATATTTGTCCAAAAACACCAACGGTATATTTTGACAGACACTTTTTCACACATGCAAACCATTCATAACATCGCTGTTGCGCGACTTGTGACGTCAACGGAAACATTTTTAAAAGCCGCCTTATATTATGTTGTATACAACTATTTTATACAACAAATCTTGCTATGGTAACCAAAGAAATGGTTGAAAAGAAGCCCTTATTTGCACACTTCAACCAAAAATAACATAACTGCATTTAAAATAAGTTTCAAATAGAAATATTCATTAACTTATACTCAAAATGTAGTCGATTTGGCAATGTGAAAGAAGAATGACAGGTTTAATTTCAGTTCACTTTAACTTTCCCTTAAAAATACTGTCATTTTGTGTTAATTTCTATAAATAATTATTACAATAACACCTGGAAATGCAACTAATCAAAAGCGATAGAGATATTTTTAAGAAAATAAACCCCGAGAGTTGTAAAACCACATGTTTATGGTTTAAGGATCAATAGGGAAAGGTTCAAATGAATAAGAAATGAAAGTATGAAATGCAGTGGGTCATGAGATGATGTAATGTTAATGTAATATTGAGTAACATTTTTGGTATTGAAAGTTGTAAAAATGACATTACCCAATGTGGTGACGTGAACCAGTAGAAGATGAGTTATTTGGTTGCAATAGCAATGTGAACAAAAAGAGCAGGGAATTTAATAGGCAAAGCGGGCTTCTGCAAGTGAATTTCGGAGAAGAAAGACGTATTATAGTGTCTCTCCGAGATTGTGCAGAAACGATTTTGATTGTGCATTTAGGATGCACGACTAGCGTGTGTGTAATAGAAGAATAATTAATTGATACATCAACCATTGTTTATGAAAGGATAACATTAATATTATTTAATTTGTATCAGAGAATAAAAATCTTTCACAAGAATTAAAACATAATTTTTCCAAGAAAATAAGTATTTGTTAATCCTTCAGCAGTAATATTTTCTTCTACTCCGTGACGACGGCCAGAGGTAAGATTTTGTGCACGAGAGCAGCCGAGGAAAATCAGGAACCTGCTACAAGATCGTCTTACAAGGTAATCTTCAAATCTATTTCCCATCACTTCTCCAGCCACGCGTTTGCAACATTAACAGCTACAAGTGTCATATCTTTGGAAGACGATGAGTTTAAATATTAAATTTTTAAATTTACAATTCTTCTTTTAGATATGCTGTCAAAAGGTTTTCTCACTCAATCCCTCTCTTTTCAACTTTCTTCTCTCTCTCTCTCTCTCTCTCTCTCTCTCTCTCTCTCTCTCTCTCTCTCTCTCTCTCTCTCTCTCTCTCTCTCTCTCTCTCTCTCTCTCTCTCTCTCTCTCTCTCTCTCTCTCTCTCTCTCTCTCTCTATGTCCCAGGGTATGCGTGGATTGGAGATGTAGCATTAATAATAGCTATTGCGTGAATATTAAATTTTGGTAGATGGAATCATATTTATTATTAGGATAGTATAATAAATGAAATTGAGTTACGTTTAATTTCATTACACGGTATAATTGGCTGGAATAACAAAAAGTGCTCAAATTCTATTTTCAGCTTGAATCCCAGCAGCTATGGCTGCTCCTACACCTGTTTCTGCTTTAGTTCATTCTTCTACTCTAGTAACTGCTGTAGTATATTTATTAATTCGATTTAGTAAAGCATTTCCTGATTGACTTATAAGTTTTTATTAGTAATTTCTGTTTTAACAATATTTATATCTTGATTAGGTGCTAATTTTGAATATGATTTGAAGATATCAACTTTAAGTCACTTAGGTTTAATAATGAATATTTTATCAACTTAAAGTCAATTAGGTTTAATAATGAGTATTTTATCTTTAGGATTTGCTGATTTAGCTTTTTTTCATTTATTAACTCATGCTTTATTTAAGGCTTTATTATTTATATGTGCAGGTACAGTAATTCATAATGTTAAAAATTTTCAAGATATTCGATTTATAGGAAATTTATCATTATTTATACCTTTAACTTCAGCATGTTTTATAGTATCAAATTTTGCTTTATGTGGAATACCATTTTAGCAGGATTTTATTCCAAAGATATAATTTTAGAAGTAGTATCTATAAGAAATTTGAATATATTTATATATGTTTATATTTTTTTCTACAGATTTATCTGTATGTTATTGGTTTCGTTTATTATATTATGTTTTATGGGGTGATTTTAATTTAGTACCAATATTTAAATTAAGTGAGAAAGATGAATAATAGTATAATAATACTATTAGGTTTAATAGTTTTTGCTGTTTTTGGTAGACGTATATTAAACTGAACAATTTTTATAACTCCTTATTTTATTTGTTTACCTTTTTTATAAAGATAATACTAATTTTTGTTATCAGAATGAACAACATTTCATGAGGCTAATACTGATATATCTGAACTGAGTGGTCGACTCCTGCTGAATCTTAGCACGAGAAACTGTTCACAGTATTAAATCCTCTAACTTCAGATGTATCAATACTCTGCTATTTAAAAACAATTGTTTTTGTAACAATCTGAAGAGTTAGTTGATAAAATACTAATCAAAAAGTTCACAGGTGGTGATACATAAATCAAATAATAACAACGCGGAATTTAATCGCTATGGACGGCTGGTAATCCATCACAGATAACAATTTTGTAAGACTGTAACACAAACATTTTAGAAACAGAACCTCTTTCTTCTAATTAAGTTCCACCTACTTTACCAGCCCCATCAGCGTTCTCATTTATATTACCAAATTAGCCTATGAGATGGTGCCTTGCTAAATTCCAAGAACTTTATTCCATTCTAATTTAAGAATTTTGGACACCTTTTGCACGTTTTAGTTCTGAATATAACTGTTTTCTAGGTGCTCCTTCCAGTAATGTTTTCCCTGCTGCATGAGTTCACTAGAGCACTAGTTACCTTCGCTACATTGCCTTACGAATTGCTTTTCCTTAACACAGAAGTCGGTTAAGGATCCCTTACTCTCACGATAAATTTCAGCCTGTTATTATTAAATTATGCATTGATTTTGATACACAGAAATTATTACCGTAATTTGCGATCTTCTCGGGAAACAAGCTAGGTGAAAGGACGATCAGAAATCGACGTTTCGGGAGACGTTTTGTGGTTATAACATTTATTAAAATATCCTGATGCTGGGATAGATGTACGCTCCGGAAACGTCGATTTCTAATCGTCTTTTCCCCTGGCTTGCTTCCCGAGGAGATCTCGAACATATTCGTCGCCTGGAAAGCTTCAGGAACTATTTTTATTACTTTAATTATATATAAAGTCTTTATGAAATCATTAACATTATGTGTCCGGTATCATGCTGTGAATCATAGATTTTTTCGGGGTCTGTTGGGATGTGCAAGCCTTAAGAGGGTAGGTGAGCCGGTTCTACTCGCTGATGACTGGGGTTTTAGAGTGAAGAAACTTGGGATCTTGCACTCTGACTGTCGTGCCTCCTGATCTGTCCGCCTTCTCTTTCTCCTGTTAAGTTACACTCCTTGTATTTCATTATTTCTAATTCCTACAATTCTATGAGCATTTAGTGTGTACATGTGACTCTGAGTGAGAAGAAAAACATCTACATACATAGCATAAATATGTAGATTTCTCATACAAACACAAGCGAACATGTTACGTATCATATCGTACTGTGATCTGATATTTCTATTCAATTTAGGAATCCTAAAAGTCCGAAGTTTTGGATCCATAGACCTTCACTCTTTTGCAAACTATTCTTTTAAAAACAATGTATTCTTTTATGTACTTTGCGATTATAGTGTGACGATAGTCCTTAACACATTTACGAACCCCATTCTATGATTGGGAGTAGTGTATCTCCTTACATTCAATATTTATTTTTTGAAAAGCTAGTCATTATGCGATATTTAACATCCTGTGCTTTTTGTATAAATAGGAGAAAAGGATATACGTATTTGAAAATTCAAACCAACACATAAAATGATTCCTTAACGAACCCTTCGTATTATCTCTAACAACGCTCGGTCTCTCTCAAATAGTTTACCAATTACAATAAGGCATTCAGAATGAGGAGCACTGCACAGAATGTTACAGAAAACTCAAACATTAGCTTTTTTATCCCATTAATATCCTAATATTCTAGAGCACTTTAACAAAAATCGTCAGTCATTTTGGGAAAATAAAAACGTTCGAAACAGTTTTCTGTTCAGGATAGTTATGGTGAGATAGTATCTTAGAAAATGTTCGTGCTAGATCTTTGCAAGGCACTAAACTAAAATACTAGGTATAAAATTTATCTATTAGTGTTTAAAATGGGAAGGTGTTTGTCCTTGAGCGCCACTAGGTGAGCAACCAATCGTAGTCCTGCGGTGTTGTCGTATTGCATTCCCGCTAAGTGGTGTGTGAGGAGCGCCAAACTAATAAATCTGCATGAAATACTATTCGTGCTAAGTCAAAAATTCATATTTTGCCGAAACTGATCCATGTGGAAGGTAGAGAGTAATGTATCTAACATAACCATAAAACCCCCATATTTTTAGCTCAAAGAGTTTTTCTAATACAAATAAATAAACCACTATTACCTGTATTATAACAATAAATCACGACGTAAGCACTGTATGAATATGATTATTGGTTGGCATGTATGCGTGTACGTATATTTCAGAACTGAAATGTTAACATTTGACATGACGTGACTAAAGAATTACTTTGAATAAGCCAATTCGAGCGAGAGGAAACAATAAATTTCCTGCTGGTCTGGCAAAACGTGTCTGGTCACATTATATCTTTGTTTATGAATGGTTCGTAATCTCTATTTACTCTAGAGAGTTCAAAGTGGTTGGTGTGTATGTATGTACATATACTTTTAATTACTCAGAACTGAAATTTAAACTACTGACATGACGGATGAAAGAATCACTGTGAATAAGTCAAGGTGTTAAATTCGAGAAAGAACAACACTTCATTTCCTGTTAGCCTGTGGAATGCTGTATGCTTATGTTTATGAATTAATGCTGGATAAGAAGTGTTTATTTACTCTGGAGAGTTAAAATCAACATCATTCAGTTGCTCTTTACACAACAGAGAGTAAGAGCTAAATAGTGCAATGGCTTCCTGCGGTGAATTTAGTGGCAATTCAATAAGGCAGGTATTGTGAAGTCAGGCTCGAAGTATTATTTTTAATTTGTACACGTTCTTCAAAAAATTTTCGGAAACAGGAACTAAAAATGAGCTATTGCAAAGAGTACTTCCGTTTAAAAACACGGAAAAAGTGTATCAGCTGGATCAACTTGAAATTGAAACAGAACACGTGATAATACGTCTCCCACCTTACCTACCACTGCCAATATAATCCAATTGAGTTGGTGTGGGCTCATATAAAAAGGGGGATTGCAAACAGAAATAATACTTTTAAACTGACGGACGTTAAACGACTTGTTCACGAAGAAATTGACAAGGTAACACAACAGGACTGGGAAAACTGCGTGAGGCATGCAGAAAACCTTCAAGAAGACGATTTTAAGAAAAAAAATAACACCTGACGAGATTTTGGAACGTATAATCATAAATTTGCAAGACTCAGACGATGAAGACAGTGACAATGACGAATTGTCTCTTAACGGAAGTGACATTGACAGCGATATGGATGAACCACTGGCAGTTCCATTAGATTAGAAAAACAGGTAATTCATAAACTATGATTATAGTTATAGTATTTAACAATATACATAATTTGCGAAAATGCTTTTTCCAATTTTGATTTTGGCAACTGCATCATTGTAAAAGTTTGTAAAATATAATTTGCTTACCCTTACGTCTGCGCCAAGCAGACGTGCATGTTGTATGTGTGTGCGAGAGAGAGGGAAATATAAAAGGAGTGGGGTAACGAGCTGCAACGCTGAGGGTGATACGGCATCTGATTAGTTGGTCTCCAGAACCCTTCCCATTTGAAACACATAGTAGTATTTCGTTTTTGGCTTCTCTTACCTACTCACAAACACACACTTATAACTTTTCTAAACATGTTTCATTTCGGTTCAGGTTGCCTCGGAAAATTTACTTCCATCAAAATCTATCATGCTTCGCCTATTTGCTGTAATTACATAATACAGAAAGTAAGAATGTGTAGAGACTTTCCACTTGAGATAATTTTAAAATGAAAAGAAAAGCAACCGTAAGTACACAGAAGAAAAAAGTCTATTCACATAAATTGTGTCCTTGAACTAAATTTTCCCTTTTTGTAGAAATATTATGTCTATATCTTATGGTCTACTAGCTACAAAAGCGTCACTCAGAAGCATAGCAATTCAAAGGTTTATTTGTCATGTAAATATTTATTGTGATTGGATAAAGGTAAAGAAACGTTTCCCAATTAAAGGAATTTCCTTACAGATGTTTCTGAATCATCATCCTTGGAAGATGCTTAAATCGAGTAACAAATTTGGCATTTATGGAACATTTCGTTCTAGAATTATGCTCACACACATACAGAGAGAGAGAGAGAGAGAGAGAGAGAGAGAGAGAGAGAGAGAGAGAGAGAGAGAGAGAGAGAGAGAGAGAGAGAGAGAGAGAGAGAGAGAGAGAGAGAGAGAGAGAGAGAGAGAGAGAGAGAGGATGTTGCAGACAGTTTTTCCAAATTGTTTTCTCTTGGGGACCTTAAAACATACATTTTCAGTGAAATCTTGACATCGAACTTTTGGACGTAAAACTACTCTTTCTCTTATCTCACTATAAGTTTACTTATACGTTACATAATGGAATAGAACACCTCAAGCTCTGGCTAACACCGCTGAGGACGAGATGACGCGAAGGAACCAGAGATCAGAACCGCGATCAGATATTGGCCACAGAAAGCTGCGGAAGTCCCTAACAGTATCAAGGCCGTGAGACCCTTCTCGTTAAACAAACCCTTCAAGAACTACTGCGGCAAGACTTTGAACAGGATAATTATCTCACAGCGGCGTACCAAAGTTCCATACGGTTCCGGTGACCATAGTTCCTGGCAGGTGTCCTGGTTGAGTGTGCACCATTTATTGCAGGCAAAATCTCTCAGCGCTTCCCGAAGTGCATCACGTCGTCTGTTTTTCGTTTGTTCTATTTCTTTAATGAAGCTTAAGTACGTACTTGTTCAGTGCACAATGAATGAAAGCAAAAGTAGTCGCAAGTGACTAGACAGAAGGTATAACATTAAATTTAACATACAGTTGTTTAACAATATATATATATATATATATATATATATATATATATATATATATATATAAAGTAATGGAAGGATGCATTAAGATAAGGTTAGCTGAGTAGAGAACAAATGCTGAAGTATTGTGGATTTGTTTTCTTATACTTTCCTTTCCTGTCACTGATTAAAGTTACTTTGAACTTAGAATAAATTCATCTTATGAAAGAGAGAGAGAGAGAGAGAGAGAGAGAGAGAGAGAGAGAGAGAGAGAGAGAGAGAGAGAGAGAGAGAGAGAGGAGCGGTGGGGATAGATTAAAATATTATTCCCATATTTCCTTGACAGATTTTATGTCGCAGCCTCTTGAGTATAGAATACACACATTATCCTTCACACCACTGCACACCACGGCGCCCTCTTATTTCTGCATTATTCTTCGAATTAAGATTTGGCCAACGTAATTGGATGCTTAACAATAGAAAGGTGATAAGTACCAAATTCATGAAAAATGTGACAAGTGCTTTGAAAGGTGCAGGTTATCGATGAACAACCTGTGAATAAGGTTAAGTCCATTAAGTGGTTAGAAATGCCACCACCAGTTGTCAATAGGGCTAAGTTACTGTCTCATTTAATTGTTTTTGGTGACATGATAACTATGCATAGACCGTCATTCTCTACTGTGTTATGAATTATCGCTCTTCAAATTAGAGGTATGTATATATGAGATAATTGTGAACATTTGTAAAGCTGTCAGCACACACACGGTTCATCATATAAAAATTGTCGATATCACATAAAAAGCGAACAGAAATAGAAAGGGTCTGTTAAAGTCCTAAAAAATGCAGAAACGTGCTATTAGAGGCCATGATGCCTTACCTGGAAACGAGGAGTCTGAAGAATATTACTTGCAGATCGGACATGAATGACAGGAAATAGCACCTAGAATAGCTTGACGGGACTTTGCGCCTTTCATAAAAGTCTACCTATATGTGAACGCTTTCAGCACCAAACAATTCCAACTGTATAATGAAACTAGGAATTATGTATGATAAAAACTCTCATTTATAACTTTGAAAAGTTTGAAGACTAAATAATAATAATAATAATAATAATAATAATAATAATAATAATAATAATAATAATAATAATAATAATAATAATAATAATAATAATAATAATAATAATAATAATAATAATAATAATAATAATAATAATAATAATAATAATAATAATAATAATAATAATAATAATAATAATAATAATAATAATAATAATAATAATAATAATAATAATAATAATAATAATAATAATAATAATAATAATAATAATAATAATAATAATAATAATAATAATAATAATAATAATAATAATAATAATAATAATAATAATAGTAATAGTAATAGTAATAGTAATAGTAATAGTAATAATAATAATAATAATAATAATAATAATAATAATAATAATAATAATAATAATAATAATAATAATAATAATAATAATAATAATAATAATAATAATAATAATAATAATAATAATAATAATAATAATAATAATAATAATAATAATAATAATAATAATAATAATAATAATAATAATAATAATAATAATAATAATAATAATAATTAATAATAATAATCATATACTGCAATACAGACAATTTTTTGTTAAAGCTTCTGTTAAAAAATTTGGTACTTTGCACCTTTCTACAGTTGAGTATCCAATTATATTATTATTATTATTATTATTATTATTATTATTATTATTATTATTATTATTATTATTATTATTATTATTATTATTATTATTATTATTATTATTATTATTATTATTATTATTATTATTATTATTATTATTATTATTATTATTATTATTATTATTATTATTATTATTATTATTATTATTATTATTATTATTATTATTATTATTATTATTATTATTATTATTATTATTATTATTATTATTATTATTATTATTATTATTATTATTATTATTATTATTATTATTATTATTATTATTATTATTATTATTTATTATTATTATTATTTTTTTTGTAATTTACGTCCGCCCCAACGTTAAGTTATATCGGATGAATTGGGTGAAATGGTGCTCAAATGAGTCCAGGATCCATGGAGCTTAGGATTTTCGTTAGGTTTTTGATACGGTTGTTTTAAAGACATTAAAATCTGCAAAGTACATAAAGTTTCACTGTCGTCAATGCTCCAGAAATGACCACTCATCAGTGCTAAGTCAGTATTTTAGTGTGGTAAGATCTTGATTCAGAATGTATCATACAACCACCAAGCTCGAAGGCTCTTTCCATTGCTGTAACTGCATAGAGAAGGGAATGAACGAGCAGCTCTCTGGAGTCCAAAGAATACTGTTTACTTTGAGCAAGTATCCCCGATATCTATCCTTCACCGCCACACCCCAAGAAACCGAGAAGCATATCTGAAAAGATGAAGTAAATTTAATAAAAGAGAAATGATAGAAAATCGTGGTAGATGAAAAACCCTCTCATAATTCATCTACCGATCAGGGAAAACCAGCAAGTATCGAAGGCCAGCAAGCATCGAATCCGGGACGTTCTAAATTTGATTCTCATTTATGTGAAGTTACCTCCCTCGGTACTAATTGGTAGGCAACAAAAAAGTAAACTTCGTACCTTCTACAAAAGAGAAGAAGATATTATAATGAGTACTTAAAGACGGGTAAACATTTGACTGTTATGTAGATACCGAAAGGTATATTTTATTCTTCCTATGAAAAGAATTGCCCAAGTTTGGAGTCAACTCCATGTGCGGAGAGAGTGAGAAAGAGATCATCAAAGCGATGTAACTACCTCTTCTTAAGGATGAGACACCGACAACCTTGCGGGAAAGAACGCTGAAAAAATTGTCGTAAATTCTGGCTCGTGTAAAAGGGATGTACATTTTGTGTGGGGTCAGAGCGAGCAGAAAGGACTTTTGAAGGTACGGGGCAATGTGTCTTGTGCGGATGAAAAGAAGACGACTGACTGCCGCCTTGGAGCTCGAAGGAGCAGTCGGGTTTCACGTTCGATAGTTTCAAAACGTCGTTTCCATACATGGGAACTCACCCTGTGTCCCAGTGGCGGATTTTCTTCTCGACTTCTCTCTTTTCTTTACTATTCCTCACCAGCTTTTTTTGGTTTATTTCCATAACCCACAGCTTTGACATTTACTTTCACTTTCAGGGGTAAGTTTTGACATGAGTCACTTGTTGGTATCAAAATAGTAAAACTATGACCAAAATAGTTTGATGTATGCAAGTTATATGTAACATACAAATTAAACAATTACATACTGTATAATATAACACTGCAGTTTATTTTATATATATATATATATATATATATATATATATATATATATATATATAGAATACTCACAAATTTGTGTGTGGATGCACGCGCTTGTGTATCTGCCTTTGAGTATATAGGTGCATCAAGGGGGTAGCGTGTCTGTTTCACGTCCAATAGGTCCCAATTTCGCATCTCAGTGAGTTATCTGGTAAGATTTTTCCCGCGATTTTCGCTTATACTGACAGAAAAATGTCGGGTTATTCTAAGCTCTATGACCCCTGGGTTCATTTGAGCACCATTCCATTCATTTCATTCATTGTCGATATGACTTAACGCTGGTATCAAACTGATATCAAAATGGTGTGGAAAACCTCCCCCTATAAACTATCCTCTACTTGGAAGATGTATAGAAAATTTCCGTTTCCTAAAAATTACTAACGAATTTTATTAAAATATCATACATTAAAGATATTTATACGATAAATATATAAAATATGTATCTTTAAATTTCTAGGTTTAGGCTGTAAAATCCTCTTCATTGCGAAGGAATTTTGTATAAGTGATGAACCATAAGAGATACAAAAACACGTATTACTAAAAATTTAGTTCTCTTTAAAATATGAAATTTATTTTAAATGTCCTTTTGCAGCATTACCGGTAGGGTAACTTCCTTTTTGGAAGTTAAAAATATATTTATGTTTGAAATACCTAAGTAAAGATAGGGGTGAGAGATTTTTCTTGAAAATCTTGATGCTTCATCGTTAGACGATACTGAACTTAAACGTCCCCACTTTATACAAATATTAAAACGAGATGTGCGATGGATATCAAATTTAGTATTTTAGTTCGGCATTTTCAAAGATACGATATACAATTTTTCACAAAATCTCAAAATTGTCAAACAGCTCCTTACATAGACCACTTTTTAAATGTTTTATTTTCTAAAAAGGAATTTTGTTTAATATTGTACAACTCAAACAACGGATGAAAACATACCAAAATGAAGCAGATATCTTTACAACACATAAACTATTTTAAATATATGTTTGTGACATAAGTCATTTAGAAGATAGCAATTATTTATAATTTAAATTATTTTCAATGTTTGAAGCTCTCCTGGTTTTTTATTAATGGATCCATTACTCCAGATGCTACAAGATAGACTGCAAGGCTTAACTATAGCTGGGGAACGCTTTAAAGTAATGGCTTACGCGGATGACGTGACGGTCTTGGCCAAAGATCACCAGGATATGGATGAGATAGCCACGGCGGTTGTGACTTACAGTCGACTTTCGGGAGCTCAGCTTAACGCCCACAAATCAGAAATCCTTCCACTTGGCACCTGGGAACATCCACCAACATTGCTGCATATGAAGGTGGTTCCACAGACCACTATACTAGGGGTTATACTTACCTCTACCTTAACAGAAATGATTTCTCTTAATTGGACCCAGAGGCTCAACGCGCTACGTTTTAACTTACATGAAGATCGCTCTCAAAATCTAACGTTGTTGCAACGCGTCTGGTACATTCATACTTATGCCCTGAGTAAACTGTGGTATGTAGCGCATATTTTGCCGCTCCCTAAGCAGTTCGCCCAACGTTTTGAGACTCTGCTTGGATACTTCCTGTGGACGGGGAAAGCATATCGAGTTGCTCGCCCGCAATTGCGTCTTCCTCTAAAGAAAGGTGGTTGTGGTCTAGTGGATGTTGACAACAAGTGTCTGGCGTTGTTGGGAAAGACAGGATTGTCCTCGTTACTTGGCAGTGAGTCTCCGATTGACAAGAAGTTTTGGTATGACCAGTTACATACCGTGGAGAGACCGACACGGAAATTTCATCGCTTGGAGAAGTTTCTGACTACAAAGAACCTCCATCGTCACTTGATGGAGCCAGGTATTCAACGACCTAATGTGGAAACAAAATACAGTCGTGATTGGAAATGTGTTTGGGCCAATGCAACCAACTGTAACCTTCCGTCGATCTGGAGAGAAACTGTTTATGAAGTTGTTAGTTAAATTGTTCCAACTGCAGAAAGGATGTAGCGTCATGGGAGAGTGAATTCGAAGTTCTGTGGCATATGTATGGAAGATGATACACTTGAGCATCGCTTGTACAACTGTCAGCGGGCTGACTTGATTTGGACCTCCATCCGATACGCACTACAAAAACTTCGTCCAGAAAAATGCTTACGTTCGGTACCACAACTGGTACAACAGGAGTTTCGCTTCAAGGACACAATATTTCATAATTTTGCAGTGTGGTTGGTTGCTGGTACACTACATTGGCTGCTGAAAGTACGGCGAGGAGATACTGTGCTGGGAAAGCACCTACGTATATTTTTAAAGGAGCAGAGATGGACCTACATATGGAAGAAAACCTTGCGTTCTCTGGAGCCATACATTTATCACTTGGAACAAATGCAGATCTAATAACCATTTAAGCAAATAGCACGCTTCATATTGTCTCACAGTACAAGCCAATAAAACAAGAAGTTTTCTAAACGACTTACCCTGTACCCGTTCCCGTCTTGAAAAAATAAAAAAATAATATATATATAAATAAAAAAAAACTTAGGATACACTTGTGCAATAGTCTTTCTTTCCTTAGAGATATTTAAACTTATTCCTTAAGACACTTATACAAAGAGTTAAGTAACAAAAAAGGACAGTAAAAAAAAAGACGCGCGGAAAAAAGAAAAAAATAAGGAAAAAACATTTCATTTTAGAGTTAAGTTATTCCCAAAACTATACATACGAGCGCTTTCGATCCTTTTCTAATTATCTTTCTTTATAAGATATGCATTTTCATAGAATTTTTGAGTAGACCGCTATGCTTCTTAGCTATTATACATAGGTACATGTGTAAAAAAAAATGGATAACAAAAATAGTTCTTGAGACATTTTTCTCGATTAAAATGAATTAGACAGAAAAACAACATTTCTTAAGAATCGCTTGCACACAAAATGAAAACCGCTTGCTTCGGTAGCATAGATGGTAGCACGTCTTCCTCTCGTTTAAGAGGACCCGAGTTCGAATCTCGGTAAGCGCGAGTTACCTGGATAAGGTTTTTCCCGGGGTTTTCTCTTATCCTGAAAGACGAATGGTTGGGTAGCTGTAAGCTCTATGGTCACTGGGTCCATTTGAGCATCATTTCACTCCTTCCACCCATTGTCTGATATGACTTAACGTTGTAGGACGTAAATTTAAAAAAAAAAAAAAAAAAAAAAAAAAAAAGGAAGAAAAGATAGATGCTAGAGAAGGCCACCCTAATGTAAACGTTATTATTATTATTTTTCAATACAATGAATAGCAATATGTTTCTTTTTACATACTAAGTTATAATTATATTTTGACCAATGTTGTGTAAATGGTAACATAGTTACACATGTATACACACACATACACATATATATGTAAATTAAGATTTTTAAAATGCGATTATAGCTTTATTCTAGTTGGTTTTCTAAAGCACATTCGAAATCAGTAATGTAATATATATATACATATATATTACTATTATTGTTATTCTTACTATCTACGTAAAAGGTATATTAACTTACCAATCAGCCAAGGGTGTGGTCTGCATAAACTCCGTTTCGATGTAGTCCAGCCTTTATGTTGTGTGGTAGATGGGGTGGCTGAAGCTTCTCTTTGATGTCCAAAGAGTTTCTGTGTTGGCTTTTGATGGCTGCTCTCACAGGGAAACCTGCAGCATGCATAATACCCGGTAGAAGTACCTGTGTGTTTCTCCATATAATGACAGAAAAGAGCACATCTTACGTCTGCATGAATGCCAGTGAACCTACGTCATACTAAATCAGTTAAACGACAAGCTATACTGCTCTCTGAAAATAACTGCTTACAATCTCAGTGGAAAGCGCGTACTGCAAATACACTAGGCGATTCTTACTCGAACTCTATGTACGTACACGAGGGTGGGTCAAAAAGTAACGCCTCCTATTTTTTTCCTTAAATAAGTAAGTTATGTGAAAACTTTGAATGTGGCGCAAGTCCTCAAACCTTCTTCTCCAATCCCCTGGAGTAGTAACTTCCTAAGCCAACAGGTGGCAGCACTGCATCCTCTTGCAAAATAGCTGACATCGACATTCTATTAAACAGCGTTCTGTGATTGAATTTTTGACTGTGGAAGGTGAAACGCCAATTCGCATTCACGAAAGGCTAAAAAATGTGTATGGTGATGCAACGGTGGATGTCAGCACTGTTAGACGATGGGTTCGTCGCTGTAACGAAGCTGAAGGGCAAACACCATTGGCAGATGAAAAGCGAAGTGGCAGGCCGGTGACTGCAGTGACTCCATGCAACATTTAGCGAGTCGATGACATCATTCGTGGTGATCGCTGGGTAACAACAGGTGAATTGTGTCGTATTACCTCCCTCAATAAAGGCAGTGTGATGCCGATTATTCAACAACTGGGTTATTCAAAAGTTTGTTCACGTTGGGTACCAAGAATGTTAACCGCCCAAAACAAAGAAACAAGGAAAACAATAGCCTCCGAACACTTGCAGCGCTCAATTTAGAGGAATAGTAGTTTTTGGAAAACATTGTTGCTGGAGACAACACGTGGTTTCATTTTTTTAACCTGAATCAAAGAGGCAGTCAATGGAATGGCATCACACAACGTCACCGAAGAAAAAGATAAATTCAAAACTCAGCGGTCGGCATGGAAAGTTATGGTGACAGTGTTTTGGGACGCAGAGGGTGTGCTTATGATTGATTTTTTGGAGCAGGGATGCACAATAAATTCTGTCCAATATGTCAGAACTCTCAAAAAGCTGAAAGCACGTCTTCGCCGAGTTCGCCCAACAAAAACTATGGCGGATTTTCTTCTTTTGCATGACAATGCAAGACCACACACCAGCCGCTACACCACTGCAGAAATTGAGAAATTGGGATGGCAAGTTTTACCTCACCCCCATACAGCCCTGACCTGGCACCATCTGTTCCTGACTTCCATCTGTTCGGGCCACTAAAGGAAGCTCATCGTGGGATTCATTTTGAAGATGAGGAGGCTGTGAAAACGTCCGTGAGTCAATGGCTTAGGAGGCAAGAGCGTGTGTTTTACCACACTGGAATACATGCCCTAGTTAAAAGGTGGACCGAAACTGTGGAAAAGGACGGAGATTATATTGAATAGTGACAAATTAATCGTCAATGTTGTAGTTTTCAAGCTATGTAAATTACATTCAATTTTGTTGGCAATTAAAAGAGAAAAAATAGGAGGCATTACTTTTTGATCCACCCTCGTACATAACAGAGCGGGTTGGTTCAGACGGGTAATGTCTGCGGTCCCATTCGACAGGTGACGGGTTCGGTTCCCCCAGCCTACTTTGCTGACCTTGGGTTTTCTTCGGGGGGTTTCCCGAGTCACTAGACGAATGTTGGGAAGAATAGTGCAGTGCGGAGATAAAAGCTCGCCCAAACAGTGGGGGAAAGAGACGGATTTCTGGAGAGCTCGTCTTTCTTCTAGCATCGTCTTGATTGTTTGAGAACATTCCGGATAGTGAGTGGACTATAAATAGGGGGGGCACAGCTCGTCAGGGGAACAGTTAACTACACTCGCGTGCGTGAACAGCTGTGTGAGCTGTGTTATGGTCGTTGGCCTTGCAAGTTGTATTGTGTATCTGAAGTAATTCTGCGACTGTCAGCTTGACTGAAACGTGTTTCGAAAGAAATAAAGAGCAATTTTTTGTGTTTGTAACCTGGACTTTTAATTTCACGAAGCCACAAAGTCACAATATATTGTATCACCCGTTTCACTTCCATTCATTCTTTCCATCCGGTCTTTCAGGTAGCAAGAGTCAACGCAGTTAACAGTGGCGTTGTGCTAAGTTGGTGTTTATGTTCTAGAAATACGGTGTTTGGCTGAGGGGAAGCGCTGTGGTGATCCGTCCTTTCAGAGGGGACTGTTTCGTTAGCCGGGCTTATCTGGCTATCTATGGAATCTATGGCGACATGGAACTCCATCGGACTGAAGGGCTTGCCTACACCTGTTAGGGGCTCATCACGGCTAAATCCTGAGGTAGGTTCTGGCCGCCTGTAAGGTTGTTGCATCTCATCCTTCCTCCTGTGGCCTGACACACAGTAAGCTTCGGCTGACGTATTGGAATTCGCGGCGTGATTAAAGTATGCAGAATCAGGGCAGAATAGAAATCCTTTATTGTTCTTTCTGTCCCTTTTTTCTTTCATTAGGGCAATGCCTGTATCTTAAAATAGCCCTTTGGCATTTGTGAAGACACGGAAACGCATACACCCGTCACGCGCATCAAGCTACACGTAAGACTGCTGGCAAATCTCGGAGGGGACGACAGTGTTTAGCTTACCGTCTCCCAGGTCTCCAGCCTGAAATCGGTAGACATTGAGGCGTCTCACATCCCGCTCTGGGCACCACTGCCCACCACTTCTCAATTACACAGCAATAATTGCTCCCGCAGCTATCATACCACACGTGGAATGTTTATGTGTCTTTATGCTCCTGGAGTATTCGAAATTTACTATACATTTTTAGGACAAAATAAAAAAGTAAATTAATATTTCGTAACTATATAGCTTTCGCTTATCTTATACAAGCTATTCTTAATAACGCTTATTCCTCTAACTACTTCATGTTAATCGGCATAACCAATATTACTAGTTTTCATGAAAGTGTAAGGGAAAACGAGAATACTGTAAGCTTTAAGCGAAAGTAAAAAATTTTAAGGGCTGGTCGACAGCTTTGCCACTCCATTCTCTTTGAAAGTCCGACCAAAAAACAAGGACTTCCTATTTATGCAAACTATTGGAAAATGCAATCAAGTTACAAGAAATATATCCAAAATGGTACACTGATGAAAAAAAGAATAAAAAATGAAATAATTCATGTCCTCCAACGGTAAGTTATCTCGGACGATGAATGGAATGGGTGAAATGATGCTTAAATGAGCCCAGGGTCCATAGAGCTTAGAGTTATGCGACATTCGTCTTTCAGGATAAGTGAAAACCCCGGAAAAAGCTTATCCAGGTAACTCACCCTGACTGAGATTCGAACTCGGGACCTCTTGAACGTGAGGCAGACACGCTACCACCACGCTAACAAGGCGGGCTATATATAAAACAATACACATAACAGCACACACACACACACACACACACACACACACACACACACACACACACACACACACACACACACACACACACATATTATGTCTCCCTTCCTCACTGGTGTTAGGAGTCGCTCGGGTTCCCTCAGAGTGACAAAACCGAAGCATTTGACATGAGATACCAGGGTTAAGGGGGTCGGCCCAACGTCTGGGATGATGAAGAGAAGAATCATGGAGCAATTGGTGGACTGATGGTGGGGGAAACCGGACGACCCGGAGCCCACCTCGGCAGCGTAGATGGTAGCATGCCTGCCTCACGTTCAAGAGGTCCCGAGTTCGTATCTCGGTCAGAGCGAGTTACCTGGATAAGGTTTTTATCCGGGGTTTTCCCTTGTCCTTCAAGACGAATGTCAGGTAACTCTATGCTCCATGGACCCTGGACTCCTTTGAGCATCATTTCATCCAATTCATTCACTGTCCGATATGACTTAACGTTGGAGGACGTAAATTACAGAAAAAAGAAATCCACTTTGCGGTCGCCTGGGATCGAAACCGGGCCACCTAGCTGACAGCCAAGCGGCCTAAAAAAAACGGATGACCCGGAGGAAACCCATCCCAGCGCCATGTTGTCCACTACAAATGCCACTTTGCAGTCGCCTGGGATCTAAACCGGGCCACCTAGCTGAGAGCCAAAGCGGTCTAACCACTCATCTATGGCGCGGTCGATATATTTTATATTAACTTAATAATTAACCTAAGTCTTTCATCTACAACATAGAACATAGATAAAGTATTTTCAATGGAAGTTTTACCAAATGAGGTAACAGGTTCAAGTCCTGTAGGAACTATATATTTTCTATGGAGTATTTCTTCGATACTGATGGCATTTGAATCTCCATAAAGTCTTCAAGCCACTCATTGTTCTCGCATTATTTGTCATATTAGAAAGGGGGGATATTTTCTTTCTCTAAAGTTCAGTGGGAAAACTGTTACCTTGTAGTTATTAATTTTCTACGCTAACTCTGCTCCTTAAATAAACGGTCTAAATACTTCTTTTGTATTATCTTCTTCACATTATAAGACACCTCCATCATTTCTCTACAATTTCTTCCATTTTTTCTATATTCCTTATTTTTCTGCGATTTCATTGTGACACCGGAATTACTTAGTGATATGATGAAGACTTTTATAGGGAAATAATAGAGAGATAATGTACATATCTTAAAATCAATGTATAATATAAAAACATGTTTAAGATACACTATGTAAAAAGTTTAGGGTTCAAGTTTCAAGGTTCAAATGAGGTAACAGATTCAAGTCCTGTAGGAACTATATATTTTCTATGGAGTATTTCTTCGATACTGATGGCATTTGAATCTCCATAAAGTCTTCAAGCCACTCATTGTTCTCGCATTATTTGTCATATTAGAAAGGCGGGATATTTTCTTTCTCTAAAGTTCAGTGGGAAAACTGTTACCTTGTAGTTATTAATTTTCTACGCTAACTCTGCTCCTTAAATAAACGGTCTAAATACTTCTTTTGTATTATCTTCTTCACATTATAAGACACCTCCATCATTTCTCTACAATTTCTTCCATTTTTTCTATATTCCTTATTTTTCTGCGATTTCATTGTGACACCGGAATTACTTAGTGATATGATGAAGACTTTTATAGGGAAATAATAGAGAGATAATGTACATATCTTAAAATCAATGTATAATATAAAAACATGTTTAAGATACACTATGTAAAAAGTTTAGGGTTCAAGAGAAGGAATTAGGTACTTGTTTCTGTATAATAAGCAATTAAGCGTTCCGGTGAATTCAGCAAGCAATCAATTATCTGAATTAGTACATAGAATTTAAAACAGTTGCAAACATACGTATACAAATTGATGAAAATAATCATTTCTTCCACACTAGACGTGTGTAGGCTACGGTTTGGATGGGTAGACCCAGACTGAAAAATTCAATTCCATAGTCGGGATTTGAAGCACGGATCTCCCGGTCTCCGTGCGGTTGTTCTAAACCACTGAGCTACTATGGCCAACATGCCAACATGATATTAAATTCTCCAACTGACTCATGTTTTCCTGTAGACCACTAGGGATTCTCATATGCCATGAGACACACACCTTTTGTGGCGACTTACTATGCTGTAAGTACTTAAGTCCCAGGCCAGTTCACACGGCTAGTGTGGAAGAAATGATTATTTCCATCAATCTACCTAAAATTAAACATGGTGGTTTAACTATGAAGCCTGGGACTTAAGTACTTACAACATATTAAGTCGCCACAAGAGGTGCGTATCTCCACGAGACACGAGTCAGTTGGAGAATTCAATGTCACGTTGGCACGTTGGCCATATTAGCTCAATGGTTTAGAGCACCTGGACGGAGACCAGAATATCCGTGGTTCAAATCCCGGCTATGGCATTGAATTTTTCGGTCTGGCTCTACCCCTTCACTATACTTATTTTGTAATGGAGCCGCTCTCTTGGCCACCGCGCATCGATAATGCAGCTAGCTTACTTCCCACTAGTGATTCGTTATTAAAAGTCCACATGCGGTGAGCGGGGAGAGGTTGGAGGGGCAGAATGCATTGCTGGTTACCATGACTACGGATTCGATTCATAGAAGCTGAATATTCCGCACCAAATCGTGTTGCCAACAAAAAACAGGACTTTCTGCCTACTTTTTCGTTTATTTGAAAAGAAATTTGTTGGTATAAGTGGTAACCCGCTTGAAGCGAACACCGCCTGTCATGTGCTGCTGTATATTATCAGTTTGCATCCTGTGTAAAAACGTAATTTTGTATGTGATGAGTGACTAATTGTCTGATATGTTGTGTTTCATTTTTCACATTTAAGGGATTTAAAATGAATCCAACACACGAGTTGGTGTGTTCCATTCTCCAAACACCCTTTTCTTTATGGAAAAATGATGACAAACACGACGTGGTAAATGTCGGTAGGCCAACACCAGTGCTGTGTTTAGAAAAACTTTGCAGCGGGGCATCTTCAAAATACACCCGGACATTTAAGCCTCGTTTGTATGAGGAACATAATTATGTCGGATTGAAGCAGCAGGGGAAAAAACACTAACAAATTGCAGGAAGCTCTTCGGTAAAGCTAACGTCTATATATTGTAAAATACAATGAGAATATTAAGCTTAACTGACTTTTCATGCAATATTCGAGTAGGGAAGTAGAGAAGATATAACATTTCGTGGACATAAATGAGAGCGCGGACTCTTTGGATTCATATACAGAGGGAAGCCCCATCGAAATTCAAAACCACTATTCCAGCATAAAATCCGTTTTTGCGATGTTGATTTTGCGAATTTAGGTTAGACAATTTTCCGAGTCAACTAATTAATTCCCCAGAGCCGCGCCTGATCTCGTAGTTGATTTCTTAGGACTATGGAGATAAACGTTCCTAATCCGATTCACACCCGGTTCTGACACAGCCGGATGCCCTCTGCTTTTCCCTTTGCACAAACAACCTGTAGGGAATTGTGCGTATTATCTGCGAATAGAGTTGTCGGAAGGATGCTCTTCTCAGTATTTTGTCCGAAAATGATGTTGGACTTTGGTAACGGATCGGTGTTGATATTCAAGAGTACAAAAGGCTTCCTCCTTACCGCCAATCGCCATTTTGTTAAACACTGCTATTACTGCCATCTGGTGGTAACTTATATACTATAGTTAATGGAAAACAAAATTTCGAGAGTTTGTGTAACCGTTAGTGCAACAATAAAAAATGGGTGTTCTCCATATTAAAAAATCACGAATCCCAACACGTGGTTTCATTCTTTGCAAATATATGTACGTTTGGATCCATTTTTTGCTTTGATGAGTTTTTTTCTGTAGTTGAATTTTTTGATATAAATAACCTGTTTTCTGAACAGCTATTCAAAATAACTACATAACATTTTAGGGTGACTAAAATAAGCATCTAAATGCTGTGTTGAATACACTTTGGGGTTAATAAGATGAGAGAGTTTTTTTATAATTGCTCATAGGTTTACAAGATAGTGCTTCACCTCTAATAGAACAACTTATATACTTTCATGATCATAAAGATAATAAATTTGAGGAGAAATTCTAGCTCTGTTAATAAAAAGAAGATAAAATGTACTAGGGAGGTACATATAGCCACCCTACAAAAATATCAATCTGATATGACAATCAGTTTCTGAGAAAATAAATAAACTGATAAATTTAACAAATAAATGGCGCGGGAAAGCGGAGAAAACTCATCCAGACGGTCAAATACCACATGTGGTGCCCTGGGATCAAACCAGGATCGTCTGATCATGGCGTGGTCTAATATATTGGAAACAATTTTATAACGAATTATGAAATAGTCGAATAAGTCCCAACGTTTAGATACTTGAAATGCGAATTGATCCTACATCAGAAGAAAACTAATTTGATAATCAATTCCATACATTTAATCTTATGTGCGACAGTAAGGAAAAATTTTTCCATTAAGACAGACAAGAAAACAGCAACAGGTGGAAATAGAAAATTAAAACTAAATAATCATAAATTGTACTTTGAGGATCTGTTGCTATGTCACTCTTTGTCGGAACCAGGAAATAAAAACAATGAAAAATATTAAATATTTAAAAAAAAATGCTAAAACTTCTCCCCTCCCTCAAAAGAGACATATAGAACATAAAAACCATATTCAGAGGATGAATGAGAGGAGATTACGAAAGCCTTAAAGGACATGTGACTGTAATTTTGTAAAAAACGATAAAAATCATCGAATATTACAGCTTTACATTAAATACACTTTGTATTTTTAATTATTATTTTAGAAGTTGTAGTATAAAGTTGAAATGGGCTGTAAGTAGACCTTTCACAATTTATTTTTTGTATCAAGTTTTAACATTCTTTAGTCCTTGCGGATTAATAGTTTCACATTTTAATAATAAGAGTGTGTTTGACCTTCAGAATAAGTAAATGCATGATCCTAAAAAGAAGAAATGCTTAGGTACCCTTTTAAACTCACAAATGTAGGAAAACATAATTTATGCCTTTACTTGATATTTTCTGTACCAAGGAATTTTCAGATGCCAGTATAATTTTATATAAAAACATTTTTAAATATTTGTGTTGATGGAAAACATTAGTGTATCAAAAATAAATTTTTGATATTTTTTTATTTTCTTTCTTAAGAAAATGTGTAGGAAATTTTAAGTTAGCAACGTTATATCTATAGAAATTCGTCATTTGAGACCCGTACTTCCTTTAGATATGGTTTGCCAAACTACGGTCTGCGGACACAATCCGGTTCACTGTATTTAAGTGCTTTTGTGACGTCTCCAAGCTTTCCACCGCAGCAATTGAGAAGTTCCCTCACTTCTCTTACAAGAGAAAGGCTTTTGGGCAGAGTGATCTGTTGCTTTAGGAAAGCATTTAATGCTGCTGTGATCACAAATTTGCTTAGATGTTATTTTTCATTGTTTTATCACCAAGAAATTCAGTATACAGATTCAGATGAAGTGTTAGCTTTAATGTTAATAAAATAACATACTACGAGGGCTGTTCAGTAAAGAATGATCATAATTTTTGTACGGTCATAATTTTTCGCACTAAAATTCAATATTATTTTATTCTGTAGCATTGTTGGTACTCCTGGTTCCTGCCTGTGAGAACCTGGTAAGTACAGACATGTTTAGTATCGCCTACCGCTGCAATGGAGGTAACATGCGGTTAAAGTTGATGTTAGAGGAAGATCCGGAGCTTCTTTCAAACGTAATCACTGCTGATGAAACTTGGCTACATCATTTTGATCCTGAGAGCAAACAGCAAAGCTCAGTGTGGAATTCTCCTTCATCACCAACCCCCAAAAAAGCAAGAGTGGTTGGTTCTGCTGGGAAAGTTATGGTCATCTCATTCTTTGATATTCATGGAATGGTTTATCAGCATGTTGTACTTGCATACATATCAGTAACTGGACAATACTACAGGGATGTCCTGAAAACATTGCAAGTCCATATCAGGCGCAAAAGACCACATTTCCATGAAGCAGGCTGGATGTTGTACCACGATAATGCGCGGCCGCATATTGCCAATGTTGTTGCTGAATATGTTGCAAAAATCAACGTGAAGTGCATCCCTCACCCTCCCTATAGTCCGGATTTAGACCCATGTGACTTTTTTCTATTCCCTAACTTGAAGAAATGCCTTCAAGGGAGCCATTATCCATCATCAGAAGCAGTGGTGAAGGCTGCGAAGGCGATTTTGAAGGATCTCTCAAACAATGGTTTCAGCATGTCTTTGAAAACTGGCAGAAACGCTGGGGCAAGTACATCGCACTCAGGGGAGAACATTTTGAGAAAGACCATCAAAATTATGAGGATGAGTAAAGGTACGTTGTCAAAACAAACCTGTGATCAGTCTTTATTCAACAGCCCTCGTAGTTACTCTAATCATGTTCCCCACTGAGAATGGTTGATTTGGGTGCAAAGCTCTACCAGAGTACGCTCTCTCAGAATGCGAATCCTGATAGCGACCTTAAAAAACGCTTGTTTCACTGAAGATATTAAGATTTTTTTTTAGAACAATCAATAACTCGAATAAATTCCGCACGGCGATAAAGCACATGACCTATGTCAATGAAATGGATTATATTGGAATATATTATTTTCAAGGCTTCACCAGCGTTGATCATATACAGAGATGCTTCACTGAGAGTCATGAGCACGTTACCATATCTAATATCATTTAGCCATAGAACTGCCTGCATTATTGTTACATTTATCCAAGACCTCGAATGTTAACAAAACAGGTCTGTAAAGTTCACAATTCATTAAACCTATGGTATTCCCGATCATCCTCCCTGCGCTATCATCTCTCGCCCTGTGATAGCTAGTTATGTTAGAATGTTTTGCACAAAGATATCCTTATTATTTGTAGCATTTTTTCAAAGATATATGGTATATAAATCATCCTCAATGTTGCGTGATTTAGTATACTTCGCACTGTGAATTTCTCCAGGAAATCCTTGAAATAAGAATTTTTGAATTGTAGAAGGATACATACATCTTTTACTTGCATATATGAAGGAATATCGCTTTCTGCTTGGTGTTTAATTTCTTGTTGGTCTTGTGTTTTAGTGTGGTAATGTCCAATTGCTTTAGACATTACGGAAAACTGGCAATACTGTGACAGACATTACAAAACATTATTTTACCATCTGTTGTCAGTCCTTCGTACGGAAAATCTCTTACATACAATCGTAATTTTAAGATGAGGGTGTACTTCTAGCGACACTTTTAACTATTTAGTGCACCGAATGATCATTTATATAAATCACTGAAGATGCACTCAAACTCACACACAACTCTTGAAGGTTTTCGATGCACTAAATATAACAGGTTAACGTTGACCTTGAAGCTTTGTTAATTACATGGACCAGATCTGCTATAGTCAGGAAATTCTATTACCATGGGTGTTCGCCAACCAATGCTTGGTTTAATTGGGTGGCTCAGGGGATTAGGTTCAAATCCGATCCAGATGGATGGTTTTAAAGTGTATTTAAAAGCGACAGTCCCATGTCAGTAGACATATTGTCTTGTAAAACAACTTCTGTGGGACGAACTTCTGGCACACCATCAAAGCTAATATAATCTTGGCAATTAACCGCTTCATTAACAAACTGATAAAGCCAAAGTCGAGACCAGAAATTAACAGCACATTGCACATAACAAGGGGGGGGGGGGGTCACCCGGTATACTCATGCTAGAGTGATGAAAATGTTTCAGTGTCATCATTGATCCCTCGGGACATAATGTTGGTAGTTTCAGTGATTTCAGTTCTTCTGTGTGTCAGTGCCAGAAGTGACAGGTGTACGATGGAGAAAATTGAGGGTCATAGTGTCATCAAGTTCCTACATTTGAAGGGTAAAACTGTCCAGGAAATCCATGATGAGATGACGGCTATTTATGGAAATGATTTCCCATTGTATGACATATTGCGAGGTGGAAAACGAATTTTCAAACTGGTCACATGTCCTTGACAGATGAGCCAAGAGCTGGTAGACCGTCAATGATAGTCGATGCTGTCACAGTGAAGAAAGTGAAGTGTTTAATACTGGAAGACAGACGGGCCATCCAAAGGATCATGAATGAGAAACATCTTAGCTATGAAGTTCATGATGAACTGCACATATCTAAGGTGTCTGCACGGTGTGCTCCACGTTTGCTAACCCCTTTCCAAAAGCAAACACAGCGTGACCTTTCAAGACAGATGTTGATGCTGTTGAAACAGGATGAAGATGATTATTTTTTATCGTCTGGTAACCATGGATGAATCCTAGATCTATCAGTATGATCCAGAGACATAAACCATGAGCATGGAATGGAAGCATGCCGATCCCCTCCCCCAAAAGGCAAAGGCGCAAAAGTCAGCTGGGAAGGTCATGCTTTCAGTTTTCTGGAACTGTCGTGGAGTCATCCTTACAGATTATCTTGACAAGGGTCAAACCATCACTGGCAGATGCTACTGCAATCTTCTGGACAAGTTACGAGCAGCTCTTATTAAGAAAGGACGAAGTATGTTCTCCAAAGGTGCTCGTCTTATGGCTGACAATGCACCAGCTCATTCATCTCAAGTTGCAGTTGACAAAACAAGGGAATGTGGCTTTGAGATCTTACAGCATCCGCCTTATTCGCCCGATCTCGCAACAAGTGACCTTTTCTTGTTCCCAGAAATGATGAATCCGTTGTGTGGTCGCCGATTTGACAACACAAATGACGTCATTAATGAAGTGGAAGAGTGGTTTAAAGCGAAATCTGCAGACTTCTACAATCAAGGTGTTCGGAAGGTTAAGAAACGCTGGGAAAAATATGTAAATCTGTATGGTGAGAAGAACCAACAAGCACATACAAACACAAACTCTCTATCAACTCTTTAAAAGGTGATAATTAAACATTTACGACACCTCGTCGTACATACAACTTGCCTTCAACTGTCCATAGGAATTCAAGAATCCAGCTTTCAAATCAGTTCCAAGTAAAATAAATTTTCAACGATAATTTGTAAGAACTTTTGAAACCATAAAATAGAGAACCTAATCAAAATAAAACGTTTTATTATATAACTAGTGTGAAATCTTATAAAATATGAAAAACTATATCAATACGCCCCAATATAAACAAATGTGAAAAACCAGTCTTAACTACTCCAAATATTGACATTCGTAAATAATATATAAGAAGTATTCACTTAATGTAAAAACAAACAAGTATTCAAACAGAAATTCTAGCCCTATGTATTGTCGCGAACCCGTTATCTACGATAGCGCGGCTTGTGTACACAAAGAGCCGGCAGATAAAGATAGGACGCAGATAAAGGTCTGCCGAAACAAACTGAGATAAATGGAAATTTCTGGTGACATCTTGTTGTGTTTGGTCACCGTGTCGAATTACCGGCGGAAGACTTCGAAAGTTGTCGCGGCGTCGTATTTAGGAGGTTTGGCGCGCGCAGATGTTGTGTCGCGTCCCGGCGCGTCGACCTTTAAATCATTTAACCTCCTGCCGACGACGTCCTCCACCATGGCGTTCAGGGACTTTGTGTTGCTGTCGGCCTTTCGCTCCAGCTCGTTAACGCGGCTCACCAGGTCTTCGTCACGCTCGCCCAACTTTGTGACGTCCTCCTTTACGCTAGCCAACTGCTCCTCAAACTTTGCGGCGAGGACCCCATTCGCTGCTTTCATTTCCGTGGTCAATTCGGTCATCTTCGCGGTCATTGTCGTAGCCAAGTTGTTGTTTGCAGCTTCCGTCTTCGCAGCGAGGTTGTTATTTGCCGTCTTTATTACTTTCAATTCCGCTGCCAGGTTGTTGTTTGCCATTTCCGTCTTCGTTGTTAACTCGGTCATTTTCGCGGTCATCATCGCGGCCAAGTTGTTATTTGCCGTCTCCAACTTCTCTAGAATCTGTGCCAATGCAGCCTCCATGCTGAATATCCCACTCCTGACACCACTTGTGACTTTGTGGGTTCGTAGAATTAAAAATCCAATTTGCCGAAATTCGAAATGTTCTTTACTTGCGTAGAAACACTCTGCGTAGCAGCAGAATTACATCACATATCACAATCTACAACACCAAGGTCGATGACAATAACAAACAGCGATCTGATTACATCTGGAACGGAAGGTTCTAGGATATATTCATTTGCGAAAAGGACCTAATAAGGTTTACAACTCTCCTGTTACAACATCTGTTCACGACTCCGTCGTCGTCTTCTTAAATACCTCATCTGATAATTCCAGACTGTTCCGGAACAATTAAAAAAAACGAATAATCTCTATCATTCAAGATGTCACCAGAAATTTCCATTTATCTCAGTTTGTATGTTTCGACAGACCTTTATCTGCGTGCTATCTTTACCATCCGGCTCTTTGTGTACACAAGCCGCGCTATCGTAGATGACGGGTTCGCGACACTATTAATATATATGTATAGATGTTAGTGCAATAAAATGTTACTTGTGCGCTTTGTTCCTTTTAGTATATGATTCCAATTTTAAGCATATGGTTTCGCCCAGGACTCTTCATCAACGGTTAATGTACTCTTGCTAAAGGAGGAGCAAGGTATTTGAAGGAGGTACGTTACATTTCTTGGAAAATGGCAACCGTTGATCTTGATGATTATGATGATAATTATGATGATAATGATTATGGTTATGACTTCCAAATATAAGAGCTTTGGAGAAAATTTAAACAAGTTAATAACTGCAGTGGACTTGCGCATCGCAGAGCTTGTAGGCAAAGGTTTTGGACAGTATGAGAGGGTATAGGTAGGACATTTTCGAGGATCCATGGAACGTTTGCCTGAATTTCTGGCAACCTTCTAGAGAAGTTTTACTGTAACTTAGTGGCTGTCCCATAAAAGGTGATCAGAAATCCACCACTGGGGACACCAGGGTGAAGAAGGAGGGGTGAAGGGGGGAGGGAACACGTCGCCTTCTCGGAGTTGGAAGACTGTTACAGCACTGAATCAATTGCTTGACATGTATATGTGTTGTGCACGCTGTATTTCCTGATTGGAAGTGATTTACCGAGGGGAACTGCACACAGAGCTTGGGCTACTCAAAGACCGCCTCCCGTCTTCTTATTATATACGAATGTAATCCGTATACAAATCCCATCTACCGCTATCCATCACTCACACATGCACGTGTAGAAAATATCCAGCTCTCTCGACGTGGCTCTTGGTTGGAACAACTCAAATCTGATGCGGAACAGTTATACAGCTTTCTGTGGCCATTAATATTTGATAGAGATTATATTAATTTATGATATTCACTTCATATTATTCAGGATTAATATAAATGTGAAAGAATTGGTTTCACTTAGTGGAGAGTAGGAAGCTTAGATAACAGAAGTCGATTTACAAGATAAACTCCTCAGAAACAAAAGGACCGACGTTTCAAAGCATTCCACGCAGTCGAAATCTGACAATAAGTAATACATCAAATTATATGATAGACTACTATAAAATGTATTCTGAGTGAAAATATCTTCTTTGCACTACGTAAATTTTATAAATATGTTTCGGTTTAAGCAATGTTCATTTAGTTACGTCTAAAGTCCTGTACAATATAATTTGTTTGCAGTCTTTCTGTCAAAAGCTTGTAAAAATGATTTAAAATTTGCTATACAATCATGCAGTTGGGCGACATTAAACAAATGCGTAAAAAATGAAAACAAGATAGCTGTTAAGAGACAGTAACGATTCTTTTGGATGTAAACTTATTAATAGAGATTGTGTGTTTTTTCTATATATTTCATAGCTCCTTATTTGAATGACTTTAATAAGAAAGAACAGGACTTAGCTGGACTGTTTACAGAAAATTCCTGACTGATTTATTAAGGTATCAAAGTTACGATATTTGAGTGATTAGAACCGAATGTCAACTTTATCCTTCTTTCTGCTTGACAAGAAACTCACTTTGGTATAACCGCCTAACGATGGTCAATCTCTCTCACAAAGTGGAGATAGAGAAGGCATTGACTTGGCAACTAGCAAACACTTCTTTGGAAAAATGGGGAAACATCTATTGAAGGCACGGTGATGTCTAGATTTTGAGCGATCTGAAAGTACGAAGGAAGCCTGATTCAGAAGCCAGAAAAAGATCGGGGTATCACTTAAGTTCTGAATGCTATACCGCGATAAAGTTCGCCAGAGGTAATACTCAAATCTATTTAGAGAAAGAGGGGGAGAGGGAGGGAGAGAAGCAAATATTACTGAACCTCCTAAGGCAAAAAGAATTCTTTATCCTGAATAGTTATTTCCTATTTGCAGTTTTTTATTTCATTTTACAAGGATAGAAACTGACTGACTGACTGACTGACTGACTGACTGACTGACTGACTGACTGACTGATTGACTGACTGACTGACTGATTGAGCGACCGATTGACCGACCGACCGACCGACCGACTGACTGGGCCTTCTCCCGTTCTCTGAAACACTCTTCTGTTCTCTCTCTTTCTTTCTCTCTGTCTCTCTTCCACTTCTTCTTCTTCGTCTTCTTCTTCTTCTTCTTCTTCTTCTTCAAATGCTTACCCGTAACCCTTCAGGGATCCCAAAGGTTTCGTTTCCTATTAAACCTGCCGGCCCTCATAGCCATGGTCGCTAGAGAGTATGTCTCTAGCGTTCCGCCGCGAAGAGGATCGCAGATTCGATTCCCGTCTTGGGCATGAGTGTTTATGTGTATAGTGAATATGCATGAATCTAGGGAAAACAGATAAGAAAATATACGGAAATAATGAAAAAACTGTTAAATAATATAAAAGAAAAGGAAAAACTATAAAAAAGTAACCTGAGACAGCCTTTTTTTGTTGTAATTTACGTTCTCCAACATTTAGTTCATATCGGACGATGGATGAAATGGGTGAAATGATGCTCAATGCTCAGAGTTACCCGACATTCGTCTTTCAGAATAAGGGAAAACCCCGGAAAATCTTATCTAGGTAACTCACCCTGACCGAGATTTGAACTCGGGACCTCTTGAACGTGAGGCAGACACGCTGCCATCTACGCTACCGAGGCGGGCTGAGGCAGATTATTATTAAATTCTTTACTACATAGGAGTATAACAAGCAGGGGAAGTTTCGTATTCCACCAAAACATTCAGTGTCCATATTTTACCGGAAATATGTATTTTAAGGACCCGAATAAACATGGATATTTAAAAAAAAAATATGCGTCGGTTAAACACAAAGCTTGGAATTTAAGTTATCAATCGTCCAAGGATTAAACAGGAAGATTTTATGTAAAATTTTTCATTCCAAACTATTCTGTACTTGAAACACTTCAAAAGTTCCGATTTTATCAAAAATAGCTGTAGTAATTCTACCTATGTATATTTTTATAACTATGAAGCAGTTATTAGTATCATTCTAAATGGTTTGTAGCAATAATCATTTTTTAGATATTCGTAGAACTTCCTAATACTTTGATATAAGCAAACTCTGGAATACCATTCCTGCGTTTTAAAAATCTGAACACTTGTTCACCGTCTTCTTTAACTTCCCTGGTTATACCACTATCGTGGTGTTAGAGGATTCTTGGTCCTCTACCCCTTATGCCATTAGGAGTCGGGATGAGGAACATCAACTCTGGATCAGAGAATCAGAGAGTAAAATCCAGGATGGGTGATCAGCCTGATGTCTGGAATGAGAGTGAGAGTAGATGAACGGAATGAAGGCGAAATAGATGAAAGGAAAGGTGATAATGGAGCAACTGGTGGAATGATGGAGGAGAAACCGAAGAAAACCTGCCTCATCGTCGTGTTGTCCACCACAAATTCCCGGATCGAACCTGGGCTGCCTTGGTGAGAGAACAAACAACTTAACCGCTAAACCACGGTGCAGCCGTCTTCAGCCTCCTGTATCCTCATACCACTTAAAATGAAATGTGTAGTGAAATCATTTCTGGAAATATTTACCGCGATTAACATACAGGAGAGAGAAAAGTGAGCTTTTATAATAAATATTTTGCATAAGAATTATAAAAATAAGCAATTCTTTGTAAAGAAGGTCATGATAATGTATCTCGTAGATGAATGTAACATATCAGATGATGTGTGTTTTCTTTTTCAAAACAGTTTTTAGTTGCATATGAATGTTGAAATTGTCCGCTTATTTTCGAGCAAATTTCATTGACAAATGCCAATTATAAATAGTTTCAATTTATTATTGGAAATAACCCTTCCTAAATTTTAGGTTCTCTGTTTTCTTTTACCTCCTTTACCTGAATGGCTGCAAATTTCTACATGCAATTCTACATCCAATTTTTCTGAAGCATACTGGTAGAAAGAGCCGAAATTTCACCATACATTTGCAGCTAAATAAACTTTACATTAATAAAAGGACTGTTATATATAAACAAAGTTATTTCTTTTAAACTTTAGAAACAATTACTTGCCAATACAATTTTGGGTATTAAATTAGAAAAGGTACAACTTCTCATCTAATAAAGAAACTTTTTTTTTTTTTTTTCATAAGTCAACTAACATTCAAGGATGAACATACATTGAAACGTTCAGCTAGTTATCATAGTTTCATTCCATTTAAATGGAAGTGATAATTTCCTAGAGCTCACTTCTTTAAACAGCTAACAGCTGATCCCTACAAATGGGTATTTGTTTTAATGAAATCACTTTTTTATAGTGTATAAAAATAGATACATCTGTATGAGTAGTTTGTAGTGTAACAAATATGTTCTAGTATTTTCTAAAGTGGGGAGGAAATTAAGCAATTGTGAAGGTTAGGTCGTGAGCACTACATGGAAAAAAGTTTGCTTTTTGCATCAGTTCTTTTAAAATGAACGAATGAATGAGGTTGTTTTTTTGTTCTCCCAAATACTATTGTTCTGAATTAAATTATTTAATATAAAGAATTAATTCAAATGCTTATAATTTTGAAAATATATACCAAAAATATTTGATTTGGTATATTATTTATTTGACGATAGAATGTCCAAAGAAACGTCCACTGTACTTTAAATTCACTTTGTTTCAGCAATATTTTGCATAACGTATTTAAACATTTATTTCCAGATTCTTGAACTTTGGTATCGCAAAAATACGATAAAATAAAAGGTGTAACTTAAGTTGGAAACAGATGACTGTTTTACCGGCAGCTGGAGCAATATGCTAGCTGGCGCAGATGTCTATGTTGGCAGGCCTGGGCCTGACAGCGACGTGCTGACATAAATCACTAGAGCCCTCCGTTAAATGATATCCATTCAATACACTGACGTGTGAATTTATTGGTTCGCCACTGCGCGTGTGAAATATACGATAATATCGTTCGCTTATACACAGAAAAAATGGAATTCAAACCCCCAAAAATTGTAAAGGGATGTGGTGCGTCCATTGTTAGTTTTAGGGTTGCATGTGAGTTGCATTATGGCTACTTTTGTGGCAGAGGTCATAAAACCAAATTTCCCTGATGCCAGATTTGTGATGGGAACTGGCTTCCACTCCCATTCTCCTCATATTTCCATCGTATATTTATTTTTTGTTATTTGAACTGCTTAACGTGGTGGTGTTCGCTGAACGTGACACAAACTACAGCATTTGATAGGGTTGGGAAGGAATATGCTGGCTGACAACTGCTTCCTGATCTCTTCCTCATTCGGAGACAGCTGACGTCAAATGTAAAATAATGATTTAAACATGATCAAACATTCAGACGAGCAAAAAACAATACAAATGGGCGAAATCGGAAGGAAATAGCAGTTATGTGCGATATATCCCGAATCCTTGACACCGTAAGTCTTCAGAAATTTAATACGACTTGTAAATTCAACAACAGTTAAAGGAAGTGTTTTAATAGAGTTCCGATTAATTCAAGCTCTCTGGCTCGGATTTAGGATGAATAGCAGCGGAACGGAATACATAAGAGATTGCAGACAGAGCTTTTGTGACAATCTTGTGAAAATAAACATGCTTCACCCCCCAAAAAATAAAATCAGAAACTATTATCTTAGTAGTTGTTTATCCTTGTGCGAAACGGAATTAAAGTCCTCTGCATTTTAAAAGTAGATTTTCCATTTGTATTTCTCCACAGACAAATGCAAACAACCTTTATGATGGGATTTTCAACAAATTCATCAAAAGGTTTACATGCTTAATCTAAAACTCTAAACAAATAAATCATAGGGATGGCGGTTTCGTCTGTGGTCCATATTCGGGAAGCGCGGGTTCGATTCCCGTGGCCGACCTACCTGATCCATGGGTTTATCGGGGATTTTCCCGAGTCGTCAGGCGAAAGCTGGATAGATTAATTACATCTCCCAAATTTTCTGTCCCTCCATTTCATCTCCATTATCATTTACATCCTCTCTCATCTGGTGGTCTATTTCAGGGCAGAAGTGTCGGCGGGTGTCTCGGCGGTGCATGGCAGGATGATATACTCTGAGTGAGCCACTTCCTCTTGAGGTAAGTCAGTTAACGGTCTCCGAACCGGCTGCTGGGACACTTCCGAACCAGAGTAGAGAGGAATGTCCGTGGTCCTGGTGTACCGGGGAAGGTTTCCATCTAAGTAAAATGTAGTGACCCTGCCTTCTGCACTGTCCTGGTTCCTTGGAACGGCCGCCCTATGTCTCCTATCGCTCATCCTTCCTCCAAGGGATGCATGCCCCACTTGGGGGCTAAGGTACAATAGATCAAGACTGGTCACAATGCCGAATCCTCTCTGCAGTAATCCTAATCTTTTATCAATTCTTCATCCTCTAATGCGACAAAACATAAAAATTACTTTTAAAGCAAAAAGGATATATGTAAACAATAAAGTTTGATCATGATAAGCATTTAAAACTTAACTTATTTGAAATAAAACTGTGATTTAAAAATATACGACAGTTAAAAAAGAACTGGTTGTTTAATATATCATTTTTAAAATTTCATGGCACGGATAATCTGGCATAAGAGAATATAATTTTCCGTTGAAACTCCTTAACTAGAATATTAAAAATAATAGCGAAAATAAATTTAAGATGCAAGACAAAATATTAGAGGCTAAAACTTCAGCAAAACTGAAGAGTTTTCAGAGTGCATCTACTGAACAAGCCAGCTAACTTACCCTGTGTTGCACAGGTAATTTTGCTTCCCACTTTTTCTAGTAGATAAAGGGGCTGTAGTGTAGGTACCACCAAAAATTCTGTTTTCAAATTTCACCTAAAAAACTGTTTTGATATTCCTGAACCCGAAAAAAAAAATTGGAAAGAAAAAATAAAACTCAGTGTATGGGCGCCGTAGGAATTAATTCAAAATATAAAATATCAATAAATTTCAAATTTGGTATTTAAATTCAGTGTATCCTAAGGATGCATTAGGAACATTTTCAGAAACATATCCCACCCGAAACTGTCTTTTACATGAAAAATATTTCTTTATTTTATTTTTTAAATTATTCTAAATGTTTTAATTATATATTTGTGCATCTAAGATAATTGCACAACTAGCAACATGTGGATTATAAACTTTCTGCCAGCGGCCTGTGAAGTCCTCCCTAAAATGAATTCAATTTGTATAATTTTGTGTAAGATAGAAAAGCATTTACCTACAACATGAAATACCTATATCGCTGTAAAACACATCACTTACGCCACAGAAATCTCTCACATGTCTCTCACCAGCTAATATCCTTTATTTTTGTGCAACTTATACAAAACATTGCTTATAAATTTTTTATTTGTATCTACTCTACGTTGATGAAATAAAAATCTGCAGAAGTAGTAGATACTTTAATCGTTTCACGCACAAGAGGGAGGCTAATTCAAGTATACGAGGCAGTACTTATATGTCATCTATGACATTCCATACTATTACAGTTACATTATGATAAAAAACTAAATGGTAACAACCCTTCAAAACAAATTTGTATTCTAAAACAAACTATTCCTATATTCCCCTATCTACTTCATCTTAATAAGGAATTAATATTTGCAGTTAAGTTATTGCTAATTGTATTGTAAAAGCAAGAGAAATATGGAAATGCAGTATACTTTAAGTTATAGTCATATCTTTTAAGGCTGGTATCTATGTGGTGTCTACGAAATATTTTTGCTGTTTTACATGACAAGGAAAGAAAATATGAATAACTGCTTCCCATTTGAGAAAAGCATAAGTATTGGAAGATACATGTGAAATAACGAGGGGTATCTCCAAAATGGTTGTTTCCACAAAAAATAAGACACATAAATTGTACTTATATTTTAACAAGATATTGTGAAGTAAATCTTCAATGTTCCGAGCTGTGTAAAGGTCATTCAAAAAACAGAAAACTTCTGAGGATATGTCTAAAAAAAAAAAAATCAATATATACAGTTCATTTGATATGAGAACATCTTTCAATAAAAATCATTAGAGCCGTTTTTTATAAAATAAAAGCTTTCATGTAAAGGGTAGAGTCTAGGTGACGGGATTTTCCTAAAACTCTTCGTATTGAAGACACTGAACTTAACTATCAAGTTGATATTCAAAAACCACTTTTCTCACAAAGAGACAAACATACACACATACGCATCTGGTTTTTAATTTTTTTTTTTTTTTTTTTTTTTTTGCGTTCAGGGGACCTTAAAGCATATATTTTCATGCAATAATTTTCATACTTAGCATATATTGTAGGTTAATTGGAAGAGGTTACAAAAGCATTGAAAATTTCAAACTATTAACAACGAATATCTGGAAAAGGCTGATAGAGAAACAGAACTGAAATAAGTTGTGTTTGTGATTGTCTCTAATTTATAAATAATTATATAAAATTCATTCTCAATGAAGCGAACAGCACAGACTATTCAAGACAAGCATTTTTACAATCCAAATACTTCAAATATTAAGAGTTTTAATGAAAATTCTTTGTGCCATTTTTGATGACAGATTTTTTTCCAAGTAAAGGATAGTCTGCTATTTTATGCCTCTTAGTTTTTGTTATTCTTCTAAGTATTTGTACACAGTATGGTCGAATCGTTAAGGCTCTCGAACTCGCGAACGCGAATTCCGTGTTTCGAATCCCGCGAGGACCACCTTCTTCCTTTACCGAGGTTTCTCTCATATCTCATGACTGGTCAACGCAGGTCTGGGAAATTCTTTCCTAATGTCATTTCCCATTATGATTTCATAATTACATCCTCACAGTCCACTGCTTACAATATTAAAAAGTTATTAAACTATACATACACATGGAAATTAATTGTTCTTTCACACTGGCCGTGTGTAGGCTAAATTGTTGAAACGTAGACTCAGACTGAAAAATTCAATGCCATAGCCGGGATTTGAACCACGGATCTTCTGGTTTCCGTCCAGCCGCTCTACCATTGAGCTACTATGGCCAACGTGCCGATATGACATTAAATTCTCCAACTGACTCGTATTTTCTCGGTAAACCACTTAGGAGTTCTCAGAAACACATGAGACAACTACCTTAATGGCGACTTACAATATGTAAGTACTTTAAGGCCCGGGCTTTATAGTTCAGACCACTATTAGGTCAATTAATGGAATTATACATACACATATTTTAAACTTGTTTCTTTTGGATTCAAGTACCACAAAGCATGCTTTTTCGGTGAAATTTCTACATCAAACTTTTGTATGAAGTGCTACACCTGCCCTATCTACTATAAATGAAGTGCTAGAGAAAGTAATAATAGCTAGGGTTCTGAATATGCTTATAATTATGAAAATGATAAAATGTTAAATTTTCATTACATTTGGACGAAACTAAAAGCGTGAGAAGTGATTTATATTTCGAAAAAAAAAAAAAAAAAAAAAAAAAAAAACATGCTTGAGGAAAGCTTTAGAAGAAAAGACTAAAGCCTTTAAATAAATTTAACATTATTAATATTTATTTAAAACGGTACAACGCAATAATCATGTGGTGATTACTTTGATCTAAAGTCTACACTGTAGAACTGTTAACTACAATTTTAGGTTAAAATCTCGGTTTCTCAATACGTTATAGGAGGTACCCTGTTGTAAATGCAGAATGAAATTACCGGTATTCAACGTCCGTCTCTGTAGTGCAGGGGCAGCATGCTTGTCTCACATTCAACAGGTCCTGACTTTGAATCTCGGTTAAGTTGAACTAGCTGAATTCGGGCTCATTTGAGCATTTCAGCTATTTCTTGAATGTCTAGATTAAAGGTAAGACATAAACTATTCCCATAAAAAACATACCATAACTAATAATGAGTAAACAATCTGTCAGCTGTCTCTGCGTTCTAATTCATATCAACAACCTTATTTCTCCATTTCTCCATTACTGGAAAAAAGTTTACTGTTCGTTCACCGACATTTTAGCTAGTGGATTAGTGTGGCTTGTCTATCAGGTAACAACTAGCGGGAGGGGTACAGAACATGCTGAACAGGTGCCGATCGTGCCTTATACAGTGGAACAGTCAACAGTGTTGCAAGGCTTTACTCGGAGTCGGATGACAGTCCTACAAATGTCGATACTGAACTCACAAATATTACCGGCAGCAGTACTTCCTTCGCTCCGTCGCGCTCCTTTACCCCCCACGTGCTCCAGATTTAGTAAACACTCTCTGCCACTGCCAGCTCAACCCCTAACTGCTTGGAAGGGCACCCCATCCCACTAATTAAAACGTCAGTGTACTAATAGTACTTTCATATCCCTTTTTAAACACAGGTGAAACCTTACTGACTGACACTGTTGAAGCATTACTAATGTAAGATGTCACATGTGCATCACAGCAACAACATGAAACTGCATTCATCTCTAGTTTTTTTTTAAAAAAAAATCTTAATTTACGACGATAAAATTGCCGTCATTCCTAATATGCAGAAATAACAATGTGAACTAATAAAGCTAGTTATTCCTATACAAGATTTTTTTTGTTTGTTAATTCTCTTCTTTTTAATTGTATTGAACCTTGAAGCTTTTGTGATTGGGTTTACATAATTATTTTGCATACATTTAGTTAAGCAAATATCACACTGCTGCGAAATTAAGTTGAGATCTAAGGTAAGAAATACAAGTCAGAATTTATCAATTTTTACAGTCTTCCTCATAAACGTCTCGATCCCAGGCGACCGCAAAGTGGGATTGTGGTGGGCAACACGGCGCTGGGGCGGGTTTTCTCCGGGATCTCCGGTTTCCCCCGTGCTCCATCTTCATCTCATGTATCATCAGTGTCATCGCCTGCGGTGCCGTATGTAGTAAAAGCGGGCGTTAAACACTACACATTTCATTTCATTTTCATAAACGCCTCAATTTTTACAATTTTACAAACGTGCTCTTCCAGAATTTTAAACCATGTGAGGATAACATTGTTAAGTACTATATAAAAATGTTGCTATACAAAAATGTTGTTACCATCACATATGAAACTATATTCAAGTAGCTACAAAATTTCTAAAATAAAATATCTGAAAAAATGCTTGAGTACATAACCTGCAAAGAACAATAAAATCACTTCCTTTAAGAGTATGCCAACGTTTGAGAAATATATAGTTGGAGTAAAACACATTTATAGTGGCAGGTATCAAATGAACAATTTTCTGCTATGCCATTGTTTTACTGCTTAAAAGCATTGCGCCCGGTATGGTTGTTGGAACAATTTTACCTGGTTGTCATATCTAACCTCTAGGTGTGCAGCATTCATGATTACTGCGTATCATTGACTGTTACATCACTGCTTCGTGACGGTAATGGCCTGAGGATCACGAAGACACTGGTTGTGTGATATTCATTTTGGTGAGCTTTTGTTGATTATTGTACAACGAAAACAAAGAGAAGAGAGAGATTATAAATAGCAGCACTGATTGGTGTTAAATATACGAGGGGGGCCCTAAAGAAACTGGACTGTTGTCATAAAAACTATATCGATGAACCACTTTACAAAATTACTTCAGTCACCTTCAAAATACCCTCCATTACATGCGATGCACTTGTCAAGTCTCTTTTCCCAAAGTTGGAAGCATGTTTGGAACTCTTCAAGTTTTATATTGTGCAGTGCTCTTTGCGAAGCTGTTTTTACCGCCTCCACATCGTCTTAACGCTCCCCTTTTAGCGTTTTTTTTTATTCGTGGAAATAGGAAAAAGTCGCACGGGGCTAGGTCCGGCGAATACAGAGCATGGGGAACGACAGATCACCTCTGAGATGCCAAATAGTGGGTCACTCATAAGGCCGTGTGTGCTGGAGCGTTGCCGTGATGCAGAAACCAGTCACCTGATCGCCAAAGTTCCGGACGTTTCCTCCTCACATCCTCTCGCAGACGCCTTAAAACACCCAAGTAAAAGTGCTGGTTAACAGTCTAACCAGGGGGTACGAATTCCCGATGCACAATTCCACGAACATCACAAAAGACAATGATCATCCTCTTCACATTTGACCTCACTTTCCGTGCTTTTTTGGTCTGGGAGAGTTGGGAGTCCTCCACTGGCTTGACGCTTGCTTGGTTTCTGGATCATACCCGTAACACCAACTCTCATCCCCTGTAGTGACTTTGTTCAAGAAGTTTGGATCACGTGCAATATCTGTTTTCAAGTCCTGACACACATTCATGCAGATGGTTTTGTGCTCCTGTGTGAGAAGGCGCGGAACAAATTTAGCAGCAACACGTCTCATGTGCAAATCCTCCCTCAATATCCGCTGGCACGAGCTCCACCTGATTGCTGTCATTGCTGAAATTTGGTCGATCATTTGGCGACGATCCTCGTTGATCTTTTGACGGACATTTTCAATGCTCTCCTCTTTTCGCGATGTTGAAGGGCGTCCAGAACGAGCTTGGTATTCAACACACATCTCACCACGTTTAAAGCGCCCAAACCACTCGAAAACCTGTGTGAGGCTCATAGCGTTCTCCTGGAAAGCTTCCTGAAGCATTTGATGTGTCTCCGTTGTAGTTTTTTTAAGCAGGAAACAAAATTTCACACAAACTCTTTGTTCTTTTAAAGTTGTCATAACGACTTCACAGAGGTAACCCGTCAACAGTCAGAGAAACACAATACCACACTTTCACGTTCAGCTCTACACTGTCGCCGTCTGCACAGTTGTTTCATGAAGGTCTCTACTAACACCATCCAGCGTGAGAACCCTGCACTACGTCTACGAGTGGCAGCGCCATCGGAGTCCGGTTTCTTTTGGGTCCCCCCTCATATTAATTATTGGTGTTGGAATTTCGATGTCATCATTATCAGCCACTTATCTTCTTATTCCTCTTCTTCTCTGTATTCTTCCCCATCTTAACAAATTTCTGAAGATGCGTAAATTTACCAGTATAATATAAATACATAAGTAATGTTTTTTTTAAGAAAAAAATTATTTGAAATGTGTTTTGATAAGCAATTAATTAATTTTCAAAGTGTAGACCATTCGATTCTATGGTCTTGAGTCATCGTTCAGCGAGGTTTATTATCCCACGATGCAGTCTCTGGTTTTTGATGCCAAGAATTTGGTGACAGCCACTTGCATTGCGTCAAAGTTGTCAAAATTTCTTCCACTAGAAAATGGGCCATGGAATGAAAAACAGATAATCTGATGGTGTGAGATCAGGGCCGTATGCTGGGTGTCGTAGAAGTTCAATTTCTCGTAATTCCTGATTTTTTTTTTACACGGTTGTTCATACAGTATGGGGTGTTGCACTGTCCTGTTTCAATGGAACTCTACTTGGGTTAACTACTGTCCAGCAACGCAAAGAATGTCCCTGAAAGGAATGTGCTGCCTTACACAGTGCGACAACGACAGCGAATATGTGTGACAGAGAACGCCTGCTACACAAGAAGTAGAACCGTTAAAACATACATTTACTATGTATACTAAAATCGAGAAGATTCATTCACAAAAGTAGAAGCCGTCAGAATGTTTTGAATGGTCTGTAACTGTACTGACATGGGGTGTCATAAACCTGTCCAGGGAGAGTGTGGGAAACTTCGCCGACCCCCTGCGTCTCAGGTTTCGGAGACTTACTCTCCTGTGGAGGACAGTAATGCTGGGTATCTCCTCTCAAAATTTCATAAACTCGTTCCAGTTGTTGAGAATAAAGTTCCGTGTAAATCGCCTGCCCGTTGGGAACAAACTCCCAGTGAATCAACCTTCAAAATGTCACCAGACACACAACATTACTTTGGGAACGAACTGATATTTTTAACGATTACTTTAGCGGTTGGCGGGGATCAAGCCATTGTTTCGAGGCATCAGGTTTTCGGTAATATATCCAGTTTTCATCACAAATGACAGCTGTCATGACAAATCTATCACCATGAGATTACGGGTAAGCTGACGACAAACATCCACTCTACGTTCAGCCTGTTGAGGTGTCAGTTCATGAGGTACAGATCTACAGCTTCACTATGGTTTTCCAAGTGTCTTAAAGTGGCGATGTATGGTATCTTTTGATGAAGCGAGTTCTTCTGAAAGCCAACGGGTACCATGTGGGGATTTTCTCGCAAAACGTGGTGTATTAAGTCTTACAGTACGTGGTAAATCTTTATCGTTTTCGTCTCCATTGTTGAAACGTTGGAACCATCGTTGTACCACACGTGCCACACGCGCACTAACGACACCTTCCCCTTCCACTACACATATCCTTCGAGCTGCGGCAGCGCTTTATAATCTTTTTCCAGTAGTGTTTTAGAAGGGCTTTAAGTTCAAATTTGGTTATCTCCATTCCGTGATTGTTTATTAACAAACTGAAAACTGATACATACTTGCTTCACAATGTATGCAACATTAGCCATGGCATCCTGTAAATAGCATTGCCAAACCAAAGACACCCAATAAATTTTCCAAAGCACACACACACACACACACACACACACACACACACACACACACACACACACACACACACACACACACACACACACACACACACACACACACACACACCCACCCACCCACCCACACACACACACACACACACACACAAACGACATCACTGTGAGACAACCCAATAATAGTGTTTTAATTCTAGTACTATAAGGATTAAATACTGAAAAACTCGATTACAATACGTGTATTACCCAGTCAACCAACCGGGATGGCTCCGGAGGTTTCGTCTGTGGCCCGCATTCGGGAGGACGGGGTTCGATTCCCGTGGCCAACCTACGTGACACAGGGTTTCTTTCGGGGGTCTTCCCGGATTGTTAGGTGAATGCTGGGTAGGTTAATTACATTCCCCGAATTTCCTGTCCTTCCACTTCACCTCCATTATCATTTTATATCATCTCTCACCTGGTGGTCTCTTTCAGCGTAGAAGTGTCGGCGGGAGTCTCGGCGGTGCTGGATGATATGCTCTAAAGTAAACTACTCTAAAGTAAACTACTTCCTCCTCCGGTTGGTTGGTTGCCGATCTCCGCTCCTCTGCTGGGACCATTTTGCGACCGCCAGCCAAGGTCCTTTGGGGCTCGGATCGTCTGCCTGGAACCTTTGGGGCTTGGTTGCTGGGCTCGTTGCCGTCCAGCAGTAGGGGACCTTGTCAGTTGTCCTGGTCTGTCGGGGAAAGTCTCTATCCAAGTAAGCTGTAAGGACCCTGCTCTCTGTACTGTCGCGGCTCCTTGGGTCGGCAGCCCTCTGTCTCCTTCGCCTCCTTCCTTCCGTTGGTGCCCGACTTGGGGGCATAGGAACGATGGGCCCATCATAGTGGCCTACGTACCAAATCCCCTCCATAATGAAATCCTAATGCTAATTCTAATCACCCAGTCAACTAATTGTTTCTTGAGGCATAGCATTCACTTACTGCAAGTTCTGTATACCTATAATTGCTTTTTAATCTAAAACTTCTGCAGACTATTATTTGCTTCTTCAGTTTAAAGTGGTACGCTAATATTTATTCATTGTAGGTGTAGAAATACATAAATTTGATATCGAGGTTTCACCATATAAACCTTCTGAAAGTTCCTGAACAAAAAAGAGTATTTTAGTAAAAGGAACCTATGTATATGCCTGTAAACAGAATAATCTAAAACAAAAAAAACTAATATAGTACCAAACTGCACATTTTAAGTTGGGGGTCATCCACGGATATAGTCAAGAAAATCCCCCAGTCCAAATTAAGTTTTATGTAAAATATTTTCGTTGTTTTATTTCCTCAAAAAATACTCTAATGATTTTCATGAAAATAAATTTATAAGATATCTATGTGACAAAATACAGGACGTGAACATTTTGTGAAAACTAGTTTATTCGGAATAACATTTCTTTAACTTGAAAAGCGTAAGAAATAGACAAAATCTTACTGCATAAAAAAGTGTAAATATATACTGAGACTTTAGGTCATAACAAGCAATAGATAGAAGAATAGGCTTTTAGAATTTATTGCAAAAGAATAAGTCAGGAAAGCCATGTGAATGCGACACCTAAAATTTTTTCAATGAGTTTTTCTGAGGTACCTGAGTAATTTGGGGATCACAAATATGTACCTGTTCTAGATCAACTAGTGGGGCGAACATTGTGAAAACAAATTTATACAATAGACACAAATCAAAATATTCTAAACTTAATTTATGCAGCTATATGACGCACTTTAAAACGGTTGGATACAAGTTGTCAATCCTTCTGGAACAAATCGGTAAGGCAGTTAAAGGACCGATCTGCAAATTTTCCAGAATATGAATTACTCAACTTGACCTACTGATCCCAAATTCCCAAGATCGTGGTTTCGAATCCGGCCCAAGTCGATGGCTTTTGTGTGCTTAAAAGCGACAGCCCCACGTGAGCAGAGGAGGACTCCTGTAGGAAGAAGCATACTGGCGGCGCTGATATTATCCTGGCAACTCACAGCGTCGTTAACAACCAAAATACCTCAATTAAATTTGTAAAGATTTAGAAGTTCTAAGTTTCAGCTGATATGTTAAAACGTTTATGAATAACTAATTTTAAATTGAGATTAGTCTAAGAATGCTGCTTATGACTGCAACCGTTTCATTCCATAGGCGACCATGCGGATGGTGGGATGGCATGCTACATCACGTTGCGGCAACATTTTCTTAGCCTCCTACACGATGCAAAGAAGTACTTCATATTATTACTCGCTGCAATTCATGAAGGTCCATGTTCTACGATGTTCAATCGAAAGATATTCTCATACATTTCTAATTATTAAAATCCTAATACAATCATTTTCTTAGACTTCTGTTGTTTTTAGACACACGTGATTTCTTCGCTTTACTAACATTAGTGTTCTGAAAATAAGGTTGTACTTTATCCAAACTTCATTATATCGATGATGAATAATTAGTAAAGTTCATGCAATTGTTAGCACACGGGTCTGCTCGCTCCTGATCACGACATAAAAGACGCTATCTTGTCCTCTTTACTTATTGACTTTTTCCTTATCACCATGATAACTAATTATTATAGTCTACATCACTTTTTCCTGCAGCCAGTACATTAATTTTGAATTATATAATATTCTAATTTCCTAAATACAAGTCTTAAAAAGAATTTTCCTTTATAAATGTTATCTTTCATAAATAAATAAACTTCGCATCGTTTTGGCATTTGTCATATTAATATTTGCATCATGACCTTGTATCTGTTAATAACATTACAAATTGCCTTATTGAACTAGAAAAAAAAAATTGCTGAGAAATCAGCTTTTAAGGTTATTTTTGTTCAAACGTTAGAAAAGTATAATTTACCAAACCTTGGTGAGCTTGGTGGCATAAAATGCGCTTTAGGGAATTGTTCTGGAGAGCAGTTGTGGCAGAAAACATAGCATTGCAAAAAGCAGTTGATATATTAAAAGAGTTCTAAAATTTACCACCCAGAAAAATACAATTGAAATTCGATACTTATAATATGGCCTGAAATTCTGCTTAGGTTTGTTTCATAAAACTGTTTACATTTTATAAAAAGTACGTAATCTACAACTTGATTAAGCAAATATACAATTTGCAAAAACACTTCGGTAAAAATGGGGAAGTTCAAAAAAAGCTGCAAACACACGCTGAATGTAATTTAATATATTCCAATATGTACCTAAGACAGATTAATATAAAATTTTCTAAGTAATGGATGTAATAGCAATTTTAACCTTTTTCAACTTATTCAGCACCTTAGCCGGTTCAACACTGTCTTTTAACAGTAAACAATTGAAGGTGCCTACCAGCAGAGGTAGTCCCATTCTGGAGGTGCTAGAATAACTTTGACACGTTTGCATTTTAGTCAATTCATACTAGGAATAGTGTAGATAGGTAAAGTAAGGGAAGTTTGATCTCTTTGACTTCTAATCTGTAATTATCTCTTCAAACATCGAATTGAGTCATCGTTTTATTTCAATGTATTTATTAAGAAGAAAACTATGAATTTGTTAAAATATATCTTAAGGTAAACAAAAGTTCTTTTACTGAACTAAAATTTTATTTCTATTTTATCAACATAATTATAATTTAGAATACCTTTTTGTTGGACTATGTACTTAACTTTCCAAGAAAATAATTTTCAACTTGATAAAATTTCGAAAGTTAAAGTTTAAATATTGCACATTACTTCTGAATATAGCTATAGCGCTTTAGAGCCAAAAAAATAATTTTCGTTCAACAGTGAAAGTTTTATCAAGAAGTAGAAAGTAAACGTGTGAAATTTTAAATTATTAAACCTCCAAATCCAAAACTACAGCTCTTATGTACAAAGGGTTCTTTGGAGCTGTTCATCAATATTTACAGAACATATACGGAAAATATCAAAGAAACTGAACACATTTGCCAACATGAGGGCATTTTAAAGTGTCATAAACGATATCAAGATTAAGAGAAAATCAGTTTTAAAATTTTAGGACTATTTATCCACTCCGCACCACCACGTAAACGCCACGTTTACACATTTTAATGGCAGTTGGGTAGATGATTCTGCAATGTTTAAGGATTCGTTCCATGAAGGATTTTTTCTTGACGTTCTTTTTCTCTCCTTTTTTTTCGTGAAGCTTGAAGTTTACGACTTTTATCTCCAAGACGTTGCCTATGCTCAAAACTAAGATGTTTACCAAAGTGCCTTCATTAACAAAATCTCTCAACTCTGAAGTATTCTGAAACAATTGCCTAGACATTGACGGGGGTAATTAAATAAAATACCATTAGAAGTGGAATAGAAGCATGACAGGATTACAAACATTTTACTGTTACAGCACACTATAATTTGTTATGAAGGAATAGATAACAGAAAAGGGGGAAGATAACAGATCAAGTGATCATAAATGCAGTAGTGGTTAGGCAATCATTCTCATGCACCCTATAACTATCGAACGTATGATTAGTCCAGTTTTCACTGTCACTTCAACAGTTACATAAATTCCAATCGGTCAACTTCTTCCAGGAAAATTCCACAGCAACCTACCTTTTGAATGGAATTTTTTCAAAATTTTTCATTTTCTCAAAAATGGCTCTAAAGATAATTATTAAGATACTGTAGGTTTATGTTATTTACATAGCAAATAAAAGTGTATATCTTGAGTTTTAACGGAATCGCCTGTAACGTCCTCTAGAGGATTTCTTCATTATCATCATCATTATCATCATTATTATTATTAATTAAAATAAGAATCTAATAATAAGGAATTGTTATATTATTAACCTTAATAATATTTATGTCTGGTGCATTAATACTTTCCGTCTGGTACAAAAAGGAGTTCTTTAAACAGAGTTTTTTAAATGGTTCAAATACTTTTCTGGTTTCTCTATAATAAATAGAGCATTCCTATATCCAAACAAAAACAAAAATAAGAACTTTTAGAAAATATCTGTATTCGTCCAGGAGCAGCAGAACCCAAAATCTAAAAGATGGTTAAATATTCAACAGATATTTAAGTTTAACATATTTGAAGCATAACAAAGATTTTGAAGAAAATGCCCCCCCAGACTAACTTTAGGATTAGGATTACTATGGAGGGGATTCGGTACCGAAACTGTGGCTTACTATATCTAAGCCCCAAGTGGGGTATTCCCGGGAGGAAGGATGAGGTGAGAGGAGGCAGAGGGCTGCCGACCCAAAGAGACACAACAGTGGCGAGACACGCGTCGATACTTCTACCCTGAAAGAGACCATTAGATGAGAGATGATGTGAAATGATAATGGAGATAAAATGGAGGGATAGAAAATTCGAGGATCGCATACAATTAACCTATCCAGCATTCGCCTGGTGACCCGGCAAAAACACCTAAAAACCCAAGGGTTCGGTAGATCGGCCATGGGAATCGAACCTGGACGTCCCGAATGCGGGCCACAGACGAAATCGCCTGAGCGATCCTGCTTGGTAGACTATAAACATAACATTTTTCGAAAACCTTGATTTCCTCAGAAATGGTCCCATAGATTTTGATTAGAATACCATAAAGTGCCTTGTTTAAAATGTATTCATGACAAATAACGTGCATAACTTAAATTGTCTGGAATTGTCCTCAGAAGTCCTTTTCACTCTCAATAACTTTTGCATAAATCCTTAACCAAATAAGATAAACAATATCTCGTTGCATAGAAAATGTAGAACACATAATTTAAACAAATCCTTTTTATAGAGAGAAACATTTCTTAGATAATACTTGTTATTATTTGTTTAATTTTTACAATTTACTTTTCTTTATCATGTTTAATAAGAAGAGGAAGTATTGCATTCCTTATTTTTGAGACCCCTGAGATCCCAAGCTCGTGTGTATGTTAATAGTAGGTAGGTATAACTGAAAAATAAAAATTTGGTTAAATATCAAACATGGTATTGAAGTTTATATCAGCTTAGGCTTCCGCTTCACGTCATTTTCATTTCATTTGCAACGCTATCATCCAATCACAAACACGTATGCTTTCACATTACACGGTTTCCTAACATATGTCTTTTCTCATACATAGGTTGGCAACATATCAGTGTATACTAAATGACTAAGCACAAATAAATGACTACGTAGTACTGTTTCAATCCGCCGGACTCGAAAATTCAGCCTAAAGGCTGAAATATCGATTATTTTATAAATATAATAATGCTGGATAGAAATTGAACAGCACATTTGTTATTTAAGTATAGTTGTGAATTTACACAGCGCGAATAATTTCTTACTGTATTTATTTAAACTTTCTTTATTATATTACTTAGCACTGGAAGCAGTGGCTTTGCTACTTTGTAAATGTACACTTTATAACGATAACTAATTTGTTCTTATTACAGCTTTATGATCTGTTGGTTTTGTTAAAACTGGTTGCCATGCCGCTGTAAATATTCATTCAGAGCTTTTAAAGGAGGGCAAATCTAATAAAACATGAATGTAGCTCATATTCAAGTTTGCCAATGCACTGGGCAACTTTCTAACCATAACATCACAGGCTACTTTTTTCTGCAAATACAAAACCAGTAATGCAAAACCAATCTATTGCTCCCATGGATACTTAAAGCATTTACCTTGAAGATGATGCTGCACGCTATTGCGTCATCCACCAGCTGCTTGAAAAGAAATTGCAGTTAATAGGTCACTTGGAATTTTTATTGCTCGAAACGTGATGTCAAGATCGCCAACATAAAAGTGTTACTTCGCTGTTTCGATTAATCGATTGAGGATGACTGACACGTCCCGAAGCATTAACGACTGTCTTTTTTTTTTCCTTTCCTTTGTTTGTCAGTGCTCCCTCTTACGGTAACAGGGTAAAGTGATAGAAATATGTGTTCACTTTCACAGGTGGATTTATTCATATAAGTAAAGCGTACATTGTGTGCTATTAAGGCACAAAAAAAAAAAAACGCCAGGAATGCACGAAGAAGATAATAATAGATATTGAAACCGAAACGAGTTTGGGAAGTGCGGAAGGAAGCTAACCTGTTAACCGAGTTACCTAGTGTGGACTTTGGGCGCCACGCGATGGCACCATCATCACGTGAGTATACTGCACGCCTGCTACAAAATGCTACATGAAATCCATGACTAGTTTCAATCGCAAGTGACGATAAATATCAGCAGTTAGCTACAATACTTCACTATATATTTAACTTGGTTTTAAAGTATGTCATTACCGTATTTTATTTTTATTGGCAGATAAACATATAGAATATTTGGGGAAACTAAACACGTTACTCAACTAAATATATATTGACCAGGCATTATATATATATATATATATATATATATATATATATATATATATATAAGCATTAAAGACAGGGCGGAAAGAAACATGCTTTACCGTTTATGCAAACTTTATTCAGAATGAAGATCACTTCAAAGTCTATTACCAGAAAATCCAAGACATGTGTAATCAAAATAGTAAGAACCATATTAGAGCATATCAAAGTTTTCAAACAATTTTCTCTGAAAAGGTTGTCGTATCTTGGAACTTAATTACCTTAAATACGAAGTTTCACATTAACCAACTATGTTATGCTGCTCACACACGTGAATATTTCACCCTTCTAAAAATATCCTTTTCTGTTGAGCGGACCTCGAAATATTTTTACTGACATAAATTTTTTGGTACATTGCTTTCTCTACCAATACGTAGTAGAAAAGTAACATCTGATGTGTTACATTCAGATCAATTTGTGGTAGCGTGTCTGCCTCACGTTCAAGATGTGCTGAGTTCGAATCTAGGTCACGATGAGTTATCTGGACAAGGTTTTATATGGGGTTTTCCTTTATTCTGAACGATGAATGTCGGGTAAGTATTAGCTCCGTGGACTCTGGGTTCATTTGAGCAATATTTCATTAGATAGAGTCAAACTGAAAAATTCATTGCCATGGCCAGAATTTGAACCAAGGATCTCCTGGTTTCCGTCCAGTCGCTCTTACCCATTGAGCTACCATGGCCAATTGAATCATATATTTTCCCGGTACGGGACGGCACTGGATAGAAACCAGGAGATCCGTGGTTCATATCCCGGCCATGGCATTGAATTTTTCAGATTGACTCTATCCATCTAAAACCTTAGTCTATATAGGGCCAGTGTGAAGAAATGATTAATTTCCATCAATTAACTTAAACATTCCATTACTTTCATTCATCGTCCGATATGACAACGTTGGAAGACAATCTAAAATAAAAAACATAAATTTGTATATTCTACCCTTTATTCGTTGATATACAAACTATTCTTGCCCGAGCTTATTTTTCTACCTGATTTAATCAATCGAGATAAACTTAAAAAATAGCTACACAAATATCGCACATTTTATTTTGAAGATAAAGAGGGCTGAGATAATCAACTGTTTAAACTGGTCTATCTACTTGTTCTATGTAGCCCCAAGAAACAAAGGAACATCTACATGACTAAAGTATTGAATAATTATTAACGGTTGTCTCGGAAATAGCTTATATCACTGCAAAAACACTTAGAAGTAATTTGTCCATGTTAAAATCTGCATTTATTGTGGAGTACCTACAGTTTCATCTATTACTGCCGATCAGTTATAGATTATACAAGCTTACTTTAGAGTAAAGAGGACTTCATGAGGCTATTCTCAGAACACCGACGATACATACTGTAACGCGAGCGCTGGAACACCCTTTGGAAGCAGCTGGGAGCGGAAGACAGGGGAGGTTCGTGTTAGCCACACCTCCTCCTCGTTTGTCTTATAGTGGTGACAGGCGGTGGTCGGAGGAAAAACATCAGTGTGCCGTCTGTTTCTCTCCACCTGGTTCTCGAAATTACGGGAATCTTTCATCATCTGGAAACGTTGCCTGGGAACTAGAAAAGCCGAGAAGTCGGCGAGATGCCTATAAAAAGGGCTGCAGCTAGTCAGTCGGAGTTAGTCAGTCAGTTGGTTAGTGAGTGTGAGTGAGGAGACAGTCGCAGTCAGTGACGTGTTAATGAACGAGAAGATTGTGCAACGTAACTGGTATGTGCATCGGAGTTTATGTAATCGCGAGTACAAGTGAAATTGTAACGGACGGACTGGTAAATTGTAATTGTGTGCAGCACGTAATCTTGTGTAATTGGCAAGAGTTTAACTGCAAGTCGGTGGAAATAAAGAACATTTTTGAGTGGTGAAATTGGACTTTTTATTTCACGAACCCACAGAGTCACAATACTGTCCTGTAAATACATTTAATCCCATATAATTTAGTGAAATTATAAAAATATTTGCCGAATGTGTCCTCTAAAGGTTAGTTTGGGGTGAGGGAATTTTCTTGGAAATCTTCGTGTCATATATTTAGAAGATAATGAATTGAAATAAAATGTTGACATTCATTCGAATTTCTGTGTTTGAGTTATTGCGTTTACAAACACGTAATTGGACATTATTCTAAAATACCTTTTTTAGCGGGTCTCAAAATAAGTGTTTCTGATGAAATCTCGACAGGTGTTCGTCCGCTCGCCTCTCACCAAGGTGGTCGGGGTTCGTCACAGGGAAGCGTGTGTGTTATGTATCTGGACGAATTTTGGATGGATTCTTCGGTTTTCCTGACATTCATTCATAATATTTTCTTTCATCCATTTCACCATCATTTCAAATCATCTCCTTCCCTGTCGATTTAGATGGTTCTGTTGGCTTGGCGTTGGCCTACAAATCCCAAGGTTGTAGGTTCAAACCTGGCGTATGCCGATAGATCTTTAAGTGTGCTTAAAAGAGACATACTGGCAAGCAAAAGAACTCCTATGGGACAAAATTCCGACGAAAGGGTAAGTCTGATATGATCCTGAGAATTTGTTATTTCATATGTTTAAATATATGTGTATTTAAACTTGGAACAATGTGGCTGTCTGCCTCACATTCAAGAGGTTCCGAGTTCGAACCTCCATCAGGGTGAGCTACCGAGGTTTTGCCTTATCCTGAAAGACGAATGTCGGTTAACTCTAAGCTCCATGGATCCTGGACTCATTTGATAATCATTTCATTCATCGTCCGATATGGTTTAAGGTTGGAGGACGTAAATTAAAAAAAATGTTTGTGTGTGTGTGTGTGTGTGTGTGTGTGTGTGTGTGTGTGTGTGTGTGTGTGGGGGGGGGGGGGGGGTGCGTGGGTGGCTGGGTGTGTACATGAGACTGTATTCGATAAGTGAACCCAAATGAGACTGAATCTGCATGCTACTGTTTTTTATGATCGTTGTCTGTAATGTAATTACACCAATGCATTAACATATGAGCGCCCTTTATTTCTAAAATAATAAAGTGGGTTTAAAAAGAAGATGGTAGTTTTGAATTTCCCTTCTCTATTGATTACTTAATTGATTCGCTATTGACTATGGATTTCATCAGAAATGAGTATCTCTTTTGATATTCCAAAAGGAATCAATTTTAGAAAAAATAGGTCTATTTAGCGCGCGCGCGTATGTTTGTGAACGACTTTATTTAAAAATTAAAAGTAAGGTAAGTTTCAAAGATTCGTCACGAACATAATCCCCCACCTCGAAGTGCCCTTCACTTTGAATATTTTTCAAAAAAATCTTTCAGTAACAGTCCTATTTTGAATAAAATTTATGTTTAATGTATTTTAGTGAAAAATTAAATGTAAATCTTGAATTTTTGAGCATGACCTCTATAAATTCATTTTCATTCTGGATCACTTTTGAATTACATATTTACGTCAAATATTTTGAGATATTCCTTGGTACTGGTTTGAATTTTCAAATACCTATATCTATTTATCTTAAATATGATTTTTTATGTCTCTTTGTGCATGGAATGTAAGGTGAAAGCCATCACACAGCGACTAGCCCTTAAAATATTTGAATAGTCTTTGAATAATAGCTTGAGTCTGTTATATTCTCCTATTCTTATTGCATGTATAAGGAAATATGTAATAAAACTATATCTAGAAACGTTTGTTTCGACAAATAATTTATATGAACGTATCATTTATACAAGAGTGAGTAGAAAAAGTCATGTAAGCGCACATAAAGGATTTTTAATACTCTATGACTATAGCCAGTGTATTTTTACGCCCAAACTTGTATAAATATAATTTACCTCGATTAACAAGGAGTATGGAGAATACGCTTTTATAAGAATAGTATGTTGAAGAATGAGTAGTGAAAGTTTCTGTGAAGCAACAAATTTTTGTTTACTATTTACTTAAAAATAAAACCAAAATCATTTAGGTAAGAGATATTAAAAGCAATGTATAAATGGCCACAATGTAACAAAAGGGTAAGTGATGGTTGAATTAAGGTAACCGTTTGCAATGATACAATATAAAGGTGATATGTTGAAGAACTTTCATAAATAGTTTTATTATCCTGTAAGTTCCCTACTGATATTAATTTCCTATGTAGTTACCAATAAACGTTTTTTCATAATTATTTCCTATGCATTAACATATTACTATATATTACTTAAGTATTACTGTATGTTTCTCTCAGTGCGTAATATTCACAAACGGGTAGTCGCTGCACCAAGTTACCAACATATGAATATAACATGATATATTTCATCAGTAATTTTAAAAGTAAACAAAGTAATAATACAAATCACATGGACAAATCCTCTTTATTTACTTACCAATGACATCTCTCTTCGCCTTTTCCCTTCTAACAAATACTCTGCGTTAAGAGTATGGTGTGTTTATCAATTTCCACATTACATATATTAGCAAGGCTAGAAACTTATGACCCAGTGTGCCCTGCGGTCAACTGGGGCTACACGTATAACGTAAACAAATCCAAACACAACGAGTTTTCAGTGACAGTACGGTGTTTGTTAACACCGCATACGTGTGGAAGCACTTTTATGCTATGGCATAATTTAGAACATAAGGTTTCAAATTTTGAGTCGTGCACCATAGGTATTTAATTGACCTTTAAAAATAAACAAATTATAACTTTAATAAAACACTGTAAGTTCAAATAAGTGAAACTGTTACGCGGATTCGTTTCAAAATGCTGGTTCATCCATAAAACCACCTTTTTAATGCTTGTGAGCTAAATTACTATTTAATGACATTTAATTATATTACAGTATACATGTACGCATGTTGTTTTAGAGAAGGTTGCATTTAACTTCAAAATAACTGAGTAATATGTGTGTAAATAATCTGTAGTGAAGTTTTTGGAAGACAAAATCATTTAATAGCCTTTATCTAAATAATCTTTGTTTGTGTATTTATCTTTTACAAAATATGTACCTAAAGAAATAAAAGTGTGTTTATCCAGTTTAATTCGCAACAAAGAATATTATTCCTTCTTATATTTTGTTGCTTTTTATGGACAGATTTCCTTCTTGCTTTAACTCAAACATTTTAAAATTTAGTATTATTTAATAACCAGGGTTCAAAAGAAAACTGAAAGCTGTTTCAAATTCTGTGATTCCTATTTTACCCAAAGGTATATTAGAAATATAATTTACAAATTATAAAATGAATTTAAGTAATAAAATTACAAACTATAACGAAATAGAATATAATCAAAATGACAAACAGTAAACATCGCAATTAATCATTTTGTTTAAGAAATATTTTGTTCAGAAAAGCCATGAAAGATTTGAAGCAATAGGTTAATTCAAGTTCAAATCTTTCAAAACAGAAAAAAGGGCAATCGAATAAAATGTGAGGAACATCTTGAAGTAGATTCTCACAGATGGAGTCAGAGATGGATTTGATTTTTAATCCAAATAAGTAAGCAGAAAATTTGCTATGATCTGTCAAAAATCGAGTGAGAACATAATCAGGATTAACGAATTTACATTTATGTCTATGGGAAACCGTTGGGAAATATAAAGCCTTAACTTAACTTTTTAACCAGTATTCGTGTAAAGATTATTTGATCCTATGGACGATTCTTTCAAAAGTATTACTTATAGGATGTAGGTATATTCCTAAAATTGGCAAACTTGCCTTTTAACCTAATTAAAAACACAAATAAACCTATGAATTTTCTTTCCTTCCATGATGCTGACACAATAAGGTCTATTACCTACTACAAATATCAAAGGGTTTAGCTAAGAAGCAAGAGAGCTGTTGGGGAAAGATTCAATATAAACAAAAGTTACTCGATTAGTTTGTAAAGATTTGATATCCATAAATAGCAATGAAAATGCCCTCCAAGGGATGTTTTATAAGGCAGTTAGTTTATCATTATCTGATTACACACATACCTATACGTACATATATGTTAGTATAAATAGAATTAAGCCCGCTCGGTAGCGTGGTGGTAGCGTGTCTGCCCGAATCTCGGTCAGGGTGAGTTACCTGGATAAGGTTTTTACCGGGATTTACCCTTATCCTAAAAGACAAATGTCGGGTAACTGTAAGCTCCTTGGACTCTGGGCTAATTTGAGCATCATTTTACCCATTCCATTCATCGTCCGATATAACTTAACGTTGGAGGACATAAATTACAACAACAAAAAAAAAAAAAAAAAAAAAAAAAAAAAAAAAAAATTAAGACGAATTGTATGAAGCATTGTATGCTGTATTATTAGCAATATTATTCATATATTATGTTATTTATATTATTCATATAAACATAAACACTAGAGAAATTTAATAGACAGCAAAATAGTAGATAATTAAGGCAGCGTTTTCTTGATCTCGTTGATCTGTCTTAATTTTTACTTTCTCTAACATTTAGATAATATGACAGTGAACATAAGTTTTGAGGCTTCCTGTATCTGAGAAAGTTAAAATGTGCGCGCGCGAGTCTATGGACAGCATAATTAGAAAACGAAAAGTCTAACGAATATGAAACTTGTATTAGAAGCTAGCGTTTTAAAGGGATGTGAATATTTAAAAATTTCTCCCACCAGCGCTAAGCGATAGGTATTAATTAAAGGTGTAATACTGAGGTGGTCACGAACAATAAAACAGGAAGGTATATATGCATTTATGTGGAATCGCCTTTGAAGTCATCTTCATTCCATCTGAACTGGGAAACCATAACATATAAACGAGAATGTAATGGAGTTCGATGAAATATTCAATTTGTGTCTAAAGTTGTAACGCAGCTAAGTAGTTCCCAAAATATTGTTTGCATATTTATATTTTCTCAAATAAAGGTTATATTTTATAGAATTTTTCCCCTCTTGTCCCTTTTCTTCGAATAAACTCGTTACTATGTCCTATGATACAAATATTTGTTGTAAATTAGTCCATAGTGCTTTATATGAAACACTTTCTAGGCAAATATTTGCTCTGAAATAAGAAATCGCCTTTCTGAGGGTACATTAAAATAAAATCGGATCACTGAACATTTGTTATCTGAAAAGAAATATCTGTAAGAGTTAATGCATTTATCCCACTGGGAAATAAGATGATCAGACCCATTCTGCTAATGGATTCAAAATCTTACGTGACCGAATACGTCTTTATTAATTGAAACCAACGTCCTAGAAAACCTCTCTTTGTAAGAAGGTTCAAGGGGAAAGTTCTTGACTTAATTTGTTTCCCTGACAAATTCCGAATTGACTAGCCTTAACATTAAATTAACATTTGGTCTTCCGCAGTCTAAGAGATCTTGATCTTGGAAAGCACCTATTCTTTGTACCACTATGAATATATTTTATTTGAAATAATTCATATGCTTCCAACCATAATTACATGGGAATGCCTTTTAACCAATATATGTTCTCACCGATGCCTTAGTCAGCAATCAGAATTAAACTTAATCGATAGCTTTAAAGTATAGAACTCTAAAACTAATAACTGATATGCATTTGTTTTTTATTACCAACTAATAACTGATATGCATTTGTTTTTTATTACCATAATCTCTGCTTCGATTCACTAGAAATCTAGGAGGCCTATTCTCAGGCAATTTTCTGTTTATTTTTGAGGTTGGTACGAACAGTAAAAATCAGAATACAAAACATTAAAGCTTATCTAACGACGAACGTAAAAATACATAAAACAGGGCGTGGAATCAATTTTCAAGGCTCAGTACTGAATGCATTCTATCACCTCTGCTTTGATTCAATAATTCCACAGCCTCTCAAAAGAAATTCTCATTACCTACAACATATATTGTTCACTTGCAATAATTAAAAATAAAAAAGAAATGAGACATCGTTCTAAAACTGTAATAATTATTTTTAATTTTTTCAAAGCAACTTAATTGAGATTTCAAACCTACGCTTGTTGTCATTTGATAATCTCAATTTTATGAAATTCCTACGACTGTTTGTGAACAGGCTAAAGCTTTTCAAGTACGAAATTGGTCACCCTGAAAGCCAGGGCCGTGAATGTGTTAACAGTGATGTGGTTTAGTTTCAAGATAATTACTATAAAGTCATATTTTGGCGCCTGACCCGCTTTTCTTTGATTGTCCCCTCATACTTGAAAGTGAAAATTTGGAATCTTTCATGGATAGAAACACATGTTTTATAGATATTAGTAAAATGATATTTTTTGGGAACGTTTCATTGAACCTGAAATACGTTGCATATAGGATGCGTCCGTAGTAGATTAATTTTCACTCAACACGCTGAAAATGTGCAAATACTTACCAGTAAATTGTGGAAAAGGAGTAGTGAGTTATGTGATTAAGAACTACCGTTAAACAAAATTAATATGTTGATTCCAATTCTCAAAAATAAATTTAGTACAAAACTATTTTAAATAAGATACTTATTAACCATTTGCGTAAACATATATCTATTACTTGTACATTATTAAACGTGATACGGGAAGAAAATGATTCAGAAAACGATGACAGAAGCTGAGGATAAGAAAAATAACTATAAGCAACTAAAAAGTACAAAAGCGGTTATTTAAATGTGCTCTGACAATGTACTATTTTACGTAAGAAAATAATCTGTAACAAACTTTACAACTAAACTTCTTTTTGTGATTTATTAAGGTATGAATAGTAGAAAGGGTGAATGAATCCTTTTATAAACGCCCAGCTTTGAAACAATCGAATGAAAAATAGTAATTTAGTTGATTATTAATTTTCCTTCTCGGATTATACGATTATTTATTGAAAAGAACGTTTTAAAATATACAATTATGATAGTATAAAAATAATATTTGTTGATAGCAAGTGAAGTAGTTCAGTTAACATTTTATGCTCACCGCGTACGTTTTCATTTTAGTAGCAATGCGGTGACCGAATGAGCAAAATTATTTATTCAACACTGAAGGAATCGATTATTTGATTTGAATAGGTAGTAAAGGATTATTTTGTCAAATGAAAATAAGCGAATATGTAGGTGGATTGTAGGCGAGTGAATATTCTAGAACGAAAGCGCTCTGTTTCTCTGACGCAGTAAAAGTTAAAATCATTTTCGGAATAGAAGTAAGTTATTTCTCTAATCCAAGCAAAGGATTAATTCTTCCACATGTGTAAATTATTTTGGGTAAACGAATATTATTTCTTCGTATAATGGCGAGCTATAGTTTTTCGAGTAAAGTTAAAGAATATTTTCTAATTAAAGAAACGGATAAAAATAAATCCAATTTTGTTAATCGTAGCAGTTTCAAATAGAAGTAAAAAATATTTTCGAATACAGGTAAGTAACTGTTTTTAGAAAAGATGACGATTGCCTTTGATAAAATTGACATAACTACTTTTCAGATTATGTAAATGATTTTCTCTCTAATAAAGGCAATCTATTATATTTTTCGAACGATGTAAACTATTATTTTTCAACTGGAAGAAAATTTAAATTCTTTGATGGACAAAAAATGCCGTTGATGAATTTTCACGCCAACTAAAAGGTAGATATTTGTAATATATATTAGGCACACTCACAATGAAACAACAGGGCAGTCTTTCTTATACACTTCCTAAATAGTGCAAAAATACTTTATGATACATTTTCGCCATTCTTTAGCCTTCTAGGAATATGTTTTATTTATTTCAGCTTTTAAATGCTGCATAATTCAAGGATAAGAACAGTTAGTGGGATGTTATTTTTAATTTAGCACCGAATATTGATTTGACTAAAAAATTCAATCCAGTATCCGTCACAAATGACTCCTATATGGCTGTGTTATAAAAACATATAGCTAATAAAAGTGTTTAAAATAGACGCAAGTCCCAGTTTTACCAGTCTATATAATGCTATTTATTACATAGTTGAGAATTATTAAAGCTACATAATTATATCCGTAAATGAGAAAATAATAATAGGCGGGTTTTAATTGGCAATATACACTGAATTCCGTGTGCACATGTGCATCACGTCACCCCTCCAATTGTAGTTCCGTTTACCCTTTCCCCCTCCAAAGCCCATGTTTACAACTGACATCTCGGAACTCGATTGGTGCTACCACCTGGTGAGAGGATTATCAAGCGCTCTAGTCTCGCACAGGGCTTGAAAACATCCACAGGTAGTCGGCTAAATAATAAGGTTGTAAATCGTGTTTTGAACTATTATATCAGCTAAAGGCCTTATATAAATGTTGTAAGACAGTTTATGTGTATATTAAAGCATGTAATCTGTTAGTTTTGCCGTGCTGCTAGCAGTTGTCGGCACGTATACACAACAGGAGTGAGGGTACGAATCTTTACGGTGCTCAAAATGGAAGCCGAGAAGTAAGGTTATGTTAACACCGTTCTACATTTCAGTTAAATACACTTCTAAACGCTATTGGAAAACAAAGTCTATTATATCAGGACAAACTATGGATATATATAATTATAAATAGCCCTTACCTTTGGTTGTAGCTGCTCTGGAAGCTGAAATACGACGTAAAATGCTGAGAAGCGTCTGTTGAACCTCCTTCCTGTAGCTATAAGCCATGCTACCAACTTTGAAAACAGAAGTACGCAATACAAGAGTCACATATAACATTGTGTTGTATTGCTGGAGGTTGGACGGAGAGGAAAGGCGGGAGCTCAGGGCGGATCGCGCAGAAGCTCCGCCTCCGCTGTCATGACGTCATAGAGGAGCCCATGAGGTTTACTCCGGCACGGCGGCAAGCGTTTAGATTTTCGGGATCCTCAGTGACGAGGAGTTGACAGGGAGTGAGGGAAACTGCAGGCCGGACCACGGAGTGGCTGGTGATTGCGCCGCCTGCCTGTAGAGGGAGGAGGGAGGGGGTGCACCGAGAGGGCAGAGTGGTGTGTGTCACTCAGCCAGTCAGTCAGTGTCTGTCGTGGCTGGCTGACCGACGGCAACGTCATTCCACAAGAAAACTCAAGGACAAGAGAGCAGAGTGTGTGCATGTGTGTGCAGTGCAACAACGACGATGTGTGATCGTGAAGCGGAAGCCGAGGATGACACTTCTGCGCGACCCGGAGATGCCGTCCAGAAGACGCAGCGCAGCGAACACTGAACGTGACATCGTCGAGGAGGACGACGAGGAAGACTCGTGTGATTTTGTGCTGTGCTCGTGCTTAAGATAATACAGTGAAATTGTTCCAAAAATATTCAAGCAATCATAAAATGACCCATTCTCGAAACCAACAGTTCTAAAATAGATTACTATATATTTTTATACAAATTGACCTACTACAGTGACGTCATCGCAGCCGCCACCTGCTGTTGCGACGAGCAGCAGCTATGCCACGGAGGAAACAGGATTGCCCCAAGCGAATGAAATGTAAGTACAGATCCCGTTTTCTTATATCTATACTTCCTCTCCCAGCGGAGTTTCGATTTTTCGTAGCGAGTGCTGCGCTGTTGTTTTTTGCTGCCTTGGCCTGGTGAGTGACAGATGACTGACAGGCCGCGCAACACGGAGAGAGCGCCGTCTTTTGTTGGCGACGAGCGAAGGAAGGGAAAGAAAAATGTACCCAGTGCCTCGTTTGACCCAGTTTATTTATTTTCCTTGTCGTGGCATTTTCTTAAAGTTTTCTTCTCATGTAAGGAATCTGTCGTGGGGTGTTCGCGGCAGACGGTGTCCGCATTTTCACCTGCATGCGTGACGCGCGCCGCAATTGAGTGGCGCAGGTCCGCGCGCCAAGCAGGGTCTAAACCCGCGGCCCCGATACGCCGCTCCACGTGGTGGCACAGGCCACGTGCCAGGTTACGGCATCGCAGTTAAAATTAAGGGCCGCGATATGTTTCTAACCTCTCGATTACCGGATCACAATTATGTGCCGGCCTCTGTCGTCAGTAGAAAAGAAAAATGCACACGTGAAAATAGTGTATAGGTATTGCAAGTTTATACCTACCGATTGTTTCCAAATATCGTGCTTGGAGAAGATTCAATGAAGTCAAATTAGGATTATCTGTTTATGATTAAAGTTTAATAAAAAAAAAAGGAGACCAGTTTTGGAGGATTTGTTAAGTAATAGGAAACGCACTTTGTTACGTAAACTGAACACCCGGGCCGGAAAATGCACTTTTGTGATAAAAAGCGATTTTTATAATATCCAAATACAAATACACTACAAGAAGCAGAATGTATGTGCAACAAGCATAGGCATTTTAAATAATAATATCCATATATTTATTATTTTAAGCGTTTATAGTTAACACCTATGAGAAATTAAGCTAAATGCTTTAAACATTTGATAAACTAACTACTCGTTTATAACATTCTGCGTCAGTGAACGTAACGTTTCTTGATTTTTAGACAGCAGCCTAAGTTAAATAAGCCATATTTATAATTTTCACATGCATACTAGTATAGAGTGAGTATTATTTTCAAAAGTCACCTTTTGTACATAAGGTATTTCGCCGGTTTTGAACGTGAATACGCAATTCACGTAACAATCGCGCCTAGGTTCTCTTCATTCATTGTCCCCTTGTTTTTACCACTTCGGCCTATTAAACTGATGATAAAAATGGATAAATTGAACCAAGGTCGCCAACAGTGAGACGTTTAAATGACAAATGAGTCACTGAGAAGCCGCTTTACGGGAGCGATATCGTTGAGCGTATTACTTGTTCCATTTTATCTGTTTTGAAAAATAAGTTATTTGTAGAAGTAAAAATGCATCAAGTGTCGTAAAAGTATGAAGGAAAATTTGGTGTGTTTAGGATATTTAGGATTTTTATTGGCATAGCCGTGAGGCCTGGAAATTAGCAGATTAAAATTACTTGAAACCCGCATTTAATGACATAAAGTGAGAAACGTAAGAAAAAATAGGCCTTACATATTTTAGCAGGTAGTGTTCTGTACATCACGATAACTGTAAGCATTACCTATACTCAGAAGAGGCGCGTAAAGACGTTCCTGTTCAAATTGCACGTTGTAACACGTTTTAGGCCCACCCGCTTATACGAGGGTGCGTAGCTTTACTGGAAAGAGTGATAAACTAGGGTGTAGTATTTTCGTAATGTGAGCAATAAATTAAAAAACGGGAATAATAATAAAGGTTCTGTAGAAATAATTTATTACCGATTTACAGAAGGTATTTATATGTCTAAGGCACCTGTAGGCCTGTTTCTTACCAAGTAACAGTGCTGCAAAACAGGAAAAAAATATTAGAAGTTAAATGTCGTTAATGAAGTAACCTTGCATCCATGTAAAATCATAATAGTGGAAAATGCAATGTAGTTTTCACGTTAAAAGCTTACAAAGAGGATGTGAAAACCCATGTATATCCATTATCCTCTCTAAAATCCCATATACAAGCCGATTCACGTGGGAAATGCCAGCCAATGCAATTGTTATTCGTTCTATATGAATATCTGCGTACGTCTATTAATTATTCTGTTTTCCGTCAGTCAAGCTGCAACAGCTTGACAACGTAATATTTCAACTGCTACATAATTTTACATCGATTATCCTCCTAGGAATAAGTGACAATGACGTGCACCTCGTTCTCCTGGATAAATTCTGATTTTTGTAAAAACAAATCACTATGCTCTTTTATGTGTAAATGACCACTAGGTCAACTTCGTAAAGGAGGTTCACTATTCTACTTATCTGTATTCGTTTTATGAGTGTACTTGATTAAATTACGTAAAAGAACAAATATAATTTCTTCTAAAATAGCTGTTAATTAAATTAGTTAATGGAATATAAGGATTTATATTTCTAGTCAAATAGTTTAAAGGTTGATGCTGCGAACGCGACTAAAGCGCTTCCTGCATAACGAATTGCTATTTCATGGCCCTGTTATTAATAAGCGCGAAGTAGCATACAAAGGAGGAAGACCAGTCGGTTCGTAATTTGTGCACTTTCTTGTGTAGGTCGCCATCTGTGTAGCGCATTTTGTGGTGTTTCGTATCTATCAATCACTCAGTCACAGAGTCCCTGGAGTGAAGTCACCAATCCGGCATCAGGAGTTGTCTTTCTGAGCCCAAGAGTCATCCATCTCTCTACTCTAGACATTGTCCCTCTGACAGCTCCTTTCACTGGAAACCCATTTTATTTGCCGCTGGAGTTCCGAAAATTTACCCAAGTTTCTTACCTCCAGAGTTCCTTGCAAGGCTTTATTCGGTCGAAAGGTTAGATCTGCATTCCTTCACTTGAGTGCCAAGTTATACCCTGGTGGAGAAATGCTAGGAGATGTAAAAGCAGCAAAGTTTAAGTTAATCCACTTGAGAAGTGGGTTTTTTCATTCATGTAAGTTGAAAAATGAACTCATTGAACGCTCAATTAACTTCATACATTGCCTCAAATGAACATTCCTCCACTTGGGTAAATACTAGCCAAGAAATGTCAGAACACGTCAACTTATGCCTGATACTTTCTTAAGATTCTGTATTCGTGTTCTTCAGTCGCTGAATTGTCAACCAGATGATGCATTCTTCTAGAGAGACTTTCAAATCCTTTTGTGCATTACATTTTTCGAGCACATTTCAGTTTGTCGTCCTAAACTTCTCACCAGAGGTTTTTCAGTTGCTGCGATCTCAAGCTTTGGGATTCGTTAAATCACCAATACATCAACATAAAAAATGTATAGGGACACCAGAATCAAGAAAAACACCAAGTTAACCTTTGCTATATTGAATTACGTTAAAAGCATACGTCGAATTTTATATTCTTCCTGTATTTGAACTCTGTTTGGGTGCTTGTTTTTAAAATTGTATTACTTTTAGCTGAATACTTAGCTCAATTGTTCCTTGTATTAGTACAAAATGTTAACAACTGAGTTTGATATCGTCACTTCTGAGCTCTCCAAAAAGTGGCAGCGGGAGGTTTTGTTCTGGCATTGGAGATTTTTACAACTAAAATTTGGAAATGACGAGCCATCCCTTCAGAAACGTAAATGAAGCTTTGTTGAAGTCAGCTTTACTCAGATTTCTTCTTTGTGGAAATATGTTTCCTATAAGTTATTTTACTAAACAGTTTGCAACGTTGAAATTACCCAGATTAACCTCTTCCTGACACATTGAATTAAGTTTTAGCGTTGATAGTCTCTTCAAGAACTGAATGCTCTTTGAAAAGCATAAGAACGAACGTCCACATTCAGAAATACTCAAAAATCAAATACGTACTCTTACATATTGGTTCAAAATTCCATATATATCAAGAGATTTATTATTCTCTCATCTAAAATGATATTTTGATTCGTTGATAATGGTGACAGGTTCAAGAGGTCGTGCTCAAGACATACTGGAGCTAAGAGAGCTGAGCGTTATTTCGTCATAAACTTAAATGGTACTTGCAAAGTATCTTTCAACAGCGCATCTGTAATGTGTTTCTAATACTCTGCACGAACCACTTTGCTGATTTTATGTTTTACTCATTGTGGCAAATATGACATCTATTTGGTTGATAAATGTTCAAACTTGTAGGTGCTAGTCCCTCGACACCAACACGTTCCAGTCTTTCAGTGTTTTGACAAATGCCAAGTGCAGAAAATACCTTCAGAGCTGAGAGTTTATCCAAAAGGACAGGCAACTATCTTCCGTCAGATTTAAATATTACTTTCCCTGGATTAGGAAATTTACAATGTAGGGTCTTCTGAAGGCAACTCAGAGCGACTTCATCCCTGTAGATTTATGTCTTTATTTAAGTCTTGGATCTGCTACAAGCTTGCAGCTGTTACTGACATTCCGCTTGCACTTTTAATAATTTCCTGTGACGGGTGCAGTTTGAAGATTTAGGCCAAGAGTTTCGCTTCACGTGCAGAACGGGAGTAGGCAGTAACTGCGTGTTATACGTAACTTACTGAAGTGAAGGTTCCTCTTGTCGCATCATCAAGAAATTAGCCCAGGATCCAGTGTAAACTGAAAGAAAAAACAAACTCTCTTTAGAGTTTGGTTGAAGTTGAGGCCGCTTTCAGTGGTGCGTCTTTCAAAGTTTGTTAATCAAATAATACATTTTACATGCATGACATTATGTAAATACATGTCATATTAAATTTGATTGCAGAATTTAAGAATAAACATACAAACTAGAGCGATGTAAGCGAATATGATTCAAAAGGAATAGAGAATATTAAAAATTAAAATAGTGGATGACGTATTGAAGTTTCAGATGGATCTTGAGAAACTCTCTAAATTTTCACCTCAAGTTGGTGTCAGAGAAGGGATGATTTTAGAAATCATAAAACACTTCTCTCGTTTAGTTATTGGTAAATAAATCATTTACAAGATGCTGACATTTGGTGAAGAACAATAAAATAAATGTCATTGAATAAATTAATGTTGATTGTATTAACTGTCTAATTTTTTATGAATTTTATAAGTACAATATTTTTATATAGATATAATCAAAGTATTCAGGTCTAAGGAACTGGAACAATTTGCAGTACTTAATTTTAAAACCATGTTCAGGTGTCAGTAAAGAAGTTTGTTCCCTTAAGTGAGGAATATCTTACGAAAAACTCTCACGTAAATATAGAATAAAATATTATGCATTTATGAAAGAGTTTCTAAATGGATTGACCATAATACTTTCTTCCTATTTAATTATGAACTCCCGCTTTTGCCCCTGAGGATCGTGTTGTCATAAAGTCCCCAGCTTAAGTGAGCGATGCGATAAAAAGCAAATCTTGAAGTCAGGATTCAACGAAATGGTCAAATTGTCCCATACGAAAAGTTGCCCCGATAATCTCCATTTATTTATATGCAATCCAGTCTGTAAATATCGTGAAGAAATAAGAATTTTAATGAAGAATAATTTAATAGTTTCTAATTGTGAGTTTGTTTTTGTTTTTTATTTATTTTAGAAGTAATGAGCCCCCTTTTGGTTCATGGACTGAATTATCCGGAATTCCAACACAATCGATTTAAGAACTCAAAAGAACTTATTGAAGGGATTATTTAGCCAAAATAGCGAAACGTCAAGCTCGTTTTGAGTTTGGTCCAGAAAATTGAGCAATTTATTATTATTACTACTATTATTAATTATTATTATTATTATTATTATTATTATTATTATTATTATTATTATTATTATTATTATTATTATTATTATTATTATTATTATTATTATTATTATTATTATTATTATTATTATTCATTCTTCCACACTAGCCATGTGTAGGCGATAATTTGAATAGATAGCTTAGATTGAAAAATTCAATGCCATAGCCGGGATTTGAACCACGGATCTCTCGGTCTCTGTCCGGTTGCTCTAAACCATTGAGCTACTTGGCCAATATGCCAACATGACATTAAATTCAACAGCTGACTATTCTCCCCGGTAAACCACTAGGTGCTCTCATATACAATGAGATACGCGCCTTTTGTGGCGACGTACAATGCTGTAAGTACTTCATAGTTACCTCTAATAGGGAAAGTGATGGAAATTAATCGTTCTTCACACTGGCCGTGTGTAGGCGATAATTTGTATAGGTAGAGTAAGACTGAAAAATTCAATACCGTAGTCAGGGTTATTATTATTTGATAATGCAACAGGTAAAAATATTGTTACCGCAGGTTACATAGCAGTAGGTGCAGTTTAACGCGAAACACCTGCTAAAGACCGGCGATAAGGAATATACCGGCAGTTGGGCGCTCGACCGCCGGGAAATCAGAGACAACCGCCACCCGTAACGTCCTGTCATATTAGGGGATGGGAGAGTTTGCGACAAGCAGCTACAGCTCAAGCTAGCTGTCCGTCTGTCCGTCATTGCGACTCACTCCCTCTCACTCGGGCTGTCTGTCGGATCGATCAGTCTCAAAAGACGCCTTCTTCATTCGTTCGTTTGGGCTCTCGGGTCAGAAGACGTGCTGCCCGGGCGACAACGCTTGTCTTCAGACATCGCTCGATAAACTCATCTCCTGCCCGTCACACAATTATTGTTCGTCTTACTCTTCTTCATATTCGTAAACGATACCCCTTCTGGATCCAGAATGCCATCTTCAGTGATACTGCAATCCTTCTCGTTAATCACAGTAAATATCTCTAGGCTGAGTGAGACAAGTCCTTTATTGGTAAACCATCCGAAAGTCATGAGCAAAAATAAACTCTGAATTACAAGCGTGAAGTATGATCAGTCCAGAAAATACCTACATAAACTCTACGACTCGATGACGTCCAATTTTTCGAGGAGTAACTTCCTCTTATTGGCGAAAGTTTTCAAAGTACTTATGTGCGTAATTTTTACAAAACGAAAAGGATTACATGAATATTTGAAAAATAATTAATAGTTAATTATTTTTGTGTGACTCTTTTTAGTATTGCAACGAGAATACGAGGAGAGACTCTCTCTGGTGTAAGATATTCCAGAAAGTTAGTGCTTTCAGTTTCAAACCCTTTTCTGCCATGTACCTTTGAATATGTCCCATAACGCACAGTACTTGGTTGAAAAAACTCCAGAGTATGAATGTATTTGTCTTGAGTATACATTCCACGCCAGGTTACTGATGTTGCTTTTATCACTTCAATAGCTTCTCAAAACATGCTTTTGGATCAACTATTTGGCTGTGAATGCTGATTTTTCGAAGTCAATAAATAGGAATTACACTAATTCTGGGTAAATTACCATTCTCGAGTTTTGTGTTTTAAAATGAAAAATTTAATGACCCAGCAAAATTTAGTAATCATATAGCAATAGATGGAAAAGAATTGCTAAAATGTAACACAATTTTTTTCTTTATTTCGTGAAAACTTGGGGAGTATTTTGTGTAATCAGTTTACTAAACGCACAGGCGCTTCGAAATTTATATAGAGAAATTAAAACTGGGTGAAATTATCATGAAAAAAAAAAAAGTATTGTTTAAAACCTATACCTTAAGGAGGTCGATCTATTGACATCTTCTTGGAATATTTATAACCCCAGGGCAACTTCTAGAGAACCTGAGGTAACTTCATTGCTAAAATAAGATGCACTTCGACTGTTACGCTGGTTGTGGAATTAAGAAATGGTTATCATAAAACGATACATTCGTTGAAATTTCAATTTTACTGTTGTTTCATAGGGGGAAGTCATTAATTTGACGTACAAAAATGCAATAAGTTAAACTTTTACTGTTCCAAATATGTAAAACTTTTATCGTAGTGATTGAATTTTGTAAACATGTAACTACGATTTCCAGGAAGTCGCAGGTGAAGTGGAAGGATGAAAGTTTTGCCTACGTAATTGCAGCGGAACTTTTTTCCCAGAAGCGTCCAACTCCGCCCTCTCGTTTTTGCACGGCGTCGTCGGGGAAGAATGTTGTGAAGGTTCCATGTGAACTATGCAGGGCACTACCTCAACATTTGTTGGGGGATTCGGGGGAGACCGCCAGTGAAGAGGGGGTGGGAGGCGAGGAGGGGAATAAAAAAGTGCTAAGTCACGGTCTTCCGCACCAGGGAAGGACCTCTCGCGTGCCAGAGAGGACACTGCTTACCTTCTTTTGTTCCTTTAGAAACCGCTCAAGTGTTGCTTAAGTTGTGGAACATCTTTTTGTTTTTAGTTTCCACGTTTCTGGTGTTTCAGAAGAAGAAAGGCTGCGGGAATAGTCTAACGTTGGAAAGGTAAATACAAAAATAGCTTCCTCTTTCATGGTTTGTCTGCACCTGTTCCTATCTCCAACTTCCGACCGTCTTTTATTTGGTCTCCTGGATCTCTTCTCGTCGTTCACTTGTTGGCAATCCCACACACCTCCCACATTCTTTGTTCTTCTGACTTTTTCGTTTATTAAATTCTTTTCGTTTTTATTGACTTTGAATTTTTTCTCACTTTTTCTTAGCCCATTTTCATTCCTGATAGCAGCAGCGCCAATTTGTTGGGAGTTACTTTCTTCTTCATTTATTCCTCAGTAGGTTAGAACTGATAAAAGTTCGACATCCAAGGTTGTACGAAAATTATATAAATATAAAGCTTTGTACTTTTTCGGACACATTCGAGGATGCAAAGCTAAGATTTTCAAGAAATTCCTCCCCTCTTATATGTCTTCGCAGCCTAATTTTACTTTTTTTCCTCGAAAAAAAAAAAAGACCTGTTAACAATTGCAGAAAATGGCATGAAAAATATAAATTACACTTCGAATGTAAGGCAAAATAGAGCCTCTGTTTTTCCTGTAAAAGTCTACATTAATTAGAAAGCTTAGAAAATTATAATAGTTTTTCTATGACGTTAACATTTCCTGTTAGGCGTTTTTGTCGACAATAGGCAAATGAGTTAGTAAATCTAAACTCTTAAGGGATTGGTCGGTATGTATCTATAACGTTGCAAAAAGTTGAACTCATTCTCTACCCTTAAAAGTATTTCTTTCGTCATAACTTTTAGTGCTTATTTCTCTTCGCTGCGTTAATTTTTACTAATTACTTTGGAATTTTCATCAGGGACTCTTAAAATTATGATGAAGATTATGAGTCTAGGTAAACGTTACTGCTGCTGTGCATTCCAAGCTTTAGAAGTAATTTTTATTAATCAAAATACGAAAAAAGTAGAAGTTTATAGATTTTAGCTTTTTCGCAGTTAAATTATTTATTTAAATCACGTAATAAGTTTGTAGGAAATATATGTTTGGAAGTTAAATATGAAATTTGATTCCAAATGATGAAAACTACGCAGTAAATGTTTTTCTGCAGAGCAATAAGGAAGTATATTCTCACTCAAAAACTGCCTCCACGAAATAATCTGAAACCATTGACGTTTGTTATGAAATATTTCCAAACACCAAGATAGCAAGATCTGTGTTAGATATAATAGGACAAATAGGTTTACTCGCTCAGCCTATTGTTTATAACGATTACGGTATTACTTTTTTAATCATTTCAGTGTTTGTGATTGAGATAAAGAAATAAAATAAGAATTCGCTCTGAAATTATAATGGCAGTAAAATATATTAGTGAGAAAATACTGATATAAAGCATCTCCAAGTGAAGGTAAGTGGTTTTCAAATTTACAGTTGTGTGTAGGATTTATTTTATGTTTTCTGTTTTATATGTCGTTATTTTCAAATTTTCAATTTTTGTTATAAACGATTTACTGATCAATCTTCCAAATCAGACATCACCAATAATTCTACTGTAGATGGGGATATTAGTTACTCTTTTTACTGTATAGGGAATATACAAGTACTTGATATCTGTTGTATCTGACGTAGTTCAGCTCTTGCTCCAACATTCGATTACTGTACCTAATTATCAGTACTTTGCTAATATGAATGTATAAATAATTAAAATATCTCGTAAATAATTCTTTGACTGTCTGTTTTCTCAATTTAAATAATCGAACATCGACATTATTTATAACTAATTTCAATCACTTTTTCTTTCTTATGAATGGTAAAGTTTGTATGGCCAAATCTAAACCATTAACAAATGAACAGTATTTAACGTGCTATAAATTTTGATTCCAGATTGTAGAATATAATTACAAAATATTTACATTTGCCACAATTTGAGAAGGTCTACCTACAATATGAACTTTCAGAAAATAATTTATATAACAGAACGTGTATTAGTGGTTATTTATTATTATTATTATTATTATTATTATTATTATTATTATTATTATTATTATTATTATTATTATTATTATTATTATTATTATTATTATTATTATTATTATTATTATTATTATTATTATTATTATTATTATTATTATTATTATTATTATTATTATTATTATTATTATTATTATTACTATTATTATTAAATTTTTTCTTTAGTACTTATAATAAAATGTAATATTTTATTCACAGTGAAATTTGAAAGGGTGTTATGTATTTTAGTGTCTTGTTTATGGATTCTTCCTCCTTTAGGAATTTTAATTTTTCTATTAATTTACTATTCCTTAAAAAAAATTAAACATTAAAATAACAAACTGTATAATGTCGACAAGGTATTTTAACTGCAGCAAGGCTGAAAACCCCAAGCAGATTCGAACCTACAACCTCCTCCCCTTGTCCGTGTTTCTACGAACGTATATACGATAATTTGGACTGTAATTAATAGTTGGTTATCTAATAACAAAAGTACCTCATTAAAATGGGGAGATAGGATTGATGCTTAATTACCTTATGTTGAAATAATAGCATTAACAAAACCTAGTTATGGTTTTAGAACCAATGTATACATATCATTCCCCAGTAGTTGTATATTTGTGACTGATGATTTAACGTTATTAATATTTATTTGGGCTAAAACCGACACAGAAATTCCATGCATTTCATTACTTCCGTTGGCTATCCTACAAGATAAATGTAGATTTTGGAAAGCTATGAGACATGCAAGAAATAAAAAGGACTACCTTAAAATACTCATTTACTACAATCAATTTAAAAAAAAAGAAGATCTAGAAGACAATTTAATTAATTTTTAATATGTAAAACGGGCGAAGAATTAGTCATTTCCAGTTGTGTACCTTTTATATTGTTTTGGGCATTGCAATATTTTTCCATATTTTCAAAATTACGTTAGTTGCACTAGGCAGAGCTTTTTTCCTTCTCTCTCTCTCTCTCTCTCTCTCTCTCTCTCTCTCTCTCTCTCTCTCTCTCTCTCTCTCTCTCTCTCTCTCTCTCTCTTTTACATTCTCAGCGTTCTAATAATTGTAGGCAGAGAAAGCATTCCATTCCACTAAAAAATTGCATATCGAGTTTTTATTCGAAATATAGCTACTTTTGAGGTCTTTTTAAAATAATAAAAAGCATTTCAATGAAAGATCTACGGTCGTGTATGCGTGGTCTGAGTGTGAGTATCATATGAATACCAAAGCTTCCCCTTCCATTCCAAATTAGTTTTACGTACAAGCAACAATTTTCTTAATTTTTAATTTCCCCAAAAACGATTTTGATTTAAACATAGTTTAAGGTATTTGCATAACAAATAAAAAACTAGTACTTCTTGAATTTACTGTGAATAACCTATGATTTTCTGATCATTTTCAATTAATTTTGTATACTTTTGTATAACTGGTAAAGGTAAGAGGTGGACTAAAAATTACAAAATAAGTATTTAAAACAATTTAAGTCCAATAAATTAGTTTGTATCACAAATCGTATTTTCAAGGTATTCGTTATTATTTGTTTGAGTATTCAAATATTTCACAAATTTCTTGAAGTGCTCGAAGTCGTCATTCGCTTGTTTTTCGTAGTCAGCTAAGCGTAGGTATATTTCAAAGCCAGAAATAGCAACTGATTTGATTTCATCAGGTATCCTTCAGACTGCTGCATCTACAAATGCTCATTAAAAATATTTCAGCTAACGTCATCCTCAAGCGGTATGAAATATAAACGTTCTACGGATTGCATAAAAGTGCGCAGAAAAAGACATGTTATGTTTTTGTAATAGTGAAAATATGTTGAAATGTGATTTAAGTTTTCACGGAAATAAATTTTTAAACCAGGGAAAAGCTAAGCAGTGAAGTAAATTCAGAAAACCTACGTTGTTCAGAAGTTTCAAAGTACTTTTCGTTAGAAGATCAAATCCGAATTTCAGGCCCTGTTAAAAGTTATACATTAAATACCTGTTAGTTAATTTTAAAAATATCGCAGGCAAGAGTTCGAACAGATTACGAAATATAACAATACTCAAAATATTGAAAATTGAAAGTTATGAATTAGATAATGTTTCAAAACTTCACAATACATAAATATTCATTAAAATATTATGTTTCTGGATATTCAGAGGATGAATTTTTTTTAAGTAATGTAGAAATATTTTCTATGATGCATATTTTCAGGTTCGTTATTTTGTTGAAGCTACATGTTACCACCTACGTACGTCTCTTCCTAATCGGTTTTGTTTAGTTTATCAAAAGATTGCATTTTGGATGTGTATGCCTACTTCCGGTTCCTTAATGCTCTCCGTATTTTTATTACATTTCCAAACGACACTCAAAGGTTTTTCCAATTTTTGAAATTATTTCTGAATTACAATATTAAAATTATTTTGCTTGTGTGAATGTTTCCGTAGGTACGTAGTGTACGTATTTACATCGCATTTCTGTCCAAAAGTTAGCTGTAGAAGGGATCTCTTTGAATATTTCACTGTATGTACGTTCAGTAAACAAATGCTGGTATTTAGATAACAGTCCAAGGCAGTAAAGTCTCATTCAGTATGAATTCTGTGGCAATTATATCTAGCTCCTCATGATATTAGCTTAACATATTTATTTATGATTGTGCCGAATTCGTATGCTCCAAATGAGCACAATATTACCAATGGATGTTGATTCCCAAGCTGACTTTGAAAATTGAAAGTTAAACTAAAAAAGTGATTCATATGCACAGAGATTCACTAAACTCGTGATACTTTTTGTTAAGATACTGCTGAGATGTACATTAATTTTTTAAATTAAATCTTAAAAGGTGCCGCATATATGATTGTAAAATACGCGCTGAAATTCTAAATATACATTGTTTCCTCAATTTTATTACAAAATATACCTAATCCAAAAATAAACACCAAATAATTTATAGAGATAAAAAGGAGTAGCAAAAATAGGCTCTAATATATACCTTACCAATCCCTTTGTTCTCGTCTAAAATTTATCTAATTGGATTGATCAAAGCTTCGGCCGAAACACGTACAATTTCAAAGACATTCGATTTAGTTCATATTTTCCATCTGTTCATAGCATTCATTTACATGCTAGGAAAAATATTTTTAATTCACCAATCATCTGAAAATCAGTAGATATAAAAGGTGCATTCGGCGTAGGCAAAGTTCTAATGCCATAACGTTGTAATAGAAGACATATCCATCTACAGCGACTATCAATTTGTGTAAAATACGTAAGAGGAAAATATATTCCATGGTATTAATCAATTAAAATAATTATTTGCAAAATCAAATATAACGTTTAGTAATTTGTGGTAGCAGTTCGAATGAATGCAGTTCTGCAAAATGGGACGACCAATCCGGAAAGTAGAGTCCTAAGATAAAACCACAAATATACAATTTCTTTAGTTTCACTCCAAATTGATTTTGGACATGTATCTTGGTCATTTACGGCACACGAAATATCCAGACGTTTAAGTGAAATCTGAAAGAATATAAATTTACTTTTAGCATAACTCGGAAGCAAGAAGGAAACAAACAGTTTTGGAAGATTCGTGGTTTCTTATTTGGCAATACTTTGTACAAACACTAGCAAACATTTTTTTTCCCTTCTGGAGGCACAATTTTGACAAAGTTCCATTAGGAAGCTCGTTTCATACACTTAAGAGGTGTTTTAAGTTTATCAGTGAATGACATTTCGAATATAATTTGAAATAATGTACATCTTCAAAGAATTTGTCTTTTAAGTACGCTAAATGGTTATCTTCCTTTAACAAATAACTGCTTTGCATAAACTGATTTATATGAAATATCTTTTTCACTTCGTTTTGCCTTAATATAACATATGTATTATTTTTTCACAAAGTTAACGAAATATCACTTTTGGAGTGCAATGAAAAGGTAATGCTACACTTATAGAAATTCGTATTATTTTTGGGAAATTATACACATGGAAATTATCATTTGGAAAAATCTTAGGTCTGATAAAATATTTCTACATAGTTTTAAAATATTTAAAATGCAGGGCTGAACGTTAATGCTCACAACTTATTTCAAAAAATTATTATTTATATCATGTTTACCTTCATTTTATTATTTTTCCCACTTGAGAAATGTACTTATCTTAACGAACGCTACGTGGAGAAACGTCATAACAAATTTTATAGCAAAATAAATCTTGGAGGGTCACGTTTGCGTAAAGCTTGCCGTTGCCAATATTCTCGTTATTGAAGAGTGTTTTAAGATTAAAATTAAAGGCAATATACGTAAAAATAGAGCAAATGCGCCTTGATCACTGTGCCAGCACGAAAAATCCCGCTGCCAAGAAGATCCTGTGGTTTAAAATAACCTTTCATTATTACGAAGCGCATTCACCTGAAAACATTCAAGGTGCGCCGACATGCACAAAAAATGACGAATGATTTCTGCGGCTTTTACTGATCTGCCGCGGGTATCTGCGTAAAAAAGTAGTACAAGCTTTCTGATGATAGAATTTCGTGATTCGTTTTATATTGTATTGTAATTACGTCAAAGTGTTTCAGAATGTACACTGACTTTAACGACAACACAAGAAAAGTTCTTCACTGAAGTTGTATAAATTTGTGACAAAAAATGCATAGTTGTCTTTTGATTAACCTAAAATATTTTATGTGTGCAATGCACGGATGAAATAAAACATACAAAAGTTTAATAAGATGTCATCAGTCATTTTTGAAATATAATTTTTAATTAGCCACTTAAGATACCTACTATTAAAATTTTCACATATATTAAAATATTTATTAAATTTATTCCATTTCTTTTTAAACACCAACATCAGAAAATATTTGCTCAAACTTAAATTATTTTGAGTTTTTATATTCTAAAATTATTATTTATTATATAAGTTCTAATGAATATTAAGTTTTATCCATGATTTATATAAAATATTTAATTGAAATTAAAACACTTTACATCCTCTTTATAAACTGCTTAGTATTTTAGCAAATTAATATTTAATGCTCACCTGTAAATTTGAAGCAAGTGGGATAAAAGTTAGTAGTATGGAGAGCATTTCAAATTATGAAAAATACCGTGGAGCCAAAAAATGGTCAGCGAAAAATGAACTAGAGCGTAGAGCACTTTACGTGATCTAAATTGCTGTTTGAAGCAGTAAAATTACGCAGGCAGTAATGTAATGTAAAAAAACATAAATTACAGAACAAAAATGGGTCCTTTATCAATCTTTACGCTAATTTAAGCAAGAAAGTGAACTACAGTCAAAGAATTTACCAATACTTATCAATCAATAAAATAAATTGTGGAACACGTTTAAGGTAAAGTCTAAAAAAACCTTTTCTACACTTAATTAGGTATTTTTCTAAGAGAAATCTGCCCCAAAATTAAGTTCGTGCTTCAATGATATTTTTATAATTTTATATATAATACAAAATTTCAGATTACACTACGACCATATTTTACAATAATTTAGATGTAATTACAGCAAAGAAGTTTAGTTTACCTACGAATGTTCTTTAGTGTAGTGTTTCTCAAAGCCTTTTGAATCCAGTTCTCAGAGTTCAAGGTGTTGATAATGCTATATCTATATTCCAATATGTAATCAGGGAAAGATAATCAAGATTTACATCATGAGAAACAAAATATACTACATAGCTGCTAGAAAATATAACAACTATCTTTCTAATTTCTTTTATTACTATCTGTGTAAAGTTCCCAAAGTTTGGTTACAAGATACTCGTATTTTTCTACTCCTATGTGCCCAAAATTACCCTTTTAGTATTTGACTTTTACAATAACACCATTTTCATTGTGAGCATCATTCTTTGCCGACTATTTTCAGTTTTATTTTAAACGGATATTCAAAGCCATTAATCGTTTTTATAATTTTGTGTAGCAAGGAATACATAATATATTATGAATTTAAATATTTTAATGCTATACGTGAAGTTACACAAATGGTGGTTTAAAATAACAACACAATAACTGAAATGTACAATGCACAAATAAACACACAAGTGCAAAAGTTCTTTGTATTTTCATTTAGATTTTTTTTTCATATTTTTAGCAAGTCATACAATTTTTGGCAATTATTTTATAAATAATGCTTCATATCGTGGATTAAAAATTGAATTTCATATTTAAAATGGCTCCGTGATTTCAAAGGAGAATTCGAGGCAAATGGCAGGCATATTAGGTGGTGCAAAATATTAAATACACATCATCGACTCCCAAATGGCTAACATATCAAAAGAATAAATGCACAAATGCGTGAACAGAAGAACATGAACTCATTGGAATCATATTAAAAGTTAGCATTCTGCGGATAAGGACATTTTTGTAAAAGTGATATTTTATCTAATTTCCTTTATTTTCTTCTTATTTCATTTTTAACGACAAATGTTTAATCATTATTCTTAATTTCATTATAGCATATCAATTAATAAGAATATGGAGGCAAAAAACAAATGCGTCAATTAGTATACCAAATAAAATGTGACTGAGCTAAGTACAAGGAAACTGTCGCGTGTTGGACCTTAGAACATAGATATATTAGAGAAAAAGATGATCAGAACTATACTCAGATATTTATGGTAGTTATCCCACTTCAATTTCATGGATAGCGTCGATCCAAAACATTCAAGATACATCCTAAAATATTAGAAAAAAATTGATGTTAACATGTAAACATTGTCAAAATACTTTGTAATATGAAGACACTTCTTTATAATATTACCAAAGTGGCAATTTGTTTACATTTATTCGGCTGTTTTCGTTTTTGTCAACCATAATGAAGTTTTAACGCCTAGAAAATAAATCAGATAAAAGAAACTTTGTATTCCGGAATTACTTATGCCATAACCGATAAGTAATTCGATTCTATTGCAAAAGTTCTTCCAAAAATCGATAATCGGTTTGTAGCGCCATAAATTATCCAAGAAAGTGAATATAACTACATAGTAACATGCAGATCTCTGTGATGACTAAAATACACTTGAAATTTCCAAATTTTTGTTGATATACGAGTGTAACTATCGTATCCAGAATTATTGAAAAAAGTCTTCTTGAAAAATGTCCAAAAAACTTATATCAGTTAAGTAGGTTTCCAGTATTATACAAGAATATTATTTGGTACCTAAAAGGGTATAATCTAATTAATTCTAATTTATTTTCTTTGAGTGGTCTCCTCTGCTTCATTCCGTTTCTTTGTTGGCAGTTCATGCGCAACTTTGGCCGCTTGGCCAAAATATTGTTTGGCAGTAAATTCTTAGGGAATTACAAAAGAGGAATACATTGTCAGAAAAGGTTTGCTTGCACCTGAACTGGTGTCAGGTCGTAAAGAAACTCATTCAAGCTCCTTGAGAAAGATCTCGACTAAGGCGCATATCAATTGTTAACTTTTAATAATCTGTGGATGAATCTTTGGTTGAAGTTGGCAAACGTGTTTATCCTAACGCGTCTTCTTGTGTTATGGAGTACGACATGGAGGCTGTGTGCGGCACATAGACCTCGAACCATTGGCAAGAATGGGGACTTTGCCCCCGCCGTCTAGCTATTGTTGTTTTACACTGTAAAGATAAATTTATATAATAGCTAAAAATGTTTATAGAATTTGAAATTAGGGAATCATTTATGAAATATGACAGTTAAACCTCATAATTTCGCGAGTAGTAAAATTTCAACAATATTGATGATTTTATTCAAATTAGTTATGTGCGATCAGGAAATGCATCTAGAACACTGCGGTTTGATTACAAGATAACTATCGCATCCCAGGAAGGTATGATCATTCGATGATTTTGCTTCCACGATTCAATAAGTTTTACATTGTGAATATTGTTTATCATTTGTTTTCCGACTGTGGGAGATTAAAACTAATATGGCTTTCTAAAAATTTGGTCAAGTACCATAAATATAATTGATTTTTTTAAATAAAATATATGTTCTTCCACAGAATTTCTGTTCTAATTCTGTTCTAAATATTATTTTAATTACGCTGTCACTTGACAGGATCGCATTAGCGCCACCTGTGTGCCGGAATTTCGTTCTGGAGGAAATTTTTTGCATGTAATTAAATCATGGGGCTTTTGCTTAAATGCACGCTTAAAATCCATTGGTCTAGGTTTCATTTGAACTCGTGAGCTTAGGATGCGGAAGCCAGGTCTAAACAACTGAGCTACTCAGACCGAAGAGTGATGTACCAGTTCTCTTTCAAGAAGAACTTGAGTAGAAATTACTTCCATTATGTACCTTTTGTAATAGGTATGATTATTTATAAAGATTTTATTTTTGATTTATCATAAGCATCGCATAAGATTTGATTGTTGTCCGTTAATTTCAAATGTCTGTGCAGTGCATTACATTTAAATACTTATTTTAATGACTGCCCCCTGAACTGATATTGAAGGAATTCATGTAATTTTCCTTGGTGCAAATAATAATGTTCAAATCCCACAGTAATTACAGTAAAACCTCTCTAAAACGTAACGTGATCATTCCGGAATTTATATTCCGTTGTGTGATACACAGGGTTGTGTTTGAATACAAAGAAATTACTAAATAGTCACACAGGCGAAGGAATAACGTAGAATGAAGTGTAAGTAATAAGCTGAAATGTATTATGTACTGTATTTTCAACTTTCATACAGTAATTGCTGCCTAGTTTCTCTGTTTTCAATTTTCCCTTTCCAATCTGCAACTGTCGGCATATCAACATCAGTTGCTTCACCACACACGCTTCAAAACAATGCAATGGCGATGTTTGAAACTGCCGAGGCATCCGTTGGAGGCTCTGAAATTGTCTTTACCTAATTTTGTTGTAAAGCTTGAGTCTGAAGCAATGTCTCCAGAAATAGGAATTACTTTAGCGCGCGCAACAACAAACCACTCGAACACAGCACGATTTATCTCGTCATATTGTGTAGATTTTGTAATGCAGTTTCCATGCTCTGCTGTTTCCTTTAATCACTCATTTTTTTTCTTTCGAAAACTCATAAATCTGAATTTTCTCGATTTTAAACAATAGTTAATTCTTTAGCTGTATCTTTGCTCTTTTCGTGTTCTTCAATAACGACCTTAAATTTTTTTTCCTCCAGTGATAATGTCTTATGTTTAGAACTCATTTCACAAAGTCTCTGCACACAAACTATGATTTTAAAAAATTACTAAAGTTCACAGTTTTCTTTCACTCGTACTTGATCACTTGTAAGAACGAAACTGAGAATGAACACACTACAAAACAGTTGTGCCCTTAGCATGTGTGTTGGAAGAGAGTTGAGAAAGCTAATGACTTGTTTTTCCTTTTCCTCGAAGGAATACAGTTTATTACTCCATGGTTCAGGAACTTTGGTGCAATATTGCACTTTTTAAAATACGTACCTTGTAACCCATTACACATAAAGTAATCTCTTTTAATCAGGTTACTTACGCAAACGGTTCCGCGTTAGGCAGTTTTCGGGCTTAGAGTAGAATTTTACATGGTAAATAGCTCCTTTACGAAATTTATTTTCCATTTTTTCATGTTTCCGGCATATAAGGGTCTTTTTTATGCAGTTTTACTGTAATTGTTTTGTATGGGTAATGCAAGAGCTTCTTATTCTTCTTTATCTTTTTCTACAACTTCACGTTTCCGCCTCCAGCTTATTTTGGCTCCAAATTACTAATAACATAGCTTTTGGTCTACGTGGCTTTCTCTTACTTTGGCTTATAATTTAAAACTACTTCGGGAATTTGGCATTTTCTCCAAGTATAATTTTCATTTTTTTTTTTTTTTTTTTTACATGTCTTATGTTTGTTAATTCTTCACGTATACTTGTGTTCGTCTTTCTATCCAGTTTTGTATATCCTATTGTACTCATTTTTATCGTCTCATGAGCTCAATAGCATATTTAAGTCTTATTGGCCCCGAAGATTTATAGCTGGCTTTGCTTTTCGTTGGAACTTGGCAGTAGTAACGCAGGGTGGTTGCAAAGCCCCACATCGTAGACTTACTTGAAACTCGAATATTGTAACGCGCTTAAGTACTCTCCACTGTCAAAGTGTTAATAAGAATACAAATCTGATGTACTGCATTCATATGACTTTCTGTACTCATTCTACTACTAGCTACCCCCGTTAATTCGCAAATAAGTATTAAACATTCGTTATAGGTAAATCAGAGGGGTTGGTAAGCAGTCAGAGTTTTAAAAGGTGAATCTTTAGCTCCTGGAATTCTTTGCATAATCACGATAATAAAACGATAAGTGTCTTGACACTTAAAAAACGTGTCTAAAAGTATTTGAAAATTCAGTGAGCTTAATAAAGAATATTTAGAAATGGTTAACGCCACAAAAATTATTTATGCTCTTCTACATCTACACTTGTAAACTTTTGTATAACTTGAGTTTTAAAAATTATACTAAAGTAGTTCAGAAAGATGATAGCACCATAAAATATTGTTTCAAATTACAATAGTATTTAACCGACTTCTCAAGTTTTAGTTATGCTGTTCAGAACATACATACACATAGATCTTTCTTAGCTAGAGTCAACATAAAAAATTCAATGCCATGGCCGGGGTTTCAACCACGGATCTCCTGGTTTCCGTCCAGTCGCTCTAACCCATTGAGCTACAATGGTCAACGTGCCGTCCTGACACTAAATTATCCATTTGGTTCGTATATTTCCCCGGTAGACCACTATATATGGCTAGTGTGAAGAAACTATTAATTTCCATCAATTAACTAAAATAGATCTTTCTCTTTATTCAGCGAGCTTCAACACGCATATTTCCGTTGAAACCTGTATATCGTATTTTTAGAAGCAATGCAATACGTATTTCCTTTACTTACCACGGGAAGTACTTTTATAATTATTCTTTTGGAGCAAAAAATCTGAGCTTATAGACTGTGATGGACCACCTCACATCCGAAGCGCCACAGCTAAATCTGGCTGCCTCTTGCAATGCGGATATACGTCAGACTGCATTCTCATCATATGCATTCTTTATACCAATGCTAATGTGACTTCACTAACAACTTCTGCAGACAGAAACGAGATCACTAGATCCTAGTTTCGTTTCAACGAATCAATGGACAGGTCCATCTGGTACCCCGCTTCCACTTGTGCCCAGTAGCACACAAACACATTCTACCGAGACTTCCTGACGTCTGCAACTATTATTATTATTATTATTATTATTATTATTATTATTATTATTATTATTATTATTATTATTATTATTATTATTATTATTATTATTATTATTATTATTATTATTATTATTATTATTATTATTATTATTATTATTATTATTATTATTATTATTATTATTATTATTATTATTATTATTATTATTATTATTATTATTATTATTATTATTATTATTATTATTATTATTATTATTATTATTATTATTATTATTATTATTATTATTATTATTATTATTATTATTATTATTATTATTATTATTATTATTATTATTATTATTATTATTATTATTATTATTATTATTATTATTATTATTATTATTATTATTTTTATTATTATTATTATTATTATTATTATTATTATTATTATTATTATTATTATTATTATTATTATTATTATTATTATTATTATTATTATTATTATTATTATTATTATTATTATTATTATTATTATTATTATTATTATTATTATTATTATTATTATTATTATTATTATTATTATTATTATTATTATTAATCATTATTGATGCGTTGTGTGTATGTTCAGGCATTTATTTTCTGTTCTGCAGCAGCTACAAACTACATTGTTTATTTCTTCTATTATGTAGCTATATTTTGAGCATACATGTTTATTGCTCAAGTGGTCTCCCAGTACAAATAAAATAAGTCTCATTTAAGTTATTTTCAATATATTTTTTGGTCCCTAATCGACATATAACGAAGGTACTCGTAACCTATAAGTTTTAAAACCACCTTCTGACTCATTGGTTTTTTTTATTGATATTTTCGAAATTAATTTTATTTAATTATATTTTAATAATGACTTCTGTAGTTCAATCTTCTAAGAGAGAGCTAAACATTGCTAACTTAAGCCCTATTATTAGGTTTCGGAAAAACATTTATCCGTGTATTCACGTGTTACATTTTGATGTTATACAATTCGACCAAATTCCAAAAAAAAGATAGCATTGTTTTTGAGGATTGCTTTTTAAGGTTAACATATGATGATTTTCAAACCAAATTCCTGATTTACTTGCTTGGTCTAATTAAAATTGCTTTGGGATTTGTAGATTTCCATTGTTTGAGATTGGATTGGTATATTCCGTACACTAATTATTCAGGAGTAATTGAACACTTATTTTAATCTTAAATTAATTCTGAATATATCTGCTAATTGGCTATTTACTTTTATAGCTATATAGCTTATTTTCGTATGATTTCATATCATATTTTCAGAAAGTTCAACAATTAGGCCAGGTGTATTGCTGTTGTTTGTAGCTTCATAAATTCATTTCATTGAGACGATGTTGTTCTAATTCATTTCTCTAAGGAAATTAACGTTATGTACCTTTAGGAATTCTATTGCCAGTATTGTGGAGTGAGTGGGAGGAAAGCGGTTCTTGCAGCACGTTTGCTTACAAGTTCTCCAGCGTAAAAACGTATTCTTCTAAAATATTCTTACTTGCTCCAAAACTATGTAAGATATAATATATACTTTGTGTTTTCCGATTTATATTCTTTTAGGGAGACTGGGTAATCCCGACCACTAAGACATTCAATCATGGGGAATATTAGACTCGAAAATGCTAACAAGATATTCCGAAATTATGCCTATGGTGTATGTATCAACCAGAATAATATTTCAGATACGTTAATAGGCTGAGAAATTAATTTTTAAAAATGCAACAGTGTTCAGATTTCATGGTTAATGGTGAGGATTTTGGATAAATATTATTTAAATTAGCATAAAAATGGTATCTGTTTATTTAAGAAAAGAATCAAAACATTGTGATATATCTGTAAAATAATAAATTATTATAACTCCAGTAGACATTTGATGAACGTGTACAAAACTACCTTTACGTCTCAGCTTTATTTTCCCAGAAACTGCAATCTTTGTGAGTCATTTCTTCTACAATTCTTGGCTCAAATTTGCCACACATACAATAATAATGTTCAGAATCCTTTCAAATCAGTTCAAAATAATGTCAGGTTGGGTGGCTAGGTTGGTTAAGCGTTAGCTTTACTGATCTCAAGATCAAGGGTTCAAACTGGTCCAGGCTCATGGTTTTTGAGACAGCCCCAAGCAGTAGACTTACTACAGGCATGCAAGAGAACTCAGACGTACTGGTCATTTATGCACAACGGCGACGCTGATAAGATCCTGGTAATATTTATCTTAATATCTTCATTAATATCATTGTACATATCTGCTATGTATTCTCCTCTGAAGGTTCGAAGCTGGTTTCGTTCCAGCAAGATGGTTTACAATTATGTTTGCCCTCTTCAATTTCTCTCCTTTTGTAGGTTGTTTTGGGAAGCAACTTTTCGGTTTTCTACTGCCCTTTCCGTTTCTTTTCCAGTACGTTTACATTCATGGAAGACCTGTCAGATGTCAATGGTGTTTTGGCTTCCTTGTGTTTTTATACTTAGATGTTACTTAAGGTCTGGAATGGGCATTAATTCCGGCTGTTGTTTATTGCTGAATAAAGTGAGGAATTAAGGCGCACTGCTTCAAAAATATTTACCCAGTTTTACAACATCCAAGCATATGGGGCGATGCCGAACAAATCGTTCACCACCTCCAAGAACCAACTAAACGTTGTACTTGGAGGCAAATTAAACGTTTAAAATGAAGAATCACGAACTCATGATCAAAGCACAATTTGAAGAACAACTTACTCTTGCAGGAAACAAACAACTGAGAGTTGATTAATTCGCAACTGCGATACTTTCTTGTAGCAGAATTAGTTTGGAGAGTTGAAGTTAAACGTAGCAGCAGTAGTTGGGTTCGTGTAACTCGACACTTGGTGACATTACTGCGTCACTTGCGGCCCCAATCAATCAAGCCATTACTTATCACCTCCCCGCCGTCCGACGTTTGACCCCTCCGTTCCACCTTGCGTCGACAAACACTGTCAAGTGAATGTGTGTGTATATACACATGGAACCTGCTCATGAGGCAATGCCCCCCTCCAACTTTACGCGCCTTACCAACCTTGGTTACATTGCGTGATGACAGGCAATTGTTGCGTTGGCGTGCTTGCTTTTCTAGGGCAAATATTGTGATCCCAACAGAAAAAGGAACATCGATTAGTATCACATTTAAGGATGAATAATTATTTTAGCTAAACAAGAGAGAATGGAAAACACAGTCAAGGTAGTTTGAACCTAAAAAATGAACTGTGGAAATCTAAAACTATGCATTTGTCTTTTAATAGCTTTGCATTTACTTAGAACACATACACACAAAATCTAAATGAAATGTGTCAAAGCGTTATTAAGTCATTTCTTTATTAATAATTTATTTTTTTGACATGGCAATATGAAATGGTCCTTGGACTCCAAAGTTTACTGTAGGCACGTCTAATATTTTAATTCGAGTTTAATATACAAATACAAAGGAGAGGTTGGACAGCCATTTCTTTATTTTAATTATTTTAGGATAGAAAAATTGTGTTAACGTTATACTGCATTTTTTCATTTTCTTTCAGTATGAGTTGTGAGAGAAATCAGTTAAACTGTGACGCTATTCTGAAAATTTCATTCTGCTAGCTATTAAACTTTGGTCCACTCTAAGTAGAAAAAGAAAATGCTTCAGAAAGAAATTGGGAAAATAAACTTTAAACTCATTATAGTACTTTACCTAAATATTACAGGAGCAATTAAATATCTGTTTATAACTTCAAAATTCTTTATATTGTAACTAAAAGATGAACATTTAAAATGAAAATATTCTCAATTTAACAAATGTCGGCTCTTCATTGGCTAAAAATTATCTAGTAATCTATAATAACCTGTAAACGAAAATTATATAGCAATTTTAACCATCCTTGCTTAGTTAACTAAACATGTGTAACAGGCTACGCGCCACATAAGGATGTCATTCATTTTGGAAAATGATGTAGCAATAAAATATACCACTTTACGTGTTCTGGCCTTTTTCCAAATTATTTCGTGTTAAGAAAATTATTTTACATTCATTTAGGGGAACAAATGTATTTAATGTCGTGCTGACAATGTCACTGAAAGGATTTAAATTGGGGGAGAAATACAGTTTGAAGTAAACCATACATCGGGAATACAAAAATACATTGATAGTTCCTGACTTTGAAACTTTTACTTTTTCATATCAAAACCCGCTATTTCAGGCGAAATCGATTCCTTTAAGGAAAGAGTAAATAATTTATGTGTCTAAACTAATTTTGCCTTGTTCTTTCTATGTGTTAACTCTTTATTGGACTGATAGCACATTTGAAAGTGGAGTCAAACGTTTTCTATAATGCCGGATTGTGATATCTTTTCAGTAAAAATTGGCTGAAGTATTTTCTATGAAACTTGGTATATAAGATATTTTAGGTCTACTTAGATAAAACTTGAATTTCTTTCTGGAATCAAATGGGCTGAAATAGGACATGAAATAAATATTTAAAATATATTTTTGCTTAGATTTGTGACAAAAAGTTACATACGAAAATAAGCATAATTTTTCAGTTACAATATTTTAATTAAGATGATCATTTAAGAGATTATATTCTTTTTCGTTATCCTACTCGTACAAGAGCTGAAATTCTATAAACCCAAAGTGTAAATTTTTTATATAGGTAAAAACGGTACATCTGATAAGCAGCAGATCCAAGTTTCTGCCTGCTATGAATCTTTTATTTAAATGTAACCTATTAATCCCGCAATGAAACCAACTGTTATCACCGATTTTCAAAACATTGCGTAACGGTTTCGTTGCATATAGAGGGGTAAGAGGGAGAAGAAATAAGAGTTCTAGGCGCGCGAGATGAAGAGGAAGCTGGAAGAAAGGAATCTCTGGAAGTGACGAAGCTACAGGCTCTGCTAATTTTCAGTAATGTCTTATCATTTGTTAAGTACATCAATCGTTGTGAATGGAGCACTTAAGGAACTTTCATGATTTATAGAATATTAGTTTGTCTAATGGGTAATGTCGGTTTTTTTTTATTTTGGTGCTTTGGAAAATTTATTGGGTTTCTTGGTTTGGCAATGCTATTTACAGGATGCCATGGCTAGATCTTCATGCATTGCCAGCATGTATCAGTCTTAAGTTGTTAATAAACAATAAGAAATTGGAGATAACTAAGATTGAAAAGTTCTTAAAAAACAGTACTGGAAGAATATGAGCAGCTCGAAGAATATGAGGTACAAGGAGGTGTTGTTAGCGTGTGGCACTACGATGGTTCCAACGTTTTAACAATGGAGGCGAAAGCACTAAACATTTACCACGTTCTGGAAGACGTAAGTATGGAATACTAAGGACACACGCCAAGTTTTGCGAAAATATCCGCGAAAAGTACCTTTGGGCCTTCAGAAGAACTTGGTTCATCAAAAGATGCCACATTAAGACCCTTGGAAAGCCATTCAGAAGCTGCAGATCTGCACTTCATGAACTGATCCTTCAACAGGCTGAACGAGGGTAGAATCCGTCGTCAGCTTATCCGTAATCACATGGATGATAGATTTGTCAAGAGAATTGTCACTTGTAATGAAAAATGGGTATACTACCGAAACCTGATGCCTCGAAACAGTCGCTTGATCTCCACCAACCTCCCAAAATCATCGTTAAAACAAATCAGTTTGGTCGCAAAGTAATGTTGTATGTCTGGTCGTTGAGATGCAGACCTTTATCCTCAACAACTGGAACGAGTTCATGAAATGTTGAGACAAGACACCCAAAATTATTTAACCGAAATAAGAGTTTTGTTTCAACTTGACAAAGCAACATCCCATACTGCACGAACAACTATGGAAAATATTCCTGAATTGGAAGGAATCGATCTGCCATCACACGTAACACACGGCACTGATCTCGCACCAACAGATTACATCTTGTTCGATCCATGGCCCATTTTCTACGTGGAGGAAGACATTTCGAGAACATTGAGGCAGTTCAAGTGGGTGTCACAGAATCCTTCCCATCAAAAATCAGAGGCTGGTACCATCGTGGGATAATAAACCTACTGAAGGATGGCTCAAGACCATAGAATTTAAAATTTGTTAATTGCTTGTGAGACCACATTTGAAATAATTGTTAAAAAAGACATCACTTTTGACACAGTATCTGTATATTTATTTTATATGCATAGAGTAAGTATATTATACAATGTCGTTACTGTGTAACTTTTATTTAACATTTCTAAAGTATGCGTTCCTCGCAACATTACTTTCTTCCTCTCGTATCGGTAGCTCATTACGTAAAGGAATTTCAAAATATAAATAAGTTATTTTACAGTAAATTACGAGGGCTGTTCAATAAAGAATGATCACATTTTTTTTGACAACGTACCTTTACTCATCCTCATAATTTTGATGGTTCTTCTCAAAATAGTCTCCCCTGAATGCGATGCACTTGTCCCAGCGTTTCTGCCAGTCTTCAAAGACATGCTGGAAACCATTTTTGAGGAATCCTTCAAAATCGCCTCCGCAGCCTTCACCACTGCTTCTGGTGATGGATAGTGCCTCCCACGAAGGCGTTTCTTCAAGTTAGGGAATAGAAAAAAGTCACTTGGGGCTAAATCCTGACTATAGGGAGGGTGAGGGATGTACTTCACGTTGATTTTTGCAAGATATCCAGCAACAACATTGGCAATATGCGGCCGCGCATTATCGTGCTGCAGCATCCAGCCTGCTTCATAGAAATGTGGTTCTTTACGCCTGATATGGACTTGCAATGTTTTCAGGACATCCCTGTAGTATTGTCCAGTTACTGATGTGTGTGCAGGTACAACATGCTGATAAACCATTCCATGAATATCAAAGAATGAGATGACCATAACTTTCCCAGCAGAAGCAACCACTTTTGCTCTTTTTGGGGGTTGTGATGAAGGAGATTTCCACACTGAGCTTTGCTTTTTGCTCTCAGGATCAAAATGATGTAGCCAAGTTTCATCAGCAGTGATTACGTTTGAATGAAGTTCCGGATCTTCCTCTAACATCAACTTTAACTGCATGTTACCTCCATTACAGCGGTAGGCGATACTGAACATGTCTGAACTTGTCTGGTTCTCACAGGCGGGAACCAGGAGTACCAACAATGAAACTACTACGGCGTGTTTGTTTCACATTAAGCTAACAGAATATAATAAGATTGAATTTTAGTGCCCTCGTAAATATTAATTGATGTGCATTGATGTTGGAAATGTTCCACAAATAGATTTGAAAGGCATTTGATCGTCATTGCACCAATTTTATTTATTCGCCGTCCGATAAAAGAACTCCAAAACTGTTGTGTTTATTGAACGAAGGGCATCTTTGAAGTATCAATATATTTGGCTTGCTGTATATTTTGATAGTAGGTACTACGCGAATTTTTTTTTTTTTTTTTTACTTTATAGAACATATTATTAGGCACCTATTATATGTATGCCTGCTTGTCTCTGTCAAAAGACGAAATGTAGGTAAATGTTATACATTTCGTATTTTTTGATACCGATAATTTTAGGCTGCAAGGTGAAGATTTCAAAATGAATTTTCTGGAATATGGAAGGAAAGGTTTATTCTTTATATCTTCAAAAATGTTCCCAATGTATTTAATTAACTATATTTTAGATACTATACGAAAAGTCTGTGAAATTTTCTTCACACTGATTACATTTTCTATAATTTTGCATAAATGAGAAATATATGTGTACAGAACTTACCCCCGGAATACTTATCCCAGAAGTAATTAAAATACACTACTTCTGTCAAATAAAAACATTCTAAACGCTAGTTGCTTTCGAAATCTTACACATGTATATTTACATTTTCTTAATTGCATCTTCTGACGAACACATCTTCTATATTTCATTTTCGTCGGAAGAGCTCGTTTGCACTTCTAAACATTTGAATGCTGTTTCCACAAGTTTTATGCAAGTAGGCGTTTATGGCTTAGTTCGAGATCGCTTCAGCACGATTTTTTTTTGTGAATGACGTAACGTCACAGAAGAAATACTGTTTAAATGATTTCTATAAAATGTCACTGTTCAATGTGAATTTGTGATGAATAGAGAATTTCGTATAGGTTTCACGTCAAATTTAAACTGATTTTCATTTTGTTCTCTATTGATTGTAATTCTATTTATAATATGAGGTACGTCCAGAAAGTAAGTTCTGTTTGGTAATACAATTAAATTGTGTACAGATACAGAAAAATTATTTATTGCACAAAATTCTACAACTCTTAAACTACTTTTCCACATAACTGCAGAAATTTTGCAGACATTTGTCATAGCGAGGCAGAAATTTTTGTATACCTTCTTCGTAGAAGTTTGCCGCCTGTGTCTTCAACCAGTGGAAACATTTTCTTTCAGCTCTTCATCATTTTTGAAGTTTTGACCCCCAAGGAAAGATTTGAGATGCAAAAGCAGATGAAAGTCGCTAGGAGCGAGGTCAGGGCTGGTCAAACACGTCCCAGCCAAATCCCTGTAGGATGTTTTTCGTCTCATTTGCAGTGTGTGGTCGTGCGTTGTCGTGAAGAAACGCAACACCTTTTGACATCGCAAATTTGCCGATAAATTTCAATTGGTTTCATTTTCCTAGCATTCAGAAAACGAATCACAGATCTGATTTCACAAGCGGCGGGATTTTCAATCAACACGGACATTGTAAGCAAGCACAAGAAAGCGTACGTAGCTGACAGCGATCTCACAGTGGCGCACGTTTCTTCTCCTTGATACAGAGCGTGTACCGCGCATATGCGGAACTGCGATCGCAGCGCTGCAGCGGAGATAAATTGAAACAGAACTTTTGGACGCCTGTATTTGGTTTAGTTGTTTTGAAAATTATGCTGTATTTCTAAGTGAACATTTTAAATTGGAAAACTCTGTTCTTTTTAGTTAAAATAATGTCTATTTCTTTTGGTGAAGAGTTTACAAAAACATTGGTAAATGAAGATTTATGACACTGAGTTTTTTCTATACTTGGATACTATGCAACAGCAACTACATATTATAAATAAATTATCCTCAAGTAAGTGCAGCAATTATTTTATTTCGGATTAAAAGGTCCTGTTGGAGATCCCACTGACAGTCAAATCAGAGGTGTATGTTTAGTACCAGAACGACAATGCTTTGACGGTTAGCAAAGGATGGACAGCATACCATTTTTCAATCTTATTTAGCTTTACGTAAACTAATAGTGCGCATTCAAAATTTAAAATAGTTCTCAGTGTATGTTGATATACATTTATAAACAGAAAAAAGGCATCTTCTGCGGTTCATAATTCAACGTGTGAACATGTAGATCTTAAGAAGTCGCTGTAAATCTTCGTCATCGGACATTGCAGTAGTGGTAAACATACACATGTAGAAGCTTAACTGCCAGCAAATGCACTGTCTCTTTTCCTTCTCTTTGTATCTACTACCATTCTGAAGACTGTGTGTTTAAAACGGAGGTGCGAGAACGAAAATGCCCGCCCACATAGAGGTGTTCCCACAAAAGATAAATGGTGCGTGTTCAACAAAGGCTAGGCCCGACCATCTGCTCTCTCATATTTTATACCCGAATTCTGCACATTTGATAGTTTAATTTAAGCCGATGTTGTGGGCATTTCTAAACGTACTTCTTAATCTGAAAATTTTCGAATTTTTTATTTGTTTTGATTTTTTAACGAACTTTTAACGTTCACAGCAAAAGTGCTGTAGTTGAAGAAGCTTTCTTATCAGAAAGTAATTATTTATTTTGAAAATGTAAGCTACAGCTTCTCATTTTGTTCCGGCTTTCTGAATCATCCATGCGTGACTTTCTCAGGACAGAACCTTGCATTCCTCGTTCTGTAATCTCCTAGGTTCGTTTTGCTGGCTCTAACATACATGTTGTGCATTCAGATAAACAATATCGGCGAAACAAGCGTTAAACTTTCTACATGCGATGTAAAACTCTTGGCGATAGTCGCGACTGAAAATGAAGACATTAAACTCGCACGTTACGGTTACAAATGCGACCATATCACATTCTCAGTTCCGCATTCTTGTGAAAACATATTATTTATGAGCTCTAATAAGGAATGTAATAAATTTGAATTAACCATGACAGTGAATACGGTTAAGGTCTTGCTTCTTGAAAGGACCTTCTGATTGTGGTATCGTTATACTCTTGTCCCTGAAAAATAATGCTATCAGCGTTAAAGAGCAAAGAAACAAAGCTCTATAGAAACTACAGAGAGTGTAAAGGCAACAAAAATAAAATTATAGAAACATTGTATGTGCAATATTTGGAAAATGCCTGCTGCTGCGTAAAAAAGACAAATATTGAATTTTAATGGGCTTACATTTTTCCTGCAATTCTTTTTGTGTCCTTTTGTGATTTTGAAGTTAAATTAATTATACAATATTTATACAAAGCGATAATTTGAGGTTCTTTACAATTAGACAAAAGTAAGTATAAGCTTATAAATTATACAAAAACTAAGTCAATATGATGTGAACTTAAAGAAAGTTCAAAATATAATTTGTTTAGTGATGCAAATGCTTATTTAATCAACATCGTTAGAAAAATTTCCAGAAAAAAAATTAACGAATGTCTAATAGATACTTTGATGTGGTGGATTTTCTTAAAAACCTAATATCGCCTTCTTGAAGTATGCTGCAAGTTGGTATTGTTCTGATATTTTTGAGTTATGCTGTTTAGCAGACCTTTATGTAAACCTTTTCCCAAAAGTGTCGTTTCTTTGTCTCAAAATGCCTATTTTCGTTCAAATTTTGGCAATTGAAATTTTGGATGGCATTCAGTAACTACTCACCTAGAGAAAACAATAAATTTTTTTTCTTGTTCCATTTATACGCCGCCTTTAACTGCTATGATCATATCGGCGACCGTTCTCTTGTGGAATATACTGAAGGTGTTAACTCGTTATCTTTGGTTTTTAATCGTTAGATCACGCACACATTCACACTCTCTTTTTCATACTTCCAGACTCTGGGGAAGATGGGGAATTATCTTGGTCGGAGAAAAATCCCCACCCCCACCGCCGGGAATCGAACCCGGGACCCCTAGCACGGTAGGCAGGTGCTCTACCGACTGAGCTATACGAGGCCAGTCAAAACAATAAGTTATAGCGTAAATTATAATTCAGTTTTTACACATATACCATTCTTATCAAGTTACTAGAAAATCGTCATATTTCTGTCATAAACATTGGTGTTCTTGCGTTGTGCGTGGCAGGTAAATGAGAGTAAAGTTCTTTGTGTGTTTGAGAAAATGGTGTTTTGTCTGTAAGTTCTGAAGAAGTAGCTTAGGAAAAAGAGCGGCAATCATAATTAATCTGGAAAATTATATTTAACTTTGAAGCGTGACTGTGGATTATATCTCGGCATCATATGCATAAAGGATGTTGCGCAGGTTGCATTTTCGTTAAGATTTTCGTGTGTATGAGTGCAATTCTGATTTAGTGAAATGGCAAAACTTTGACATTTTTACTCTGAAGATGCTGTGCATAAGTTCAAAAAATAAATGTATTTAAAATTGCGTTCTTTGAATATGCTAACCTCTAATTGGTTCCCAAAACACACAAATGGTTTGTCTCAAGCTGTGTAATCTTCGTTAAGCAATTAAAAAGGAGTTGATTAAAAAAACAGACATCTAATTATTCAAATGCTATGGATACCTCTTCATCTACTTCTAAATTTCTTAGCGTCATCTAAGGAGAACACTGAGGTAAAAGCCCAAGTCAAGGAACTACAGGCTCAAGTTATTATTACATTTAACATCTAATCAACAGCTTTAGAGAAAAGAACTGAAAATTTTAAAAATTATGGCTAAAGCCAGCGAATCTTATGAAATTAGTATCGTTTGGCAAAAGCTTTCAGAAAATAACCAAAATGGATTTTATCTTTTGAGTTAAACTGTGAAAATGCTGCTGAAAATAATTCGTAAACGCATTCTTCAGATATTTTGACACTTGGTAATGCATGAGATGTATGCAGTAGATGTTAGGTTCAGATTTGACCTAGGATATAGTTTTGGTCAAGCGATGTTATTTATATATAATTAAATGTTCATATTACGAGTGCCTACGTGCAATAACATTCACCTAAACTGATATTTTTGTGGTTGCAGAGGAATTGTCGATAAAGTTTAATTGTGATTGTAAGATTTTGCCTGGCTATGTATTCATTTATTGCAATTTCCCAGCATATCGGCAAACCTTTTGTCTACTTTGCAGAGAATTTCGTAACTGCTGCTGGAGAAAATGAATTAGTGTAAATAAATGCAATTTTAATTTCATTTGTTTATATTACAACTCTATTGATATTTATAAGTTATTTTTCACAATACATTACCAGAAATTGTCCTTAAGAACACAAATACAGTGTAAATAAATATTGTCATCATACCTACTATTTTATTACCTTCATATGCTTATGGTTACAACATTTAAAATAATTAAGAAGGCTGCTTCAGTATTTATACAAAAAAGTGACACTAGTATTTCTTTAGTTTCATTTAAAATAAATGAAAGTCGTTTCTGATGTTTCCTCTCTTCGGTATTATGGAGGAGTTCTAAGGAAGATCAGTAACTCATTTGCCGTCGTATGTATTTCTAACACGTTTCATTCAGAGTTCTACAGTGTAAAAGTAAAACTTGACCTAAAGTAGGCTGTTTTGCACGCACAAGAAACATTCGGATCCTGATGTATGGCTATTTGCGAATGAGGACAGGTGGGCATATCATAATAAAACAGTTTAAAATCGCATATTAAAAGACGCAATCTACCTAAAAAGGCTGTAATCATTTGCATATCTTGTCCCAAGAACAAGATGTTTTGAGTGACAGTAGAAAACTGACCGACTTTGTCCTAAATTTTTGTCGACACCCTTGAGAATCTATATTTGTAGGTTTTAACTGTCAGATATATTAAAAAGCAACATAGTTTTGATTTACTACTTCATTGTTTCATTTCTTAGGTATGAAGATTGTTTGTTGTTGGTTTTGCCGTGAATTTTGTTGATAGAAGATAAATTATTTGCATGTTAAAACATTGTTATGATAATATGCATTCTATTAAGTTTAGAATTATAGCAGAAACTGCAGAATAAACTGGTGTTGTCTATAGAAAATATTAATTATTATTTACATAGATGGGTTATTCGTATGTAGCAATTACATAATAAATGTAAAAACATAAAAACATTTTAGCTAATAGGCTATTTAGATAGATACAACTCACTGAACTTCTTGAAGTTATTTTGAAAAAACAAATAAATTATTTTGACCTATAGCTGTTCTCCGAAGTTTTTGTTTATAAAATGTTGAGTTCGTAAATCGAAAATTGTGGATGTAAAAGTAGATCATAAATTCATGCATGCATTAATTTCCTTTACTGAGGTTCCAGAAAAAAAAAGCCAGGTTGGTTTGTAGAATTATTTCATTTGTTTCTAAATGTACACCAGTTTAACATTCTATAAGTACTCACACAGGTCCTGAAATAACAAAACATTTGTATGTATTGATACAATTTTAAAAAGACGCACTGCCCGCCTCGGTATTTACCCGGCTAAGGATTTTCCAGGGTCTTCCCTTATCCTGAAAGACGAATGTCGGGTAACTGTAAGCTCTATGGACCCTGGATACATTTGAGCTTCATTTCACCAATTCCATTCATCGTTTGATATGACTTAATGTTGGAGAAAGTAAAATTAAAAGAAAAGAAAAAAGACGCAGTAATAATTTTGGTTGGTAAGAATTATAACAGATCTGAAGCGAAAGCTTCCAACAATCACTGAAATATAAGTGATGCTATAAACTTTTAAAGAGTCTTTTAAACTGTTAATAACATATCCATTAGAGTTTAGTTTTCGAAAATGCTTTTAGTCAAGTTATCTGAGTTGTTTCCACATTAACTTAAGCAGACAGCATTTGGGCAACTAAATAAATAATGTCAGACTGCTGTTGAGAATCGATGTGGTAAAATAATACAATAATTCTTCGTTTTTAACGAAATATGTGGTAACATCCTGGAAGTTATGCAACTTACCATGCTTTTCAATGCACTCCTACTTTTTTTTTATTAACCTTTCGTTGCTGTGAAGCGTATATGCCTGCAAGGTAAATAAATTATGCATGAAATTATTTTGATTATAAACACCAACAATATAACATCCGTATTACCATTTTAAAAATACATCGGATTTGTTCATAATCCCGTGTATAATTAGCAACAATGCCGTCACTCACTAAATATGCAAATATATTACCAAAACAAGTGTATTTTTCTTCCTCGGTTGTGTCATTTTTTTATTAGCGCAGTGTTTTGCTTGCGGTAATTAGTAACATACCTCTTCACTTTTTGATAATTCAAACATTGAGGTTGAAGTAATAAAAATGAAGGTGTCTTGTAAGTCACACCCACACTCCATCTATTAAGAATTATAACTGTAATCGCTTATGTATTAATATAGCCCAGGAATTTTTGTTAGAAATAATCTTAAATAAAGTAGTTTGAACTGGATTATATGTGGAATACAGCAAATACAACACAACTGTTCGCACGACTTATTATTTTTTTTTTTTTTTTTTTTTTTTTTTTTGTAGTTTCAAGGAAGTTTTATAGATGCCACGTGGCATTTTTTTGTGAAATGCTGAAATACTTAACAAGAAATACCTTGAAAACGGTTGATGTTACGTACATGTGGATTAAGGCTCGTCTATTTCTTACAAATTACGGATTACATAACGTTATATAATCTTAAATTGGAAGTTTGGTATGCATAAAAGTTTAAGCTTTCCTTTCATACTGTTTATAGGCACACGCATTTCCAGCGATACCTCTATGAAGCTTTTTGGTTGCAATATACCTTTTCTACCTAGCAAGGATAAATAAGAATTGAAACCCAGTGTATGTAATTCACATTAAGTTTAAATTATATAATAATAAAAAACAGTTCTTCTCCTTCTACTTCAAGGATTAGCTTTTTTAGTCTTCAAATTCGTCTCTCCACCACATGTGTAACTTAACAGCATTCTTATCCTTGTACTCTTACTTTATATTCATAGAGAGTTGACTTCCATTGTTTTTATATGGCCATGTCATCTTTATCGGTGTTCGTCAATTTTTTTCTAGGGTATTAAAACTCTTCACTTTATCTGTAACGGCAATAGAAATGTATCGTCCAATACCTCGTGGAAGTCGCATTTCTGTTGCTTCGATTCTTCGTCGGTGTCTCTGAGAGAATCCAGCAATCAGATACAAAATGTGGTGAAGCAATAGCCAATATTTGCATACTTCTACAATTTCTAAATCCTTACTTTCGTTTTTTTTTTTAATTTACGTCCTCCAACCTTAAGTCATATCGGACGATGAATGCAATGGATGAAATGATACTCAAATGAGCCAAGGATCCATAGAGCTTAGAGTTACCCGACATTCGTATTTTAGGATAAGAGAAACCCCCAGGAAAAAACCTTACCCAGGTAACTCACCCTGACCGAGATTCGAACTCGGGACCTCTTGAGCGTGAGGCAGACACACTAACATTTACGCTACCGAGGTGGGCGCTTTCGTAAGTAATAAGTATTCTTCTACTGTCTTATAAATCAGTCAAAAGTTTCTAAGTTTATTATCTAGGTCATTATAATTATCAAGGCATATTTATAAAATAAAATAAATCCCCGGCGCGACAGCACTAAGAAGGCCAAGGCCTATCAACACGACTGCCGACCTCATGCCCACTTACGCACGGCAGAGGTGGGCGATCATCCAACCGTTTCGGGGAGGAGATTTGGTCAGCATCTCGGCATCCCCCAGCCGGAACTTAGTTCTCAGAACCAGGGCCGCTTAACTAGCGTAAACTCCTCACTTTCCTCACGATACTGAGTGGGCACCGGTCCTATACCCGGGACTTGAAAACCGGGATCGAACCCAGCCCGCTTTCCTGGCCAGGGACCAAGGCATGCTGCCTTAGTCCGCTACGCCACGGCGCAGGAGAAGGCATATTTATATTTCACGTATTTAAGAGAGGTGATCTATTCAACTGTAGAATACAATCTTCCATCGCATATGTGCTTAGCCTATTTCATTTGTTTTGATATTGCCACATTACATTTCTTCATTATAAAAATACTTCGTTGTAGGTTATATCATTATTGGATGAAGCAAATAAAGACGAACTATTTTTTAAAGAATCACAACCTTCATAATTTCAGAAACTAACAACTGTTGAATTGACATGTAGGTTGGAGGTGTTATTTCATATCTGTGATTATGTTGAACCGATATACCAACAACTTCTTGCTGCAATAACTTCTCTTGATGTTCTTGACCGTTATCGCGAAATAGCCCAGGTGCCACTCCCTCAGGAAAACTGATCACACATTAACACTGGGGCAAAAATTGTTTTTTTAAAAATAACAGAGAATTATGTAGCAACTATACTTAACATTAAAATTGGCAGTAGTCTCTTATTATGTAAACGATAATGATACAAGGTGGTTTACATTTTGTAATACTTTCATTTTTACATATGGTTTATAATTTGTGCTGTAGAAGGATAACATGCAAAATTGATCGAGGAATCTTTGTTAATCTTCTTAGTTTACAAGCTAAGAAAGTATATTATTTTTATTATTTATGATTTTCCTAGGATGTTACCCATTTGCTCTCTAGTACTTTTCCGCCTCAACGGTAGCATAAGCAATTATAGAGTATGTAATTTTAGGATATCCGTTGCACAAGCTGTTCCATTGACTGTAAGGGCACTGAATTTAATTTAAGAAACTTTGCGATACATTAGTAAAATGGTATACTTATTTTGCTACCTGCCATCAAATTAGCACATCCGTTTTTCACATGTTTAGAAAGTGTATTCAGCTTTTCTTTAGATCGGAGATGTAAGAAGAATCTTTGCGAACACATAAAAACTACAAAATGTTATAGATGATAAGGAAGTATAATCTGGAATTAATTATTTTGTGTATTTATTGATGTCATTAATGAGGAATAAGTGGCATTCTTTGTGATATCCAAAGTATCTTTGAAAGTAAAGGCGCGAGTAATAAAATATTTTTCCTTTTGTTATACAACGTATTTAATTTTTCTGGGAATAGCTATGAGGTTTACATTATTTTCAATATTCAATGTGTCAAACTGGAATGTTTCTGTTAAAAGGATCGTTCATGATAACTCATACGTATATTGCGGCTAAACTTTACGAACCTTTTTATTAGTTCTTTGAGAGTCATAAAACATTGTTACAGATTTTCCTGCACAGAGTGCTTGCAGTGTAGAGATGCGCACATGGGCGTTTAATTCCGAAAATCGAAATATTTCTAGCAAAGGTTTTGGCTGTCTTTGAGTTCTGTTTATATAATTTATTTTTATCAGATTTTTCAGAATTTCTGAATTATAATCAGCTGCCTTCTATATTATTTATTATTTTTTGTTTTGTTAGTCAGTGATAAGATGGTTCAGTAATAAGCTTCAAAGTCTGCTGATGTTAGATTTAAAAATAAAGTTGTTTGAAAGCATAGAGTTTAAATTGTGTGTATCTAAATTTTATGGATTTCTTTCTTCAGATAAACACACACTACATATGACATGCAGAAAGTTTTTATATTGTTAAATAATTAAGGAAAAAAATATTCTATCTAAATCATGAAGAGGTAGCTCACGTAGAATAAAGGCCACGCCGTGGCTCAGTGGTTAGAACGCTTGGTTCTCACCAAGGCGGCCCGGGTTCGATCCCAGGCGACCTCAAAGTGAGATTTGTGGTGGACAACACGGCGTTGGGGCGGGTTTTCTCCGGGACCTCCGGTTTCCCCCGCCATCTCATTCCACCGGTGCTCCATCTTCATCTCATGTATCATCAGTGTCACCGCCTGTGGTGCCGTATGTAGTAAAAGCGGGCGTTAAACACTACACATTTCATTTCACGTAGAATAAGAGATGATTTCCTTAAAAAACAACAGCTCTGCAAGAACATTACAGAACCAACAGTCCAATATGTACATTATACTGGTCAGCTGAAGGAAAAGAATAGATGGAAAAATATCTCCGGAACACAATTTACCTTACTATAAAACTAGCTACCATCTGAAGGAGACAGAAGTGATAACATTAATGGCGAGAGCACGCCGAACGTTAACTCGCCGTTTCTCGGCACCTTCAACTTCCCATAAAAAAACATCAGCGACATCGTAATCATCACTCCACAAAAATTCCTACACCTAATACAAAAATTAACAATATCACTTAATTTATAATCACCTAAAACTTGTTAATTTATAAATTAAAGTGTTAGAAATATTTAAGTAAAACGTCAAAATTTTGTTTACTGTAAATGTATTGCAGATGAAAATGTTTTACTTTATGTAAAATAACAGCTTGTGATTTGAGGAGGTTTGTAATAAATATCATACAATAGCAGTAATCACAACTATGTTTTCGTAAACTGAGTGTACAAAGTTCTTTCAGATAGATTTGTGGTTATCTCCAGTACAGTTATGCAATTGTAAAACCAAATTGCATATTATCTTATTTCATTACACGTTTTTTAAAAAAAAAATCATAATTCGATAGTTGATGATTCTAATCTCGGTTTTCCTCGTTCCAAAAGTGTATGCATTCTCCTGCATCTCAACAGCTCGCCCACTTCTTGCTCAAACCGCTCTCTTGTACAGATGATTCACATTTTTATGTCCTTCGTGACCTGCGATAGAATTTTTGTAATTCAGTTTATGTCTCACTGATTCGTGCCAAATTTTATCTCTTAGCTAGGGTAAGAGAATTTCAGGGAATGTTATCTGTGCTTGTAGTCATTCAGAAACATAATATTTCACTCTGGCGAAAGTTGTTTAGTTCCATAACAAACCACCAGGAATTCGAAAAAATATAAAAAGAATTCATAAAATTACAGAACAGATAAATAAGTAGAATTAAAAGACAGTAAATTTAAAATACCTGAATGAAGAATAGCCACAAACATCTAAAATTGAACTATTAACTGAAGTTATAGATTTTGAGGTACAAAATATGTATTAATAACAACAGCAGACATCAGCAAAGCTCTTCTAGAACACTCTTAACCATGAATACATTATTTTGTACCCCACAGTTTTACATTATAGATGTTAACAGGGACGGTTTCTGAGGTAGTGCCGCTGTGCCATTGCACCATCTGTATGAAAACGAAAGAAAGAGAAGTGTATAGGAATTGCGGAAAAAAGATTGTTGCTGAGTGTCTGCTCCCTCGTGTGAATAGGCGCGTTAAACGCAAATGCCCTGTCCTGGTTGTTTTCCATGGCTTGGTGCCGATTCCAGAACGGCACCGTCTACGCCCATAAGCGCCTGTGTTAAGGCTAGAATGTCTGCTTATGCACGGCTTCTTATGGGAGAAGGTAGTGCCGAGATTTCTCTGGCACATAACTTACGCTTTATCAGCTAGAGTGCACTAAAGCACGGGACTTAAGATACCTGTCTCTCTGTCGCGAAATCGTACACGAACGCTTCGTATCACATTCCCCATGAATTGTATTATCAAACTTTTACTGCACTCCTTACACCTGTGCGTAACAAGGGTACGGATGTAATAAATATCTATTTCCGTTCCCCTGTACGTTCTGTTTGGTACAGCATATTATAAAATAGGTTGGAGTATTGATAAGATTACCTAAATCATTCGAAACTGGTACTCATGTTTATATTTTAACAACCCTTATTTATTTTGTATTTATTTATTCATTCATTCATTAATTTATTATTTATTTATTCATTCATTATTATTTAATAAATTATTAATTATTGCACCGCCAATACAATGCCTCACCGGCCGCCCCTGGATATTAAGAAACTGAAAGCAAGGTTTACAACAACAAAATATAGGAGATAAAATATACGAATAAACAATGAAGTCTTATTTATTAAACATCTTTTATGTAACTGATCTAGATGTTTGTTTCTTTATAATTAAATAAATAAATTACACATGGCTGTCTTCAAATCGATTTACTGTGTTTAATTTAACTGTAATATTTTAAGTACGTATGCTTCTAAACTTAACCTCACACAGTTCTTTCCGTGAAATTTTAACAAATAATCCCAAAAGTCATGCACTATAATTTCACTCCAGTGTTGTATCTGTAGCATTATTTCATTAGCAGCAAGTGGAATCGGATCGTAATGACATTTCGTCATATCTTTGATAGATTTATGGTGTGCTTAAGAATCCTTGTAATTGGGCACTAAAAGTTTTCGCCTGGCCATTCCATTGTTCAAAAGAAATAGTTACGGCATATTTCTGATGTCATCGTATCGGCATTTACGTAGCCTTTCACTTCATGCAGTCAATATTTCACCTTCATTTTCCGTTGCATTATGATCCAACTCTCATCTATACTTTGTCAGAAATATGCTTTATTGACTCCGCAACTCCCTCCCCTTTCCTTTTCTTATCTTGACACCAACACATGCATTTAGGTTCTACGCTTTTGACATTTAACATATGTTTATCGCTGGTAACGCCTCAAACACAATAAATGTTTTATTAGATTAGTAACATCTGACAGCTGCTGTTAGTTCGTTCAGATTTTACGGCTTTGTGGTACCTTTGGTGTGGTACTTTATATGTCAGATAAATTGACAATTTAGGACTGGTTTATTTTTGTAAAAATACTAATGGTTATCATATAGTACTTATTGCAAACCTTTATTTATTTCATAAAAGAGTTAACTGTTATCTGTATTCACTGTTTTGACTAGATTAACTAGTTCATTGCATCATAATTATAAGTAAGTTATAAAGCTGTGATTATAACTTTTAGTTGCATGCTTTAAGGATGAATAAAACTAATAATTTTAAAGGATTGGCTGTTAGAGATTTAAAATAAATTATGAATTAAGTGTGTTTTAAATAACACTTTTGTTGATGTTAATGCATTTTGAAATTTTAAACTAAATTGGTCTTTTTGGCACGTAATTTTTAGTTGTTACCTTTGACTACGTTCGCAGCATCAAACGTGATTTACATAATGCTTGGAATCAAATATCAAATCAATTATGATTACTTTATTATTTACTCATTTACATGCAATTAAACATAATCACAAATTATTTTGTTTGCCCGCCTCGATATCATAGATGGTAGCGCGTCTGCCTCACGTTCAAGAGGTCCCGAGTTCGCGTCAGGGTGAGTTACCTCGATAATGTTTTTCCCGGAGTTTTCCGTTATCTTTATAGACGAATGTCGGATAACTCTAAGCTCCATGGACTCCGGACTCATTTGATCATCACTTCACCCATTTCATTCTCGTCCGATATGACTTAACGTTGGAGGACGTAAATAAAAAAAAAAAAAGAACATGATTCCTAGAAATTAAATATTTCAATATCTCTGTGTCCATCGGAACGTTTTTTATGAAATGGTACTTCCTAATAATATATAATTAATATATAAATTTTGCCGCGCCATGGCTGAATGGTTAGACCGCTTGTCTGTCATCAAGGCGGCCCGGGTTCGATACCAGGCGACCACAAAGTGAGATTTGTGGTGGAGAATATGGCGCTTGGGGTTTTTCTCTGGGTCCCCCGGTTTACCCCGCCAGCATTCCACCGATTGCTCGAGGTTGCGTGGTTCAGAAGGCCCTATGTTCCACTTAAGCAAATACAGGAATTCATTCAATATATAAACTTGCTACTTAAGTCATATTGTATTAGGACACAGAAATAAGATTTCTTAAACCAAATTATAATTTTGCTGACATACCTCAGCATTCCGTAATTCTTCCCAAGGGAGTCGATCGATGTTTTTCTGGTTCTGTGAATGGATCATTTAAAATAACGCCTTAACATCTTAAAAATAAATAAATACAAAGAAAGAAAACGAACATTTTGCCTACTCAAGATCCTTTTGAGAGCATTAGTCATGAGCGAATTAAGTACATAAGACATTTTTGCCATTTTGCTTTTCAAGATCAGTTTATCTTTCTTTCCTTTAAAGATCGCACAGAGTCAATGATTGAAGCATTTAGTGAAGTGTTATATGTTATTTCGTTAAGTTAATGCATTTTCGTTACTACTAGCTGTATTTTACCAATTCGGCAATATATTGTCATTCTTTAGCTTGTTTCTATAATGCTTCCTTGTCCACAACTTCAAATAGATAACTTCCATATACTATTTAGCCTTGAAGTCTCAGTATCCGCCTGTATTCCCAAGAGATCATTAAAACAAATTAATCCCTTGTCGTAGAAGTTTGATTAATCGCGATTTAAAAATATATATGATCAATGATAGTGGCACGTCATGGGTGACCTGTTTCACGCATGTTCCAGAGACTCTTGTTGCTGAACCTGAAGATGGATGGCGCGCCCTATTTTCTTATCGCGAATTATTGTGATTAGGGTCTTAGGCGGAGTGACAACGTTGATTGATTCCTGAAGATGATTGATTGCCGTGTCGTTTGATAATGACGCCAAAAGGACAGCAGCTACGCAAACGGAAGGGAAGCGAGTCTACCATCTCTGCTCACTACATAGAGCGTCGGCGAGCCTTTCCTCAAGCAGCTCTTAGATCCTGGGACAAATTGTTGTAAATTACAGAGTTGTCCGGTAATTAGGAAAGTTGTGATAAAATAAAGTTTGGTGCTTCATATCACACATAGAAATACAAATAGAAAGCTCTGTATACTCCTTGTTGACAACGTTGTCAGCTGTTTCCACAATATCTTATTCAAATAAACAATGAAACGAAAATGCCATACCTCTTCATTTATTTTTCTAGGATCCACTTTAATTTTTCACTAATAGATTATTGTCGTTCTATCTATTGTTCTCAAATGCCACTAACTAATGAAAGTTAAACCTTAAGTATTGTATGGATCATATGATCATCTCATGGGTTAATTTTAAGTTTTAAAAAACATTAGTGAAACATGAAAAGTAAAACAAATTGTGCCGTTTTGAAGTATGAAAATTTAACTGATTTGTATTATATTTAATACTGTTTTTAAAGCTAAACCAGCCCTAAATTTCAAAACTAATAAATTAAACCAACGCTTTTTGTCATGTCTTTCAGTTTTTATCATTGTTTCCGTCTTAGCTCACCGCATCTATGACTTTTAATAACATTTAAAATTAGTAATTTAGTATTATTTTTCTTCACGCACTCTGCAGTGCAGCTAAACGTCACAGTATATAGATATCGAGCCACGCACACTGATACAGAAGTGAAATTTAGAAGAAAGATTTCACGTTTTCATTGTAGCATTCCTAATTTGACTAGAAACGTGTTGAATTTTGGCGTAGTGGGACATGTTTTATTGCTGACTTGAATCCAAATTATGGTCTCCGCAATTTACAGCCCTTTTGTGCGTGATAAAATATAAAAATAAGTAATAATTCTCGAAAGTTAATTTTTTCAGAAGTTCTAGACATGTAGGTGCCTTTTATTAAAACTTTAGGCTGTATGAAGTTTGTTTATTAATAATTTTTTCAAAATTTGTATAACATCTGCAATTATTTTACATGTTTTCCTATAAATTAAATAGTCATTTGATTTGATCTTCAAAATATAGCCATAACGTTAAAACTGATATTTTAAGTGGTTTAAAAATGCACTTTCTAAATTGCAAAGTGTCATAAAAATACGTAGTTCAAGTATATTAACGTTTTGATTATGACTCCTGCTTCTGGCAGATTTGTGGTTAGTCTAGAAAAAAGATAAAACTATTATTATGTTATTCAGTTGCTTTGTCTGTCCTCCATGGCACAAATATGTTTCTCGAACGTTAATTTGGTTTATAAAGTTATTTTATGCAAAAAATATGCAATTTTCCAAGTTAAATTTTGTGATAATTATTTATAACATCCAAAAAGGCCACAAATTCCCTTTGTAAGACCGCAGAAATGTATGCGTACACGAATTTAGGATTTCTCACCTCAGGATTGATCTGGTTTCGTTGAGGTTTTACACTTTTTACACTTGAAGTTTTACCATTTTCGCATGTCCCTCCCCAAATGAACTGAATACGTCTTTTTACGGGTTTCAAATACCTTTTCAGAGAATGGTGCTTCTGCTTTCATCCGCATAACTTTTTTCTTCTGTTAGTGCCATGATAATTTTACTGGCTTGAGCATCCAAATAACTTAGGATAAAGACTATGCAGACGCAGCCACCCAAGCTGGAGTCCACTGCAGACCGGATCGTCAGCGGGCTATATCGGAATGTACTGTTCGACGAAACTCGGATCCACATCGGCCCAGTGACTTGCATATGCAATAAGTCACACGCTCTAAATATACTATTAAATTGCTGTTTTTCAACGTTAAATGCTGAAACACTATCATGATGAACAATTAATGGAATTTTGTTCCTTGCAGCTCTGTTTAGAAGAGAGATTACAGCGGAAGTAAACTTTTTTAGGCCTCGGGTGGGGAGAGCGTGTGTGGTGGCTAGTAGGGTCCCAAAACTTTCAAGAATGGAGATTTTTATGAAGCAATTACAAACTAAACTTTATAACTAAAATATTTTGTTATGTTTTGTTTTCGGTAAACAGCATTAATGATATATTTAGAGATTTTGAGTTTTACATAATTGTAAATTTCTGTTGATTCTGCCTGAATTATATAACTGAAAAAAAAAAAAAACATAGGAATCCACTGCTTGTTTTCTTTTCCCAAAAATTTAACTCGTGTGTTTTTTTAAATAAGTGGCATTTCTTTTATTTCTCTTGAAATTTCTCTTCTCTTCTTCTCTTCCCCTCAATTCTCTTCTTCCCTTCTCTCCCCTCCGTTCCTATTCTTTTCTCCTCTCTTCTCCTACCTCCCCTTCACCTTTCTTGTGATACAGGTTGGCGATACACCGTGTTAAAATGGATTGCACCATCGTTCAACATTTTGCTTAAATAGTTTTGGAACATATACTTCTGTTTATTGAAGCGAAATTGGGCGCTATCCCCTTGGGTGCATCATGAGCAGCTTTTTGCTGCACTTATAAGGAAGAAAGCCAGTGCATGTTTGTCATCCGGTCCTTGAGATAGGGAAGGCTGCGGGTCTGTTGCAGGTGCCCCTGGTGAACACAAGTGGCGGTTGTTGGCTCTGTGTTTTCCGTGTTTACATTGCAATAACAGACTGCAGAAGGCGGATCTGTTGAATGTTAACCTAAGGAGAGATTCATAATATTTTTAACTCGTCTCTACGATCTGTAAAGATCTAAATTTTACTGTTTGCAACAGGCAAAATTTGCTTACTACGTCAGCGAATTAACTATGTACAGGAAGAAGAGTGTCTGAAGTTTCCATAGTGTCGTCATGGCAATGTGTTTTTCAAGACGAGATTTGCTTTTGACGTCGTTATGATTCTCTTGGCCATATTTGTAAGGCAAGGCAGCTTTCCATTAGATGCTTCTCTTCTTATCTTCAAGAAAAATTATCAGCACCTCTGTAGTATGTCAAAGGCTGCAAGCACATTATCTGAGATCATGTATATAGACTGTCCTGCAAGAATTAGACTGCAAATCAAAATAAGGTATAAAAATCTGTTGTCACTTTCTCTTCAGTCTCCTAACATATATATCATTAGATTAATTACTATTTGATCATTATCTTTATTATTATTATTATTATTATTATTATTATTATTATTATTATTATTATTATTATTATTATTATTATTATTATTATTATTATTATTATTATTATTATTATTATTATTATTATTATTATTATTATTATTATTATTATTATTATTATTATTATTATTATTATTATTATTATTATTATTATTATTATTATTATCATCATCATCATCATCATCATCATCATCATCATCATCATCATCATCAGTAGTATATTATATACGGGAGCCGAATCCACTAAATATTTTTTGGTTCTAAAAATGGGAAATAATCACGTAAATATAATTTCTGCTGTGATGGTAATATTTTTCCAAAACGTCACTCATAATAATACAAATACAAACTGGTGGAAATGCAACATATCTATCGTCCACATTATGCCTTCAAACACTCACCAATTCGATGGCAGTAGATGATTGGTTAATTAGTCTTAGGGATAAACTCACCTGACTGCAGGCTCTTTATTTAAACTAAGATTTTTCCTTACTTGTCCTCTCTGTTGTCTTTTGAAGCCAATAGAGAATTACATCACAAAGTTCTTGGTTCCTTCCATGACATGTTAATAAGCGTCACTTTTTGGGTTGAAAAATATGCAAATAAATGAGTAGCCGTTTCTTTTACTATTATTCTTTAAGTTGGTGTATATTTGAATTCACTAGTGATGTCGGTTTGGCAGGTTGCCTACCTTTGACTATGGTGCAGATTAGAGATGCAGTGGGTAATTGTGTTGCAAATGAGAATGATTGAAGATGTTGTGATGATTTATTTCTCGTTTGTGAAGTTCTTGTAGTCTAATCCTGTAGGTTCCTCTGCAGCATCCCTGGAGCTAGAGATCTTACATCTGGGCGTGGTCGCGGAGTAGAGGAATATTATTACTGTTGTTAGAATGAACAAATACTTCTCTTCTTTTCGAAATTCAATATTTAATTCTTATGAAACAGGTAAATTCTTTGATACAATATTTAAGTGATGCAAATGCTGTACTTTAACAAACGGTGATTGATGTATAGATGAACTATTCCTCTCTTACACTCACGTAATTAATGCATCTTAAATGCACACACACACAAAATCGTTTCTTACTTCAACGGAGTTCTTATGCAGACGAATGCTAATTTCAGTTAATCTGCTTCTTGCTTTATACGTTGCTATAGCAGCCAAATAACTTATCTCCTACTGGTCCACATCACCACATTAAGTAACCACATCCTTAAAATTACCAATAACGACAATATTACGTAATATATCTATTACATTGCGTTATCTCGTGACCAACCTAATTTTACATTTTCATTTCCGTACTAATTACTCTTTTCATAACAATTCCAAATCAATTTTTTAAAATTTAGAAACATGAAATATCCGCCACAGAGAAACTGGATAGTCACTTCTTGTGACATTGTATTTCTTGTTGTTGTTATTATTAAGTTATTAATTTTCACCTACATGTTTCATTCTTGGGAAATATACCTTTAGTGCAATTGTTAAGTTCCTGAACTCCATTAGTTCTTCCTTAAGCACGCAGAGTCTAAACCAATAGAAATGTTAGCGAAATGTATACACTGATTCCCTGGCTATAAGTTGCATATTCATGTCTAAACTATTGGCATATTCAGATTCTTAACTGCAAAATTGAAATAACTCCTTTTCGATTCTCTTACTAAATAAAAATCACAGATGGAGAAAGAACTGTAAGCAACAAAGTTGAAGTCTAGCGGAAGAAATTGCCATTCCTTCTATGCTATCTTTTTTTCCCGCCCCTTTGAGCCGCTAAAATGTTTTAGTGTATCTATGCACCGATTGAAATTATTTACTTTCAGTTAACATTTACTTTTTTACCAAAACCTTGTTGCGGTTTATGCAGCTGCCGCGACTAAGACTTGCCGATGCACTTGCCGCAATGGTTGTGGTTGGAGATGTCTGAAGTAGGCTATTTCCTCTGGTTCTAGAGAGCGCTGAAGTTCTTAACCTTTTGTGAAACTTACCTTATGTTTGACTCGATCACTTCGATCTTTAAAAACCTTTCTTAAAAGTAATCCATGCAGTTGCTACATTACTACACATCTAACAATATGGTTTCAGATAACTTGGCAGAAAAAAAGAAGACCTTCAAGACTTAGCTGTCACCAGTTGAACTTTTAGGTTTTCTGTCGTTAACATGTATTACACATTATTCAAATATATCTGCAAGCGGGATGCTGAAGATTTTTATTCCCCAGAGGAGCTACCATAAAAAAATACCTCGCCCGAAAAAAATCATGAGTTTTATTTAAAAACTTTTAGCAGTTATGACAGAGAAAATTCCCTCTTAGGAACTTCATAACTAAATATTTGAGAACCGCTCGATTGTGATATTATAATCTTAATTCATTTAACTTTTGTTGAATTTCTGTATCAACATTTAGTTCTGCTGTGGTTGTGTAATAACGATTTGTGTCAAATGATATGTAAGGTTGTTTCAAAACGACACCGAACGATTATAGACGTTGCGTAGTTTATAACTTAACTAGTCCGAATTTCGGTGTCGCAGCTTCGAAGTTCTGTTAGGTATAATTTTATGCAGCTTTAAATATTACATGATTTTGTGATTAGGCAGCGCAGGAACAACGGTGTGAGAAACCCAAAAGTTATTATTGGGATGCACCGGCCACGAAAACAAAAACATTACTCCTTGCTCTTTATCAATGACTCTAGCCTACGTTTCAGGTAATGGGGCAAAGGGTAGTTATTTGTGCAAGGTTGCCCTTCAGTGTAAATCTACACATTCTGTCCTAACAGGGACGATTTTGCGCGTACTTAGATAACAAATCCAAGCAATTTGGAGCGAATGCCGAAATGACGGATATGGTTTTGAAGGATGGAAGAGCTGAAGGAAGTTCAACGAACGTACGATTAATTTAGTTTCATCAAAAATATGAATTGTAAAAATAGTTACATAAATGATAACATGTATTTGTTTAACTTCAGAGCATTTTGTTAGGATTTTAATTGTGCAGTACTTTCAAACACTTACTGTAAATATCAACAGCTTCCTTTTGAGTTACAAATGCTTTATTTAGTATTATTAAACACGTGAAATAAAATGCTCGTCTCATTGTATCAGCCATTTAGTTTCGGTTAGTTTATCTACAATTCTTTGATGTTTTCTGTTCTGTTTATCATTTAATGCTTCCATTCTCAACCTCACTAACATTAAATTCCCTCTAAAAGGCATAAGTTGCATATCGCTACCTGCTTATTTGCCATCACGGACTGCTATAATGGAATTTTGGAACACATTAAACACTGATAAGCAATAATTAAGCAATAGCTTCTTTATTGCGGTTTCATAAGCCAAAGAAATTCTTAATAGTAGTAAGCTACTGCGGAGTATGCCGGTATGTTTACAAACAGCTACAGCACGCGACACGACGTGTGACCTATACCTGCGAACTCCGACAGCGTGAGGCACGCGGCGTTGTTCCTGGCACTGCCTAATCCACACTCATTATGGAGCATCTTTATGTGGCTCTATTGGCGGTGAAAACTATCTATATGTGTCACAGAGAAGCTACACAACTATTTCTATATGTTCGTTCGGTGTTGTGTTGAAACATCCTGTATATACTGCCGATCAATAAGTTTCATGTAAATGCCATTAAGTTTTCTATCACAGTTTTGCTTTCAAAACAGCCTTAGGTAAAATTCCGATGGTTACAATTATCTATCAGTTTCGAAAACAGATACAGAAATAATCATTCATTTAAAATAACGTACTTGTCAACTACTAAGTACTAAGTTTTTGCTATTCCTTAGTCAATATGTATGTCCTATATGGCCTTTTTACTCAGGATTGTTGTACAGTTTAGTACATATTGCAACGTAGGTCCTTTTATTTAATACATACGTATATATCTAAGCACTACGATGAATTATCTTTGTTTTTGAATTCAGGGTTCTAGTGTGGACCAAAAATATCCAAAGCTTTCGTTTATTATTTAAGTTTAGTTTTTAAAAAGAGGCTAGATAACATTTTATAAGAATCGTGTTTACTAGCACTCATTGGATTTTACAATATTTGAATGGTCAGGTACTTAAGAAGTTACACTTTTCGTCACTATTATGGGTGCAGCACCACAAAACAGTATAATTTAGATTGCATTCAAGTAAGAGCCAAAAAAAAAAAAAGCTGTGAAATATTTATATTTTTACTGAAGTTTAATTAATACAAAAAACTAATTCATTGCAGGTTTATAAATAATATGAGGTACAATGTGGAAAGAGGGTCAGAAGGAGAAAAGGTGATGTAGGCAAAAGAGTGAGAAGATGGGAGAGAGATTCCAAAGAGAGAGAGAGAGAGAGAGAGAGAGAGAGAGAGAGATTCCAAAGAGAGAGAGAGAGAGAGAGAGAGAGAGAGAGAGAGAGAGAGAGAGAGAGAGAGAGAGAGAGAGAGAGAGAGAGAGAGGAAATAAAATTGAACATGGAGAAGCTGGACCAGGCAGAGGGGGAGAGCCACAAGAATCTCTGCGTTTAACACAGTAATCTGATAAGAGTTACTGGCCCTTTCTATAATTTAAATAATTATCGGTAATTAGGGTAGGTGAGAAGAAATCGCGAAACATATCATCATCTGGTTCTTCACTTTCATTTGAAACTACAGAAACTACAATGACAAGATCTGGATGAAATCAGCTAATATGCTTTTCTATGGTGCGGAGATAACTGACCCGATTCATCCTTCTTGTCGTTAAATGTTAACTTTTAAAACTATTAATTATATCTATGTTATTCTTAAATGTAATTGCTCATTCGACTCCATTAACATGAATTAATGATCAATGTACAATGCAATTTTTCATTACCTATGACATTTCAAAACAATGTAAGTAAAAGTTATGTTCCCAGTATTGATTAATGACCTACTTGCTAGTTTTGCAGCGGATAGAGCAAAGAGAAGACGTAGGCAACCTGGAAGCGGAAGAACTGAGATTGGGGTTTCTAATTTATGATGACGTGATGAACAGACGTCATAAAGCACGGGCGCACATATCCCTCGACTTTTTGGCGTCTCACTACGGTGTGTATGGCGGCCTTATCGGTTGGCCCGATGATTTGTAGTCTTTGTCACTCGCAGCGCCCAGCTCACCCTCCTGCGATGGAATCCTGAAATACACCCCCTATCTTACTGCTGGTATGACGGTCTCCCTCTTCCCTGAAAACAGCCTTATCCCTAGACTCCTCTGTGCGCGTGGAGGCTGCAGAGGTTTCACCTAGCCAACCCCTAAAAAAATAGCTTCGCTTAAAGAAGTTAGAGTACTTCTGTGTGTGGCCCTCGTAGGGTTTATATATATTTTCCTATGTGCTCCTCACTTCTCTATTATGTAACTTCTTTTCTTCTTCAGGTACAACATTTTGTTTTACTGTTTTTGTTTTTCAGTTAACATTTATGTTCAGTTATTCGTTTGAATAAAGTCACCAGGATGTTTGTGAAGCGGCAGAGGTTTGATTTGTACATTTAATTTTAATTTAAAGAATTGAAAATTACCGTTTTTGTTGTGCTTAGTAATAAAAGCCTTCCAAAGAAACTTAACAAACGCCGACGTAGTTAAGATTACCCTCCCAGCCACCCGTTTGAACGGCAGAGCTATTAAAGATGTACTAACATATGATACGAAAGTTTTGTATAATAATATGTCTTTACTTGAAATAGATATTTCAGTTTTCATATTAAAAATACATTTACAGCATAAGGGATCTAGCACGATATCGTTACTAATCCCCAGTTCTGAGATAAACTTGCCGGTTTTGCGATGATTTCTTTTTGAAGTTGGCAGCTTTGACCTTACAAAGGGAACTACCACCGTACTCACAACGTTATGCACCTGAAAATTTGATGCTATTATGATGGTAGTCTCAGTGATTTGAGTCCTTTTGTTTTATACAGCGAGTGCCAGGAGTGACTGAGGTGTAAGATGGAGAAAATTGAGACTTATAGTGTGATCAAGCTCCTACATTTGAAGGGCAAAATTGTCGGAAAATCCATGATAAGATGACGGCTGTTTACGGAAATGATTGCCCGTCGTATGGCACTACTGTGAGGTGGAAATGGAATCTTCAATCTGGTCACATGTCCCTGACAGAGGAGTCAAGAGCTGGTAGACCGTCAATGACAGACGATGCTGTCATAGTGAAGAAAGTGGAGTGTTAAATACTGAAAGACAGACGAACTGCACTTGTCTAAGGTGTCTGCACGGTGGGCTCCACGTTTGCTAACCTCTTTCCAAAAGCAAACACGGCGTGACCTTTCAAAACAGATGTTGATGCTGTTGGAACAGGATGAAGATGATTATTTTTGATCGTCTGGTAACCAAGGATGAATCTTGGATCTATCAGAATGATTCCAGAGACAAAACCCATGAGCATGGAATGGAAATATGCCGATTCCACCCTCCCAAAAAGGCAAAGGTGCAAAAGTCGCTGGGAAGGTCTTGCTTTCAGTTTTCTGGGACTGTCGTGAAGTCACCCTTACAGATTATCAAGGGTCAAACTATCACTGGCAGATGCTACTGCAATCTTCTGGACAAGTTACGAGCAGCTCTCATTAAGAAACGACGAGGTATGCTCTCTAAAGTTGTTCGTCTTCTGGCTGACAATGCATCAGCTCATTCATCTCAAGTTGCAGTTGACAAAACAATTGAATGTGGCTTTGAGACCTTACAGCATCTGCCTTATTCGCCCGATCTCGCAACAACTGACTATTTCTTGTTCCCAGAAATGTAGTCGCCGATTTGACAACACAAATGACGTCATTAATGAAGTGGAAGATTGGTTTAAAGCAAATTCTGCAGACTTCTACAATCAGGGTATTCGGAAGGCCAAGAAACGCTGGGGAAAATGTGTAAATCTGAATGTTGACTACGTAGAGATAATTAAAACTTTACGACAGTCCTTTATATTTCCCTTGTAAGATCTGTTACCTCCGGCAGGGTTATTTCAATGACCAGTGCCACCAATTGATTTGAGTTTCAATAGTTCTCTATGAGACGCAGCTGCATCAGTGAAGATGAACTGAACCTATCAGACGAGGTTTAAACCAAAGAGATCGTCCTATATAAGAATAAATTCTTTGGCCACAGGAATGGCCAAAGTCCAGGAAATTAATGCAAGAAATAAATGAAATCCAGTTAAGCGTAGAAGTTTTCAAGTTCAGATAATTCGCTGCACAGACCGAGTCATTTTGGCCTAAATTATTCATTTTTCTTAAACTGGTGGAGGTATAGAAATTAATTATTCTTTCACACTGGCCGTGTGTAGGCTAAATTGTGGAAAAGTAGAGTCAGACTGAAAAATTCAATGCCATAGCCGGGATTTGAACCACGGATCTTCTGGTTTCCGTCCAGCCGCACTACCATTGTGCTACTATGGCCAACGTGCCGATATGACATTAAATTCTCCAACTGGAGGTATATAAATAAATGGTTGATCTTCCTGTTTCACTTGAGAACAATCCTTCATTCAAGAATCAGGCTAATCCATTTTCTGTTTTTGTTGCTAATTTACAATGTGTAAATTACAAATATTTTAGCCTGGAAGTAGCTATCAGGTTGGATATACAGCGTTTCAAAGAACAAAATAATTTTCTTTTCATATCATTATTCCTTCCCTTCTTAAGGATACTAGTTCTTTGATTGGAGCTGATGAGTATGGTTTGGATTTATTAGGTCCTATAAACGCCGCTCAAATTCGCCCTAGGGATTTAATATTTTTCTATCAGAAGTTCTAAACAATCTAAGACCAGAAAATCATTTACCTACTTTGATTTGGAAGAGGTGTTACCTACCAGTAGATGTGGAAACCTCGTCAGTGGTGCAGAAACAGGTGTAATATAATATCAAAATGTGTTTCAATAATGGAATATTGCTGTGCATTTGTTTTATTAAAATCTTTTGGGTGTTTTCCAGGACTAGGCACGTAATCTCCAGTAAATTCCGCGGAATATGACCGAGTTTTGAACCCATAACGCCGTCCGCGCTCGCTCTCATATGCGGCCATCTCAACAGTTGTGGTTTCTTTGGGAAAATAAATGGAGAGTGACTTGTGTGCGGTAGTAGTAGCGTCAACTGCCCTCACTTGACTTTATTAAACTCGAGATATTCTCCTGGCTTTACGTGACCATGCCTCCCTCCATAAAGAGGACTGTAATTAAAGTCCAGTCTGATTGAATAGAGTGCCTGCCTGACTCTTTTCATTTCTCATACTTTTTTCTAACTATTGTTACGTTACCCGCTAAGTCAGCGGGTGCTATCATCTCTACCAGTGATTCTCATGCCGTTTCCTTCCGACTGGTGAAAATATGCTGAGGGATCTCAGCCGGATTTTTAAATACAAATCTAGGTCACAAACGGAGTTTAAATCCATTTTACTTATTTTTTCTACAGCCAGAGACAGCAAATTAGATCCAAAGATTGTGCTATCAAAGCAAGATTTCATTAAAACAAGGAAATTTAATCGATAGCTTTTTAAATGCTGCATACAAATCAAGTGTAAAAACACATGGAGTTCTATGTTAGTTTATCAAAAAATTTCTGTTCTAATTGTATGGCTCAAGTAGCATTTGTAACTGAATAGAATAAACAAAAAATAATCAGTTTTATGTTCCTCAGAATAAGAGGAACATTAATCCATTATTATTAGGTACCTCACTTTTAATTTCCCTTACTAGCATTTTTGGGCTTCTGCTTAAGAAACTTTTATGAAATAAAAGAAAGAAAAGAAAAAGAAACATTGAATATTACCTCATCACTTAACTTTTTGGAACACAATGCTTCGGTACACTGAAACCATATATGGGGGAAGTTGAGGAAGATATTCAGATACAATAGGCAATGATCTGTAATCAGTATACGCGCATTCTAGCTGAGGGAAGTGCACTGCTGACCACATCTTCTCGTTATTTCGATCATTCCCACATTAGCCATGCACTTGCAGGTGTCAGGTTATTGGTCAAGCTATGAACTGTCAAAGCTTATAACAGAAGATTTAACTTCTTCTTCCTTTCCTCCTCCTCCTCCTCCTCCTCCTCCTCCTCCTCCTCCTCCTCCTCCTCCTCCTCCTCCTCCTCCTCCTCCTCCTCCTCCTCCTCCTCCTCCTCCTCCTCCTCCTCCTCCTCCTCCTCCTCCTCCTCCTCCTCCTTCTTCTTCTTCTTCTTCTTCTTCTTCTTCTTCTTTATTTTCTTCCATTCTATATAGATGCTGCTTCCAGTTGGTTCTATATTCTGTTATTGTTTTATTTAATTCTTCGGTTTTTAATTGTTGTATTTTATAATTTTTTTTGTGTAGTACTGTATCCAGCTATGCTTCTAAGGAACTTCATTTCTGCTGTTTGTATATTTCTTTTATGACGTGCCGTCATTATTCATGTTTCTAAATCGTAGGTTATATTTGGGACAGCCATTGTTTTATACAATTTTATGATTGAATCTTTTCTTGCTCCATGCCTTAGTTTTTTTATTGTACTTGTTATGTATCTAAATCCAAAGATTTATATATAACATAAATATCTGGCCAGTTTAGTTTCATTTAATCGTTCATCCTTCAAAGTAAATTAGCCTAATAGAGCACACTACTTCTACTTGTATATATAACTTTAAATTTATAGCTGAATGAAATAAAAATAGCTCGCGGACCGAAATCGATTCCCTAACCTTAGTTTGGCAACCTGTACTAAGGAATTATAACCGGAAGCTCTTCCATAACAAGACGGTAAAAATGTTAACAGTTATATTCATAAACTCCTTTCAGGCCACATTTAACGTAATAGTTTGACTTATTTTGTCCTATCGTAAGACACCTTGAATGCAATTTTTCTTAATCTTCACTCCTCTATTCACTTAAACACCTTTTTGTTAATACTTTCTTAAACTTCGATGATACTTCAAAACCACCACACATTCTGTTACACTCAGAGCATTCAGCTCTATTCAGAGCAGTGTTATTTTAATGTTTGTTCTTCTTTCTTCAACTTTTGTTGTAGGTAATGGCAAGGATATATCTATTTCGTATTTGGTAGTCAAATTTCAGCTTGATATACAAAAGTATGTACCTACATTATAGATGTTTTAAATTTATTTATTTAAATACTGTTACGAATTTGAAAGACCCGTTTGCTTTATTAGATTAAAAACTGTTAGATTGATAATAAATCATTAATACGAAGTTTTGACGGTTTTCAGTTAAGGTATCAAATACGAAATTATGCCTCTTATCGACTGAAAGCACTTGAAGAAATGAGAATATTGGAAGATAATGTAGTTTTCCGTCAGATAAAGAGTATATTTTCCACGAATGTTTTCTATCTATATCGCACAATAGACTATAATCCATCATAATTAAATCATAATTACAGAATTGAGTAAATCGTTTTTTCATTTGTTTACCTGCTCAGGTTGTGCAAATAGTATGGTTTCATTTGTCGATAGCTCTGCTATCTGTGTTATTCGTCAGATTATCAACGTCTTAAGGGATTATGCGGATTTCTCTGTCAGGAGCAATACTGAAGGATTGCTTCTCTTATCTTGCACTGGTTACGATTTCTTCTGAGTATTTAAGCCATGGATTATCACTCCATTGATTGAGAAACTACGTACAGGATTTTAAGATTCGACAAGCTGTTTTCATTGTTACTTCCTTTATTAGATATTTTATGATAATTTTCTGCAACGTTAAATTTGCATATCTAGTTATTTCATATGTTTACAACTATTACTCTTTATAAATGAATTAACTTCAACTTGTCATAGCTACGGTGAATACTTCTATTTAATACAAGCCAAATTCCAACATTAAGACATTGTACACCTCCATTCATTAAATAATGTGTTAATTTAGAAAAAAAATAGTCCTCTCTTCGTCAATGGGCAAACTTATTGCAAAAATATGGATCAATTTACTTGAAAGGCATCCAAATTCTGTAGTGATTGCATTCTGATTCTTAAATATTTTCTCGATTAATATTAATAAACTTACCAAATTCACGACAGGGCGTTAAATGTAAGTCACATATTCATTTGCACTCTCATTCATGGGCATAGATATAAATATAGTACTAAACTCCTCTGAAGGAACTGGATATTATACTACAGTTAGGTTTATAAGGTTCTGAAAAAGTTGCACCAAACAAAATTGTATATAGAAATTTCTTACAGTCAAGTAAGAGCTGAAGCGGACGTTTTATTACATAAAACTTGTTTTGCAATTTGTATTTTTATATCATTGTGAAGTACTAACCTTTTGTGATGGGAAACTCCAGTGTTTTATTTTTTTTAACAGCATTTAGATGAATATGTATACACAATAACTGTATAATCAGAAAGTTTTTTACGCACTCTTCTCAGTTTAGTAATGAATAGGTACTTTTGATATGGCAAGAAGTAAATACAAATTATTTCAGCTATACGTATTTATTTGAATACTTAATACACATGGGCCCAGCGTCAGTCAAATTCAAAGATAATTGATATTGAATTTTGTGAGCTTTCGCAAATCGAAAGCTATTTGATTTTAGGAACGATCTTATATGCTTTCTTCAAATAATAACATCGGTGCAAATGTACTATAATTCTGTTCTTAAAAATATGTAATGTATACTCAGTATTTCAGGAAATCCTGCAGTATCGGCTGATCGCTCAGCCTTTACACAGCAAATGCACATCTTTCCCTTCTGGATTCGCATTTCGCTAATCCATTTAACAAATAGGCTTAATGGGATTTACCTTGACTTCATTGGTTGTAGAACTTGAGGGAATATTTCCTAGCCGCAGGTGGTACTCGTGTAATGTGTTTCGCGCACGCAATGGGTACCTTTGATCTCAAAGCGGTTTAAAACTATAATTTTGTCTGACCTATTGTCGTCCAAGGGGTTCGGGCACGTGTTACAATTATGTTGCGGTAATAGGTGGATGTCGCCATCACCGACTCTACCGTCTTCCGTCTCCGTGGTCTGTTGCGGTACTGCGGTCCCTGTTAGCGAAGCCCCAAGGCCTCTTGACCTATCCATCATTGTGACGTTCACATCACTTCCAATAGCTCCTCGCTCCGTTTCCATCTCTCAACGAGATTCAGTGGCGGATTTTGTTTTTTCAAACTTAAAAAGGAACGAATCAAGGAAGTTTGGGGAAGTATGAAACTAGGAAATACCGAATGCAGCAAATGTGTTATTATTAGCAAGGCGTACTAAAGAGGAGAGAACATATTCTCTGTGATGAATAGCTTTTGGAGGGAGGAGGAGCAACATCGGCGTTCTTTTCTATGAAATCAATGAACCTAAGAAAATTAAGTTATGCCAGAGGTTCTACTCCCATTACTCCTGAACCCGTAGGACCAAAGACCCGGGCCTCCTTCGACCAGGGAGTTACTGAGATGTCCCAAAAGGGCGCCGGTCGCCTCCGTGGGGCTTTCCATAGAACAAGATCTAGAGACTAACAAGGCCCCCCATGTGGTTCTGTGGACTCAAGACGGGATGGAAGTGGATACGCCACTTACGCGCGCCAACTCCAAAATGGGAAGGCTACCGATATGACCTCGGTGGGGCCGCCTACTAGCTGTGCTTCCTAGTGCGCGGGAATATTAATGGCTTCCCTCAAACCCGTCCGGAGACGTACCCGATCTCCTACGGATATCGGGAACCACTGTCCCCTCGAGTCCAACCCAATCCTAACAACTCCCTATTCGAGGGGCTCGAATATTCGGCCCGAGGTTCCTCTAGTAACGTCAGAGAACCTAAGAAAATTATTGTTTTCTTTCTAAATGAACCATTTTTGTAATTATGAAACATGGATTTATGCCTTAGGAAAAACTCTAATGAACTTAACTCATGCCGTTTTCCACAGCATGTGTAACTTTATCAGAAATATATGATGCAACTTTCGCTTCCAGAGAAAAGCCATTAAGATTTAACCTGTAGTGTATCTTCTTGTACCTCAAAAGTTGTCATATACTGTTTCTTCTAGTACATCTCCTAAAAATAGCATCTTTTATCTAGTGTTGCATCCAGCTTCATTTCCTCCTCCTTTGGTCAGTTTTAATATCTTATTCACTGTCTTTCCTAATCAAGTAGTTGTAAGTTATTAGAAGTACTTTGGAGAAAAACATCTTGTCTTCCTGCTTAGAGCAGTTAGGTTTGGGTTAGTCTCGACAAGACAGTTGGTCCAAAATGTATAAGAAACTTAGTACGACATGGCAGTGATACCTAAGAGTATTCTAAGTTCCCCACATCAGTATGTATGGCGTGCTGGACTATCATCATCACCAAGATTTATCGATAGCCTTTTACACTTAAATAGAGAGTTTATTTACCTTATTAAAAGACAACAAAAAACGGGTATTGGCCTAATGGAAAACCGCACGAAGGAAAGTCCACTCCGATAAGAGATTTCCTGAATCTAGAAAGATTGTTTCTCTTGGGTAGGTGTCGCTACAAACCGTTTTGTACATGCACTTTTTAAAGCCCTTATCTAATACGTATGTCATATCCAAGTAACTAAATATGTCCATATCTTATGTTCAGTTCAATAATACACCTTCTCTCTTTCCATTTAACTAAATCCGATATTATTAGCATTGTCGTTTTCTTTAAACACTTCTTTAAGATATTTCTCTTCTTCTGTCATATTATCAATAAGCCTGATGTATTTGTCTCTTTGTCGTCCCACTGGTTTAGAGGACTGTTGCACAATATTAAAACTGTTGGTGTGGTTTCATATGCTTTGGATTATTTAAACATTCGTTCTGATATCTGAATTATTTTTCTGTGTAAGAATTTACGAAGTAAAAGCATTTAGCTTATATTAAGTATATTGAGTTGAACTTTCATAGCCATTTACAAACAGAAAACAAGTACGATTTCAGTACTATTTAGAAGTTTCAGGAAACAACTTAAAAATCCAAATAAAACATTGAGTAAAATACATTATCTGAACTTCATTATAAAGTTGTTTGCATTTCATTGCTAGAAATTTAGAATTCTTTTAGCCTAAAACGTGGGTTAATTAACTACAACAAATGAAGCAAAATGTCGTGTTTAAACGATGTTCACTTGTTTCCATATTCTTCCCAACGTTTGTCTTTTAAGAAGCAGTAAGTGTTCTATGGAATAATGAAGGCGAAAGAGGAATTTGAACTTCTTTTGTTGCAGCTGCTTGAACAGATTTTAATTTAAACATAACTAATATATATTATATATTCCAAGTGTAGTTTGTCTTCCAAAGCTTGGGTTTCATGCGATAGCTATCAATTTTGTATAAATAATGGCAGTGAAGCTCTGTTATGTCGACCAAAATAAAACATATATTAAACATTTTTATGGAAAACGTTGATATTGAGTGATGCATGTTGGTTTCCTAGGCAATTGTGAAATTCTAGCGTTGAACGATGGCCAGGGGATTGAAACCTAAACTGACTGTAATGAAATAATCCTACAGCTTGTAAATATTAATAATAGGAAATTTCTAAGCTCTCATACAACAGATGATGTTTGAAAACCGTTGGTAAAACTACGTTTTCTGGAATATAAATAAACATTAAATCTTAAGTTATAGAGTTTATGAGTACACACGCTTATGTCTCTTCCTTATGCTTGCAGTTCGATTAAAGCTATACTGCTTATCGCGATAACTAGTCAAACACAACAGTAATAGGAAAGAAAAATTGTTCTAGTTTCTTAAATATTTATACAGTATACATTTTGTAAATAAAAAGCTGTTAAGATCATAATATGCAAAAACGATTCCTACTTACGCGGCAATAAATATGCGGGATATTCCTACATTGTGATTTTTGCATAATATCACAATTCCTTTTTCCTTTGGGCAATATACGGGGCATGTTTTTTAAGTCAGTACCGTTTTGGAATTAAAAAAAGACGTGCATAGGTATCGCAATAATTTTATTTTTACATGAAAGCCTGTACCTTAATCTACTTTTCTACATAATTTCCGTGAATATTGAGGTACTTGTCATAACGTGGCACCAGTTTTTGAATACCCTCCTCATAAAATTCTGCCGCCTGACGTGTTAACCACTGTATCACAACTGTTTTGACTTCGTTATCGTCTTGAAGACGCTGACCGCCCAGATGTTTCTTCAAGTGCAGGAACAAATGGTAGTCGCTGTGTGCCAGATCAGGGCTGTATGGAGGATGATCTAGAGTTTCCCATTGAAAAGATTTGATGAGATCTTTGGTCCGATTAGCCACATGTGGACGGGCATTGTCATGCAGCAAAGTGATACCCTTACTCAACTTGCCACGTCTTTTGTTCTGGATTGCTCGGCGCAGATTGTTCAATGTCTCACAATAAGACGCTGCATTGATTGTCTCATTACGAGGCAGAAACTCCACTAGCAATACTCCTTTTCTGTCCCAAAAAACTGTGCACATGACTTTCCGGGCAGAAATTGTTTGCTTAAACTTCACTTTTGTGGATGATGATGAATGTCGCCAGTAACAATTTGGTCTAAAAATCTTCACCTTCATTGTGGTACCGCTCAAGGAAAGTCCATGCACTGCCTAAACGTTGGGTTTTGTGAAAATCCGTCAACATTTTCGGAACCCAACGTGAACACAATTTCCGGTACTTCAAGTTCTCGGTCACAGTGCGATACAAAACACTACGAGAATATTGAGGAAAATACTCGCACAATCATGAAATTGTAAAGCGTCTGTTTTCTCTCACCTTTTCTTCCCCTTTTTGCACCAAATCTTCAGTAACGACCGAAGGACGCCCACTCCGTTCTTCATCATGCACATTTGTGCGGCCATCTTTAAATGTTCTCACCCATTTCCTTACCATTCCATCACTCATAATGTTTTGTCCGTAAACTTCACAGATCTCACGATGAATATCGATCGGTTTTACGCCTTTAGCACTAAGAAATCGTATAATAGCCTGTACTTCACAATCGGCGGGACTCACGATTGTCGGAGGCATCTTAAACACTCAGTAACCAACGTATACAATGAAGAATCAGACTGTAATGGCTTCAGTGCGTAGACCAGAGATGTAGGTAACCAGCGCGCATGCGCGGAACGCCGACCGTAGAGCTGCGGAGGCGGATTGGCAAAACGGTACTGACTTAAAAAACATGCCTCGTAGTTAATTGCACTGTAGCCTATGTTTTAAAATTCTGGGTATCGTTCTACATCACCCCTTAAAAGCTTTATTGTAGCAAATTAAAAAGAAATTGAAACATTATATTTGAACTTGTTGAACAGTACCAAAGCATTTTTAAGAGTTTTAATGCGATTAACCTGTATCGTGATGGTAAGATATTTTCAGAATCCATATCGTGATGTTAAGATGTTCTCAGTATCGTTATTTATAAACATTAATAAAAATAAAGCAAATTAAATGCAATAATCTTTGACTTGGAGATGGCCTTGGTAATGTTGAAAGTGCTCATGCATTCATTATATTCTTCTTAATATTAGATAACACCTATTAAAATGTATGGATTCGGAAACTGTTAATCCCTTAAATATTAAGACCTTCCTAATATATTTTGTAGTGCCAGAATGACCCCTTACTTAATATAAATCATAGTTTGAAACAATACTGCAAATGTACATACTTAGACTTTCACGGCTGCGTTAATTCAATAGAATGCATTTCCTAACGTTTAATTAGGAGAATTTTCATCCACGGCCTACAAGCCCGGGAAATACATTCTATTGAATACTGCAAATGTCATTCATTTCTGATACCTATATGTATAGAAGATAGGAAATTGACCTACTGGTTTGTAAAGAGAAATCTCAATGTACTTACTAAAGTTAATACATAGTTTTACGAGGAAACGTCTCCACAAAATTTACGAAAGTATGCCTACCTTTTCCCATTTATCGTGTATAAAACATGAAGATACATAACGTTATAAATCATCCTGATAGTATACATTCTTGACACTTCGAAGAGAATCCAGGACTGTTTTGAAATTTAGAATTAATAGAAATTAGTGGATTCCAGCGCTTAGAAGCATCTTCAACAGTCCATCAACTGCCAACTGAGCTTGTTCTCCGAAAGATATCACCGCGATAATTTATGACACCTTTTTTCGTGATAAACAGGAGCAAATAAATAAAAACAGATAGCTACTGCAAGGCCATTCATTCACGTTGTTGTCAACTTGTTAAACGAGTTCAAGGAAGGGACAAACTCACTTCTCGTCACTAGTTATGTAACTCGCAGGGTGACAAATTGTGATCATTTAATAATAGTTAATGGCGAATGTGTTCAAAATGATGAAAATTGTTCTATTCTGTGCTTCGGAAGTTTACTCTCAAAATTTGGTTCGTGTGGTTACAAGCAGCCACGTCATATGAGTGGTAGAAAATAGTTGAAATTTGGGTTGCATCAGCCTTTTTCTTAAGATAATTTTTCAAAGCTTTTTCTGTTTATAAGAAAAAGCAATTTAGAAATTACACCACAAATGAAACAGTTTATAATTTTTTATTCTACCTGTGCACTTGAGCTTACTGTGATTGTTTGCCCGCCTTGGTAGCGTGGTGGTGTCTACCTCACGTTCAAGAGGTCCCGAGTTCGAATCTCGGTCAGGATGAGTTACCTGGATAAGGTTTTTTCCGGGGTTTTCCCTTATCCTGAAAGACGAATGTTGGGTAACTCTAAGCTCTATGGACCCCGGGCTCATTTGAGCATTTTTTCACCCATTCCATTCATCGTCCGATATGACTTAACGTTGGAGGACGTAAATTAAAAAAAAAAAAAAAAAACTATGATTGTTTAAAGCAATATACGTGTTGCGGTTTTCTTGATTCGTTTTATAATTTTACCGTGTACCCAGAACTAAAGTGCGCAGCACTCACCATTTTAACGCTCTATGGTTTATCGAATCGCTTTCATTTTTTAATCTCTGTTTTAATTTCAGCTTATTATACAAACAAACAAAAATTGGAAATTAACAGTTGTTTCACATTAGCCATGTGTAGGACGCACTAAGAAAGGGTAGAACCAGACTTACAAAATTGAAGTATTTGCAGCATAGCAAGTCACCATTAAGGTAGTTCTCTCATGTGTTTATGAGAACTCCTAAGTAGTTTACCGGGAAAAAACACGAATCAGATGGAGAATTTAATGTCATGTCGGCACGTTTGTCATAGTAGCTCAATGGTTAAGAGCGGCTGGACGGAGACCAGAAGATCCGTGGTTCAAATCCCGGCTATGACATTGAATTTTTCAGTCTGACTCATCCTTTCAAAAAATAATTGTTTATAATTTAACAAATTAAAATTTAAAATTCTCAATTCTCAGTCATGCTCTAATTTTAATTTTAGAGCAAACCGTCTCTATACATAAGTTGCATTTTTAATTGTTTTTAAAGTGAAGTATGGAAATAAATTAAACTTCAGCCGAATATTAAGTATGTTTTAACTACCACAATTTTTAAATACGTAATTCCAGAGCCTTTCCTTAAAGTTTCAAGTCTGTATGACTTAAACCGTGCCTCTAAGCAATTTTAAATGTGAAGAGCTAAAAAATAGGTAATTGAATAAAATTCAATTTAACGTTGAACTCGATATTTTTAGCTATTATTGACTTTAACATTATTTATATTATAAATAAATTGCGTTGAATGAAAGTACAAGTTATATGTCTGATAAAATGTGTAAAAAAAACTTCCCATTTTTTATCTGAAATGAGACAGTAGTAGTTATGCTGCAATATCAGAACAATTTTTATTCAGACTTAATTCCAAGGATCTTTTGGCATAAGATTTGAAAGCTTTGTGTATCATTTCTCAAAATTTACGTCATTTAGCGTAATTCACCGTAGCGTAACGCTGTTGTGGTTCCGCCACTGAATTTCCAAGGCCCTCTGGACTAGCAGGCTCTGCACTCTTACAGCAGACTCCACTTATATTCCATCTCACTCTAGACATCTGTCCTTCCACATGTCATGGGGACCAACATTTCACTGGCGTCACTGTCACACTCCCATTATACTCAGCCATCTACTCTGGAAGAATTATTAGGGTCAGGTTCTTTTAACCAAAGGAGAAAGAAACGCCCGCTGCTGGCAACAGTTTCGCCCCAAGACAGAGAGAGCACCACGATTTGTACCGCATCAAACTCGTGTTTCTCTCTTGTACACAACACTAGATATAACTTAGACTTTTTTTATAAACACCGCGGTACAAATGAAAATCCCAGCCAGTTTCTGGGACTCATCTTGCACTAGACTTCTCTGCCCTTGCTCTACCAACGTTCTCCTAGATGCTAATTACCTTAATTACCGAAATAAAATGCATATGCACCTAGAATAAGTTACTGACTTAGCATTCACTTCCTTCAAATCTGTGGAAAGCAATGAATCTGAAAAATGCACATCAAGAACTCCGTTCTGATTCTTATTCTCACCTGAATCTCTTTCTAGAGAAGATTTTAATGAGCACTACCTTTTCAAAACGAAGTATCCGGACTTTAAAATCATCTTGCATAATTCGTCCATTGTTTAGTGCGTTTTAATTTAATAATAAGATCCAGAATATAAAAAACGCCATATCATGATAGCCTCTTCGAGCCTTTCATCGAAATCTGTGAAATATTTTGATTCTAAACTTTTTTAAAGATGAATTTATTTAATGTCGTCTAACAACAATGCTCTTATAGGATGGTAAAACAAATTTTGCATACAGTTGGTCAGTACAATTAACATTCTAGAAACTATTTACAAACATATAAGTTCACACAAACTATACATTTATAAAGAACTGAAGAATCGATATTACACAGCACTATGTTCATACTAGTTATGTATTATTAATTATAGTTATTCTCAGTTCACAGAATACACCAAAACCAGGTAACACTGAATAGATTTTCATATCGAAGAAGTTAATTTACAGTCTTGTGGAACTAAATACAGTGATTGTAGACGCTTCTGGTCATCTAGTAGGGCATGAAGATCTGTAGGAATTTTATGAAGAGTCGTATAGGTTGAGTAGCTAGTACATTCATTTATAATATGATTTACTAATAAAGGTTGGTTGCATGTTTCACAGTGTGGAGGCCTCTCTCTGGAAAATAGGCAATCATGTGTAAGCTTTTTATCTCCAATCGTAATTCTCGAGAGTAGTACATTCTAAACTTCTTGAACATCTGAAGGCAGAATTAAAAACAAACGGTTGTAGTTCTGATAATGTTGTGTTCGACTCATTGTAACATTATTTAGCTGGAACACTGCATTCTTGTCTATGGAAAAGAGTTTGAAAACACCTTGCCTGTTTTAAAATTCTCATTGTTCTTTATGGTTGTATTACTGAATTAATTTTAATGTATCAATAATTCATTCTAAGTTTACTACAAGGGAGCTAATGCCTACACTAAACACATTTAAGCAATATGTTATTTTCCTTCAATAAATTCCTCTTGATCTTTCTCCCTCAAGTTAATGAAATTGTATTAATCCTATAAGTTTACGAGAGCAGTCCACGAGAATCTGTATTTCGTGCCATGCTTGCAGTACTAAATTACTGCTATTTTTATACAAGTTCTGCAGAATGTCTGACTGAAACATTTAAATAATTTAAATAATTCTGAACATGTGCCAATAATAGAAAAGAAGAAAATAAATATATATATTTTTCTCTTTTAAATTATTGTATCCTTCTGCACCTCGGGCAGAGTTATAGTTACATTTGGTGTCATTCAACACCGATACCTAATGCTTAGTATGTTCTGTCATACGGAAGTTCGATTTTCAAGAACCCATGTCTAGCAAAGTTCATTTAGGGACCTTTATGAACTTCAGGCACTTGTGCTTCAACATAGCCTGTATGCTTATGATAGAGATATGTTTTCAGACCGGTAAATGGTGAAAAGAATAGCATTTGATTTGTGCTTTCTATGAACTAAAATACAGTAGGTATATATATATATATATATATATATATATATATATATATATACAGTGAGTATCTGTAATGACCTAATCCAAGGATATGTTTGGCAAATATAGAGATATTTAATTAAATTTTGGAATACAAGAATGCTTAAAAACGTCACTCAGTATTGCTTGAAACTTGTGGTACAGCTATGTTTCCAAGTTCCACTGTGACTGCGTGAATGACTGAGTTTATCGTGGGGGAAAAGATTTTCACGAAATATAAAGCTGGCGGCCTGCAATACAGAAGTGGTGTATACACTGTGTTTAAAGTGTGGTTCTTACAGTATACGTATCACAGGTGGTGGACATTTCACATGAAAGGAAACGAAATTTCAGTAGAAAACTCTCCAGAAACCTGGGAAAGTAAGTCAGTAAGGGAGAAAGGTTCTGTTAGGATTTGAACCGCTACCCTCCTTTCAAGAATCTGTCTTAACGACGTGGCATGTGAACGCTGTAAAGTGCACCGAACTAGTAAGGAAAATGGACATTGCTCCTTCCAAATTCTTCAGATGTATAAGACGAAATTAAATCACCACTTCCTTGGGACACTTGTTTGACAGTCGTCACTTCTTTGGAAATCCTTTGTTGCTTCCGTAAGTTGGTTTTCCTGTTAAGAATTCTACACACACCTTTGAGAGACGACATGTCAATTTGCTGCACACCTTTCGACAGACTTTTGGCAAGCGTTTACAGAATTCATCTGATGATTGCGTCTGATGAATTGCAAGAACAGCAAGGCGCGTGGCTAGCGTAGGCCGGAAGGGTGCAGTGGTTAGCGAGTTCAAGGCAGTCTATGTCACCTCTTAGACTTGACGCGCGACATTATGCTAATCGAATTAATAAACGTCAGAGGTATGCCCTCCTTCAGCGCGCATGCGCGACTGGCTTTGGTTTATTGATGCTAAATATCGAGTGTACATAAAAGAACTGTCATGTAAATATGGGTGGGTCTGTCAGGTTACCCTATTTGGATCTCAAATCAGGTGTTAAACCATCTCCATTTAATAATTACGGTAGTTTAAAAATCTTACACAAACGCTAAACAAAAGAAGGTGTCACAGCACCTGGTAGAAAGAAAAATGATACTCTATTGAAACTTATGATTTTTACCCAGATGGTGGCTCGTGAGTGAGAAACTGCGGTGACTAACTGAAAATAATGTATCCACTTAATATTTCGGAATAATTGATAATATAAAATGCAGAAGCTATTTGCATCTGTGAGCAAATTAAATTTGGCTTACACAATCTATTAACATTGGGTCATGACTATATTTGTTCATATCCAGTGGACTTTCTGTGGCGTTATATGTAGAAATTTGTAGCCAGACTCTTGAAAGATTTGTAATTTACAACTGGATATAATTAATGAGTTAAGTGCTATGATTTCTGGCGAAGCCATAAAAAACTCGTCCTTTCATACAACCTAGCAACCTGAAGTCCAGTGGATAGCGAGATGTAACCTGCCTGCTGGTGATATGTATGGCAATGTTTTGTAAGGCTAAGGTTTAAAATGTAGAATATTTTCTGAAAGTGTTACATACTTCAAATTCTCTCACGCTTTGAAGACGTATTTTTCGTATTGGATATTCTGACATTTTAGAACTTCCTGTCGTAATACTTAAATTACAAATTAAAGTAAAATGTGTCCTCGTTTATTAATAGTAATGATTTAGTATACTTTTGAAAGAATCTAATAGATTAAGGTGTCTATAATTCTTTGTTGTTTTTGTCATTAGATTCTTCTTCTTCTCTCTGTTAGTCGCTATTGCGTGCACAGCGTTTTCTAATATAACTCTCTTCTAATATTCATAATGTATTTAAAATTTAAGCATAAAAGTGGAATGATTTTTGTCAGGTACATTTGGTAATATCATGTGAATAGGTGGAATCCCGCCCTTGCGGCTTGTAGATCTGCTGCTGCTATATGATTGCATTTTACCAATGTTTCGTTGAAGTACGAGGTAAATTTTTTACAGGTTCATTACTAACTCAAAGGAATGAAATATTAAATAAAAATAGCATAATTTATCTCCTTCCAATGTTCTTAAAATACATAGTACAAGTAATATTTCATAAAATACATTCTTGCTCATTATGCCATGATAAATATACTCATATATGGCTATCTTTAATCGAAAGAAATTTAATCTGAAGGGATTACTCAGGGAACAGTTTAAGAACAGTTGTTTAAGTTGGGCTGCAATGTTCATATAAGTGTTAAGATACGGAAGAGAATTATCCTTGAATGAAAGACGTGTGGGTAGGTAGTTATGTTTGTGTATATTTAAATAGCGGCGGGGATGTTGTGACATTCACGACCCCGATGCCTATAAAGGGGACCCCACATACCACCCTCTCACTGTCGGCTTGGTCAAGTAAGAAGCTTCATTCAACAGGCCCCTTTTTCTTTACTCTCCCCTGTCTTTTTTTATATTCCTCTCTTCCTTTTCTTCTCGACCCGGACGTCTTCCGCGTCGCGGAGTATCGTGGCGGGAAGGGAAGGGGGGGGCCTCTTACTAGAGTAGACTTCATTCATAAGGGGAATTCTCCATTCCGTCCCCTCTCTTTCGGTGAGTGAGCGAGTGAGTCTTGGAGAAAATAACACAAAAAAATTACACTACTCCTTAGCTCATAGTACTACTAATACTACTACTACCGCCACTTGCTGTCTCTTGACTAGGCTTATAAGAAGAGAAGTTGTAGCGCTTCTTTAAATATATTATACATGGTTTCAACGTGGAAGTAGTCTAAAATAACGCTCGGGATTTCTAAGACACACTTAATCAACTAGAGAGATATTTTAAGACACCTAAAAGCATTGTATTTAATATTTAACACATTAGTTTCGACAACTAGTTTCTCCTGAATTTAAACACAAATATGTAAACAAAAATAGGTACTAGTGTAAAGAATTAACGTTATGAAAATGCATGTTTGACAATAAAGTTTAAGGCTATACTACAATGAACAAAACAAAGCTGTATTGAAGCCACATGTTTCTTATTTTTTGCGTCATTCTGGCCACCTACGGTACCATGATAAACACTGGTGATATACGAAATGAAATTATAATAATTGGAAAGGAAATTTGTGAAGAAATCGTTCGAGACCTAAGCTTAAAATACCCTACATTTGCTATGTATTAGTACTGAGAAAAATCTTGAAAGACCTATCAGGGAAGACATGCCTGGCAGGATTTGAACGGCGAACTTGGTGCCTTTAGGATCTCGGACACCCGCGGTACTCTTCACATACATCTTACACAGTTGAAAGTGCTTTGCTGTAACAAAAGTGGCATTGCTTCTGTTATCTAGTATCAGCGATTTGGTTCCTGTGAGGCTGGGTATTAGATTCTCGGCTGGAGATTCTTTGAATGCATTGCCTTCAAACGAGTATTCATCTGTAAAGGCGCCATCGTGCGTGGCACCTGAAGGCACGCTATTTAACATTAGGCAGGATACTCATAACTTCTGTAATTTAAACAAACGCAGTTTTGCTTCAAGTTAACGTCACAAAAACTACTTTTATAATAGAAGATGCTAGTAGTAATGCCCCGGTGACATGACACATTTTAAAGAAACTGTGAATCAACTGCTCTCGAGTTCATCCCTGATAAGATACCAACATTTCCTGTCTTATCGAGAACGTTTCATTTCCCTAGATATACAATACAAATGAAATAATGAAGAGAGAGCGTAATTGAGGTATAGTGTGAGCTTACTAGCCTCAAAATTTAGATGTCGATTCTTGTCTTAAAGGGTAGGAACTTTTCTTTAGTGAGGAATACTCCCTATCCTCTCTAGAGTCTCGAAGTAGGAATATTTGTTTGATCAATGATTAAAAGAAACCCCAAAACAGCAAGAGGGTCTATCAATTAACTCAGAATCTAAATAAGCTAGTAGTTGTTCCAAAGTCAAAGTCATTGCTAAGTTATAAAAGTGTTCAGGTAATTGAATACTCTGTGACGTCGGAGTACTTGTTCATTACTCTGAAACAACAAGGTCACTGAGAAGTGCAAGGCAAGTTTTTACTTTTTTATTTATTTTAATTTACGACCTCCAACGTTAAGTCATATCGGACGATGAATGAAATGATGCTCAAATGAGTCCGGGGTTCATGGAGCTTAGAGTTACCCGATATTCGTCTTTCAGGATAAGGGAAAACCCGAGAAAAACCTTATCCAGTTAACTCACCCTAACCGAGATTCCAACTCGGGATCTCTTGAACGTGAGGCAGACACGCTACCAACTACCTAACGAGGCGGGCTGCAAGGCAAGTGACCCAAGGAGAAAAAGAAAGACAATGTTAGGGAAGGTCACACTAGTTTGATACATCTCACGTAATTGAAACTTACTTTGAGTTAAAATGCTGAATATGGTGTACAAATGAATGGGGGGGTGACCCATAATTAGTAATAATAATAATAATAATAATAATAATAATAATAATAATAATAATAATAATAATAATAATAATAATAATAATAATAATAATAATAATAATAATAATAATAATAATAATAATAATAATAATAATAATAATAATAATAATAATAATAATAATAATAATAATAATAATAATAATAATAATAATAATAATAATAATAATAATAATAATAATAATAATAATAATAATAATAATAATAATAATAATAATAATAATAATAATAATAATAATAATAATAATAATAATAATAATAATAATAATAATAACTGACAACTCAGAAAACTGGTGAAATAAACACACTTATAGAAAAGTATTCTAATCTGGAATTGAACCCGTAACCTTGAGCGAGAACTAACTCTCAAACTCAGCGCCGTACATTGCTTCCCTGAGGCAATTTTGGCGCGACAGTCCCGTTTAGGGAATATTTTCTTTCTGAAAAGGCAGGATTCAGACTGGGTAAAGATAAGCAAGTGGATAACGTTCCGCCCTAATCTAGAAAATTATCGGTTACTGTGTTACCAAATTGTTTTCTCTAGTGTTCTGAAAAACAATCCCTTCTTTATAGTAAAGAATCGGAGGGCATATAACTGCCGCGAGCATTGCAAGAGTGGCATATGTAGCTTTCTTGTATACCTAACCTATCATGGATATTTATGCTTTTCAGTAAAAGCTCTTTAAACTAAACAGCACAAATAGCTACGATTGTTTCTTTTGTTTCGAAATGTGCACAAGAATTTATACTACGCATTTTAAACACAATTTTAATGTACATAGTTTTAAGGTTATTAATTTATAAATTATTTCAGCAGTATCCAAGACGTCCCCTTGCGATGATGAAATAATTTTCTCGTGATTTTAAATATTCATTTTGCTCCAAAGAAATACTTTTTAAAAATTGGAAGCTGTTATGGTAGTTTGGTTTCTTAGAAAATACCAGTGAATTTATAAAAGCTGTGCTTTGATACTTAACTTTTAATATGATTTACACACAGTTAATTCAAAGATAATCATCAACTATATTTAAAACCACTTCCCTCTTGTTTTCTGCATACATACATTTATTTTAACTTCAAAATTTTGACGAACACTCAACAGGAATTACGTATAGAGACCTGGCTTGAATATGTGAAACCTGAAAAAGAGTAGTGACGAAAACAAATTAAAAATAAGTTTGTAATCATTCAAATTATGGAAAGTTACCATTTCTCCGTAGTAGCAGTTGTTAATAACTACGATTTTGTAAGCCTGCATAACTGTAAGCGCTTTAAAAAGGATTATTTGATGATTTTTTTCAGTATTCATCGATAAATTTAAAAGAGCAATTAACATATTTGAAATTATTAAAACAGAAAGCAAGTTCTAATGCGTGAAGTTCACTATTGTGTGTTTATTATCGATCAAGACTTTCTGCAGATCACTGACTTCTTCCTTCGAGATATACCGTTGTTGTATTAAGGATTCTTGTATCGATGGCGCACAAATAACTCGTATTATCAAGACCCTTCAGATAGGACTTCAAATTTAACCTTCCCTCACAGACAAAACCAGGCGACGGCGTTACTGTCGCTACCTGCCGCTTATAGGGGCAACTCCCACAGAGGATCAGGGCTACTCAACCTCTTACATAAATGCCCAAGACGGTGCTGTGTCGCTGAAAACTCAAAACATAAGACGAACAGCATTATGGGGCGATGTGGATTAGTAATGTTGAAGGTTTGGTGATGGAATGTCATATGTGTCTTTTGTCGAGGCCAGTCTTCGCTTGCTAAAGAAGGAATAAAAGTGCAGAGTGCTTTCTTGAAGAAAGCTTTTGAATTGTTGTTTACTTAGACACGGAGAAGGAAATTTGGATTTTAATTATTTATTTCATACTTATCTTCTTTTCTATTATCTGTTTAGACCAAAGAAATTGGAAGCTACGGTGTGGTGCTTGAGATCACCAGTACAGTGTTGCATCTCCCTTCTGAAGATATGGGTCACAAATCAAGCCACTCGCTTGAAAAGTTAATTTTTGTATTGAGGCGTTTGTCCTAATCCTGTTAATCCTTGGTTCGATCATTTATAAGGTTAAGGTATCCCGTTGTGCAGGCAGATATGTCTTTTCACGGCAGCCTGTATTCTCAGTATGGAGGTTGAAGAGTCTTGATCCAATGGCCATTAAGTTTGATGGGATCGTTGTCCTTGACAAGCATAGGGTAGGTTAGTAATTCCTGGCCCTTCTACTCCGCCTCTTCCATATAGGTTTGTGGGGAGACGACAAAATTAGATGCAGGTTGTTATATCGCAGCCTTCACAATGATGGGGCTATTGAAAGACGATGATACCCCCATTTGATGAAATACCTCCCAGATTTCCTGTCCTGCTTGGTTCTAAGCATATCTACAGCTTTTCTTCCCTTCCAAGATATGAAGAGGAAACAAAGTGAATAAAAGTGGTTTAATTCAAAGTAATTACATTGAATTTTCACTGCTGTTTACATGCAACAGAAAATATGCATGTCATAAGCCAAATAATTCAATCAAACTTTGTTGATCTTATACATAATGAAGCAAAAATTATTTTGAAGATATACAAAGCCTGAGCCATAAAAGGTAGTCGATACAATAGTATATACATGTATGTAAATTAAGTACCTAAAGCTTTATTGCAGAATTGAACCACTTTTCCGACGTCTGCATCGTGAAAATAATATATTCCGTTATTTTAGCACAATTGAACCTCCTAGGTTTAAATAAAAGTGTACAAATGTCTTTCGGGGAAATGCCAGTTTATGTGGTGCATTTTGAGGCTTCAATCTGGAAAGCAATTCATCTTTAATGCACATGTCCTTATTAAATTAACTATACGTTTTCTCAGAACTGTTTCTCAGTGTATGTGGAAAATTTTCTTTTTATTTATGAAAAGTCTGACGTAAATATTCACACACAAGTAAGTAAACGGTAGGCACTTTCGTTTTGCAACGGTAAAGATAAATGCAATAACGTAGTCAATTTTAAAATGTTGTGTAACTCTATATTTGAAATTTGCACTAGCAATCATAGTCTAAGAGATAGACGAACACTTACTATCAGAAGTGCAAATCTCGTCAAAATGCACAATTTCTGTCAAACATATTTTCCTATAGTCAATTATTTCTGAATTTTCTAATATTTCTGCTTTTCTTAAATTGGGAAAAACATTTGTTTTTATTCTTGGCCATGCTAACAAGTTAATTTCAAAGGCTACACATAGTTATCAGCTTTGTAAATATTGGACTAACACTTGAAGTCTACTGCATCTCCCAATGGCCTTACAATAAGATAGATTATGCAAATGTTTGTCTCGATTTACATAAATAAGACAGAGAAATAAGCGTTTTTAAGTGTAATTATACAAGAGATGAGCAGGCCACTGAATGCACATCAGGTTTTTCTTGTAGATGAAAAATCATCAAGGTTTATGTATTTTCTTCTGACAGTAGACATGTGAGAAAGACAACGATTTTACGCCTCGTTCAGAGTTAACCTGAAGTTCTAAAGAATGTCACGGCTTACGCTAACTTGAGTCCGAGAGGAGTTTGTTGTCGGACAGCTTTATTAAGTTGTTCAGATGCAATTGCGACCCCCGAAAAAAACAGAGAAATGACACGAATAAATGGGTTAAACAAATTACGCACATGAAGAAGGTAAACGTGAGGTAATCAATTTCAATTTGTTGGCATTGTGAAGCTGCTGCTTTTGGATTGTCAAACAAGTGCCCCGTACAAAAGGACCACCGCTCCTTAAGGGGTGGGCATCTCCATATCAAAGGAGGGGGGGCTACATCCACACAAGTACAACATTCCTTCTGATAAATATACATGCATTTATCATTAACACTGCCTCACTACGTGTTATCATAATCATGGGCTAAAAACATTTCGGTGTATTAAATATAATGTGACACAGATGTTTACAGAAAACCTTTGTTAATCTATTTGTTTATTGGAACTAAACATTAATAATAACAAAAAATTGAGTAAGTAATAATAATTTTTTACTTCTTTACATTAGTGCTTGGCAAATACAATTCACATACACTTCCGTTTTATTTTATTTCATGTCAATCCTAATAAATGTGCTTTCACTATGTACTGGATAAGGTCTTGGATTGCTATATATACCTACGCAAGTTTATACAGAACACCAAAACAAACTTTTCTGTACTAAACTCATTCCCTGGTCAGATCAGAAACAAAAGAACATAGTCCTCTTCAAAGTGTCAGTAACTCTCCAGTTCGAATCTGTGTAAGGGCTATGCAGTTTTGCAAATCTTTTAGCCAATTTAGCTGAATTTTTTTACTATGTTATCTTATATAAATATTAAAGAGTTTGATATCTAGTTTCAGAGTTATTGCATTTTAAGTGTTAGACCAAATTTAAAATGCAATTTTAAAAACAATCTTTTTTAAAATTCGACATGTTTATCTGACCATAAAGCTCAAATATTTCACATCACTTTGTTTTAATGACGTTAGTTGAAAAGCAACTATTTTTAACTTCTGTCATCTCAAATATCCACCTTTACTAATAACTCAAAAACCGTTTGAAAGACAAGGGTATGACACATATATACGATAAATTTAAGAAGAATTGAATAAAAACTGAATCGTGTAGAACATTTTCAGAAGTGGATGTGTAGAAAAAATAATTTTTAGAAACCTCAAATTACAAAATAAAACGCCAATGAGTTTAATTTGAAACGTAAGTTTATAAATATGGTTATTTATAAAATATATAAAATTGTTTTGGATGTAGGGTGTATTTTTATTTAGTGAATGAAAACCACAGTTTTTGCGAGATTTTTACTAATTCAGTGGCATACTCTCTCAAGATGAATGAGAACTCTAAGCTGCATATATTCCGAGTTTTATTCACTACGTTAATTCACTGTCCAGTAAAGCGGAGTTAAATTAAAAATGCATTGCTTAAAACAGATACTAGCGAAAAATTATTTTTTTCGGCGATCACCAGGAATACAACATGAACTGCACAACTCAGCTGGAATTGAACTGCCAGCCAGTGAAGAAGTAAAGCCTCCTAGGTTCGTAAATCCCTTTTTCCTTAACTCGGGTTCGAAAATTTTGAAAATAAAATAAACTAAATGTCACGCAAAACAGTAATGGAAAATGTGACGTAAGTGGCTAATAGAAAGAGATACAGACCGAAAAGTTATTTCACAGATTTCGGGCTTCAGTAAATTCTACATTTTGGTAATTTTGTCTGCACCTTCGGGTTCTCGATTAGTATATGAAATCGTATGAGAACGGTATGGATTGACAGGCTATTCACAGAAATCTCAATCTATGCATTCCTATATTTTATACTACATTTTAATAATAACCATTAGTGAAAATAATAAGGATAAATTGTTAATGCGAATGGTGCTGGAGAAACTTGCATGAAATTGTTTTGCCTCGCAGATGCTGGACTAAAATACTAAATTTTCATTTCTGAGTTATGGTGTTCACAGACGAGAGATATGTAGACAAGCCGGCAGGAAGGCAAATAGGAAGGACAGTATGAATAGTTTCTCAAAAACACATCTCTTGGTTTCAAGGGATCTGAAAATTGTGAAATTTCGTTACTAAACGAAAACATGTGTATGTGCAATTTAATATAACCTCTACCTACCATCATTTTAAGTGGCAGAGAAAAGAAAATAACACTACAAATACCTACAACTACACGGTTAAGTGATAAATCAGCTTGAATGAAAGAAAAAGTCCTTAGTTATAATACATTAAGTTAGAATAAATATACATTGCATTGCAGATTTCTGAACGTTGTTTATGAACTACTTTGGAACGGTTTAAGTAAACATTTGATTCATTTAATAGTTATAAATTTATTTAAAACATAAAAATAGGTATGTCTTACAGAAATTAATATGCAACTAATAGCTATTTATTTACCAAATAATACTAATTAGTTAAAAAACTTAATCGCTTTAATATGTTAATGATAAGGGCACGCTCATATTACCTGAAGCATTTTCTAGGTGACAATTTCTATGACATCATTGATATTCATAACTGTAAAAATACACTGAATATATTTGCAACCATTAGTAAAAATACACGCACTAAGGTAATAGTTAAATCACGATGTTCCACGTTCTTGGTAAGTGCGTGTCAAGCATGCAGTTTGTAGATTACGGAATGTTGGCATGGAGACAAAAAAGTTGAAGCTACAAATGTGGTGAACCCTGATCTATAAGATGAATGGCATGTTTTCAGAAAAGCGAAATTAGAAGGAAGAAGAGGGATTACCTTATCAGACTCCCCGTTTGCTGTCTTTCAAGTTGTTCGCATCAAGATTCAAGAAGCGTCTTCCAAGACAAGGCTACGACTGAGAAAACCCAAATTAAACAAAATAAATCAGTCATAAATCAATCAAGGTAACAAATTCAGAGTCACGCTCTCAGACGCGGTATTTACATGCAGAGACACCAGACACGTGCAATGGATTTATACGGGTTCCATTGTTCCGATAATATTTTACGGTGGCAACGGGAATGGGTGACGTTTTACAGCACCTGCATGACACGTTTTATATGCAGCAGCACCAGCTTCCTTCTGCATCTGTGCTTTACAGCTTTCCTGGGATTTACCCATTAATAAACGAAATTTGTTCTGTCTCTAACCAAAAGCCAACTTTGGGGCGAAAAAAGTTTGTTAAATTCAGGGAATAACGCAAAATTAGTGATGGATAGGTGGGCTTATGTTGTTGGATTTATTAATTTAAGTTTTCCCCACTTCTGACCGATTTCTAGAAGCTCTGAGTTGAATGTTCATTCCATAGTGATACAAGTAACGTTGTTTAGTTGTTGTTTTTTTAACGAATATTTCAATAAGCCAATGTACGTCTGAAACACCAAAGAACCAAAATGTCACAAAAATCAAGCCATACTTTTGTAGCATTTAAAACATAAACATTAAGGCATTTTTATTTTGAAAATGGTTTCATATGATGCACCTGTTTGCTTATTTTTTATTACAGAGTTTATGGTTTCAGGGTAAAGTCATTAAAATGATTTTTTTTTTAATTTACGTCCTGCAACCTTAAGTCATATCGGACGATGAATGAAATGAGTGAAACGATGCTCAAATGAGTCCGGGGACCATGGAGCTTAGAGTTAACATTTCTTTCTGGATAAGGGAAAACCCTGGAGAAAACCTTATCCAGGTAACTCACCCTGACCGACATTCGAACTCGGGACCCCTTGCAGGTGACGCAGACACGCTACCATCTACGCTACCGAGGCGGGCACCATTAAAAGGAATGGTCATATTACCTTTTAGAAAAGGATATTTTAATTTTCAGAAAAAAAGTATATTGGTGTTTTGAAAACTTAACTCTTATCAACTTATACGCCATAAAAATAGAAGTTTGATTTTATTTTCAAACATACAGTAGTTTTAACTTGTATAACTTTATTATTGATTTTGTCTCTCTAAAATATACTAGAAAATTTCTTCGTCATTTTTATTGTAGACCATGCATGAGGTTAAATATTAATTTTATTAAAATATAATTAGTAGTTCTGTATTTTGACACAAAAACATTTATATACTTACAGCATAAAAACTTCACCGTTTAAGCCAAATGATGCAATAGCAATTCTATTTTAAGACATAGCGGAATAATAATTTGAACTTAATTTGTTTTTTGTTTGTTTTGTAATTACAATGAAATTGTATATATTTGTAACGGGCTAAATTACAGAAGTTTATGATAATACCTCTTGTAAAATATATTTGCTTTAAACATGATTTATTTGTTAAGGAATTTAATATTCTGCCAAGATCTATTGCATGTGACGTATTGCTTTCGTGTGACACAGGAGTTGTTTGGAGAATCGTAAATTAAGGGCGCGGAGGGGAAATTTGGTTTTACTATTACATATGTATAAACCATATCCTGTATTTCTTGCGTAGTTAGATCTTCCCTTATAAGCATATTTGTCTTTACTTACCTCTTTGATTCGGGAGTAGGCCATCTGTTCACACCCAAGAGATTTTTATTTCTATCTCAGTTGGGATGAAGTTTTTGGTGATGCTTTGTTTCAGGTTTCTTTTCCTCAATTATTTCCTCCCTGTGCTTCTGAAATCACAGAAATGTACTTTTGACTTCCCAGGTGATTCATTTGGTTAACGTGGTTAGCTGCTTAAGATGTAAGCACGTTTTGTCAGAAAAGGAATGCCACAGCTTATCTGATAAATTATGCAAGGTATAGATACTCTTGGCTGGGTGGTTAGATCACTTGGCGGGCCGGTTTCGATCCCAGGCGACCGCAAAGTGAGATTTTTTGTTGTTGTAATTTACGTCCGCCAACGTCAAGTCATGTCAGAAGATGAATGAAATGGATGAAATGATGCTCAAATCGGGTCCATGGAGGTTAGAGTTACCCGACATTCGTCCTTAAGGTAGAACCCCCGGATAAAACCTTATCCAGATAACTCACCCTGACCGAGATTCGAACTCGGGACCTCTTAAACGTGAGGCAGACTACTACACTACCGAGGCGGACTTGAGATTTGTGTTGGACAACATGGTGCTGGGGCGGATTTTCTCCGGGTCCTCCGGTTCCCCGCGCCAGCATATCATCAATTGCTCCATAATCTTTCCTATCACCTCATCTCTGTCGTACTTTCACTTCCGGCGATGAACTGATCACTCATCCCGGAATCACTCTGATCAGGAAAGCTCTGATCCTCAACCGGTTGCCTATGGGCCTCCAGGTTACGCTGTTCAGCAGGTCCTGTTTCCACTTCAAGGAATTACAGGAATTCATTCATAACTACTCTGTTCTAAAAAAAAGAACTTTCTTTTATCATTTGTTTTCGGAAGTAATCAACAACTTATTTGTATCTAAACTTTCTTTTAAGAAGATGTGGTCTCTAAAAATTGTTTTAATACTCCTTTATTCTGCATCACATGTGAATACAGAAGTTCAAAATTTCAGTGTGTACTGCTGAGACATCTGAAAATTTAATGGAGCGACAATGAATGTTTCGGAAGCATTTAGTGATGTTATTTGATGTGAGACTTATATTTTCATGTATTAACTAAGTCTCCAATCAATTTGTTTTCAGGAAAGAGATCATAACTTTGAGAAAGATAGCATTTTTCACTAGTTTTAGCGAATTACGTGCTGTATACAAAATAAACCCTCGCACGGTTTGAAAGTGCTAGCTTGCACATATATCTGTTTTGCTCAAAGGGGACAGGTGATTGAAGCACAGGCAATGTGACAGACTTGTTAGTATTTTTAGCCAGAATTTATTAGCTCAGCGGTCGGCAGGACAGTTGAGTGGCACACAAATCACGGCATGGTGAGCCATCATCGCCAGTCCATCACAATAACCAACTGCGGCCTCTTGCAATATTCACTCTCCCAATGCAGAGATCCGGGTAATCATTTCCACAACAAAAAATATAAATACAAATATCAGCACACAGATCCTGCGCACATTCATCCCCTCAAAATTGCACAAGTTAAGATTTGTTATACTCTGATAGAACTTTAATAATTTATTGTTGCGGAATCACAATCAAAATTCAGTGGGCAAGAGAGAATGCAATGGAAAATTGTGGCAAACAAACATTCAAAGAAAACTTAAAGGTAAACGAACTGCAAAAAAATTAAATTTATGACGTGTTCAGATATCTTTTGACTTAACTTCTGATGAAAATATAGTCATTATACTTTTAAATAGTAATTTAGTTCAAGACCATAACTTTTAAGGAAAGTGGTTTGTATATAACGGATAAATAATATAAATACAGAGCTCAGAAGTTTAGATTTAGACGTGTAACTATACACTTATTTTAGTGTAAACTAGTTTCAAGGCAATTTAATTGATAACGAATATAGGAACTGTACGTTTTATATAAGGAGTGGCTCATTCTAAAATCCATCACAAAATAAATACAATGTAATTAATATAACAATAATGGTTAGGGAATAGATGAATTAGTATGGAGGAGATAGACAGAGTCAACATGAAAAATTCAATGCCATGGCCGGGATTTGAACCACGGATCTCCTGGTTGCCGTCCTGACATTAAATTCTCCATTTGACTCCTGTATTTACCCGCTAAACCACTGGGGGCTCTCGCATCCGAGATACACCGTTTGTGGCTACTTACTAATGTAAATACTTGAGTCCCAGGCTTCATCATTTAACTCTTATTATTTTAGTTAATTGATGGAAATTAATCATTTCTTTACAGTAGCCGTATATTGGCTAAGGTTTTTGATGTATAGAGTCAACATAAAAAGATCAATGCAAAGAAAACCTAGCCTATATACGGCTAGTGTAAAGAAATGATTAATTTTCATCGATTAAGTAAAATAATAAGAGTTAAATGATGAAGCGTGGGACTCAAGTACTTACAATAGTAATTCGCCAGAAACGGTGTATCTCGAATACGAGAGCCCCTAGTGGTTTACCTGGGACATATATGAGTCAAATGAAGAATTTAATGCCAGGACGGCACGTTGGCCATGGTAACTCAATGGACGGAAACAAGGAGATCCGTGGTTCAAATCCCGGCCATGGCATTGAATTTTTCATGTTGGCTCTATCTATCAAAAACCTTAGCCTATATACCGCTAGCGTAAAGAAATGATTAATTTCTATCAATTAACTAAAATAGTATGGAGTATTTTGTACATTTTAGCTTACTTAATTTACAGTAAATGAAAAATAACTGGATATTATTTCATGTCGCTACCTACTAGTAGCAATACTATTTTAATTCTAAAATTTTGATTATACTTGTTAACTTGGACTTTTAAATCTATTTTATTCTCTAGTTTTAAATACTTTTAGTTTCTCGAATGTAAGTGTAAGCATGCTCAGGAATAATATTCCTTTGGAGAGAAGTGTTCACGTCGTGGAGAAAGAAACAAAATCAGGACGGCGTACAGCAGATGGTATTTTATTTATACTTTTACTACGTTTTGAGAATTGTAGTTATTTTTCTATCCTGTACACGACTGACATCTATACATTTTGTCCAGTTCTAGGCGTTACATATAACTTAATATATTAAAATATAATATTTAATTAATTTATGAAATTTGATAAATGTACGTTTCAATATTTGCTTTCTTTGTTAATCTATGATAACAGACGCAAATAATTATGGGAATCAGGATTATGTATAACTAAATACTTATCAGCAATTCTTTTCTTTTAAACTAGTGGAAAATTGTGAATTTTCAAACATCCTTTGCTCAATATATAATAAACTGTTTAAGAAACTCAATATATGTTCGCCGTTATTATGGCCTGTTTTATTCTCAGAAGGATATAAAAATAGTCCCTTTAAATTAGTTCATTTTTAAAAAGCATAATTTGCATTATTAAAATAGAGAAGATTTTCACAGAAAAATTACCAAAACTTATTGATTAAATCAAGAGGTTATGTATACATCCTTATTATAAAGTTCTTCAGCTGCATTTATCAGCTTTTCAATTTTCTTGCTTTCCGGAAGTTCACTTTCTTTACTCTTATCCATATTAAGTGGACGAAATATAGTGCATTGCGTTCAAAAAGTTCGATATCCCTATTTCACTATAAATGCACACTTTGAAGCTCCCCGAATAGTCGTTTGGTTCTCGTTGCCATGCAGAGAGTGGCAGTCCGGCGTTTAAAAATATGACTGTCGCATAACCCTGTCATATCCCTCCAGCACCTGCGACATTGCTACTTCTGCAAATGTTTATGTCGATTAACATGAAGTAGAGAGAAAATAATTTGAAGTGTCTCACTTGCACGACCTTCTCCACTCGTATACTGCCCGCCTCGGTAACGTAGGTGGTAGCATGTCTGCCTCACGTTCAATAGGTCCCGAGTTCGAATCTCGGTCAGTGTGAGTTACCTGGATAAGGTTTTTTCCGAGGTTTTCCCTTATCCTTACAGACGATGCACATTTGAGCATCATTTCACCCATTTCATTCACCGTCCGATATGGCTTAATGTTGGAGGGGGGAAAAAAAAGCTCATGTACTATTCTTAAACGAACGAATGAATGAAAATAAATGGGTTGAGCCCTTTCGGTCCCTTGCACGTAGGCCGCATATTGGGCCCATTGTGCCCTTCTTACTGGAGTGCTTATTCAAGTCCCGTGGCCTCCAAAAAGGACAGGATAGGTCTTGGATGAGCACTCCCTATACCATCTGGTCTCAGTTTGTCTGAGCCCAGAATAAAGTGCCTAAGTGCAGCAAGTGCTTCACATTCGCAAAAAATATGTAGAAAAGACTCATCCTCTCCACCGCACTTCCTGCATGTAGAATCTGCACTAAGCTTCATCACATGCAGGTGTCTCTTTAGGGTGTTGTGCCCTGTCAACAGGCCAGCAACACTTCTAAGTTGTACCCGATTGAAGGTTAGCAGAATCCTGCTGTTCTTCTTGCTAGGTCCCTCGATCATAGATCGAGCCTGCCTTGCCGTGGTAAGATTACGCCATGAAGTGCCAAGGATCTCACATCTGGCCCTTCTCGGTGTAATACCAAGGACATGTTCTGGACCAATAAACGTGTTGACCGAGCTCTCCCTAGCTAGTCTATCAGCTAGATAATTTCCTCTGATCCCACCATGCCTAGGAACCCAGCAGAGCTGTACTCGTCGGCAAGAACAGAGAATATTCAAGGTCTCTTGGCACTCTCGTACCAACTTAGACTTTGTTGTGCTAGCACATAGTGCCTTCAGGGCAGCCTGGCTCTCAGAACAAATACTAATCCAACCATGCAGCCAGGGCATCCCTAAGATATGATAAACACAGGCCAAAATAGCATATATTTCGGCCTGGAATACTGTAGAATAGCCTCCCAGTGAGTACGATAGCCTCGTCATAGGCCCATGAATGCCAGCCCTGGTCCCCGAGTCAGTCTTGGAGCCGGCTGTATACCAGACGGACCCCTTGACACACCCAGGAATCCGTGGGCCACGAGTCAAAATTGTAAATAGGTTTCATATTGTTGCAACCCATCGCTAGGATTATACTATTCTTACAAACGCTTATTCCTCTATCTACCTCATATCAATCGAGATAAACACAGGGGGAATTTGGGAATACTTTAAGATCTTCTAAACCTGTTTTCCATATGGTGGTTTGAAATTCCGTGAATTAAAAATGAATGAACTGTCATTTGAGAAAAATATATTATTAGAAAATTCAAATAACAAGGAGTATTTATAAAATAGTTCAGAGTGTCAGACATAAATTGAATATTTTAACAGATCTACATTTGTGGTTTAGTTAGACTTTGTTTATCTCTTACGTTAACGAGTATTGCAAACGTTTTCCAGAATGAAGAGGACATTAGACGACATTCCCAAAACATTGAAGATATACTTACATTTCTTTTGGCATGAATATATCTTAATCATAAAGTATTTGAATTATAATCGCTATAGCCATATTTGAGAAAAATCAAGATATTTTCGACATATTTTCCATGAAAGTGTAATCTAGAGTGGGGATATTTTCCTGAAAATCTCTGTGATTAAACGGATATTCGTTTTTGAATTATGCACACAAACAGACATACATGCAAACAGACACCTTTTAATTTTCTTTTATTTGGGGTATCAACAGTACGTATTTTTGGTGAAATATGGATATAATAAACTTGGTTAGGATGTAGTATTTTTCCTTTTTAATTTTTATAATACAGAAGTTACTAACTTTTTTTTTTTAAATAAAGATAGCTTGGATAGTGACACTTTTATTGCCTTCTTATGTTCCATACAACAAACGTGATAAGTGGTTAACCACGTCAGTCTACGACAAGTGTCAAAACAATGCAGAGCTCAGTTTTGTCCTATCATACCAGAAGGGCAACGAAATTGCAGTCAAAATTCCGTTAACGAAAGCATAGCTTGCTTGCCTTGGACAGCCCTTGGGTTTATAATTATCATCATGATAGCTCGGGTATGCGACAACGTTCGATTTTAATTAACACTGACGAGAATGAATTAAAGAGTTTTACGCGGAGTAGCCAATCAGGGTTGCGCGCAACAACATGGAAGGGGAAAGTAAAAATGTGCCGGTCTAAAAATAACAGGGGAAAAAGTAGAAAGAAGGGGTGGATACCATATCTGCATTAATATGATTAAGTTCAGTAAAAATGATGCAGGAAGTCAATTCATGTAATTGTTATTGCCGCATCTGAAGGGTTGAGATGAAAAGAGAGGGTTGTAAGTTTTTGTAACAGTGGCGCGAGTGTTATAATGCCCCCCCTCTACAATTACCATCGTTTTTTGTGATGGTAAAATACTGGCTTTGCATCTGATCATACGTAAGCACGGGTTAAGGTAGCCCACGGCAAATTTCCCCCGTAGCTATTTGGGATATAAACCTATCAGCAATCGGAAATATCATGGAGCACTTCCCAGTTTTATTTTTAAATATTCGTTTTCCACGAAGCGCAATTTTCTCCCACCTCCATTGTGTGGATGGTCGTTTTCGGCTCAAATGAAATATAAATCTGAGGTTATTTCTTCTCGTACCTGATACCTTTTTGGGCTAGAATGTAATGTGAATGGAGATATTAACAATGCTCTTGAATGGCGTAGGTTTTCATGTGCCAACACTGGCGCACATATTAGAACCTGGAAAACATTTGTGCTCAAAGACAAATGCTACCAACTGCTAAACACAGGACTGTTTTTGTATAATTACTTTCCTCGCTTTTGCTGTTTCATTACTTATTGAATTATTGTTTGGTCATGAATACACCTGGTGAGGATATTTTGAATATGAATATCTCTCTGTTGTTAAGTTTAACTTTTTACAAGATTAAACTTTTAAATCTACAGCTTAACAGAAATACCCTCGTCGAGAACCAAAGATTGCCCAAAGTAATGCTCCAGAAACTCTTATAAAATATTCAGAAATCAACATACCGGGCTATGAAAGTGTTAGAATGAAATGTTCTGTTATTAGAACACTTATGTATTTCACAGTACAGATGTATTCTAGATAATGAGTAAAACGTTTCATCATAATCATAATGAAATAATGTTGCATATCCAAGAAAACAAATCATTCATTCAGAATAGTTATGGTGATTAATTGTTAACTCCTGAGTAACATATTTGTGTATGAAGATCATTGTTACGTATTTTGTATGCAGTTTGGATATCCTACGTCATATAGGATGCCTTTGTATTCCAGTCCCCTGACTGTAAAAGAAGCAGTTTAAGAAAATGTTCCACGTCTCAGATTAACCCAGGAACGAAAACTTGTTAGGATATCAAACCCAGTATTTACTGAGCGGTATGGCTCAGGCGGTTTCGTCTAGGACCCGCATTCGGTAGGTCCAGGTTCGATTCCCATGGCTGACCTGCCTGAAACATGTTTTTTTCGGGGATTTTCCGAGATCGCTAGGCAAATACTGGATAGGTTAATTACATCCCCCGAATTTCCTGTCCCTCCATTTCATCTGTATTAACATTTCACATCTTCTCTCATCTGGTAGTCTCCTTCAGGGTAGAAGTGTCGACGGGTGTCTCGGCGGTGCATGGCGTGAAGGTATGCTCTGAGGTAAACTACTTCCTCCTCCGGTAGGTCGGTTGCCGGTCTCCACGCCTCTGCTGGGACCATTTCGGGACCACCAGTCAGGGACCTTTTGGACGTGGCTGCTGGGCTCGTTGCCGTCCCGTGTGTTCGTTGCCCTGGCCTATCGGGGGAAGTCTCTATCAAAGTAAACTGTAGGGACCCTGTCCTCTGCACTGTCGTGGTGCCTTGGGAGGCTGCCCTTGGCTCCTCTCGGCTCATCCTTCCTCCTGGGGGTACATTTGGAGGCATAGGCACAATGAGTTCAGTATGGTGGCCTACCAACCGAATCCCCTTCCGTAGTGAAATCCTAAACCTGGTATTTAAGTTCGTATCTTTCACACTTAAACATTCCATCACATACTTACGTCATATAAAAGCAAAATACGAAGTTAAAAGGAAGGATACCGAAAGGTGAACCTATAGGAAGCACATTAAAGTTTTGGACATGCATTGAGAAACTCATGTGACTAAGACTCATGTGAGATGGATATTAGAAGTTGGATCTCTAAACTTAGACAAAATTCCGTGCCAAGGCTTACTCTTGACCTCTACCTCCACAACGTCTCCACAACGGTAGTCTTTAGTAGGATCTAGTCCTGGAGAGTGGAACGTCGTTAGCCTCCAGACTGATAAATGCAGCCTAGTCACTTATGTAGCTTCTCAGTGGCCCTCCAGGGGTGAGTGGACCATGAACCAAGTTTCCCAACGGGAGAAAATCGCTACACCTGTGCAGGAAATCGAAATCGGGCCACCCGCTTGTTAAGCAGCTGCGTTACGACTGACGATCGTAAGTTGGATTTATAGAACGACATTAATAGGGGTAATCAATTTAATTGTGTCCAATATAAAGTTAAAATGCAGAAATTATATCAGTTGTAACGTCTGGAGCATCAAGATGTAGTTGCACAGGGGAGTAATTGAACCTATACTCTACTGCATAGTGTGGGTAAGTCGCTTAGGTATGAACACCAACGAGTGTTTAGTATTGGCTGATAATTATGGTACGATGGCCAGTGAACAATGTATTTGATTTGTTAAGGATAATGAATACATATTGAACTTTTACTTTTGGAAAACTTGCAGGACCGAAACCACATCAAAGAGCTCCTCCACTTCGCCTAGGAACCACCGCGTCTTCCAAGAACCTTCATTCTCATGTTCCAGGAATCGAACAGTGTAAACACAGCGTAGCCGGTGAAGTCAGCGCAACAGATTGGAATACGTGTTGCATGATCAGGCCGCAAAAAACCGCGTCAGGTAACAAGAGAACGTGGAATCGTCACTGGTAAGGGGCAAAGTGAGTTGCCAAACCGCGACTTTTCCAAAGGACAGAGTTTGTTAATTGGCAGTTTTGTCGGTTGAAGGATTGGCGTTTCACTCTAACAGACGTCAAGGAAGAAAAACGGAACAATAAAAAAGAAGGACACGAGATAAAAAGGAATGGATGCCTCTGAAAGAGAAACCAGTTTTTTTTTTTAATGTCGCCTAGTTGAGTGATGGCTGTAGTGTCCACTACATTAAGAGATATATTTTCTTCTCGTCAGGAATTCCTGTGCGTCATTTGAATAAGACCAGCTTAGACCGAACGCGATACTGGGTGTGGTCGGCAGAGGATTACTTCACATCCGTCCAACTCCCATCAAGAGAAATTCTATACATCGCGCCGCTTCGCATTTTGTAATCTTTATAGTCCAAGATATTCCTAAGTACTCCGACCTTGATCGAGAATAAGCTCTTTCAGTGTTCAATTGCTGTAAAACAAGTTATTTTATATTTTAGCATCAATTAATTGCTGAACTTTATGTGATTTATTACTAAAAGTTATAAAATCAAAGGACTGTCTGTGACCTGGTGAATAACGATTCTCAGCTGGGAATTGTTTATTTTGAAGTCAGAATTATTTCTTATCGTCCCTAGAGCCAGAAGTGTGAATGGCACTGTGAATGTATTGAAAAAACTAAGGGAGTGAACATCATTACTGTTGAGTGGCGATTCCAAAGACAAATGGCATGGATGACTTAGAAGAAACAAGAGACTTTGAAGGGAAAATAAACACAATAGCTAGAATCATTTTGAAATAATATAACAAGTGATGATTTTAAGCATCGAGTGAAATGTCATCTATAAGATCAGGAGGATGGATTAAGATTTCATTACGGAGGGGATTCGGTAGGTAGACCACCATTCTGGGCCCATTGTTCCTATGCCCCCAAGTAGGGCACCCCTGGGAGGAAGGATGAGGTGAAGGAGACAGAGGGCGGCCGACTCAAGGAGTCACGACTGTACGGAGGGCAGGGTCCCTACAGTTTACTTGTACAGAGACTTCCCTCGACAGGCCAGGACAACGAACTCGCTCCCCTGCAGCGGGACGGCAACGAACCTAGCAGCCGAGCCCTAAAGGTCCCAGGCAGGCGATCCGAGCCCCAAAGGTCCCTGGCTGACGGTCCCAAATGGTCCCTGCAGAGGAGTGGAGACCGGCAACCGACCTACTATGCACCGCCGAGACACCCGCCGACACTTCTACCCTGAAAGAGACCACTGGATGAGAGATGATGTGAAATGATAATGGAGATGAAATTGTTGGGCAGGAAATTCGGGGGATGTAATTAACCTACCCAGCATTCGCCTAACGACCCGGGAAAACCCCTGAAAATCCCATGGGTCAGGTAGGTCGGCCACGGGAATCAAACCCGGGCCTCTCGAATGCGGGCCACAGAAGAAACCGCCTGAGCCATCCCGCTCGGTGTAAGATCACGAGACTATAAGTAAAAAGAATATCTTCAACATGTTATAAATGACGCTATACGAGGATAGTTTAATCACAAATCAAGAACATAATATGAATTTAAATGTACAGAGAAACAACAATCTCAACATTAACATATAGTAGTGAAACTTGGACTTTAACAGAAATTTGAGAAAAATAAAACAAATGTGGATAGTGTAAGACAGAAGACTAGCCACGTAAAAAGTATCAAATACAGACCATCACTCAGGAAAATAATAAGAGAGCTCCAAACGCAAGATGGGAAGATAATTGAAGAAGTTGTAGGGTGATAACACTCCAGCCTTAAAAAGTGATGACTTTTATGATTTTGAAAGCTCTGAATTGCCATACTCGTGCGTAAAGATTTAAAACTGCTGCAGTACTCTCATTGCGGTAATGGGAAACAATCAAGTAATAAATCAGTCCAAGTTAAATAATTTGTTTCTAACCAGGGCAGATAAAATGTTGTGCAATAAGTGTTCCGGCGCATATACCCATAATATCCATTTGCTTGTGTCAGTGTAAGAGGAATTATTAAGATTTGAGTATAATAGAGTAAAATGTACGAGGGCTGTTCAATAAAGAATTTTCACTTTTTTTTTTTTTTTTTTTTTTTTTTTTTTTTTTGAACAGTACCTTTACTCATCCTCATAATTTTGATGGTCGCTGTCAAAATAGTCTCCCCTGAATGCGATGCACTTGTCCCAGCGTTTCCGCCAGTCTTCAAAGACATGCTGGGAACCAGTTTTGGGAGATCCTTCAAAATTGCCTCCGCAGCCTTCACCACTGCTTCTGATGATGGATAATGCCTCCTACGAAGGCGTTTCTTCAAGTTAGAGAATTGAAAAAAGTCACATGGGGCTAAATCCGGACTCTAGGGAGGTTGAAGGATGCATTTCACGTTGATTTTTGCAAGATATTCAGCAACAACATTGGCAGTATGTGGCCGCGCATTATCGTGGTGCAGCATCCGGCCTGTTTCACGGAAATGTTGGTCTTATGCGCCTGATATGGAGTTGCAATATTTTCAGGACATCCCTGTAGTATTGTTCAGTTACTGATGTGCGTGCAGATACAACATGCTGATAAACCATTCCATGAATATCAAAGAATGGGATGACCATAACTTTCCCAGCAGAAGCAACCACTCTTGCTTTTTGGGGGGTTGGTGATGAAGTGATGTAGCCAAGTGTCATCGCAACTGATTACGTTTGAAAGAAACTCCGGATCTTCCTCTAACATCAACTTTAAGTGTATGCAGATCTGCATGCGAATGAATGTCCTTTTGTTCGGGAATTAACAGTTTTGGAACCCATCGCACACAAACACGTCTCATCTGTGATGTTTCTGTCACCAACGTGTAGGTGGCACCCAATTAAATGTTTAGTATTTCAGAAAGTGATCTTCGTTGATCCTCTCTCACAATAGCAGCAGCAGCAGTGTTGATGTTTTCTTCCGTAAGAGCAGTAACTGACGCCCCAGGTTCACATACCTATGAAATTGATTTGCTTCCCTCTTTAAACATTTTAAACCACCTTCTAGCCGTGTTGTAGGTAAGAACAGACTCTCCATAGTCCTCTTGTAACATTGTATAGGCCTCAACTGAAGATTTGTTTGAGAGACGAAAGCAGAATTTCAAAGCCACATATTGTTCCTCGCGTGTTACTTCCATTGCAGCAGTAGGCGATGCTGAACATGTCTGAACTTACCTGGTTCTCACAGGTGGAGCCGGGAGTACCAACAATGAAACTACTGCGACATGTTTGTTTCAAATTAAGCTAACAGAATATAAGATTGAGTTTTAGTGCGAAAAATTATGACCCTAAAAGATTATGATCATATTTTATTGAACAGGCCTCGTAATAAAAAGAAAAGGAATCTACAAGTTTGATGCAGGAATAGCAGTGAAAAGTTGTGCTGGATATTGAATAATTCTTAAATATTTTATACAATGTAAGTAAATTTTTTGTAAGTATGGTGATTTTTGCTCGAATTATGGCAGAGAGTGTACACATATTCGAGCTGTAGATAGAGACAGTTTCCTTGGACCACACCGCACGGTAGCTGGATGATTATCACTTGATTTCGACACTAAGTGCCCGATCCTAATATTTTGCTGTCAATTCGGCTCAGTTTCCCGTACGAATTAGCTGACCCAAAGGAGCGGTGTGCGCTCCAGGCTCCGGGGCGCGTTGGTAATGAAGGTGTGCAGCTAACCGACCGTCCCTCGAGGCCGCCAATTATCTGAGGACGCCGTGTGAATACAAGGAGCTGCATTACCGACCGCTTATGTGTATACCCACATACCTGCCAGGGGCTGCAGCGTCGATATCATGGGTAATTTTATAGCCTGCCGCACCCTAAACTACACTCTTCTTCACACTTGACGCTCGCTAAGTGTTGAAAAGTCTTAAAGAAAGGTTACTTTTTTCCTCTCCTCTCGAGACTTGTAATTTAGGGTGAGCTTGGGAGAGAAGTGCTGCGGACCTAACATTAGCCTGACCTGGTTTTCAGCGTACCGTGAAACACGTTCCATAATATCTAAGTCTTTAGAACGATGAATGAAATAAATTAACGAAGGCACAAATGAGCTCAGAATCTTTCACCGCCGAAAGTAAGAGTGAAAACACCGTCAAAAGAAACCTCAATCTGGCAACGTTCCTAAGCGGAAATCGAATCCCGGTTCACCAGCTGGCCGATAGAAGTGACTATTTTTTCAGTTCAACAGCATTCACGTCTAAACCTGCATCAGTGCATACAGTCAGCTTTAGTGATGTATTTTACTTCATTGTTGTGGTGTTACGCAAGCTGATACGTTTCTGACAAACTGTGGATCATATTTTTCCTTCCTTTTGAGAACAGTGAATACCAGGAATACTTACAAATAAATTCATACGACTTTTTACACTTGTATCGACATTACATTAAACAAGATGTTTTTATCTAGGAATGACTTCAAACTAGATAATAAATGTTAAATTACATTAAACTTCCGGATATGGTATTCAAATATTTCGTGACAGAAAAGAAGAAAGTTAAAGCAAATCCTTAAGGTAACATACTTAGAACGATGTAAATATGCGAATTGCAGGATTTCGGCACAGACTTTACGGGTTTTAATGTGTATTATGTTTTTCTTTTAACCATGATTTTGCGCATTTCTTCATTCCCCAATTTAAATGCCCAAATGCGACGTTTAATGCCAATGCTCTAGTGGGCATATAGTGGTTGAAATTGGAGCACTTGATTTTCGTCTTATCTTGTTTCCTTACAGTTTTGGTGTTTTAGAATAGTTCTCACGATGCAATGTTTTGTTCGTCTTCTGTAAAATATTCCATATATGTTCTTTGAGGGGAAGCAAGGGATTTTTATTTTATTTATACTACACGATTGCTTTCCAGAAAAAAATTGCCGTGTAACATACTGCATTTAGTAAAATTATTAATTTTACAGAAAACTTAAATTTTAATTTAGAATGTTCAAATACTAAATCTAAGGGTATTTCACATATGAGTAAATTTTCGTATCTGAAAATAATTGTCTTTGATATTTAGGCATTTAGAGTTAAGTTAAGCGCTGAGGTTCTACTCCCATTAGTCCTGATGCCGTAGGACCAAGGACCCGAGCCTCCTTCTACCCGGGAGCGGTGGATACTCCGGGGATCTTTCCATAGGGCAATACCTGATTTCTTAAAAAGCCCCCGCCCCCGCTGAGCACAACGTCCAGACGGGATGGAAGTGGCTACGCCACTTACGCGCGTCGACCCCGCAGGGAACACTACCGAAAACCTCGGTGGGGCCGCCTGGTGATCTAGCACACATTCTACTAGCTCTGCAGGCTAGTACCCGGGACTTATGAGGCAATCCTCTACCCCCTCCGGACGGCCGTAGCCTGGTCGGAGGTACGCAATTCCCCATGGGTGTCGGGAACACACTGCCCCTCGAGTCCAACCCAATCCGACAACTCCCCTACTGGAGAGGCTCGGCAGTTCGGCCCGAGGTTCCTCTAATAATATCAGAGGTATCAGGACTGCTAAGGGTCCGCAGCGCCCGCACCTCGGCCGCTGAAGGGGACGGATCCCCTCCCCTATGAGAATTTCGGCACTTAGAGCAAGAAAACAACAATCTTGAAACAAGTGTATGAGAAAACATTAATCTACATTGGTGAAATTTGTACGAAGTTGCAGTTTCCGTTCCCGAGTATGCCTAATCAAAATGTTTAGGGCTATGTCTGAGGATTTCTTGAAATCTCGATTTCTAATTTTGGACAGAATTGACTAGCGATAACTTACCCAACCAAGCAGGTTAAACCTCTCATGGTCAAAGGGCATTTTTGTATGACAGTGACCCCTCAGAGGATATCTTCTGCACAGGATGAGGCAATAAATGAATCTTGCCTGAGGAGGTTTTCAAAAGACAATTGAGATAGCTTCCCATCTGTGTGCAAGTGCCCAGCACTTGCTCTACGAAGGGTCTCTATTTTTGGGACTCAGTTTACAATTTTGGAGGAACTTCTAATCATGACTATCCAGAGCCTGATTCAGTTATTACGAATGTAAGAGTTTTGGGGCGATGTTAATAAGGTTGCGGATTTGCAATAGATCAACAAAGGTAATAATGCAGGCAATGAATCTAAACTGAACTTACAGCTGGATAACAATACTATCTGTAAGCGTAGAGACATTATAGAGAAGCACGACTTAAGTGACAGCTGACAATAGTGATAAAATGACCGAAGAGAGATACCGCCTGAAAAGCCGTGTGCAGTTAATGTCGCGAGTCTGTACGAGCTAACCACATTTTTCCTGCTTGGCAAAGCATGGCTAACTGTACAACTCGTGCTCTTATGAGGCAAAGTGTTAGAAAAGAATTAAACGCGTTTACCTGCACCTCCCACGTCGCAGGTGTTAGACTTTTCACTTGCGTAAACGATCGCGTGGGCAGCTTTGAGCTTGCCAAGTGTCTGAATATATCTATCATTTCATGTGACATTAAACCGCTAGAATTAACGTGACTGCTGTTCTTTAACTTAAAAAGAAAGTTACACACGTAAATGTCAGTAGAAATTATTCAAGGTGTACGAAGAAGGTCTTCATGATGATAACCACTAAAGTCATAATTCGCAGCATCTTGGAGATTTCTTCATTTCATCTCCTTTGAAATTTGTTTATTTTCTTAAATTTCAGGATTAAACTTTCGAGTAAGGTTTAACAAAAATAACACAATGAAGTTATAAAGTAACAAGTTTACTGAAAGCAGAAATACACAGATTAATATCACAAGTTGATAAATTCTAAAAATCCTGTGCGTCTTATATTAAAGAAGAAGAAAGTAAGAAAATCAATTTGGAAGCGAGTTCTATAAAATGGACATCTTATCAAAATATATCCAAATATCTTGGATTTACCGACACTTTTATTATTTCTTTAATGTTGTATTAAAATTCTCAAATGAATGCATTTTGTATTTTTTATCATATAGAATGTTTTCTGTTCAAATAAATTAATTAAACCAAATTTAAATATAACATCTTGTTGCATATCATCAAATGAAAGCTGATAGGGACGCTGTAGCAAAGTGTATTATGTGTTTCAAATGGGAAGAGTTCTTGCATGTAGCGAATCAGATGCGTTAGAACCTTCAGCGTTGCCATGTCGTTATCCCCACTCATTTTATATTTCCCCCCCTCTCTCTCTCGCACCGTTCGAGTGGTTTTGGTACTAGACGTAAGGGAATGCAAATTGAATTTTCCGAAATTTTATAATAATGCAGTTGTTGCAGCATGGCTATTCATATATTACGCAAATGTTTTAAATATTTAGTTTAAAATTAATTATACTTTATGAATTCCTTATTTTTCTAATCCAACGAAAATACCAGCGGTTCATCCGTATAGCTGTGAATGTTACTTACGTTTAGAGATAATTTGTCATTGTCATTGTCTTCAACGTTTGAGTACTGCAAATTTATGATGATAGGTTCCTAAATCTCGTTACGTGGTATTTCTTTCCAAAAGTAGTCTTCTTGTAGTTTATCTGAAGTCTCACGCAGTTTTCCCAGTCTTGTTGTGTTCCTTGTCAATTTCTTCTGGAATAAGTCGTTCAACGTCAGTCAGTTTAAAAAATATTATTTCTCTTTGCAACATAATATGATTCCACATTAACTCTATTGGATTCTTCTAGCAGTAGTACGATGGGGTGGGGCAGATGGATCGCGTCTCATTGATACAACTGATATACTTTTTCATTTAAGAGTAACTGAATAATGCCTCTTTGAACTTTAGAGTAAATAGAGATTACGAACCATTCATAAACAAAGGTATAATGTGACCAGACACGTTCTGCCAGACCAGCAGGAAGTGTGTTGTTTCCTCTCATCGAATTTAGCAAACACCTTGGCTTATTCAAAGTACATATTTCTTTTACCACGTCATGTCAAATGTTTACGTTTCAGTTCTGAATAATTTCAAATATACTTCACGCACACATGCCAACCAATAATGATATTCATTACAGTGCTTACGTCGCAATGCATTGTTATAATATAATGATATCTACCTTATTTATGTGTATTAGGAAAACTAATTGAGGTAAAAATATAGGGTTTTTACGGTTATTTTAAATACATTACTCTCTCCTTCCTCAGGGACCAGTTTAAGTATTTATTAGACATTGATAAGTTTGGCGCTCGTCACACGTTACTTAGGGGGAATACAACACCGCAGGTCTCCGATTGGTTGTTCACCTAATACGCTCAAGGACAAACACCTTCCCATTTGAAACACATAGTAAATGGCCATTCCCCACAAGTGAAGAAGAAATTTCGGGATTATTCCTGTAACATCAAATATTAAATCCGTAGAAATGGGGTATGCAAATAAGTTTCTACTGGCCGATGATTATTCGCTTTCAGAATGGATAGTTAAAGTAATATTGTTATTGGACTAGTGAAATACGATATTTGCACAACTTATTAGTGTGATATTTGTGATTTAGCTTTTGCAGTCGCTCTTGTCCATTTGTCTCTCCTTTCGTTCATTTCTTTGTACTCGTGAATGCAGCCCGCTGTGCTCCAATATTCAGACAAGAGTGTGAAACTTGTCCGCATACTTCAAATTTGATATTTCAACGATATTTATATATTGATATTTATACAACTTTTTAAATATGACGGCTGTTACTCCATTATTTATGTTTCCCAAAAAGGAAGCCCACCTGAGCTTTAACTCTGCTAATACCTTTACGGTTTTATTTATGTCACAGTGTGAAGAGGAAAGAGTTGGCATTGCAAGACGTAAGTTCTGAAGCCGATGTGTACAATTTTTGCTGTATTAAAGTAAAACAATGAATTATATTCAAAACTATTTTGGTGCCAAAAGGTTAATATGAGTAACAAGATTAAACTACATTTGATTTTTTTTGTTAATATTTTGGACGCTGTTTTTTCTTATCTCCTATAGTTGCGTCCTACAGCTCCTGTATTGCGTCTATAAACAGGAAAACAGTTTCATTTACGAAGTAATGTAAGAAAAGAACTTGTGTTATATATAGTTGAATGTTGAAAGTACCAAACTTGAACTCGCAGTGAATCCAAGCCATTATTACAGACGATTCAGAGTCATTGATGAAAATTGACTCCTGACACGCTATCATTACAATGATAGCGTGCTTTTGGACAGCCCTTAATTGTCTATACATGTATATCGAGCTAATGGTCTGTTAAAAATGAGGAAAATCGTTTACATCCTTGCCCTGAGCCAATAGTATTTATGATTGATGGATAAAATGGTTTTTGTTAAACCGTAGGAGAGAAATTAACCTGGCACGTTTGTAACAGAAAAGCACTGTTATACAAAAGGCCCAGCTTGCATTACTAAAATACTTAAATGGCCTATTCTCAAATCATAGCACATTAAATTAACCACAAAGTCTGTTGTTGTGTTGAGAAATATTCGACTCTTTGTTACTACTGTTTTTTCTTCTTCAAAGACGTTACTTTACAAAGAAGGGTACTTCCACACTAATGACGTATTTAGTCTGAATTATTTGGGTACAGAAGATTGTTATAATCAGCGCTGCAGTCCATGTGACTACAACGTTTACAACCGAGTGTATAGAAATCGTGACACGAAGGGTCGTTCGACTCTGAGGAATTTTCCAAGGAGATAATTAAGTGAAGCATAACCTTAGCGCCATTGTTTAGACAAAGCACGCCTTATATGGAACAAGGATAGCGAAGGGACATTTAATATCTGAAGGAGATGTGCGAATGAATTCCCGGCCTGAGTTGAGAGCTCAGAGTCCCATCCATCCATCTACCCTTTCTCTTCTTGCATGTTTAGAGGTTTTTACTGCATGCTTTTGTTCTCTTCAGCATTTCTTGTGACTCGATGGGGAACTAAGTTATTCCTTCTCTCCACCTAACACGCTATCTTCGATTCTACTTGTCACTGTTTCCATCAGTTGCCTTTTTTTTCTGGTTTTCTTTTTCACCTATCTTTTAAAACGAGGCAGACCTTGGAGAGCTTGTGCCGTGCGTCGCGACAGCTTTCTTCCTTTTCTTTTTCCAGCTTCATCTTCTTCTTTATATGTCTCCTTTCGCTAGAATCTGGTTAAGTCGGCGACATATGCCTTTTTTTTTTGCTGCTCTTTTTTCTTGAGAGATTGTCAGTTGTTCGATTCCGATGCATCTGGACTATAAGACACACAATGACTCATCTAGAGGAAGATCTGAATTGCATTTATGATAGTAAGTAAATGTCCTGCTTGTGGATGAATAAATACAGGCCACCAGAGTAGTACAGTCAAAGCTGAAAGAACTGATACTTCACGCATCGATTTTACGTTTCATCATTTATATTCTCCTTATTTCGGAGATGTAGTGTGCAATACGGGACTGTGATGTACCTGCTTCTAGCTTGGAGAGCTCAACGCATGGATACGACAGCAACAAAGTTTGAGTGCACATTGGATAGCTTCTTTCATCCTCTTTAATCGCGTTAATTTTACATAGTATCGGCGACAAAATAGTGACAATCTCCCAATCCTCTTTTAAATGTCCTTGTTACTTAAAACATATGGATAAGATATGACTTTGCTTACAAATTTGTCGACTTCATGCATTTCTGTTCCTAAATTAAACTTATTCTGTGAATTGCGAACATTATGGAATAACATAGCGTAGCTACTTGAATAAATCTTGCAGACTAAGTGTCTTTTATAGTTGCTTACTTAAAGCAACTTTCTTGTTTCCTTTTAGCAGAACTTGTAGATAGGACATGCATCAAAACTTAAAGAAGTAACAATCAAAAATATTTCTGGAATGTGATAGTTCTATGTGATAAATTTATCTTTTCATGCACAATGTGTAAGCCCCTTAACACAGATTATCAGCAATCAAGCTTACAAGGCAGTGGTAGTTAGTAGTACTTCGTATAAATGTTGCAATAATTTAATTCAAACAAAAATATATTTAGATGTTAGGTGCATGGCAGTGTTTAGTTAAATAATTTGAATGCATATTTTAAATGTGATTTTTAACGTGACTTTAAGAAACTTAAAACATTAGCAAGTTATTTACATTGTCAATTTTGTTCAAGAATATTGGGATCTTAAAATATCTTAATTTGTTGATGAATCTGTCAATTACCAGGACCATATCCATGCCGCCGGTATATCAGAGTTTTCTCCCACAGGTGTTTTCCTACATAATAATTTTAAAAAATTATTAAAACACTTACAACCATCGGTCTGAGCAATCAGCAATCAACCAGACCAAGAAATACTGGAATTATTTCGAAATATGTATTACGAACGTATTTTGAATTTCATTTTCAAAACTGTTTATCTTTTTTTTTTTTATTAATATGTGGAAATTGAGATATGTCAGTGCATATGTTTTTACCAGCATTTTATGAGTAAACAATTTATAGAATAGTATTTTTGAGTAAAATTTACATCCTGCATTAGGTGAAATGAACTGCGGTTAAACCAATTTTGAATACAGTCTTCAATGCTAGTAACTGTAGGAAGCGTATCCTTGATGAGACAGATTGAGTTTTAACCTAGAACCCCTAGAAATATAGTCTTGTATATCCTTTAGACCAACATGTTTTACTGTAAAACATTTTTAACCAGGGATGTTGTATATCCTCTCTGGAATTTTAAATTACAAACAAAACCTGAATGTTTTGTGATGTACTAGTGAATATTTATAAAAAAAGAAGAATAAAGGGTTCTATCTATTCTGCTTGAAATTCTGCTATGCGACTAAATGAATTAAGAGAATATACTTATCTAATAACGAAAAAATAGAAAAATACGTATGGTGAATTGAAAACAGCGTGTAAGGAATCAAAAGATCACTGAAAAATTATGGCATTTGGGTAACAGATTGAGTGATGTACTATATTTCATTAAAGCAATTAAATGTTTTTAATGTAGTCTTTATTATGCAAAAGTAGTGCCATTAACTTATAGAAGTAGTGTTGCTATTCTGAATTGCAGCTTGCTCCAGCAGTTAGCTTTGTTAGAAACAATCGCTTTTTTCCAAACCTTGCCAAACGAGATTTTAGAATGTAGGCGACACGTATCAGTGTAGGTCTTTCAAGAAAGATGAGAAATGATGCCGTACCGGATGCGCGACCTGCTTGCAGTGATTTATTTGTTCGCAAAAGCTAACCGGGTGCGGTAACTTCAACGCTGGGGAAAGAAACAAACACAGCTTTCCACATGTGTACCACAAGCAGACTTTCCTCGGGCGAGGGTGTGGGCAACAATCACTTGTTGATAAACGGCATCATCGTATTCTGACACCGATTCCTTGTTCTCCATCATTATTAAACTTTGTCTGAACTTACCTTTAGGGTATTAGTTTAAGATTTACTTCCGGCGGTTTTTAATTGTGTGTTGTTGACTTAAAATACTCAACACGGTATCTTCTCGGCAATCTGATGGTCATAAAGTTGGCTTCTGAATCCGCTTAAGAGTTCAGTTTCTCTCTGGGATCGAAATTCTGTTAAAGTTTTCTTCTATTCTTTGAGTATGAAGGGTGAGAATTGATTTTAAAGCATTTCAGTATTTGAATAACCAACTGTTAAAAGTTAATAGTTCATTTAAATATTTGCGAAGCTCCTGCCAGCTGTAATATTACAGTTGTGAAATAAAGCAAACATTACCCACTTTAATTTCTAACAGCTAAAAAAAGACACGCGCTAATAGTTGCTATAATTGCAACAATTGAGATCACAAGCCTGAATCTAAGTTTGTAGCGAGTTGCCCCGATAGACTTTTGCAATTTGTTTGCTATCCCAAGAAGAAAAATGCCAAGCAATTCCCCATACCGGTTTTTAACCCTTATTAAACATCATCGCTTCATTCATTTAATTTGTGCAGCTGAAACTTATACAGGGTGATTAATTAGAGAAACAGAAACTATTACATGTAACTGTTAAAAATTTATGGCTGCTACATGGAATAAAGAACATGTTTCATATGACACGTAATTGTCTGTTTGTAAAGCGGATTTTATCAGTTATAACCCATTCATAAAACTTTCAGTGAAACATATGTCATTGAATAAATATATATATATATATATATATATATATATATATATATATATATATATAAATAAAACATTTAACCCTGTTATATGGAGCTCAAATAGATAGTGTCTATATTACAATGGAAGTATATTCATGGAGTGCAAAGCATTCCGTATTCGAGAAGGAATTAACGTTTCTGCACTTATAAGGTTTTAACAAACAAAAGATATTGGTGTTGGTTCAGCAATCACATATTTTAAACGACTTTGTGCTGCCATAGTGTGACCCATTTCATCATACATTGTTTTTTCTTTTCTGTCCTTTCCTACTTCTTTCTTTATTTAACTCTCGCTTACAGTAAACTGTTAATTCCTTTTCCCTACTTAGTTTTTTTTTTAATCACACGGCCAATCTTTGACCTAGTCAAAACACGAAGGTAACAGTTTTAAAACATTGTCAAAATATAAATAATTAGCGTTTGACGCTCTCAGAAACTTTATCGAGTTGTAATGGAAATTTCTTCTTATACGTGCAACAAAGAAAACATCACGTTTGTCATAATTTGAAGATTTCAGTTTGATAAGCAATATATAAATTTGAGATCTTCCCAGCTTGAGATCAGCTTCATAATTTCTGCCACAGTGAAATATTTCAATGAAGACTAGTTTGTCACCGACCTTGATCACAAACAGCTACAATAGCTGTTGAGGTCAGCAAATAATAAATTGCATAGTTATTACCGCCTGCTATTTTAATATGTTTGTTCATTTCTGGGTAGACTTTCCTGCAAATGAAGGGAAATCATCCGCTATTCCCTTCTAAGGAGAATGTAGGAGAACACAGAACCAGATTGTTCAGGTCAGCAGATGCGTTCAGCGATAGGACCCGAATTGTGTTGGGGCACATTAATGCCGCAATGAGATATATGCTCTGTTTCTACAGAGAAACCGGTTCGTCGCCGCGGAAACTGCTAAGCAATAGGTTTTCAACTTTGTATCCAGCAAAGACTTGATTCGTGGACTCTCTTCTTCCATGGTTAATTTTTAATAACATGTACTGTCATTTAAATCTGCCTAGTTTATTAATAGGATGCTCACTGATGCTTTCAGGTGTTCAGTGAGCAAAAGATATATTGTTTAGTTTAAAAATATAGCTTCGAAGATGGCAACAAAGTATTGAATGTTTTTTAGTGTACAATATGATTTCCAGCAATCACATTAGGGGCTGAGACTGAAGCTAGTGGACAGAACGAATTCATAATGCCAACAAGACATGTACTTTGGTTCACTTATAGGTATGATTTTGTTCAACAAATGCTGTTAGCATACTATAGGCTGTAGGGCCATTCTACTTCATTTCCTAGATGCTGTTCTCTTCAGCTTCAATCCCCACTTCTTGGATCTGCTATTATAGATGCGTAGTTATAGGGAAATTCTCGTTTTTTATTTACTTATTCTCTTACATTTAAGTTTCACTTCTTACTTTCAATTGGAAAATGTCATCGAAAGCGCTGTCTCCTTATTTCCCAAGAAAATCTTGTTGTTTTGTACAGTATTCTGCTTCATATATTGGTAGCTATCCTTCATTCCCGCATATTACTACTGGAAGAGTTGCTGTTCCGTAAATTACTAAGTGGTTTGATAGATAATAGTCTGTTATCTAACTACTTGAATGACACTCATGAAGTGGCAACGTGTATGGAAGCAGCGTATAACGATATTATGTAGTGGGCAACTGGTTGTGAATGGTAGAATGCTTCTTTATTGCTAGACATTTATTCTAACTTTCCATACAGGTCATGCTCAACAGCCGTTCGTTAAACATTTTGAGCTAGTTAAATCGTGTGCTTTAAATTGAGAAAGAAAGATATAGAGACATCGAATCGGTCTCAAAATTCAAAACCTAAATATTTCTTTTACGCCTTCGTACATAACCATCTCATTTGTTTTACAGCACGAGCCCTTTCCTTTACTTTTACGAATTACAGTAGGCTATGTAACACAGTTTACACGTAGTCATTTTAAAACTAAGAGTCAAACTAACAGTACAAGAGAAAATAAAGTAACACCATGAAATCAATTGATCTTAGTCATAACGAGAAGTTAACATTTGTATTTGGAATTATATTTATCTTTCTGTGTCCAAATGTATGTAAACTTAAATATTGTCTATGCACGTTGCAACTAACAGTGTGATTAAAATTCAAGAGGTTTTTATTTAGACTTAATGGTTTGGTGATGGCTTATAAATGTGCATTGGCGTTGTATACAAACCCAATTAAAGATTGTTCCCTTCCTGGAGCCAGTGAGAACAGGTGGTTTCTGTTCTTGTGAACTAGCCAAAGTATATTCAAGCCGAACGAAACTTTTCTCTCTTGCAGCCTTCAGAATCATTCCGAGTAAATTGGTCTAGGAATGATCTACCGTTCTGTTCCTTGTTACTATCCACCGGCTTAGTCTTCTTTTGTAAGGAACTTTGATTCTCTGCTGAAGTCTTCACGTAGGATGGTACTAATAAAGTCAATTAAATGACACATTAAACCATTTACATGTTTTATTTCAGCAGTTTTTATATATTCATTAAGAACGTTAAGCGACATCAAACACCACACAAAAAGCAGCAGTTGTGTGGGATCACTGGCATACAGTCGAAGCCACAACACATACAAAGGTGGGATTTGATGGGCTGGGAGAACTAACGGCATGCAGAACGAGAAATCACCTGTCAGGTGATGCAAAACATTGATATACGTACACGCTGGTGTTTGCACAGGGGCAAGGGTACCGCCAAAGTGACGGGAGAAAAACCGTTGCTAATTCTATCTGAGCTGACAGGCGACCCCGACTTGTCGAGTTTATAACTGCGTGATACCATTTCGACTGGGGAAACAGTGACTAGATAAAAACCACCAAAACACCTCATACAAGTATTTAACCAAATATGGAACTATATTTCCATATTTAATAATTGTGAGAAAGTCACTTATCTGCTTTTTCAAAATGGGGAAATCCTTTAACAACAGATGCTGACACTTTCATGATACCAGAGTCGACGTGGACAATAAGAAACTGAATTTACCATACGAACCTTGCCCTCCATAAACAAAAAGGCTTAAATTTAAGATTGTTAGCTGAAAATGCTTAAAATAATTAATACATTATTGAATTACTTTTTGCCAGTTTAAGGAACCAGTAAAGTAGCGTTCTCCCGATGTCTTAAGCGTATTTACAGTATAAATTGTTAACTATATTGATATTGATGGCCCAATTAGGTCATGAATTAAATAGATAATAAATAACTAATAGTTAAGTTCAATTATTACATTTATAACACATACGTAGTAGGTAAAGAAGATCTTGCATTCCACCCAAATAAAATCGATATTTAGGTTATACGTTTTGAGGCCTCCTGCAATCCTTTTCCCCCAGAAAAGATAATTTTTTGAAAACATCTGTGTGTACGTGTGTGATTGTACTTTGTGTATAAAATGTTCAACAAAACTATAGATACTACAAAAGTTATGTATATGTCAACAAGAGATTTGATAAAGGATCAGAAGCAGAAGAACTGCTGGGGATCTGTTAGAATACTAATATAAAAATACAATGGAAACAAAAACACAAAGCTAGAGAATGCAATAAATTTGTCTCCTACTGTTGCAACACTAACTCCTTCCTGGATTTACGGCATATCGTTCAACAATATGGGCTGATGCATTGCCAAGTTGCTGGCGACTCTGCGACGTCTGTTGGCTGTGTAAGAGGGAGAGAGAGCCCGTATTTAAATCCGCATGGCAGGGCAGGCTGATGATGCTATCTGTTAGGTCCATCTTATTCTTTGGGAAACAATTGGGAACTTCTGAACTGTTTATAGGTTCCCGTACTTTGTGTCTCTGAATCAGCTTCGGCGGGGTTTTATTACCCTCTTTTTTGTATCTGCTGGAAGTCGCAGTCCTTTTTTTCGTCCGCTTTGTCTCTCAGGATTTAAGTGAACCGGTGGTTTACAGGTAGGATCTTTTGCGCGCGGTCCAAAAATGCAATGCTGAGTTTCAACGGACATTATCCATTCCTTCTAAAGTGGCAAGCGGTAAGAAATCTGAAGGCCATGATTAGACAGCCCCTCTTGATGCCGGTTAAGTGCATCAACTTAGTGTGCATGTATGTCTGGGTGTGTCTGGTGTGTATTTTCTACATGGTATGTATTAATAAAAATGTAATTTGCCTGTTTTAACATTTCATGTTATGTTAAAACTTCATTTAAAATTTATAAAATACAACGATTGTCCTTCTGCTTCCACACACATAATAATGCCATATTGCTTTTTAATTTTGCTTGGGTTACAGAATGATAAGATTTTGTTAAAGCACACAAATTGTCAGATAAAAAATTCGGGGATTTTCTTCGTCATTGGTTTAATTCTAAACATTATACTTCTTCAGCTACAAAATTGGCCATCTGCAATACGATCTTAAGGGCTACGACATAGCGACAATTTTTAAAATATTTAACTATCACTTAAGGCTTCTCTTCCCTTATACCTCTTTTAGCTGCAAGGAAATATGTGACAAAAATAATTTCTGGAAAAGTACATCTGGATTAACATGAAGTAGATAAAAATAAGATTTTTTAGAACAGTTTATTAAAGAATGGGTAAGAAAAGTTATGCAACTTTCGCGAGTTTTTATTTATGGGGCGCATTGCAAAGAAATAAGCAAAGAAATTAAAATGCTAACTTTAATTTATTGTGAAATCTAAGGTTTATTTTATACTACATTTATACTACATTTAGGTACTTTTATATACACTACTATGAATAATGTAACCAAAATTACCAAAGTATTGTGTTTACCGTTATGATATGGCAAGAATTTAATATTTAGCTCAGATAAGAACAATTTCATCACAGAATTTTGAAAAGATACTCAGCCTGGCTACGTATATTGTTGGCCGTTTTTCTTCCGGACTATTGCAGTGCTGAAATCCGCACGTGCTCTCCGTCTGAATAACGTATGTAAGCCATTAGGAACTGTCCACCCATTCAACAATAAATTGGTTTATGGCCTTTCGCTTGACGGGATAAGGCCAGTGATAGACGTATTTATTTTACCTTACCATGTTGCTTTTCCTGCTTCCCAAATAAGTTACTTGAGCATGGGCGTGGTTGTCTAGAGCAGACCACTTTGGGAACCGGGTTCGAACATCGGCTTGGCTCTTGTTCAGATGTCATACAACTGTAAACAGTACCTGCCCACCAAGTTCTATCACGCTCCTGCAAGAGTCTGTACTACGTCACAGTAATTCAGGATATGCCCTGATAGAACCTCTAAGTGTACGGTGTACATGACAACTTTTGAATACTTTTTTGTCACTTTTTAGTAACTGAATATCGATAGAAGTGGTTCGATCCCATTTCATTCCCTTCTCCCAAAGAGTCTACATCTTTCGTTACACTACATATTTTCCCTAGCTTATAAGACAAAAATTGATGATGTCCATAAATTTTGTAGAGTACTACGTAAGTTTTCAATTTGAAGATATATAAAGCATTTATATATGTTCAGTTTGATGCAAACTGTGTTCATTATGAATTAACATCAGTCAGAGATACTTAGATTCAATGAAATATATTTGAGCGCAGACGTCTTGTGTCCATATACTGCACACAGATGCTAAGGAAATTCTTAACCGCCTTTGGCCTTCCAGCTCTTACCCCTTTATCTGGTCTTAGCGCTTCTTTTAATGTTTATTACACTCTCATTTCCGCTTTCCCTTCGTTCTAGGCGTGAAACAAAACTGCATCCATAGGTTAATGTTTCATTACCCGTTTTTAGACCAGTAGAACACGACACCGACTCATCCAGGTGATGGACAGTCATAGCAGAGCACATCTTCCAGCTAGTCAAGCGAAATATTTCCATACTTCTCCCCTTTCGTCGTTCGCCTAAGTCAATATAAGTCAAACCTATAGGACATCGGTGAAACAAGACGCTTAGCAGATTCTGTCAAATTAAATACAAGCAATATTGCCCCTTTTACGTGCAATACTGAACTCTGGCTACTCATTTGAAATAAATAATGGATTATACACTCAGTGTGAACGTCAAATTATAATTTTTGTATTGTTCGGTTTATATGCAATGGGCATATCGGTGGCGCTTTGCCTTTGAGAAATACCGTCCATGGTGTTATTTAGTGTACAGTTGTATATTTTTTTGTATATTAAATTACACATGTACACAGTCAAATTCTCTTCTATACCCTGGAAAAGATATGCAGGGGGAAGAACTGATGCAGTGGTAATTGACTTTTCTAAAGTATTTGATGTAGTGCCACATAGTTTACTTATTTGTAAGCTAGCTAACATAGGAATTGACAAACGCGTAGTATTATGGGTTAAACGTTTTTTGAAAGGGAGAACGCAAAAAGTTAAAGTAGGTAAAGAGCTGTCCGATAGGGGAACCGTAAATTCGGGTGTGCCGCAAGGCTCAGTACTAGGACCTTTACTGTTTCTCGTTTTTGTTAATGACATTGCTGTTAATATTAACTGCCAGATAAGGTTGTTTGCAGACGATTGTATCATTTATAATAAAATTAGGAATACAGTTCATGAAACCGCTCTTCAGGATGATTTAAATGAAATCTGTAATTGGGCTGCGGCTAACAAAATGTCAATTAATGCCAAGAAAAGTAAGTCCATTGCTTTTAGTAGAACTAAGGGCAAAATTATTGTTAACTATCACATGGGAGGGGTGCAAATTCCACAGATGGACAGCTGCAAATACTTGGGAGTGTACCTGGCAAGTAATGCTGGATGGGACGAACAAGTAAATTCCACATCTAGGAATGCGTGGAAGGCATCACATTTCGTAATGAGAATATTGAAAAAGGGGAGCGCCAGGTCCAGGGAAATTGCCTACAAGGCCTTAGTGCGGCCGGTTATGGAATATGGAGTAGCATGCTGGGACCCGTATAGAGCTAACCAAATCGATCCGTTAGAAAAAATACAGAAGAAGGCAATAAAATTCATAAAAAGAGGCAAGTATTTTGGGCCTATAAAAGGAGATGAGACTAAATGGGAGGAATTAAGAATTAGGCGTAAAAAACATAGGTTGGTAGCATTATTCAAAGCTAATGCTGGTGTAAAGGCATGGGTGGACGTTAGTGTAAGGTTAGATAATCCGGATTATTATGGACGAAACGATCATACGTATAAAATTAAGGGTAGAAGATACAGAACCGACGTAGGAAAATTTTCTTTTGTTAATAGAACCATTGAAGAATGGAATGAATTGCCTGTAGCAGTCTTTCAGGGCTGTCCCCTGTCGCTGAAGAAATTTAGAAACAATCTAGATGGTTTATAGTTTAACTTTTAAATTATAATGGTATATCATATGTAAATAGAGAAGTAATTAGATATGTTTTAAGTGACTAAAGTTTAAATAATATCATGTTTGTATTGTTTATTGTGTTATTGTTGTAAATCTAGTATTTGTAATTTGATCTGTATTCTTAAATATGCCACCGGGTAGTACCCAATTGCAGTGAATAAATACAAACATACATAATGTTGATTAGAGCTCCTAGCCGAGAATTGAATCCGGGTCCGCTCTCAAAGCAGGCAGGTGCTCTAACGGCCGAGCTACGAGGCCAGATGTCAAAGTACTGTTAAAAATGTAATTGATATACGTTTTATAAACTAAAATAGTCAAGTTTATTTATTCTACTTTATTAAATGAAAAAGAACAAGTGGCAAAAAGCCGTTAAGCCTGTAATTTATTTTGAACTAGTCTACTTGTGCAGAAATGTACAAACGGGATCTGGTTGTATGTCATTCTCCAACATCATTTGCGGCATTTGAATAATTAATAGGTGTGCCGCTATATTAGTCTATAAAAGTAAGTAAAAATGAAAATGTATTACAGCAATAAGAAGTCGTTAAGGAAAGTTAATTTCCGTGAAAACAACTTTCCCAAAACTTGATGCACACTCGCTTGACTTTGCCAAATTACCCAACATTGTAGCATCATCGGTGCAATTTTGAATAAGTGGCACATATGTATGCATCGAATGTGAAGGCGACATATCACGTCTGGTAAACTGGAGTCACACCTTAGCATAGGAGAGCCATATCTGTCCAGTTCACTCGAGTTATTTATGTTCTTGAGACCATATCCTGGGAAAGCTGTTTGGATGCAAAGATGGTTATATGAAGCGCGAAATGCACGACATTGTTTGTTCTCCAAGTCGTTAATAACGTCAAACCCACGGTCTTTTGGGTGGGCTGACAAATTAATGCAGCAATTCCTAGGAATTTATCACTAAACTATGTTGATCTGATTGGATTCTGAGAAAGTTAGTGCTTTAATGGCTTAATCATGACGCTTATGAGGAAAGTGGAAGCACGTCACACAGATTACGTGTCTTAACAAGGAATCAAACCCGTCTTCAGAAAGGTGTTCACCTTGCACTGCACATTGTTACACTTAGGTTAATAGCCGTTAGTAAAAGTGAAGTCATTGCCACGGTTATCCAGAGAGGTTGATATTTATCTAAGCATAGAATAAAGCAAACACATTATTTTTTATATCTGCGTGGTGATATTCATGATGACCATTCTACTGGTAGCACCTGTCATATTACTTTCGAACGGTAAGCATTACACTTCATTCAGTCATAGTTGTCTATGGCTACCAACTTATAATTTTATCACGTCTTTTATTTTATCTGTACTGCATCGATATCCAACAATGCACTAATTATAACAATTATAACTTCCCTAATAGCTTCTTATGTTTTACAAATCTTTCCAGAAGGCGGAGAAAGCCATCGAATTGCAGTGGCTGGCTGCAGCTATACTCGGAGGTTACGGTCCAATTAAATGCCTTCATAATTTTAAAATAGATTTTGAAATTTCAGTCATAAATCTTACTATATTTTTGGATTTACTAGAATAGTGTACGATATTCTTACTCATAAATAAATGGATAGCGTAAAATGACCTGCGGATTACTACTGAAAATTAATAGCTGTTAAATTGTGTTACATAATTGAATAATGAATTAGTTTTAGAGAGAGGTAGATTGTGCGGTAAATTTTACTTTGTCCTTATTTATGTATAGCTATAGTAAGCCAAGGAAGTATTACACCCAAAATTGAATATCCTGATTCCAACGGAAATACAAGTTTGAGACACCTGAAAACCCTCGAAATCTTTCTAAGAAAAACATAAATTAGTAAAGCAACAACTAAAAAAATTAAAGGTCCTAGAAATAGCAAACTTGGTATGTTTTACAGATAAGACCAAAAATTTCCAAAATTTCCCTTTCATAAATATTGTTCACATTGATGTTTTCAATATCTTTCATTTTCCCAAAATGTAATATTATGAATTTGTTTAAAACGTTATAAAGGTATTTACATGATAAGTATATTGTATTTCTAAATTTTGGGGGGCTAGTATTTGTAGCTCTCTTTACTTGGAAGGAATTTTGTAAAACTGGTGAAGGCAAAACGGGCAAAAGAATAGAGGTAACAAACTGATCAGAAAACAAATATTTCAAAGCATGGTTTATTTAAACTTTCGTGACTTTAATTAATTTCGAGATATCCATTAATTTGGTTTTAGTTGTGAAATACTTTGAGAGCAAATTGCGCTCACTATTAGGTACGTGGAAAGAGTGGGTGGTAAATTTACGTTCTTCAACGCAGGTCATATTGGACGATGAATAAAATGGGTGAAATGATGCTCAAATGAGTCCGGGGTCCATGGAGCTTAGAGTTACTTAACTTTCGTCTTTCAGGATAAGGGAAAACCCTGGGAAAGACCTTATCCAGGTAACTCATCCTGACCGAGATTCGAACTCGGGACCTCTTGACGTGAGGCAGATACGCTGTCATCTACGCTACCGAGGTGGGCACATGTGTGAGATTTTAAGGCCAGCATATAGCATCCAATTTTTAACATATTCAGCATCTGTATCCTGTTTTGAGCTAAAAAGAAATGTGTATTAGATATTTTCCCTGACGGTTAATCAGCATAGAAAAGAATTAGATAGAAGGCATCTAAACATAATCAATATTGGAAGAGAATGTCATGTGAATGTAACACAATTGTTTTATTATTTAAGTGTGCAGTAGTTTTCTTATATTTTTGTCGCACTGGAGCACAATATTCGGAACGCTGATTTTATTTCCAACTCGCTCTTAAAGACACGCACCTCATGGTGTGACAGAGTGACAAGTTGGACATGCAGCATTTAACGGAGACCTTCGTAACCGTAAACGTTGCCAGTGTTTCTCTCGGGCTGGCGAAATTGGTCTGTCAGGCTTTCATGACGTCAGAATGACGAGACCACTCGCAACTTGAATGGTCAGAACGTCACCGCCTCAGAAACTGAGGAAATTGAAATTGGGGAGGGAGGAGAAAGGGGTGGAGGTTCCCAGGTCTCTTGATACGGCGGGGAGTTTTTGCTTTTCGAAAAGCTTCAACCTCGAAATTAACATCACCACATCCTGAGCACTAATAAGGTACTGTAACTTAAGCTATTTTTGTCCACCTTTCTGAGCAGCCCTACTCTGCCAAGGTATATACCATTGTTTGGTTTATGATCAGTATTAAAAAGTCCATAATAAAGATTTCACATAATACTCCTTTCTAACTTCCAGACAGGTCGGACAAAACGGAACATTATGGGTTGAGCATCCACACAAGAAGCACAATAATAAGGGTGGGTATTCTGTGGAAGCAAGGAAAGCATTGCTTCCGCTTGATTTAGAATACTTAACACCTAATACTTAGTCTTTATATTTCCATTAAGCACATCCTAGTAGAAAATTTAGCAAAACTGTTTTCAAACAGCGCGCAAATAGTTTTCTGGAGCATCAACAGATGGCTCAAGTAATTGCTGATGGTAATTATGTAGATTCACTGTTGATATAAGCTCAGTTTGCAGAAGTAAGATAGGTTTGCTTATTACCCCCTTGTGAGCGTCCGGGTTACTTCTTGTTAGAGATTGAGAAAAAAATCAAACCAGTTTATATTTTCTTTGTAAAATATAATAATAGCAGTTCAGTGTTTCGTGGTGTAGCAGATGTTCTAAAGCAATTCTCTATGACTAAATCCATAAAACCAGAATTGCACATGTTTTGGAATTAGAAATATCACTTAATGGATTCAATTTTGAAACAGCAAACTGCTAGTGCAAGATCATGAAAACAGTGGGGAGGAGTGAAACGTTTGTGAGTGGAGAGTGCTGTGTTACATGTGAAATTCTCATCCAAGTTTCCCTTCATTTACCTATGTGAAAACTAAAGAAATCGTTGATAAAGTTAAAAAGAGGATTTAAAAACAAAAATACAAACTGGTATATGATAGAATGGCTTACAAATTTTATAATTAGAGCCAAGTTGCTCTGTTAGTCATGAGTGCTCGGGACACTGTACTTGGAAGATCTCAAAATATGGATAGTGATGATCGAACCAGGACATTCCTATGAATTACTTCCTCATTCACACGGATAATTACGAATAGTTTAAATGAAATCATTCTTATATGAAATAACTAACTAAATGAGCTTGTCCTTTACTTGGACTTTCATCACCATCTCACTCAAACGTTGAACAAGTGTGCCTCTCCTTTTAACTGGTTATTACGAAGTTTGACACCAACTTTCCAAGTGTGCAGAAAAGATTCATACAACTAAAAGTTTAACTCCAAAATATTGATTGCATTTGTTAAGTTGAGTAGCTATACATAAATATATTTTGTTTTACTACCCACACTTTTAATGCTAAGCGAATGTAATAGAGAGCAAAAAAGCGACGAATGAGTTGTGAAAGATTTAAGTTGAGAAGTTTTTACTTCTTTATTTTTAAAGATTATTTAAAACTTTCTACTACACCGATGTTACCTTTTATTGTCATGGTTTATTGAAAATGAAGGCTGATTCAAGTACATAGGTGTGAAGTATTCATTTTGAACGACTCACTGAGGAACAATTCTGACCTACCTAAAAAGGTAGACTTCTTGCAAGAGGTCCACAATTTCGCAGCAGTTTTGGTGCCCTGTTTATGTCCGTCATTTACGCACCATCCTTCCCATGCTCCTATAACTTGCAGTTTTTTTATTTACTCTTTGTATTTTTGTTTCATTTAGGCTTGATATTTATATTCAAATAGGTTTTTTTTTTCTGTAGTTATATAGTCCGCAACCTGTTGTAAAAATACATGCGCAGAAGTATCTTCTTACATCTTTTCTCGTTTGGGACTGTCTCTTTGTATCACTGAGTTCAGAATGACCACCTTGTGAAACAATTAGCATCTTATCCAGTAAAAGGGGCACATAAACAACAAAAGTTACTAAGGAAACACTTTAGGAACTAAGACAGTATACCGCAGATGGTGCAGGTGCAAGGGTCGTGGTTTCAATCCCCACAGATAGCGCTCTTGACGTGAGGTTTTCCCCTTGCCACTTAGGCAAATGCTGGGGTGGTCATCCTGTTACTGTGGATCTCCTGGCCATCATGTTTCGTTCCCAGCATTCCCTTATTCATTTCAGGGGTTGCGGCTTGCGTTTTATGAGGGTTTGAATGCTGGCGGGTTGCGCTGTGATTTGCTATCCGTCTGAACTTATCACGGGCTTCGGACGGAGGGTGGCCGTTGGGAGTAGAAGCTTGCAGGTAAGGTGAAGGAGGGTTCTATCTGTAATCGTTAGCGATCTCATCTATTCTCTCACCTTTGTCATATGGATCTGGTCACTCTTCGAATCTCACCCCTTATCCCTCTTTCCCAGCGACTGTAGTAGAAACACTAAAAGCCCGAAGCGCCTATGTTGTATGTATCTTTTTTTATTATAATTCATATTCAAATAGCAATTTAGATGTTTCTTTGGCGAAAAATTGTCTTTTGTGACTTAATACTGAACTATGAAACACACATAAAATGACGTTTAGTATTCCCGTGGCTTGTTATATAGAAATATTTTTCTAAATACGTATATGTTCGGCAAAATGTCATTACTGAATTGCAAACTTACGTTTGTGATCATCATATAACATGAAGAAGCAATAAGGAAAGCATACGTTCAACCTCAAGAGGTCCTGAGTTCGGATCTCGGTCAGGGTGAGTTACCTGGATAAGGTTTTTTCCCGGGTTTTGCCTTTTCCTGAAAGACGCATTTCGGGTAACTCTAAGCTCCATGGATCCCGGATGCATTGAGCATCATTTCACCCATTTCATTCATCGTCCGATATGACTAAATGCTGGAGGACGTAAATTTAAAAAAATGTTCATCGCTGATTATAAAAAATAGCGAAAAGAATTAGAGCTGTACAGTGAAATAACGGAAAGAGAATTAAATTAAACCAGCAGGGAGAACATTATTTCTAAAGTGTGTACCAAAATGCCCATTACTAGTGCGAAATATAAACATGTAAATTTCATAATTTCTATTCAAGTTGTTGCATCCTACTGGTTATCATGTAAGTCATAAGCCCCGTTACTGTGTGCAAATTCCAGATTGCAAAACCGGTGTAGCAGATCCGCAGGGGAAAGCCTTTCCTAAGAAGACGTCAACACTACCGCATATTGAAAACTTATGTTGGCCTCAGTTTGAAATACAACTTTACTAACATATACTAATTGTGATGGTTATCATAGATTAAACTGGTTTACTGCCTCCACTTTTCTCTATGCTCGATACGTCAGCCATTAAATAATGGCGTTATAATTATTATTCATATCTACATAAGAATTAGATACGTCGTGTCGAAAGATATTGACTGGAAGCAGTTCCTCGTATTCCAGTTCTAAGATGCCAGTGTGTTCAATAACTCTCATGTAGTTACACAATGTAAAGGGAATACAGTAGGCTTCAGTGATAGTCAAAAATCTTAAGAGCTGGTCACTGTGAGATGGCTTTGAGAATTTTGTTCCCTTTGCATGATCAGAAGACGGAAATAACGAATTCCTTTTCGATAAAAGTATATAAGTTCTTTTAAATACAAAATAATAGCAGGAAATATCTTAAACTTGTTAAACTGACACTAACACGAATATGTGCCTTAACGAGATCTACATTTTTTGTATAGTAACACTTTATTTACTTCTTACACTTTTTGCGAACTTCAAAAGCTATTCCCAGAAAATTCAAGAAACACTTTTAATTTGCCAGCTAAATATCTTAAAAATACGTAATTTAACCAAAATTGGGAAACATCAAAATGTTGCAGGTGTTTTCTATTCAAAGAATAGTTAGGGGGAGGATCTTTTATCTTCAAATCTTTCCTGAAGGGTGCTTAATTTAAATACGAAGTAATTCAATATGTAACACACAGACATCTTTCTTTAAATTGCTATTTTTGGAATTAGTACATCTTAATATATGTATCCCTCGTGAAATATAGATTTCTTTGAATATAATAATTGCTCTAATTAAAACATACGTAGTAGAAAAAGAACCTGATTGTTTACGCCATACTATAAATTTCACCTCGTAACAGGGATCATTTTGTTGAAGTTGTTGAAGGTCTATGGTAATTGATATGTGTTCAGAACGTGCAATTTTATAATACTACAAATCAGCTGAGGCAGAACATTTCAATAAAAATGCCAAGAGGAAATAACTATGAAACTTTCCAGTGTTACCACAGTGTGGTTATGAGAAAATGGCATAGACAATGTTTTGTGAGGCAAACGATATTAAATTAAATTGTGCCTTAAATGTTGCTTACATTTTGACTTAGGATTACTTTAACAATAAAGGGGTTAGAATTTAGAGTATTTAAAGAGACATGTAGCTAAGGATATTGTACCTAATATTAAGAAGTCACTTTCTACGTAAGAAGCACTTCAGTTTAAAAGTTCTATTGCTTAAACCGAGCGGGCTGGATTTTGTTTGGCTTTCGATGGTTTTGTCTGTGACCCGCATTCGCCAGACTTTCCTGACCCATGGATTTTTTCGGGGTTTCCCGGGTCGCTAGGTGAATTCTGAGTAGGTGAATTACATCCCCGAAATTTCCTGTCCCTCCATTTTACCTCTATTCTTACTTCATGTCACCTCTTATCTGGTGGTTTATTTCAGGGTAGCAACTGTCGGCGGGAGTCTCGGCGGTGCATGGCGGGATGATATGTTCTAAGGAAAACGCTTTCCCCTCCGACGGGACGGATTTCGGTCTTATAACCGGCCTAGTGGGCCGATTCAACAACGCGGTAGGCGAGATGCCGGTTGTGCAAGTCTGCCTGGAGTACCCTGTTATGGGGAGGAGGTCTCCGATCTCCGAACCGGCATCGTGTTTCAGGGCCACGGCAGCTGGAATGACGATTGTCCTAAGCCCACCGCCGCGGACTTTGTATCTGGTAAAGTGTAGGGACATCGCCTTCTGTACTGTAGTGACTCATTGTGTTCGGACGCCCTCTGTCTCCTCTCAACTCATCCTCCCTCTCGGGGAAGCCCTACTCGTTGTATAGATACAATAGATCAAATGGGAAGAGTTCTCTTCTGTAGGCCTTAGAGCTTTCACCGTTGCCACTTCGTTATCCCCACTCTTTTTATATTTCCTTCTCTCTCACACATTTGCGAGTGTTCGTGGCGCTAGACGTAAGGGAACGCAAACTGAATTTTCCACTTTTTTATAATAATACAGTTGTTGAAATCACAATTGCAACATGTATATTCGTATATTACGCAAAAAGTTTAAATATTTAGTTTAAAATGAATTATAGTTTATGAATTACTTATTTTTGCAGTCTAATGAAAATACCAGCGGTGCATCCGCATAGCTGTGAATGTTACGTTAAGAGGTAATTCGTCATTCTCTTCATCGTCAGAGTACTGCAAATTTGTGATGATAGGTTCCAAATTCTGGTTACGTGCTAGTTCTTTCCAAAAGTCATCTTCTAGTTTATTTGATGTCTCACGCAGTTTTCCCAGTCTTGTTGTGTTCCTTGTCAATTTGTTTGGAAGTCGTTAAACGCCAGTTAGTTTAAAAATATTATTTCTGTTTGCAACATAATTTGAGCCCACATTAACTCTATTGAATTATTCTAGCAGTAGAAAGGGGTGTAAAGTGATCTAGCTGATACACATTTTCATGAAAGAGTAACTGAATAATGCTGCTTTGAACTCTAGAGTAAATAGAGATTACGCACCATTCATAAACAAAGATATAATGTGACCAAATATGTTCTGCTAGACTAGTAGAAGTGTATTGTTTCCTCTCAACAAATTTAACAAACACCTTGGCTTATTCAAAATACATATTTCTTTCACCACGTCATGTCCAATGTTTACGTTTCAGTTATAAGTAATTTCAAATATACGTTCACGTGTACATGCCAACCAATAATGTTATTCATTACAGTGCCTACGTCGCAGTGCATTGTTATAATATAATGGTATCTACTTTACGGTTATGTTAAATTCATCACTCTCTACCTTCCACATGGATCAGTTTTGGTAAAATCTGAATTTTTGGCTTAGTGTGAATAGTATTTCATACAGATTGATTAGGTTGGCGCTCCTTACACATCACTCAGCGGGAATGCAATTCGACAACACCGCAGGCCTCCGATTGGTTGCTCACCTATTAGCGCTCAAGGACAAACACCTTCCCATTTGAAACACATAATAATTAATACTTCTCTATTGCTTACTACGGCATTGAGCTGAATAACAGTTTTGAAGGTTAGTACACAAAACAGAAGACTGTCGTGCTAAAACTTTTTGTTATGTTTAGTAGCTTGACACAACGATTTTCTATGTCATTTTCTAATGGAATATTCCTGGTGATTTTTTTTTTCGAAACCTGCTGTACTTAAGCAAAGCTGTCAGTGCTAGCACCGTTTCTCTAATCAGTTATTATATTTACACAAACAGATATTGTAATAATGCTAGTCAATTACTTGTTAAATTTACGCAGCAATTTTTCACCTCCATTAATTATGACATCTTGTTAATATGCATGCTGCTGTAAACGACGACATTAACGTAATACCGTAAACGGAAGCACAGGTAGTGGAATCTTGTTTTCTCTTCATCTGGTTTTCTGTAGGTCTCATGGTGCTAACGATGAAAGAAACGGTGTTTAGTCCTTGTTTACACCTTGCAGATGCTAAACTGATCAGAAAAAACTCGTCAAGTTGTGCATAGTATGTCATTAGTTTGTTTTTGTAAACATGTAAGTTAATTGTATAGACTGCGTTAAATAAAATTTATAGACTATAGAGCCTAATTATTTTTAAGTTTTAATAAAGTTGTATGAGAATTTTATTCTCTTGGGTTTTCTCATGAGATTTAAATTATTATTTGTCTGTCATATATATTTTTACACTAAAAGTGGTTAAACATTGTGATCCAGTGATTGATTTCATGGAATTTTATTAACTAAATCTTTCAGTGAATTCACATTGACTGGATTCCAGGACAATGAAATCACCAGTGCGCCGAGCTCCATGGATTGTCTTCACTGGAATAAAGAACAGTTATCACGATACGTTAATTTTAGAAAGAAACTATAATTTATATGTAAGGTAGCCTAAGGGAACACGCTACACTTCCTGTAGATGCACAGAATTCTTTTTAGCAAATTTTTTGTCTGCAGAAGTTAGTTGTGGTTTCACTTTGTAGGCGAGTAGAACCGCAAACCGCACCCTTTTGGGCCCAGAAGCTATAATGAACCTGTTTTATAATGCTTGGTTAACGACACTTATACTATAGGTATCTTCAGAAGATGTGACATTTTGTGCGATCATTAATCTTTAATCATACCTACAATTCCTATAATTGATAATAATTATCCCCGGTGAACTAAGTTTTAATTAGGTTTTATTTTTTCATTCTGTTCAGATCATTCTATAACTCACTAATCTGAATGCCCGAGCTATTAGCGAGGAAAGTTCAGACAAAGTATTCGAAATGTATGGGTTCCAATTCTGTGTTGAATACCTTTGCCTATATTCATAGAAATTAATTCTTTTTATCTGGATTTCTCTTATATTTACTCAACTTGAACGTCATGTATATTAATATTCATACTTTGCCTAGCTTTCTTGTGCATCTCAACAGCCTTCGACCTCAAATACAGTTTACCATGGAAGTGGAGAAGGATGGAACTCTTCCATTCCTGGACATTCTTGTTTCAAAAAACAGCAATGGTACACTGGGGCATGTGTATATCGCAAACCTACACACACCGATCTCTATCTGAACGCTCAGAGTTTCCATCATAAGTCTCAACGACTGGGAGTTCTCAATACACTGGCCCACAGAGCTTTGTCTATCTCTGATCCCAGCCACTTAATACTGGAATTACAGCACCTGAGACTCACTTTCCGTCAAAACGGCTACTTCGAATATGACGTTGTAGCCTCGTCACCAAAGCTAGGAAAGGGAAACCTGTAATACAGCAAACGTCAGATAAGCCTACAGCTACAGCCTTCATCCCATTTACTGGCAATCTATCCGGCAGAATCAGCAGAATTCTCGCCAAATACAACATCAGGACCATCCACAAGCCACCTCCGAAGATTAAACATCTGTTGAGACCAGTTGAAGACAAACTGGACTTCCAAGTTCCGGGAGTGTACCGCATTCCCTGTGAATGTGTGACACCGTATATAGGACAAACCGGAAGGACCATCGCTACTAGAATAATTGAACATGAACGGATCATTCGTTTAATGCAACCTGTGAAGTCTGGGCTGGCAAAGCATTGTTTTGATAACGACTATAGAGCCAATTATCGGGAGACGACCATCTTGGCAAAATGCAAGTTTCTGGGAGCGGAGAGTTAAGGAAGCTTTGGCGATTTCCTCTGAAAGGAGCACGCTTAATCGTGATGCTAGATTTCGATTCAGCTCCTGTTGGAAACCGGCCTTAAGAAGCAAATATCAATTCAGCTTGATAGGTTTCTTTGACACAATTTTCTATACTCACGCCATCTGCTGACCTGACATTTAATTTACTGAAAACAGTCTTTTGTTCAGTAATGGGAATTACGATAACGTTTTGTCTTTGTTTATAGTTGTGTTATATCTAGTATTTCATTTGTGGTTATAACATTTCATAAATATCCTGATGATGGGAGAGATGTACACTCCCGAAACGTTGATATCTAATCATGTTTTCACCTGGCTGGCTGCCCGAGAAGAAAGTGAGCGTATTCATCGCCAGGAAAGCTTCGGGTCTTATTAATACTAATCTTTTTTAAAAATTTAATGCGTAACGAATTACTGATATTCCTTTTTTGCGTACTTTTGCCGTGTGCATAGCGTTGAACTTCTTAATATTTAAAAGCATTAGTTAATGAAACGGTCTTAGACCACTGAAGATGGATAGTAAGAAATACTAGCATGAATGCTATCGAAAACAATGCATTGGAAGTTATGATGAACGGTAGATGTTTAGGACAGAGAAAGATACCATGGGAAGGTCATATAGTATCGGCTGGGGTAAGTTTTTTGACTTTACTCTGTAACTGTGGTGGTTAATCGGAATCTAGCTATATTATTTTCTTACCTCAAGACATGTTCTATAGATAATATAATGTAATGACTTTTCTGTTTTGTTTATAGCACTTTATTACATCGAAAGTAAAAAGGTTAGAATTATAAGGCTTATAGAAAATGTCATGCTGTATCGGCTGTTACAATATAGAAAATCATTAATACATTGCAGCGCCACATATAAAATAATAGTAGAATACAAAATCATGGGATCTTATTTTCACTATTTCTGCTCAGTTCACAAATCTTTAGCTCATGGTTTACAGAGATCGCAAATATAACGCTGCTATAGATCTTAGAATATCTTCTGTGCACTAAGAGCTACACAAACCACCATCAGGCACTCAGAACAGACGAGGAACTGAAGAGAGGAAGAAGATATCCGACTATAGCGCACGTGGATGCACAAGCTTGCTACTGCTTATATACTATATATACATTTATATGCTACTATGTATATATATATATTTACAGAGATGAAGAGAAAAACAAAACACGGACATTGTGGAGATGAATTTGCTGTGAATGATAGGCTTCAGAGCTGCCTACGTCATGTTGGAATCGTTAAGCACCCCATACCTCCTAGCGTACATCGCATGCAGGATCTGTTCATTCTTCAGGTATCGCCTTCTTTCTTTCTTTCCCAGGGGGTCACTGTTGGAAGTATAAAGAGCCCATTATGTACTGCTGTGCTACAATTATTATTGGATTTCTCTCCAGTTTTTGGCTTCCAACGTCTCATTGGTGTTTTACTAACACTTCAATTACACTATTAGTGTCTAAAAACAACAACAATAACAATAATAATGATAATGATAATAATGATAATGATAATAATTAATAATAATAATAATAATAATAATAATAATAATAATAATAATAATAATAATAATAATAATAATAATAATAATAATAATAATAATAATAATAATAATAATAATAATAATAATAATAATAATATGCCGCCAGGCATTGTTGAGTTGGTGCCGGGCCGTGCGCGGGCAGTAAACAAAGACACAGATGGGCGCAGGGCTAATCACTTGCTGAGAGAGAGAGAGAGAGAGAGAGAGAGAGAGAGAGAGAGAGAGAGAGAGAGAGAGAGAGAGAGAGAGAGAGAGAGAGAGAGAGAGAGAGAGAGAGAGAGAGAGAGAGAGAGAGAGAGAGAGAGAGAGAGAGAGAGAGAGAGAGAGAGAGAGAGAGAGAGAGAGCAAGAGAGAGCAAGAGAGGTAGAAGGAGACAGAGATAGTCTGAACTTTCCCGCTGCACTACGAAAGTCCGTGAAGCTTCGGGAGCTTTCGAGAAACTTCGGCAGCCTTCGAGAAACAGCAGCTCGGGTTGTGAGCAGCGGGAGTTGTGAGTCAGTTCGGCAGGGAGCTGCCAGAAGTTGCAGTTGCGAGCCAGTTTATTCTGTATGTGGACATATGAACTGTACCGAGTGGAGTCGAGAACTGATGATCAAGTAGTGATTTGAAGGTGAATTCTTTTGTTTGTTTACGTGTGGTGAAGCCACGAAACACTGTGTTGGTGTAAGTTATGTCATCCTGTTGCAAAGGGGTGTACAAACTGTCTTCTACGAAAATAAAGAGCATTCTGAATTTCTGCAAACTAGACTTCAAATTTTACGAACCCACAAAGTCACAATAATAGCAACAACAATAAAGATTGCATAACATTTTACATTTACAATAGAGCTGTATCAACTTAAATGTGAAAATAACGCTTCTTTTGATTCTCTATAGCACCTACCAACAGTACGAAACACGTGAAGTTAAATCATTCCGGAAATACATATTTTGAGGTCATAACTTTCCAGAGAAATGTTTATTTGCGTGTATTTGTGCGCGTGTGCGTGCTTGTGTACGTGCGTGAACTGCGTTTGTGTTTGTTTGGATATGTTTGTTTATTTTGATTTTCTTAAACGTTTAACTAACGATTGAATTAAAAATAAACTTCCTGTATATCCATACTTATAGGAAATATTGTTTCGAAATAATGTTATTTATTTCGATATTAGCCAGATAAGGCAATGCTTTTGTGTACAACAACACATCATATATTTATTGGAAAATTAGAATTATTCTAATTATAATTTGGCCAAATTCTTTTTGTCTGTTAAAATAATACGCTGAAGATTTTGATTTGTAGAATAAAATATGAATATCCATATATTATTTTTCAAACGAAGCTGGAATGATCAATTAAACAAAGGAATAATGAAAAAGTGTCATTGACCATGTGGACTCTCGCCTCAACTCAGTAACTATACTATTTATGTAGTGAAAGAAAACGCCAGAGAGAAAGATTTTCTTGGAAGGAGGGAGAGCTGGCGGGGACAGATTGATTACGTAGCCCACTTCTCACAAAATGGAGACGGACTGGGCGACATAAGATGGTGGATCGGGGGTGGCTTGCAGCAAGTCAGCCACTCGCCCGGGACGGGGTCTGCATAGAAACATCCTCATTGTGAAAGTCGCATGACAGAGGGGATGCAGACCGCTCGCTCTCATCGAGATGTAAACGGTTCGAGGAAACGACGACCATCGCCACAAATTCACACCACAGAGACCTGCCCGGAATTACGAAAGTCTCTTCCTCGTGACGTACACGGGGAGGATTATTGAAATGCCTGGAAACATCCCAGAGTTACAGCCGCTCCCGAATTAATTTCTTTAAACAAAAAGGTGCCAACTGCCATTCTTTTATATGGCGTGGTGCAACATGGTCCTCGTTTTTAAACATTCTAGTTAAAGGCTGACACAAATGAGTGCACTAACCGTTGGTGGCGCTTCTATTACCTGTGAAAGCGAGAAAGAGCTTCCTACAAAGTTATTTGAATAGCTCACAACCCTTGTCAAGCATTACTTTTTGCAATATTTTGAAGGAAGTTAAACTTAGTACAGTAGACATGTGCAATAGCGCTGTAAAAACAGCAGGTCCGCGCACCCACTTATTTCTGCCCCTCTGTTGTCACTAAACCGTCCCCTAACTGATTTATATTTAGCCAGTGCCGTATTTTAAAACTTGACGTAATTGTTGGTGCATTTAAAAATTCAAACTCTGCACTGGCCAGGTGTTAAATTTTGGTAATTAGCTAAGTTTGAAAGTGGCAAAGCAAAGAGGGTTCAAGTGAACTAATCGGCTTTAGACTATGAGGATGCTGTTCCCTTTTTGGTTTCGATGGAGAAAGTATTTTGAAATTAAGGAAAATGGTAGAGGATTTTGTATGTAGTCTTTGCCGCTGTATTTTGTTAGGATTTATAAATGAATGACTATTACAAGGCGCGTCCAGAAAGTACGTTCTGTTTCAATTTATCTCCGCTGCAGCGCTGCGACGGCAGTTCCGCTCATGCGCGGTAGACGCTCTGTATCAAGGAGAAGAAACGTGCGCCATTGTGAGATCGCTGTCAGCCACGTACGCTTTGTTGTGCTTGTTTACAAAGTCGGTGTTGATTTAAAATCCCACCGCTTGTGAAATCACATCTGTGATTCGATTTCTGAATGCTAGGAAAGTGAAACCAATTGATGTCAAAAGATGTTGTGTTTCTTCACGACAACGCACGACCACACACAGCAACTGCGACCTAAAACGTCTTACAGGGATTTTGCTGAGACGTGTTTGACCAGCGCCGTACAGCCCTGACCTCGCTCCTAGCGACTTTCATCTGTTTTTGCATCTCAAATCTTTCCTTGGCGGTCAATACTTCAACAATGACAAAGAGATGATAAACAAATGTTTCCACCTGGTTGAAAATACAGGTGGCAAACTTCTAAGAAGAAGGTATACAAAAACTTATGCCTCGCTATGACAAATGCCTGCAAAATTTCGGCAGTTATGTGGAAAAGCAGTTTAAAAATTGTAGTCCTTTGTGCAATAAATAATTTTTCTGTATCTGTACACAATTTAATTTTATTACCAAACAGAACTTACTTTCTGGACGTACCTCGTATAATAGACAAGATTAAATGAGTAGAAACAAAAGTTAATGGTTTTAATGGAAAGAAGTTTTTTTTTTCCCCCTTTCTCCTGCGTGCATATCATCAGAGAAGACATATAAGAAAACTCTTCCACGTATATTGTACAAAATATATAGGCATTTCTAACGCTAGATGGAGAATAATTTAGTAGACAACAATAGAAAGGAACTTTGACTTCAAACTGTTAAACCTGACTTTGCTGTGTACTGTAATGCAATCAGGTAGTATCTCCTGCTAGGGTAAGGCGTTAAGGGAGACTGCAGGGGGTAGGTGGTCCGATTAAGTTTCCTCTTAACACGGTAAAGCAGGGCAATGTACCATCTCCAATGTTAAGTAAAGTTCTGATAAAGATATTGACGTTCAAGCCATTTCTGTGGAATATAGCAACAATGAATTAGGAAATAACTCTTGAGGCATCTAAATCACGCGGGGTAATCTTCAGGTGGCAGGAAACTGGCTTACGTCACGGTTACCAGCTCTTTGATTGGTCGTACTAGGAGAATAACCTTGAATGAGAAACAGGTTGCTAGTGTCAAGAACGCTGCAAATCTATGGTGATGTCGGCGACATGGAGCTTGCATTATCGTGCAACCAACTTCTCTCTCTGTTTAAGAATAGTAAAACAGTTTCCAGAAATTATTATCATCCATTCGTTTTACAGTTAGGTGGCATTATTTTGGATAATTACATTAAAATCACACACACATACTTTAATTGCTATTTTTAGACTATAATGAGGATCGGGATTATCCCTGCGAAAGAAAAGATGTCATCCTCTGGCCTCCCGGAAATTGAGCCCAGGACCTCCGGATTTCGTATAGATTTTTCATTTGAATATTCCAGTTATAGTTTCTTTCCGAGTACTAAATAGGAAAAGCCTTTCGACTTTAGCTTTAACCTATAGTATGAAGAACTGCTTTATTCCACTTTATGATTCGATTACGCTATTTAAATGGAAATGCACATAGATACTAACAAAACAAACATTCTAGAAAAGATGCGCATGCGCGCGCGTGTAACAGGTTAAGTTAATGCATTATCGGATAATTATTACCAAAGATGCCCCCTCCCCCTAAAAAAAATGGCTTGAGTTTTCTTGGAGTGGACTGAGAAGACCTCTTCATCCGGTATGAACTTTCTAAAGTGTTGTACATATAAAATTGGAAGTTAAAAGTGGTAGAAGAAATAAAAATTGTTATAAAAATGAACTTTTCTGAAAAGTACCAAAGTCAAGTTTGCAGAAATTCAAAATGCTATTTATTTCCGTTGAAGGACACTGTTTGTACACCCCTTAGCAGCAACCTGACGTAATATAAACCAACACAATCTCTCCTCACTTCTGCACTCGTAAATAGACCAAAAGAGTTCACTTTCAAGTCACAGCTGCAGGCGCACGACTATCATTTCGCATTACGACGGTCTCAACTGGCGACCCGCGGCTTCTTTTATAGTTCCACGCATTGTCCTAGAAATTTGTGGAATGTTCTCTAACAATCAAGACGAACCTTCCAGTTATCTATCTTTATCTGTTCCGGCAAGCTTTTTATCTCCGCGCTGACTATCTGTCCCTTTGTGGGCGCCTGCTGCAACAATGGGTTCGCGACACTATTGTTGGGTGATTAACAAATCCAGAGGTCCGGATTTCTCTTCTTCTCTATTCGTGTTCTGGTGTAGAACTCTGTCCTGTGATCCTTTACATCTTGTACCATTTTAGGATTCGGTTGAGAGAGCCACAACTATGGATCAGACAGAGAAAGCCAGAGATAGGTGATCAGCCCGATCCCGTGAATGAGAGTGAAGGAAGTAGATGAAAGGGAATATGATATAAGAGCAATCGATAGAATGACGGCGGGAGAAACGGGAGGTCCCGGAGAAAATCCGCACCAGCGCCTTGTTGTCCACCACAAATCTCACTGTGCAGTCGTCTGGTGAGATCAAGCGGCAATCCACTCAGCCGCGGCGCGGTCTAAGTCTAGATTCGATTTCCGAATATTTTAAAATTGATGATTCCTTGTGTTCCTTTGAATCTGGTATGAGTAACAGTTTAAAAGTGTACATTTATTTAATGTTTATAAATTGAGCTCAACGTAAAGAAATCCAAAGATTAACAGAATAGTATTCGAGTGATCATCATTGTCGATAAACCAAAGGCAAATTCTCCGATGTGATTTAGATGTTAAAGACGACATTTAAATGGCAAACCTAAAAACAGACGAACAATACAAAAAAATCTTTTTGGCAGTCATTGTTATAGATTTTCCATCTATAGGACTTAACCACTTCCCTGTGATGTATCCTGTGGTCTCTTGTGGATGCCTCATAACTTTCTCCTGGGGTTGTTAACCGCAGTAGACTTGTTCGTCAGTTTTACTGAGCGAGATGCCCTCCCTCGTTGTCTAGTCGAGAAAGTAACGTGAATGTAACACATTAATTTTATCAAGGCAAAGGGACGTTTTAATTTGTTTATGTGGTTACCAAAAGTGAGGAAGCATTTAGAATCTGGAACAGATTAGATTCTTGGCAGCGGTTTGGGATAGTTCATAGTATTACGTCCATAGCCGACGACCTAGTTTTTATTGTTTTTGTGAGCTTTTAATGTCCCGCCAACTTCTTAGACAATGGTTGGATTGAATGAAATGATGGTGTAAATTAGCCCGGAGTCCATTGACACCTAAAGCTATGTGGCACCGCTGCCAACTGTATTTTTGTGAAGTCCTATCCACTTAAGCGATGTGAGGGAAAAAGTCTTGATTCCCACAAAGGCTTATCTCATTATCGATGTAATGTTAATCCAGATAAGCATACGATTTTAATTGCATATGTCATTGTAGAAACAAACGGTTAGGGGAATATATTAGGCCTTAAGCACTCCCGTCTCTATGCAGATGGCTTGACCATCCCATTGTCCTGACATGGCCAAGAGAAACCCAGTTAAGCTATACAAACTAATTAAAAGGAATATGTCAGATTTGGACAACCCCACAAAAATATTTGGCTAAAATTGTGAGTGTAAACGAAATATACTTTTGTCTGTTATAGTAGATAAGAGCGTATTATGGAATACCTTTTACATTTGTAAAAATAACTTAAGCGTTTTTTTTAATAAAAAGCGCAAATCATCGTGAGTACATACTGTAACTAATTGTGATGAATTGTCACTTGTAAAAGAAACTGCTATTCATTTTGTTGTTATAAAAAATTTGTTTGGGGAAACGTTACAAACGGAGTTAATATGAAATAGTGAGGTATTATGGTTTAAAACATTAAAAAATTAATTTAGTTTCATAAAGCATTAAACATGATTGATTTAAAATAGACAATACATTTATAAACAAATGTCTATTGGCCCATACAGTCTTTTTATAATATCTTTAGATTTAAATTAGCCTATATATTTATATTTAGTCACTAATATTATACTCAAAACTCATTTTAAGTTTATTTCTTTTCAGTATGTTTTGTAAGGTTATATGGAACATTATACTTTTACTTCGGGTATTCGATAATACCCGACATGACATCTTAGAAAATCAACATTTAAAGTAATGTAGAAAACATTGCCGGCTAAAACCGACCACAGTATAGCAAGCTACTAATCTTTTAGTCTACCTTACGCTTAACGTCAATGTTCAAGTCACATACGTACTACTGGATTAAACTGGTTGAAAATTTGCCTGCAAAAACATTTGAATATCGTAAAACAGAGTTTATTCCGTAGTGAATTGACAAGCTGTCAACTCTCACTGCAGTGCATCATGGGAGTCTTTCTATAGCAACAGCAAACAGAGCCGAAATCTTGGTATTCCATATTTCCCGACTATTGTATGAAACCCTCTACTTTTATAACATTTATCTGTTAAGTCATCTAGATTACTAAGGTATTCAGAATACTAGGAATTTGAAGAAAATTCAATATACACATTTTAAAGTTTATTTTTATTTGTTTTCTTTTTTGTATGTGTTGGACCGCATGGCGTTGGGGTGGATTTCCTTCGGGTCCTCCGGTTTCCCCCACCATAATTCCACCAATTATTCCATCAATTCATCCCCTCAACCCTGATTTCATCAGGTTAATATGCTTTGGCCCCCTCCCTCTAAAAGAACCCAAGCGACTCCTTACACCAGCATTGGTGAAGAAGGAAGTCATGAGAATTAATTGTTTTATTAATTTTTTTATTATTGTCTTACAGATTACAGTCATACAAAACTCATTAAGTATGTAGAGAACATCAAAGGCTGAATATGTACATTGGAATTGAATATGTACATTTTATTTGTCATTCAGATATCTTAAACATGTGACACGTTAACGAAAATCATCAAAGAAAGTGTAAAAAATAAAATACAACTAAAACTTTTACCTGTAAAATGTAGTTTTAGATTTTCTTCAAAATCTTTATCCAATTTTTGATGGATGCTAAACTTAAATGTTCAGTTGTGTGTATAACGACTTTTTTTTTTTCTTTTTGAGCTGTTCACATGCACAGGTATTTTTCCAAAAATTAAAGCGAAACTCAAAACGTGTTTTTAGGATTATTGGGTGGAATGAAGCACTTCTTCCGTAGGTGCTTTGCTAGAATAAGAAATACAGGTGTGATAGAAATTGTAATAGGGACTTTTTTTGACATTTGCACTTGTTTCGAAGGTGGATTATGTCATGCAGTGAACTACTTAACATATCCGTTTTAATTTAAACAAAAGACTTGTAGAGAAGCCTTTTTGCATATCGTGGGGAGGTTGTAAGTTACTGAGTTTGAGGAGCAAGCCAACTAAATGCTAAAAGCTAGCAATCCAAATAAAGTTGAGAAACGCTGTTTTATGCGATCACCTCTCCAATTTATTAGCGCGGGAAATGACAACAGAAACCGTGAAGAAGGCGCTGTTGGTGATGACGTCATGTGAGTGATGTTTAAGCACATTGGCAAGAAGCCGTGGTTTTCTGCCGACGAAAACCGAAGAGCCCCAACACATCGACCAAGGGACAGGTCGGTGAACCCTAGAAAATGGCCATTTTTCATGGATTTATTGGAATTGGCTGTTTTGATGAACACAGAGGAGATGTAGAGGTCAAAAAAGAAGTAAGTTCTCGACGGAGGAGGTGTTGGTGTGTTCCCAGGATCATATTCATGTCGCTCCCATTTGAATAAATGTATTCTTCTTTTATGACGCTGGTAATTGCCGCGATGGCAGTTTTGAGAAGACGTTGATGAGCCAGTCGCGGTATAAACAAGTAGATGGGGGGACCTGGCTTCCCACTCACTGGCGCGGCACATAACGCTCCTACCATAAATAGCTACTTCACCTTTTTCCATCAAGAAAATAACACCAAGCAAAAGCCGGTGGCGGTGAACAATTTTCTCGCCAAGCCAGTGACGCACAGTTTCGACAGGCGTCTGATGCAGTTATCCGCGAGGACGACCAAGTGATTGACATTTACGAGTGCTATGTGACGTGACGATAAGAATTACAGTCCATGTATTAATTAGTCTACATAATTAAGCTATCCTATAGGGCGATACGTGCAGAGTGCATTTGGCAAACCTCTCCTATGCCTTACAGTTTGTATCTATGACGCTATTTGCAAATGAATATTATGATCTATCTTCAACAAACTCTCCTGTTCTAAGACGAGATTACAGATGTTAAAAATTGCCAAATATGACAGTTTTAGGTTTTTTTAATAATTTTATTATAACTTCTATGTTATATACAGCATTATTGTGTTATTTAAAATAGTTTTGTGTTGTGGAATATGCATCCTTTCATAGGGAAAATAAAATAAATTCCCTGTTTTAGAGGAGAGGCAGAGTTAGAGTAAAAACAGAGGGGATTCCATACATCGTAGATATGTCAAACACTGAGAAGAAGAGAGGAGATGGGGTGTCCAAGGTCTGGAGCCCCACTCCAGAGGCGTAGGCCAACGTATGCTAAAGCATCTTATCGGCAGGTATCTTAGTGCAGCCACCAGCCTCATGGGTTTCTGTAGGACCGCTGACCACAGCGCCGCCGCCACGGAGAGAACAGCAGTTACAGAGCAAAATATCCAACATGTTTACGCTCCACACTCGTTCCTTTGCCAGCACTTTCGACCGAGAAAGCTTGGATTGAAGTGGTAGAAGAGAAGTCCTAAAGGAAAAATAACTAATCCAGCATTCCCTTAAAAATCAAGGAAAGTCAGATTGATCGGAAAATTATGGAAATTAATTGTTCTTTCCCACATGAGTCAGTTGGAGAATTTAATGTGCTGTTGGCACGTTGACCATAGTAGCTCAATGGTTTAGAGCGGCTGAACGGACACCAGAAGATCCGTGGTTCAAATCCCGGCTATGGCATTGAATGTTTCAGTCTGGCTCTACCCTTTCATAGTGCGTCCTACACACGGCTAGTGTGAAAGAACAATTAATTTCCTTTAATTGTACGTAATAGTGGTCTGAACTATAAAGCCCGGGCCTTAAAGTACTTACAGCATAGTAAGTCGCCATTGAGGTAGTCGTCTCTTGTGTTTATGAGAACTCTTAGTGGTTTACCGGGAAAAACACGAGTCAGTTGGATAATTTAATGTCATGTTGGCATGTTGGCCATAGTAGCTCAATGGGTAGAGCGGCTGGACGGAGACCAGAAGATCCGTGGTTCAAATTCCGTGTATGACATTGAATTTTTCAGTCTGGTTCTACCTTTTTCATAGTGCGTCCTACACACGGCTAGTGTGGAAGAACAATTTATTTCCAAATATATTCAAGTTTGTTTTATTCCTTTTTGTTTTCAACAGATTGTTGGCTTTGAATGGGATTTTTTATATAAGCGACCCTTTTTCTATATATAAAGATGATAAACAGCATCTAAGTGCTGTTGTCAAACTATTTTGGTGCTAATGTGGTTCATTCAATTTTAAACCCACAACTTCTAATGTGTTTGTTTCTCTTTTCTTCCTACTTAACCGTTTTTTTATTGTTTCCGTTTATTTTACTGTCTTGTTTTCTGTTGTTTCACACTTGTACGCTATTCACACAAACCCCATGACCAAGGCGGGTCTCGACCCTATACGCAGCGCTGGTAATCTAAAGATGACACACTTAAAAAACTTTCCTTAGATCACTAAACCTAAAAGACATACGTTAATACTCTACGATTTTCTTGATAATCCTTGCTGATAGGATTAACCCATAAATAATGAAAAAACTAAATGAAGCACCCCAAAGAAATTAAGTTTCTATTATCATTGGTGTTTCAAAACGTAGGCTCTCTGACTTAAGCAGTGAATAAGAATAATGCAATGAAAGTAAATAATAATGCAATATTTGGCCATGTTTGTTTTATTTCCTCTTAAAATAACCTTTCTTAAGTTTCCAGAAATGTCCGCTACAGTGTATGCACGCTTTGTCTGTCTTCATGCATGAAAAATTCACAAACTGCTGCAAGCCGGAATCGATGTTATAAACAGGAAAGTGCATAACAAATATCTTGCACTTGTCACACTACCTCTCAATTGTTAATTCATTTATCGGATGCTTTTTGTTGTAATTTACGCCCATCAACATTGTCATATCGGACAATGAATGAAATGGGTGAAATGATGCTGAAGTGATTCCAGGGTCCATGGATCTTAGAGTTACCTGACATTCGTCTATCAGGATAAGGGAAACTCCCGGAAAAAACCTTATCCAGGTAACTCACCCTAACCGAGATTCGAACTTGGGACCTCTGGAACGTGAGGCAGACACGCTACCATCTACGCTACCGAGGCGGGCATCGGATGCTTAACAGTTATGTGCACGTTTCTATTACTTATTATTTTTCTTAGACCTGTATAAAGAAGTTGATTCAAGAAATATTTGTTCACCATTGTTTATAGATGCTTTGTTGACTATATCATATTATGAATTAATTGGTATGTTCACTGTAAGCTATACAGTGAACTGAGAAGTTGTAATTTACATGTTGTGTAAGCAAAATATATAGAATTGTCTGTAACTGAGAGCTCTTGAAAAGTGTAACTGCATTTGTTTTCGTTTTTTTGTTGCAGGTAAGTAGTACCAGTCGCGTGACCACACTATGAGGTGTGATAAACAGATAATACGGCAGAAGAAATGGTTGATGCTGGTGTCTTCTCTGTGAATTCATCGCTGTGTTATTTCGGGCAACAAGGTCAGTGCCCTTTCTTTTGGGCCATTTTCAGCCAACAAGCATAACTTTTTTTCCTCGTTCCCCCGAGTTGTCCGTTTCGCGTTTGTTTTTATTTTGCTTCCTTTTTTTAACGGTAGAAGTAGTTTTTGTTTGTACATTAGTGTGTTGATGTATTCTCGAGTTAACATATTTGCAGCTTATTTGTGTCATCCCTGTTTTCCACGCCTGTAGATGCCAAGATAGTAATGAAAGTCTGCGACATAAAAATCTTCATTGCACCTAATATTTTTATTGTAATTGAAGTCTAAATCCAGAACTTTCAGGCTTAGAGATTTTTTTTTTAAATCTGCGAGAATTTTTGCAATGTCTTATGCACATTTTCCCACCGAATTATATACTATTCTCATTTTCATATACCTTTTTTGAACACTGAGAAAGTTGCATATTAATATTAATAAATATGAAGGACATAATCTCACACTTCGTATCTACTAAACGAGGCATTCAAAGTTGTAGATGCTTAAATAGACAAAAAGATTCTTACAGATTTCTAAACAAAGTTTATTTTCTAGACAAAAGAATAATAACAATAAAATGACATGGCAGTTACATTTTGCGGATATTCTAAATAAATATGTCTTTTCAAGGACATAGATACAGCACTTAACTCTATCACTATGTGACAAGTTTCGAGGGATACTTAGTTCCACTACCTGTAGACCTTTCGTGCCTAATTCCTGACGGGGTATCCCGTAGGAGGGAGGGGTGAGTTCAGAGAATATAAAGAGTGACCTTACCTGAGGGTAAGCGATAGCAGAATATAGGTTCCCTCATATTTATAAATTAAAACTCTCGATGCGACTCGTACAACCACGGGCTTGCATATCCTCTGGAGCGGGTGGGCCTTGGACGCGGAAGCGTCCCCCGATCCGGAGGACAGAATTTACAGAAAGAAAATTCCCTGCAACATACGCCAAAACTCCCGCTGTCATTTAGCCAATCTATATAATGGGAAATTTACGAACAGGAAATCCCAGATAAAAGTTTCTTCCAATCATTAATAATAATAATAATAGTAATAATAATAATAACAGTAATAATAATAATAATAATAATAATAATAATAATAATAATAATAATAATAATAATAATAATAATAATAATAATAATAATAATAATAATAATAATAATAATAATAATAATAATAATAATAATAATAATAATAATAATAATAATAATAATAATAATAATAATAATAATAATAATAATAATAATAATAATAATAATAATAATAATAATAATAATAATAATAATAATAATAATAATAATAATAATAATAATAATAATAATAATAATAATAATAATAATAATAATAATAATAATAATAATAATAATAATAATAATAATAATAATAATAATAATAATAATAATAATAATAATAATAATAATAATAATAATAATCACTTAGAGGGCCAAGACCTACCAACCCGACTGCCGGCCTCACGCCAGGCAGAGGATGATCCTACTGATACGGGGAGGAGATGTGGTCAGCATCTCGGCATCCCCTAGCCGGAATGTTGGTTTCCGTGACCAGAGCCGCTTACTTAGCGTAACCTCCTCACGATGCTGCCTGGGCACCGGTCCTACACCCGGGAAATAAAATCCGCTCTCCATGGGTGGAATCGAACCCGGGCCGCTTTCCGTGGCCATGGACCAAGGCATGCTGCCTTAGCCCGCAACGCCACGGCGCAGGACTCTTCCAATCATTTACCTAACGATATTTTGAAAGCTCCCTGCCCCCAAACACAAATCCGGTCAGAAAGTTGGGCTACGGGATTCGAACCCATGGCCTCCCGAATGTGAGTCACAGCGATGCCGCCTCAGCCATCCCACTCGCTTAGGTTTGTTTCCCTCATTCTGTATCGTACAGAATAGAACAGCGGCAAGAAAACTGGTAAATATTTTATGTTTAAAAAGATTCAATCGGGTGGAATTGTCAAACTCATCATTAGTTGTATTTCTACAAAATCCGATGCATATGAGTGATAACTGTATTGAACAAACTCAAACCAAAATTGTTTCAGTCGTGTCCACATGGCAGTTTTCAATCCTTGGTGTCCTGAAATGTGTACTGTAAATTCTCTCTGTGATGTGTGCATTTTACATAAAAATCATAATCTATTTTGTTTTAAACATATGTTTCATAGCTTTTATTTTGCATCGTATTAAACTCTCTGCTTAGTTTATGACACTTTGAAACATATTTTTGTATTTTTGTGCTGAGGGTGATTTGTTTACTTTTATTTCATTACAAAGAAACTGCTGCGAGTAATTTGAAAGCTTACATTTAAGGAAAATCGATGTATTAGCTTATGATGAAAGCTTATTTAAATCAGATGGAAGTCTTTCAAGGAGCATGAAGTGCGAAAGAAGAAAACCAGAATTTAAGCTTTATATAGCCGTATAGGTACATTCTTATGCATTCATTCATTCCAAAAAGGCACTTACGTGATGTGTAACTTCTGAATACATCTTGTGAAATGGTTAAAATCTAATAGATAGCCTTAAGATGGACTTTTATACTATCTGTTTTTGCTTTATTAATACTGACTACTGTTCACCATTGTTTTTATTGTTTTTTTACGGCCCTAATGGTCTTTGGGGTCGTGGAAATTGTATACCAGCCCATCTAGAGAAAACCATGAGAAACCTGGGAGAAGTTGGTTACCACTGACCCATCCCGTTCGTTACTTAGATTTTTGTTGTTGTTTTCATTGTGTTAATTGTTTAGCTCCCTTTAACTTGTTCTTATTGAGGGCTGTGAGTTTAGAAACTACTTTTGGTGCTACAGCACTGTGAATTATAGGTTTTAAATTTTAATATATATGTATATATATATTCCATTAAACGCTCTCACGTTCACAATTTCAGATTGTACGGAAGGTGCCAACATAACATTAAATTCTCCAACTGACTCGTATTGTTCCCGGTAAGCCACTAGGAGTTCTCATAAACACATGAGACAACTACCTTAAAGGCGATTTACTATGCTGTAAGTACTTAAATGTCATGTTGGCACGTTGGCCATAGTAGCTCAAATGGTTAGAGCGGCTGGACGGAAACCAGAAGATCCGTGGTTCAAATCCCAACTAATGCATTGAATTTTCAGTCTGGCTCTACCCTTTCATGAGTTTAGAATGTTTGTGTTTTTTTGTGGTTAGGTATGCTCTAATTTCTGTAATTATTATTACACTTTTTAAACAGTTCTGTGTGATCTAGTCCTCAGCATGCTAATCTCCAAATCCAGAAGTACCAATCTGATTCCAAGATTTTATTTCAATGCCAGAATTAGCTATTTCCTATGTCACTAGAATCTGAATGTATTCACTATTAAGTGAAGAATATCACTACCGATGCGGGGTAAAGAAATAGTTCTGTTCGAAAGCAAGTGTAACTGTTTCATTAGTTTAAATTTTTAACTTGATAATTATGATTTATATAATGAATTATTTTAATATTGAAGCGTAGAGGTTGTTGTCAATCAACTATTGCTATTCTCTGGACAAATTTTCTCGTGACTTTGTTACTCAACAAAATTGAAATGCCTCGATAATTTACTGTAGATGTTACCACATTACTTCAAGTGCTTGGTATAACTATTGAAGGTAACGCGTTGGAAAATTCATATTGTGTTTTAGGACATGTTGAGAGAACAATATATGTACACTTTTGTGGAACAACTGCAAGGAAGCCGTAGGAGGAGCAAAGGCAAAAAAATAAATATAATAATAAACCAAGGCTTTCACCACTAAGCCAATTAATTTATCGTGTAGCAGTAGCAGCGGCATCACTGTTACTTATAATAGACGCGGGGACAACTGTCACGCATGAATCACTTTATTAATAGACGCTCGTCACATGCAGCGTCCTGCCTGGACAGACAGCTACTCCGGTCTTGCTGGCCGTGACGTACTTGGACCTTGTATTAATCTAATTATTCGTGAAACACTTTGAGATTCACTGCATTAAATGAGCCGCTAATATTCCAAGTTCTCAAAGCTTGGAAAATAACCTATTAAAAATGAGCATGCCCTGCATTGCCAAGAGAAATAAACCATTATTCTTGTTTGAATTTGTTATTTTCTTAAACATTTATTTCCTTATTACCTTCTCTATCGCTTACCTACAGTAGGGTGAGTGAGTGTGTAAGGTTTAAGGACCCATTGACAACTAGTTCTTTTGAATTTCACCTATATTAGAGAAAGGCACAGACGTTTGCAAATTATTAGACTCAATGATGAAATTTTTAACATATACCGTTTATTTTCTATTTATTTAACAAAAATAACATTATAAAATATTTTTTTTCCAAAGAAGTAGAGATTTCTATTTTATTAAACGCGCAAATTTTGAATTTCTTGAATTTAAAAAGAATTTAAAATGTAATAATGCAAAATATTGGATAAATACCACATTTCATGCCGAAGTTAGGCACTATATAATACATTACGGTAACCCTAGGCACAATGCCATTTATTCCAGTGAGGAGAGATCATTTTGTTCAATTTAACATCTATTTTCTAGAGTTTGCAATAAATTTGGCTGAACAATTACTTTCTCTTATTGACATTCCACGAATTTAATTGTCGATAACGTCGGTTTTCAGGTTATTGGTTTTCAAAAATTAACTTTAATTTCCTCTGCACAAATGTTGCGGTTCAAAATTAATATTTCTCTAATTAATTTAATTATTAATTTATTCATAACTCAGAAATTTTTATGTTACCTTTAGTTCAAAACAAAATCATTTTTAAATCGTTATCAGCATAACTAATTGCTGCATCAAGACCAACTTAATATAAAGTTTAAATTGTTTGACATTATTGAATGTGCATGTAAGGCTTCATAAAAAGCCAACGAGAATGCTGAACTTTTTTTAACGAACGATATTACGGAGATAGAAAGTATCCAAATGCTCGCACTTCAAAACGATAAGTATTTTGATTTCAGATTGTTACTTTGTGGCATGGCAAAAGAAATCATTATTTATATACTCTGGTTTTGCTCAAGTTCTTCTCGGGAAGCAAGCCAGGTGAAAAGACGATTAGACGGACTTTCAAGTTGCGGGAGTGTACCGCATTCCCTGTGACTGTGGGGCACCGTATATAGGACAAACCGGAAGGACCATCGCTACCAGAATAAACGCACATGAACGTAGCATTCGTTTAATGTAACCTAAGAAGTGTGGACTGGTAGAGCATTGTTTTGATAACGACCATAGAGCCAAGTTTTGGGAAACGACCATCTTGGCAAAATGCAACAGTTACTGGGAGCGGAGAATTAAGGATGCTTTGGCCATTTCCTCCGAGAGGAGCACCCTTAATCGTGATGCTGGATTTCAGTTCAGCTCCTCTTGGAAACCGGCCTTAAAATGGAAATCCGTCGGCTTAAGAAGCACGGATCAGTACATTTTGATAATCAGATTAAGTAGTTACGTTTCTTTAACAAAATTAATTTTCTATACTCACGCCATCTCCTGACCTGGCATTTAATTTACTGGAAACAGTCTTTTGTTCAGTAATGCGAATTTTGATAGTGTTTTGTCTTTGTTTATATTTGTGTTATATCCAGTGATGCATTTGTGGTTATAACATTTAATAAATATTGTGATGATGGGAGAGATGCACACTCCCGAAACGTCGATTTCCAGTCGTCTTTTCATCTCACTTGCTTCCCTAGAAGAACTAGAGCATATTCGTCGCCCGGAAAGCTTCAGGTCTTATTACAGTTTGGTTTGCTTTATATGGGAACCTACTTTTTTTAATGTACATCCTCCAACGTTAAGTCATATCGGACGATGAATGGAATAGGTGAAATGATGCTCAAATGAGCGTAGAGTTACCCGACATTCGTCTTCAGGATAAGGGAAAACACCGAAAAAAACCTCATCGAGGTAGCTCAACCTGACCGAGATTAGAACTCGGGACCTCTTGAACGTGAGGCAGACCTGCAACCACCAGGCTACTGAGGCGGGCATGGGAACCTACGGGAATCCTATTGTAGCTTACTGAGATTTTCACCTTGCAGGCTTCTCTTGTTTCTTCGTTCTTTAAACTATGCCATACTGTTTTTCTCTTATAGATTTCAAACATTTAACTTCTGCCCCTTGACTTTGAGTTTTACCTTTCTATGTTAAAACCCAACGTCTACTCCTATAAAGTATTACAGAGGCAGCCATGTTTTATATTATGTTGCATTTTCTTACTTCCATATTGCTACTAATTGTTCCACACATATGTTGATACTTCTGTATCCTATTATCTAAGTATGTGTTATTATGATTACAGCCTGAATAACAGTCAAGAAAGTTGGAATTTTGTATTTTATCAGTTATTTTATTTTTTCTAGTAGGTACTATGTTTGTTTTCAAAGTCTGTTTTATTTGAATGACTTACTTTCGTGACATAGCTTTAAAATTAACAAAAGACCCTACAACTTGCAACAATGAGTGAATTATCATTATTATATATCTTTTAATGGAAGGTAGCTTGTGTTTAAAGTTCAAATATTTTTCAAAGTATGTTAATAAATCCGTTTTTAAGTGACAGACATATTCTAGTAGTAATTTAGACATGAAATGGATCAATATTTTAAAATTATAGACTGTACCGCCTAAACAGAATTGCCTGACGCCTAATTATATAGCTTTCCCCCATGTTTTACGCCGAATTTTTAAGCCATTTAAGGATTACGTATATCAGGAGGTTGACAATTTGTGTGTAGTGGTAAGTAGCGCTTTGACATGCAAGTATGTGTTCATTATTTTGCAAAGTGAAGTTGAGAAGGAGCCAAAAGAGCAAGTGAACATCTTATCAGCAGGCAGTGCGAGGCGTCAAGACAGCGGTCGCCAGCTGGATGGATCGCGCTATAATACCAGTATTTATGTGTCGTCCCCCCATGATGGATGCCTTGCTTGGAGATTGCCTGCGTTCCCAGAAACGTCCGGTTAAGGCATAATTGTAATATATAGAGTGCACTGCCTATTCGTCATAATTGATACAAGAACAGCCTCATGGGATATTAATGCATGTCGCTACTTATCAAAGGACTAAGTGTGTGTGGTTTTTCTATCTGCACGGATGCAGATGGCCGGACTCGTAGGCGTTTTACAGTTCTTAATTTTAGTTACTGATCTGTGATTTGTGCCAGGGTCAACGACAACACTTGTCTTGAAGAGTTCATACACCCCGGAATGCGAAGATTGATGTTCATGAGGGCCATTAGCTCTGTTATAAACCGTGATAACGCTGCGCGGTAGCGCGTGCCTCAAGTATCCTGCGGAGATGGGTTCGATGTCTGGCTTCTGTGAGGGATAGGGGAGAATACCTGCTTCTGCTCTTATCGATGATGTGTTAGTGACCTACTCAGAGAAGTCGATTGGAATGTTCTCTTCCCTTTTCCTCTCCTCTATTCTCGCTTCCTCTCTTTCTCTCTCCTCTTACCCACTCGAAATCCTTCTCCCACTTACCATATACCCTCTTCTCCTTTTCTGCTTCCATTCTCTGCTCTTTATTCTTCATAGTCATTTCTCGGTCCTTTTTCCTTCTCTACTTTTCTGTTTCTTTTTCTAAGTTCTAACACCTCCATATCCCTCCCTCCTATTTCTCGAATACTCCCATCTCCTTCTCTCTCCGCTTTATACCCCGTCACTTCTTTTATTCTCTTCTCTCTTTTATCCTCTTTTCCGTATATTTTCTCCTTCTTTTCTCCTTCCGAGCTGTCTCTTCTGTTATTAGCATTTTTCTCTCTTTCCTGCGCCAAACCTTCCCGCCATTTCATATCATCTTTCCCTCTTTCTGCTATCTTCCTCTTCCGTTATTTCTTTTTCTCACTCTCACTCTCTTATTTCTCATTTTTCTGCAATGTGCCGTTCTTTCCGCTACATTTCCTTTGTATTACCTACATCTCGCCTCTCTCTGTCTCAATTCCTCCGTTTTCTCTTATTTTCCGTTCAGCACTGTCTTTACTTCATTAGTTATATTCCACTATTACACTAACATGTATTATTGACGTACAACGTAATAGCCGTCGTCTTATTATTTTCCCGCAGACAGTTTAGTCAACCAAAGTGTTGAGCTATCTACACTCCCACCAGCCGTTCTGTTGACCTATTAGCCTGACCTTTCCACCTGAAAGCTTTCAACTGTTTACCATCCCAGACAGCATAAAGCAGAATACAATCAAAGAGGACAGTTATTATTCAACTATCATGAATACGCTTTTGGTTTACCAAGCACAATACCTTATGGAGAACACTCGGTCAAGAATACGACAAAATTAATAATTTTCGTTCTAGTTTATGGGAAATATTAGGCATATGAATGATATAAATAGAGCCAAAATTTGCTTTTACTCAGGCAAAAACAAGCAAATAACATTTCTTACTCTGTTTATTCTGCTAAGTGCTGTTATTGCATTTATACTTTGAACATCTACTTTAAATTCTATAGAGATCTTAATAGCTTGATGTTTATTTTATCTTTGAAAGATTAATATGAATTCAAAGCGGACATCTCAAGTAATCTAAGCCCAAACATGAACATTAGCCATGAAAATTGAAACAATAACGCATCTCTGCATTTAAGTACATATAGTACATATAAATGCCCATCTAGGAGGAATCTAACATGTTACTTAGGTCAGTAATTTTAAGTATGGAACATTTTTTACTTAAAACCATTTCTTTCACACTTCAAGTTGGTTAAGCTGGCCTCAATTAAACACTGGGCTCAACCAATAAGTATGACGTTAACAATGTTCTTCAATCAAATGAAAGCAGACTGGAATTGTCATTCGACTATTATTGTACAATCTTAACTGCAATCTTTTCTCTAAAAATTCTCTCCAACTGTCTTCTGTGCGTCTCTGAGGTTCGCTGGCTTCTCCCTCTGTCAACTTCTGGCCGTACTTTCCCATATTCTTTCTCTCTGTGGGTGCAGTAGCCTGCAATAGGTACTTGGTGGTTCATGATGTCCTTCCTCTGCTCCTATCACAATCACAATTTAACATCTCTCATTACTATGACATTTGCCGGATTTATTCCTTGAGTACTGGAATAGAGAATCATCCAGACCAATTGGTCATGTAAAAGCACCAACATTTCACCTATCAACATTGTGCACCTCTTATTCGTGGAGGTTCTGCTGTATTAAAATTCAACGGTTGAAATTGGTAAGCAAACGGGTTTCAAGAGTCAATTCCTGCCGTTTAAATCAATCAAGTACTGCAATAGACGGCCGCACTTTTGAAGAGACTGCATTCGAGGAATACTTATTAGGACGTGCGCACTCACAAACCAATTAAAACAAACGTAATTGCATTATGTACAGGTGCGACCTTTGCCTTCCCGACAATTAATGCTGAAAACAAAAGCACGACTACAGTGGAATAAAAGAATTTAGTGCTTCCTTTGGGTATTCCTCGAGCTTGTAGTAGAATATCAAGCAATGTAGAGAGCGTATCTGTTTTATAAAACCAATACTCAAACATAATTTACAGGGACCGGTTTTCCAAGGGCTGACGATGCTGTTTTAATTATAGCCCAAATGCTAAGTTTTACATCACACGTAGACAAGCGAGATGAAATACGACTTCCTGTATTCAGAGCCGCTCTCACATGGACTTATAGATCAATCTTAACATTTATCTATGCCTGCCATTCCCATTATTCTACCCGGCATAAAAAGTGAATTAGGATGCAATATTCTGTGGGAAGACTGATTTATAATTAAAAAGGAAAACTTAGAACGCGTGTGTTGGACAACTCTAGCGGCCCTCAGGTTTCTCGATAGACGTACAGTACAATTTAAGACTTTGTTGGAAGGGAGGAGGGCATATTGTAAATTATTTCTCTTTATAGCGTCTTTACTGGCTTAATGACGTAAGCCAGAGCTTATACCGCCTATGTTGTTCAACTGCAATTTCGGAGATCGTGATTCGAAAGCGTCTTGGCTTCACACGATGATGCTGTTTCTCTCTTCCATCTTTCTTATGTAACTTTTATCCGGACGCCAGGGTACGAAGCGCAGTCTACAACATGGTTCTGGAGTCTCAATAAACGTCCCCCTCTCCGTATAGCCAGCGACCACCACATAATCTCAACCCCAAGAACATTTACAGAACGCATGCATCTGCGCCATGTATCTACGAGCACGGAAGCACGTCTGAGAGATGTAAAGGAAATGGAATGAAGTGAAAATGATGGAAAGGAGTATTCTCTGAAGGAACAAGGAGAAACTACCAATAGCCTATGCGTGGTCGACAAGGATCGAACACGCGACCTTCCGAATACAAGTCCAGCACACCTTACCGCTAAGCTATCCCCTTCGGTAAAAGAATATAAAAATTAGTGCATAAATAGTTATAAACTAATTTATACGAGAGTAAACAGTTTCCAATGAAATACTGTTCTGTATTTAACTGCATAGCTCTTTCACTTATTTTAATCCATTAAATCAGATTACGATTAAGGAAAACAAGAAATGTTACACGAATTAGTATGTTAACTCATTGTACAACATTGCCTAAAGGCAATCTGCTTGGCAATTGCTTCATATACCCTTATCTTCTTTATCCTATTGGGATAATGAACCCATAACATGGCCAGCTTTCGTATAAACTAATCACCTCATTGACATTTTTGTTTACCATGTTAGAGATTTGGGCACACTATAAATATTCGCATTTTGTTGCCAAAACGAGCAAATCAATGACTAGTCTGATCGTTTAAATCATATCCTTTGTTTGCTTTTAAGTCTTAGATTTGATAAATATTGTAAACAATTTGACAAGAAAAATGTGAAGATGTGACAACTCTAAAATGTCACAAGTTGAATGTGTATCTACTAGGAGCTTTGAGCTGAACATTCAAAGATTTCATTAATCAAATGATAACAATTACATTATGGCCATAGTCCGTTTACGATTAAATCAATAACAATTAAACGGATTAAACTTAATGAAGACGTCTGTTAACAAGTTGTTCCAACAATGATATGGGCAAGCGAAATGTTCAAAAGACTGTATGTTGGCCACGCAAAACCATTTTTGTCTAAGAAACTGCCAATAACGATCCGAATATAACGAGCGTTGTTTCAAAGTGTATTAAGTCTCCTTTTCCTAATTTTACAGGAAAACACAAAAACAATCTTCTTGCAAAAATTATAGTAAAACGAGGTGTCCTAATATTTTTACCGACTAGTAGAGCTAAAGAGTATGACAATTTAAATATGTTTGACACCTTATTTCCAATTATTTTCAAATTGAAAAATGTATTGAATACGTTTTGAACTTTTCGTGAGAACAATAATAGTATTTTATTAGAATTCAATACAGTTTGATCCATCTGTGGGGTGCTCAAATTAAAGCTTTCAAATTATTGTAGGAAAGGCACAAACTATGAAGGACTGCAATAAGAAAATAGTAACATAATATAAATTATTACAACATTGATGTTGATGAAAATGCTACAATAAATTATAAAACAGGAATAGAAAATTAAATTCATACGAAGTAGGTAACTCTGCCAATTTTCTCGTACTAACAAACAAATCATAATTAGTACACCATTGGGAACTTTTGCTGGTTTGGGTTTCTTAAAAGACGTAACTGTCATCTTATGTCGTTATCGAACATCTTGGCTCAATTTATTTAGTACCTACACTATATACCATTTGCCTTGCTTTCACCTGAAAGTATGCTGGAACAGTGCAACATTTATATTGTCCTTCCTTATGATGGTATGGAACTTCGAAATTTTCAAAATGTGGAACTGAGTTTGCATACTTGTAAAGAGTATTGTAATATAGATGGTTATAAGCGACAAAGCACTATATTCAATTCATGCCCTGACGCTATTCGTAATCACGGATTAATTATATATCTATTAATAATAAAAGCGTTAAAATGGATATAACTAACCTTGCTTCTTTTTCAGATGCACGTTTACTTTTCCCACGAACTTGCGTCCTGCTTCCCCTTGATCTGTCATCAACAGCGGCAGAGGTTTCCAAACACGATCACCACACGATGAACCAACAATCAATGTGGACATATGTGGCACTAACAAGAGAGGGAAAAATTGGCGCGTTATCAAGCAGGGTTACAAACATAATTCGCGCTAAAATGTAATACGTTTTGAACCGATTAGTTTTGCGAAAAGAATACGATTTGCTGCGACACGCCAACTTCAACAAGGAAAAAATATACGAATCAAAGCGAAATGCTTCGATTTAGCTCATTAGCAGTATAAAACGTATACCTAAGAGTATAAAACTGCATCAAACTAAATTTCGATTGCGAGGGGATTTAATACGTTCTGAAACGATGTTTCTCATATCATCACAGAATTGCATTATAGATATACGAAGAATGGATGTGAACATTAAGGAAGGTGTACAGAAGTAGGTACTTACAGTATATTTTTCAAAATGGTTCAGGGATTGTACATTCTTGCGGCTGTTTTTTGTAATATTTGTTTAAATTCTCTTTTTATCTTTGTATAAATATCAGCAGATGTATGCTCCCTTTCTTTTCGGGCAGCCAGCCAGGTGAAAAGATGATCCCATATAAACGTTAGGCCGGCCCTAGTAGCCATGGTCGTTAGAACGTATGTCTCTAGCGTTCCACCGCATAGAGGGTCACGGGTTCGAGTCCCGCCTTGGGCATGGGTGTTTATGTGTATAGTGTATAGGTATGAAAATACAGAAAACAGATAGGAAAATAAACGGAAACAATAAAAAATGGTTAAATAGGAAAAAGGAAAATATGTATCTATATACATAGATATTTATTTTTCTTTTTTATGATAAAAAAACGTTTCGGGAGTGTACATCTCTCCCATCATCAGGATATTTATAAAATATTATAACCTCAAATGAAATACTGGATATAACACAACTATAAACAAAGACAAAACACTATCAAAATTCGCATTACTGTACAAAAGATTGTTTTGAGTAAATTAAATGCCACGTCAGGAGATGGCGTGAGTATAGAAAATTGTGTCAAAGAAACCTAACTACTTAACTTGATTATCAAGCTGTATTGATCATTACTTCTTAATTCGACGGATTTCCATTTTAAGTCCGGCTTCCAACAGGAGCTGAACTGAAATCCAGCATCACAAACAGAAACATAAAAAAGAAACAGTTACGTTTCTTTGACACAATTTTCTATACTCACGCCATCTCCTGACCTGGTATTTAATTTACTGAAAACAGTCTTTTGTTCAGTAATGCGAATTTTGATAGTGTTTTGTCGTTGTTCATAGTTGTGTTATATCCAGTCATTCATTTGTGGTTATAACATTTTATAAATATACTGATGATGGGAGAGATGCACACTCCCGAAACGTTGATATCTAATCATCTTTTCACCTGGCTGGCTGCCCGAGAAGAAAGTGGGCGTATTCGTCGCCTGGAAAGCTTCACGTCTTAATCAGCAGACGTAGTTAAGGTCTATGCAGTGATAACAATTTGCAACTGTACTGGTTAAGCATGCTATCTGTAGTTATTTCTAAGCTATTTCTTTCCTTCGCCTTCTTTTGTTCTGTTCTTGCTTCTCCTCTTGCACGTCTTCTGGATGGAAAAGTGTCCAAGCATGTCGCTGCAGTGACATCGTTCTGTTCAATAAGCTCTGTGGAATAACTGATGCTTCTACGTCCAAGGAGACTTAAAACCTGTGAATGTACCTGGAAAATATGAACTTAGATATCAAGAACCACACACAATTGCTGGAGATGATGCGATCACGTGCGGGCAGCAGTATGATATATACCTTTGTTTATTTGTTTATTTGCTGTGCTGGCAGGCGATGTACTGCGGACGGATATGGCACATTAAGGGAGGATAATGTGTCAGTACACAGAATAATGCTTAGAGTACATAGGCAGGCCGGCCGGTCGGCGGGAGACCGTGGAGAAAGTCGTAACTTGCTCAAGTTACGACCTGGTAACTCGTAAGTTACGACCTACTCCTTCCTCCAGGTACACGCATGAACCAAGTAGTCACTAAAAGAAATGTATTAAGGATGATGACTTTCTCTCCCACGCTGTAAAAACAGTTTGAACACGTTCCAAGAGAACAAAACCGATTTAATAACGATGATGGGGTGGCGTTGTGTATGAACACGGAGCAGCAAAAAGACAACCGAATCCACCCTCTTTTCTCCTCGTGGAGATCGGTTCTGTTTTTGCGGTCACCAAAACACATCCGCTGGAAATACTTGTGGCCGAGGCTAGTGTACTCGTGGTTTCTTACCAAGTGTTATGAAGAGACATCTCGATGTAATTGGTATTGCTGATAGACATTCAGAACTCCTAAGGCCTACCTTCCTACAGCATCGTTCCGCTAGATGTCGCTTTTGCCTTGGCTCTTCAGAGAATGTAGTCAATAAACAATTCATTCTCTTCATGCATACACGTAAACACGGATCCGACAAGACCCATAGGCTGCATTCGCGCTTAATTTGAAAGAAAAGCTAAAAAGAACAAGAAAAGGAGAAATGTAGATCGAGCTTTCGTAATTTAACACATTCAACATATACATTTTATTTATCATGAGAATATATGAACTTGTTCTACTACGAAAGCGTAATTTTGAAAAAAAAAAAAAAAAAAAAAGTTAGCGAAAAAAATGTGTAATGGGAAATAAAGACAAATTACTTTTACTCAAATTTTGGTCCGCGATGCTCAGATGTCCGGAAAAACACAGTCACTGCAGTAGGCATTACTATGCAAATGTTCGCTTCGAGCAATTGCAGATAATTACAGCAGATTATTAGCTGGAAATTTCGACTCCCTCCGTCCACCTGCAACCAGGACATACTACGCATTTTGCAGTAAGGAGCCAGCATATGTGCGATTCCAGGATTTTAGCCGCTATTATTTACGTAAATGCATCGTTTACCATATATTATTAATAATTTTACTGAAAAAATGTACAATCGGTCCCATACCGGGTGGTACACTATAACATATTCTCGGGCTTAGTTGAGACGGATCGGTTCATACCAAAGAATGCCTATTTCTAAATGAGTCAAAGTTCCGTGAGGGGCATGCAGTTTAGACAGTATTAAACCAATCTCAGTGGGAGTAACATAACTAAGAAACTTACCATTTAATTGACTTTTATTTTGGGGAGTTACTAAAACGAGTCAAAAACGAACTTTTACAGAATATACCTAATATTTAACTTAAAACGGGGATAAATACTTTAAAATTCAACGCAATTGAACGATTATTATTATTATTATTATTATCATTATTATTATTATTATTATTATTATTATTATTATTATTATTATTATTATTATTATCATTATCATTATCATTATCATTATCATTATCATTATCATTATCATTATCATTATCATTATCATTATCATTATCATTATCATTATCATTATCATTATCATTATCATTATCATTATCATTATCATTATCATTATCATTATCATTATCATTATTATTATTATTATTATTATTATTATTATTATTATTATTATTATTATTATTATTATTATTATTATTATCATTATTATCATTATTATCATTATTATCATTATTATCATTATCATTATTATTATTATTATTATTAAAGGATTTTCCTGTTGATTTCTTAAAATAACCCTTAACACATAGTTGTAGAGCATGCAAGAGAAATTGATGTCTGTAAGATGCTAGAGGATAGATGAATTTATATACCATTCACTATCTTTACAAAAGATCATTTAAGAATGAATCGTAAATTGTAGCTTAAGCGTATCATTATAGACTAGCATATGGCGGTATGTGCATCCTCTGCTTCTAATTTTTTGCTTCTGTTTCTGCTTCATCTTTCTCTTCTTGTTCTCATTATTTTAGTGAATACCCATTGTGAGCCCTCTTTGTCCACTAAGTACATGTCATTGTTTAGAAATCATCGTCATTGTTGCTATGATTATTATTGTTGCTGTTGTCTTGAACAATTTATTCAATTCTGAATTTTCTCTCAATTCATGAATATTTGAAATTTTTTCTTTAATTTCGTAAGCGTTTTATTTACGTATTATTTATTATATATTCATGCATCTGTTATGTTTTATAAAGATGACAATACGACTTTGTAACTATTAAATTTTGCATATTATTTTTTCTTAGAATGAAATTTTTTGGAGCCTACACAGTTACGAAGCAAGTTACAGTCAGCAGATAAAAACAGAAAGTGACAGAAATGGAACTGTATGAGTAATCCTTCAATATAACACCTGTTGGAAGAAGATTTTGGAGTTGCTTTTGAGTTGCTTTTGTTTACATTTTTTTTTCTATGGATGCTGTACATATTAGGCAGAAAGGTTGACTCTTGGGGTCAGGCAGGCAGGTGGTGTTTTAATAGTGTCTCGAAGATACGACCGATGCACATAAAACGTTACACCGGGGCTCGGTCTATTGTAATAAAATTTATCGAAGAAAATGATGGTGACATTTCGGATACCGTCTTCTAGCGGAGGTCATCATGAGAAGTCGTTTGCCTAATAGAAGAACGTTAGAGTCACACAAAGTATTTTACTCTCTGGAATGCCACTCCTCGTCATTCTCTTTTTGACTTCCAAAATGGTGCTGCTTTTGGTTGGTTACTTACGTGTAACTCGGTGAAATTGTGATGGGATTTGAAGTCAAGCGGGAAGATAAATTTATTATGGCTGAAATGAGCAGAGTTAAGAAGGGATTATGCAGTAATTATTATTATGATTATTTATTATTATTATTATTATTATTATTATTATTATTATTATTATTATTATTATTATTATTATTATTATTATTATTATTATTATTATTATTATTATTATTATTATTATTATTATTATTATTATTATTATTATTATTATTATTATTATTATTATTATTATTATTATTATTATTATTATTATTATTATTATTATTATTATTATTATTATTATTATTATTATTATTATTACTATTACTATTACTATTACTATTACTATTACTATTACTATTACTATTACTATTACTATTACTATTACTATTACTATTACTATTACTATTACTATTACTATTACTATTACTATTACTATTACTATTACTATTACTATTACTATTATTATTATTATTATTATTATTATTATTATTATTATTATTATTATTATTATTACTATTACTATTACTATTACTATTACTATTACTATTACTATTACTATTACTATTACTATTACTATTACTATTACTATTACTATTATTATTATTATTATTATTATTATTATTATTATTATTATTATTATTATTATTATTATTATTAATGGAATAATCGTTTTGCTTATTAACTTGCAGTTTCAGCTTAAGCACACGAAGTTGGCTTTGTACTTTTAACAATGTGAAATTTCTGAATGATAGTGCCTTTTCTATTTAGCCATACTTTGAAACGTATTTATATATTTTCTTATTTGTTAATATTAAAACTTTTATAATATAATATGAAACACACCACCGTCCACAACCATAATTTAGGCGATATTTACATGTGCAGCACACATCAATATATTAGACTCTTCTTTGAGTTTCATATAATGTATTTCTTGCAAATGCATCGTAGCATACGATATTTAGCCCATAGTTTACAGTTACTTTGCTTGGCATGTTTAATGTAAGTAATTTCTTTACCGGTCAGGATGGATGTAATACACATTCTCCAAAGGCCTTACCACTTTCCCCGCTCGTTAGTAACACTATGAATAAGCCGTCGCTAAACCATTCCCTTGAGCAACTAGTTGCAAATTTAAAGTATGTCAGATTTTATTTTTGTACTTTATTAGTAGGGGCACGCTTTGCTATGGGCCGAAAAAGCGATGCAAATAGCTGAGTTAGAAGTAATTCAATATTTTGCAGTAATAGAAACAATATAGTTTTAAATAAATACAAGTTTCTAATACATTTCTCACCAGTTCGCTTATCTCGCGAACCCGCCTCGGTAGTGTAGATGGTAGCGTTACTACCTCACGTTCAAGAGGTCCCGAGTTCGAATCTCGAATCACGATCAAGATCTCGAATTTTGATAGACAAATGTTGGGTAACTCCAAGCTCCCTGGACCTCGGACTTATTTGAGCATCATTTCACACATTTCATTCATCGTCCGATATGAAAAAAAAAAAAAATCTCGCGATTTTATTTTCCATGTGAATACTGTTATTAACAATGCAAGTTAATATCTATTATTTCGTAATTGAAAGTTGACTGGAAAATAGAAGTTTATTTGTTACTCTCACTTATTAAATGTTTTAATAAAGCAAATCAATTTGTCCTACTATTTCTACCTGTTTGCTTTTTGATATATAACGTTCAAGTTAAGCCATTTATATAAACCACTAGCTGATCCGGCCAACTTCATACCGCCAATAAAAGTTGTTTAAACTTATCTATATAAATAAACGATCTTATATATACAAACAAAACAAATCCGGTTTAGTTAGTTATTTATAATGCAATTGGGGATGAAGTTTCAATTCAACACAGTCACAATTAAGTTAATTTAAAGCTTTCTGATAAACAATATTTTTTGTCCCTTTTGCGGTGCTTCAATATATAAAGATGGTTCTCCGACGCGCGAAACCGTCCATGAGAGAAACAGGATAGCTCAAAGTTGATTCGCCCGCCTCGGTAGCGTAGATGGTAGCGTGTCTGCCTCACGTTCAAGAGGTCCCGAGTTCGAATCTCGGTCAGATTGAGTTACCTGGATAAGGTTTTTCCGGGGTTTTCCCTTATCCTTCAAAGCGAATGTCAGTTAACTCTAAGCTCTATGGACTCTGGACTCATTTGAGCACCTTCTCACCCAATTCATTCACCTTCCGATATGACTTAACGTTGGATGAAGTAAATTAAAAAAAAAGTTGATTCCGCAAACTTTCAACTACTCCCCTTGCGATTTATTTATGTTCATCGCAAAGACCAAACGCACGGGAAATTGTAGGGAAATTCGATTAATTTTGCGTCAGTTCAATTCACATTCATGAATTCGCAAACACAAATTACAAAGAAGTTACCCAATAATTCAGCAATATTTGACCACAGTTGTCTCTGTTATAGTGCGTCCAGAAATTAGTTTTGTGTCTAATTTTTGAAAGGTATATCATCATGTTACTTAAAAAAATTCAGGCTTGATAACAAATATATTTAATAAAATTTGGTAAAGAAATATAAAAAGAATGTCTGTTTGATAACAAATGAAATAAAGGCATCCTGATCGACAGGTTCGAACAGTTGATATGGGAAAATAAAATAGCTACTACATTTTTACTTTCTTTTTACTTTTTTATCACCTTTTAAACCTTTCTTCCACTTATACAAATATTTCAAAACCAAAATTAGGCAAATCTGTTCGGTTCTCGAGCTTTTGTGAGATTGACAAACATGAATTAATATTATATATCGTATAGCATATATATAATAGCAACATTCGAATAACAATGAGCATTTTACTCTTGCAACGTATTGTTGTGCTGCTACCCTGACTTTATCTTTGCTAGTAGAAACCTGTCAGATAACACACAGACACGTGGACATAATATCTATTTGTCATTTGTGATTCCTGCGCATTGCATTGGCTGAAGTGATGCGTTCATTGGTGCTTAGGGCACGTTCGAGAAGCGCGCCTGTACCTCTCTTACTCTTACGTTATCTGAGAGATTTCTGTTAACAAAGATAAAGTCATGGTGACCTAATGGGCAGTACCTCACTTTAGCAACCAAGGTTGCTTTCCCACCCACCTGCAAAGGAAAGCGCGCTTTGTACAATAGTATTCATTACTCTATCTGCAATCTGAATGATAACATCTATATTCTTTCTATCCCACATTTTAAACATAGTGCATTCTGGAAATAAATTGTTCTTTCACACTAGGCGTGTGTAGGACGCACTATGTAAAGGTAGAACCAGACTGAGAAATTCAATGCCATAGCCAGTATTTGAACCACGAATCTTCTTGTCTGCGTCCAGCCGCTCTAAACCATTGAGCTACTGTGGCCAACGTGCCAAAATGACATTAAATTCTCCAACTGACTCGTGTTTTTCCCGGTAAACAACTTAGTTGTTCTCATAAACACATGAGACAACTACCTTAATGGCGACGTACTATGCTGTAAGTACTTTAAGGTCCGGGCTTTATAGTTCGGACCACTATTAGGTACAGTTAATAGAAATTAATTGTTCTTTCACACTATCCGTGTGTAGGACGCACTATGAAAGGGTAGAACCACACTGAAAAATTCAATGCCACGGGTCTTCTGGTCTCCGTCCAGCCGCTCTAAACCACTGAGCTACAATGGCCAACGTGCCAACAAGACATTAAATTCTCCAACTGACTCGTGTTTTTTCCGGTAAACCTCTAGGAGTTCTCATAAACACATGAGACAATTACCGGGCTTTATAGTTCGGACCACTGTTAGGTACAATTAATGGAAATTAATTGTTCTTTCACACTAGCCGTGTGTAGGACACACTATGAAAGGGTAGAGCCAGACTGAAAAATTCAATGCCATAGCCAGGATTTGAACCATGGATCTTCTGGTCGCCGTCCAGCCGCTCTAAACCAGTGAGCTACTACGACCATCGTGCCAACGTTACATTAAATTCTCCAACTGACCCGCGTTTTTTTATCCCGGCTATGACATTGAATTGTTCAGTCTGCCTCTACCCTTTCATACTGCGTTCTGCCTAATGTGCCTCGAAAGTATGCCCAAAAGAAATTCGAAGCTATGGTCTTAACCAGTTGTTTACACGCATATTGTTTTGGCCTTATGTAGTTTTCAGTTATCAATTTTCCCCGTGTGTTTGGAACAAACCAGGCCAGCCTGCTGTACAACTTGGGAAAAAAGGAGTCTTGACTAAGGAATGAAGAAAAACATATAGTTGTACGGTGAGGTACCACCAGTCAGTGGAATTGATACGATTCTGGAAATCTCTCCTCTTCAATTCGGGGGGGAAAGCAGATATCGCAACCCAAAACAAAATGTCAATATAGCCGCAATCCCATCCGTATGCTAAACAGCAGTTGTGACATCACCCAGGTGCAGGTAGGAAGGCACCTAGGGACCAAGAATTGGAGGTGCAGCCGCCGTCATTGTTCCCTAGGGTTTATACATCTGCCTGGACATGATTGTCATACCAGGAACTCGTGTAATATAGCCTTCCTTCCCCGACCATCTGGCGTCGATAGCAGGAATCTCCCTTCCTTCCCTTATTTTATATATTATTAGTATTAGTACGTCTGCAGCAGGCGGCTTTCTATGATCTTATAAAACTGGCTATCTTCCGTATTCCATCCAGATTGGTAACATTCTGCTCCAATGCAATATGGGGACTCCCTTTAGTTGATAACCTTCATCACCAAGAGAAGTTCCCGCTGCCTTTCCTCCTGTTTCCTACTCACCTAAGAGTGGCATGAAGTGTACTAGGCATTTGTTTTACCACAAAACATTATTACCTATTGATTTTAGGGGTCGAAAATTGTTTAGTGTAAAATCTTATTGAAGTAAAGATAAATGTCTTGGAATTGCTCATGTAGTACCTGTTTTTTCTTCTGATTATTATAAGGGATACTGATGTCTGTATAAAACTGGCCCAAGGTTTTTATGTAAATGAATATATAGTGTAAAATTTCAGATTTCTGCTAGTTAACATTGGTGTGTAGATTGCTGAGAAAACTTTGAAAATCTGCAACTGGTTGAGTTACATATACACCAATTTCTTTGCGTCACCATTTACTCTTCGTACCTGTATCATACTTAAAATTATACTTAACAAACTATATTTTCTTTGATTCCTGTACTTCCAAACAGAAATTTCCAAACTATGATTATAACTCCAGAACTAAACCATACAGAGAGAAGTTGGACAGATGAACCTTATAATAACGGTGACAGCCTAAAAAGAAAAAAAATGTAGACACCAAAAAATTAAAAATTTAGTCGTGCTTCCGCACTAGCCTTGTGTAGGCTACGATTTGGATAGATAGAGTCAGACTGATATTTCTAACAAATAACCTAATACTGGTAACTATAAAGCCTGGGACTTAAGTAAGCTACTTACAGAGTTAGTAAATCGCCACAAAAGGTGTGTGTCTCATTGTATACGAGAGCCCTGAGTGGTTTACCGGGAAACGTACGAGTCAGTTGGAAAATTTAATGTCATGACAGCACGTTGGCCATGGTAGCTCAAAGGATAAGAGCGATCGGACGAAGACAGCGAGATCCATAGTTCAAATCCCGGCCATGGCATTGAATTTTTCAGTCTATCTATTCAAATAAAAAATTACTAAATAAGTACAACTTGAAAAAATAGAAGAATATCACATTAACTACCACCAGCAAGTGCAAGGGATGGAAGACCATCGGAAACCAAGCCCGCCTCGGTAGCGTAGTGGTAGCATGTCTGCCTCACGTTCAAGAGGTCCCGAGTTCGAATCTCGGTCAGGGGGAGTTACCTGGATGAGGTTTTTTCCGGGGTTTTCCCTTATCCTAAAAGACGAATGTCGGGTAACTCTAAGCTCTATGCTTATTTGAGCATTATTTCACCCATTCCATTCACCGTCCGATATGACTTAGCGTTGGAGGACGGAAAAAAAAAAAAAAATCATCGGAAACCAGATAAACACCAACAATAAAACTATGTCTAGGAAGGTCAATGAGGTGATAGATACGCTCACAATTTGAGATAGGAACACACCCTAGATCTAAACCCCAATGATGATGACATTGATGATAATTCGATCAGTGGTTATTTTGCTTTCCTGCTTTAAGACAGGTGTGATTGCTGATTTTGAGCTCGTGGTTTCCTCAGATTTTGAGGCTCGATGAAGACATTCGTGATACGTATCTTCAAAATATGAGCAACCTTTTGGAAGAAATGGTCGCACACTAACCGACTGCATTCCAAATAGCATAAACAATCCTCATATCTGACGTAGGACGTTATCCAACTCGCTGTTTATTTCCAAATACCGGAAATAAACTTCTGACAGGAAATGCTTCATGTCTTTTTGAAATAAAGGAACGCGGAGCAGACCATTTGCGATTAGGAAGCATAAAAGCAAGATGGCGAGGAAGGAAGTGATGCGAGGTAACTACTTAGGCGTGTATACCACACCGCTCTCTTGAGTGACCGAAATTGCTCTCGTAAAATAACTTTATGACCCTGCACCTCGCCCCCCCCCCTCTTCCTATAGCGGTGCATAATAGTACGGTCTTTTCATTGCTTTGTACCTTCTTCTGCTTTCATGTTTCTGCTGCCAGACTCCGTGATATTCCATCAGTGCCTTCTCATAATTATTCTTCTGTTTCGCTTCATGGACTTATTGTAGACGCTCGTCTTCTGTCTCGTTTGAGATCTGGTTGTCCGCTTCTCACCTGACGGGCATTCAGGAATTCAATTCTTGAGTGTAATTCTACTGTAGTAATGTGGCGTTTAACAATCCTCTAAAGTACATTATGATTTAAATGTCTACGGTTGTTAAAATGAAGGTTCTTGGCGGAAGATTAATAATAATAATAATAATAATAATAATAATAATAATAATAATAATAATAATAATAATAATAATAATAATAATAATAATAATAATAATAATAATAATAATAATAATAATAATAATAATAATAATAATAATAATAATAATAATAATAATAATAATAATAATAATAATAATAATAATAATAATAATAATAATAATAATAATAATAATAATAATAATAATAATAATAATAATAATAATAATAATAATAATAATAATAATAATAATAATGATAATAATAAAGATAATAATAAAGATAATAATGATAATAATGATAATAATGATAATAATGATAATAATGATAATAATAATAGTAATAATAATAGTAATAATAGTAATAATAGTAGTAATAATAATAATAATAATAATAATAATAATAATAATAATAATAATAATAATAATAATAATAATAATAATAATAATAATAATAATAATAATAATAATAATAATAATAATAATAATAATAATAATAATAATAATAATAATAATAATAATAATAATAATAATAATAATAATAATAATAATAATAATAATAATAATAATAATAATAATAATAATAATAATAATAATAATAATAATAATAATAATAATAATTAATAATGGATACTGGATTTATGTAGCCTTGTTTACCTCTGCATAAAATAAAAAAGGATGACTAAGCGAGCCTCGCATTTGGAAGGCACCAGCTTCAGTTCCCATCGGCCTGGTCCTTGTGACAATTTTTTTTCTCCCGCGGTTTTCCCGTATCATACTGAAGTTTCTCGTTTTCCACGAATTGATTGCCTTACACTTCCTGTCCCCATAGTTTCCGTTCGTCTGTTTTGGGTTTGTAAGCACAAGCAATTTTTTTTTTTTCTGTTGTAATTTACGTCCTCCAACGTTACGTCATATTGGACGGTGAATGAATTGGATGAAATGATGCTCAGATGTGTCCAGGGTCCATCAACCTTACAGTTACCCGACATTCGTCTTGAAGGACAAGGGAGAACCCCGGAAAAAACCTTATCCAAGTTACTCACCCTGATCGGGATTCGAACTCCGGACCTGTTGAACGTGAGGCGGACATGCTACCATCTATGCTACCGAGGCGGGCGCACAAGCAGGTTTGGCGTTATCTTGTAATCGTTAAGGACCCCGTCTTTGCTAGTGGACATTGTCGTCCAGTGTTGTTCACCTTCATCCCTTTGTCGCAATGGACAGACTGGTTTTATCTGCCATTATGGCCTACTTAAGGTGGTGCTCAAGTAAGTTATTGGAGTTCTCTCCATTTCAATATTTCTAACTTCTAATATATGAATTCCAGCATCCGAAGCTTCATTGTGTTGAAACTGCAATACTGAATATTGATTTTTTTTTTATTTTATACTTCTACTTCATGGGCACAGTGCAATGTGCCAGAAATGCCGCCTTATACGCACCTTTGTGGTGCCCAAGCGGCTCTCTCTTGAAGATCTCCGAAGAACTTACGAGGCTGAGGACATTCCTTGGCCTCTCTGTCATTACAGATAGCTGAACTCAATGCGATTGCTTTGAAATGTGGTTCTGTTTGCACGAACACGATAAGGAAATGAATACTGTTTTGTGGTTGAGAAAAGTATAAAGTGTTTGAACTTTTTAAACGAATAACAAAGAATATCTCTAAACGGAAAATGCTACAAAATATTTTCCATAAACTCTATTTTAACGAATCTACTGAAGTTTTCTCTATTCTGCGGTTGGCAAATAATAAAATTTATACAAAATTTATTCATAAAAACGTAAGCTACATGGGTTCTTTGTAGAAAATTAAAAATATAAAAACATTTTGTGTCTCTTATGAAATTTCAATCGAAAATTTTCCCTCTATATCTACGGATAAGCTAGGTGTGAAACATCTTGAACAAGAATAAGCAGAAGAAAGCAGCAGGTTAGAAAATCTTTCTGAAATATCGTTTGGCTTGTGTGTAAAACTGAAATGTGGCAGATGTACAGGAAACTAGAAAGTTCACACCTAATTTTAAAACAACATTTGGACTTTAGAAAAACTTACGTGTACATCTTAAAAGTACTTAAAATTTACACACCTCTCTTCTCTCCCTCTCTCTCCTTCACCTACACAAACATATGCAAACACACCTTAATTATATAAAAAGTATATTCCTACAATGTGTACTCTTTTATATTGTTTATTTTTTGTAATTTGATTACCACTAAATTGTAAAGGAAGTCTGATCTAAGAGAAATTTGCTCATTCAGAGGTTCTATATAAATATTAAGTAAATAAATAAAAAGCTCTTGTGTAGTATATAAGAACGTTAATAGAGTATATCCATTAATTTCACTGCCATATGCTCAAGAAGTGGACATCCTTATTCTGGACTTTGATTTCGGAGTGTCTCATCAATCAGGAGCAGAAAAAACTGATATACCCGACGTTGTCACGGTTTTTGTAAGAGTCTGAATGGATGAGGAACGCACGATCCTGCTCCATGTCTTCTGTTGTGCAGCATCCCATCGGGCTTGTTGTCGAGGCATGTCCAGAAATTGCAGAACATGACGAACAAGCCTCAGCGCAGCGTGGCAGCAAAAACTCGCAATTAGCGCTTGTTTCGGGCTAGATGAATCTATTGTCAAGACGAAACCGGCAGGAGTTAAACACCTTCTTTAATTGAACTCGCGGTTCATGTAAACCCACTACAACTGTGTGACCACGTCCTAGGCGGCGACTTTGATCCTCGCTACGCCTTTGAACTCTTAATTTCCCACTAGTGGCGTTTCCTATGTAGGATTAGGACACCACCAGTAACATGTATTGGCCAATGGATCCGGGTTCAAGAAGAGACAGCATCACTGTTGATGTCCTTTTCTGATGACGAGGTGGCAGTGTTCGGTGTGGTTTCTCTTCGGCGTGAATTATCCCGTAAACGCTTTGCTCTTCCTTTCTTTTCAACGTTTAAATTTGCTCTGCTGGATAAATTGGTGCCTGAGGTTCTACCCCCATTAGTCCCGGACCCGTAGGACCGAACCCGGGGCTCCTGGATTATTTTCCATAGGACAGTACCTATTTTATAAACTGCTCCCCCGCTGCAAAAGGCAGCAGGATAGAAGTGGATACGTCACTTACGCGCCAATCCAAAATTGACCAGCTACCAAATTGCCTTGGTAGGGCTGCCGGTGACCTAGCACACCGTCTACTAGCTCTGTAGGCTAGCACCCGGGACTTATTAGGCAACCCTCTACCCCCTCCGGGCGGCCGTAGCCTTTCCGGAGGTACCCTGGGTGTCGGGAACGCACTGCCCCCTCGAGTCCAACCCAATCCGAACACCTCCCACTCAGGGAGGGGCTCGAATGTTCGGCCGGAGGTTCCTCTAATAACGTCAGAGGTACCACGAGTGCTGAGGGTCCGCAGCGTTTGCACCACAGCAGCTGTAGTGGACGCATCCCCTCCCTTAAGGGAGCTCTGCTGTATAGGTGGAGTAATCTGCAACGTATCTGTACATGCCTCTTGAGGAGTAATAGGTCTTTCCTTTCATGGATAGTACTTGAGGAAAGGCGGCCGAAGATGTTTAATTTGGAAACATTATGGACTTCCTGTGCTACCCTTGCCGTTAATCAGATATGGCCATCCTTTATATTCTCTCACATCATTGTTTCTGAAAGTAGGTCCAAAATTCTGGCATGTACTTCTTTTCTCTTAAGCAACAGATAGCCATCAAGTAGCACTTTGTTTATAGGAACTATTCTTTTAGTCTTGGAATTGAAACCTGAATGAGATCTGAAGAATTCCATGCCACGATCAGAGCTTAACTTTCAGCTTGTTCATGTTGATACTGTATATAATCTTTTCTTGTCTTTATAGGAGCACAGATGGTTCAGTTATTGAATTATCTACGGCGCTCTGCTGGTCAAGCTGTAAATCATATTAAAATAATAACGATGGTATCCATAGATCAAAATACAAAGTATTGTTAATATTTGTTTAGTTGGATAGGTGACCAGGTAATTGCTTCACTATAGAAGGAGCATGTCAAATAGTCTTCAAACCGGACATTTGACGTGCGGTACACTTCATTCTTCGTAAATTACGTTTCTTGTTACTCTGATGACATTCGTTAACTTGTATTTTAATTCCAAAGAGTTGTCCACCGAACAAACAATACAAAAGATCAAGCGTTAAGCAGCGGATCTTAAACAAGTCAAATTCTAGTTAACATCCTCTAGAAGCAATGGATTGACCATAGGAGGCCATAGACCCGCATACAGGCCACACAGGTAAAACTTCCTAACTTTCCTAACACAAAGACCCAGTTCACCACGTGAGCTGCCCAAGGAGTAGACGGTGTGCAACCCTTACAACCAGGTGGCCCTCTGGCATCCATGTTGAGCACTCTTTCGTTAGAACAAGCATCCACGCCATCTATACGACACCGCAAAACCAGAAAGCACATCTGAAATTTAGGAAGAAAGGGAAATGAAGGAAAGAAAATCCATTATACCGACCAGGGAGAAGTACGAAAACCACGAGATCAGAGCAAGTGGTCGATGAAAACTGAGCCTAGGGCTAAAATGCGAGTCCTGCTAGTCGATTTATCTGAGAAATAAATACATTAAATCCTTATTTCCGTGAAATTTCAAACGCAATAAGAGACAAGAAATTAGCCCATTTGCAAGCGATACAACAAGAAACTGATGAAGCAAGAGAGATATATAGAGAAAAACGAAATGAAGCGAAAAATATTGTAAGGAAAGCTCACCAAGAGTCCTGGAACAAATTTATTAGCACTGTTGAAGATGATATACATGGAAGGCAAATGATGACCTACAAAGTGCTTAAGCATCTAGATAGTGAAGAAAGAGATGTCGCAAATATAAATGTAATTGGAGAAGAACAATGTATTATACATTGCAGAGATTTGTAGTATAATAGCTTTTTGGAAGAAGAAGAAAATGATGATCTTATATGTGGAAATATAAATCCAATTACTTTAGAAGAATTAGAAAAGGCATTAAAAGAAATGAAGAATAGGAGGGCCACAGGAGAAGATGCAATAAATGCAGAATTATTGAAATATGGTGGACCGATACTAAATCAAAGAATTTTGAATTTAATTAATAGTTGTTGGAATGGATGCCAAATCCCAAGATCCTGGACACATGCTCGAATTATATCTATTTTTAAGAAAGGTGATCGACACAAATGTGAGAATTATAGGGGAATAAGTATTTTAAACACAGACTATAAATTATATGCAAGAATCTCAAGTAAAAGGTTACAAACCATTACAGATGTTCTACTTTTAGAAGAACAAAATTGTTTTAGAAAAGGACGATCCTGTACAGATGCTACCTTTATAGTCAAGCAGATAATAGAAAAAAGAAGAGAATTTAATCTGGAAACACATATAGCTTTTATTGATTATGAAAAAGCGTTTGATCGTGTAAAAAGGAAAAAATTGTGGGAAATCATGACTCGAAGAGGTTACCCAAATCATCTCATTAAAGTTCTAAAATCTATATATAAGGATATAATAATCAGTATACATATTGGAAATGGAATGTATAGTAAATGGATACATACAAATCAAGGTGCAAGACAGGGTTGCAGTTTGTCTCCTATCTTATTCATAATTTATATAGATGATCTGATTAGAGAGTGGATGTTTAAGATTAACGGGGGCATTCATCCTGCACCAAATTTTATTCTTAAGACGATGTTATTTGCGGATGACCAAATAATTATAAGTAAAACTGAAGACGAGCTGCAAAGAGCAGTGTATATTTTACAGAAGTTATGTAAGAATTATAATTTCAAAATGTCCACAAATAAAACAAAAACAATGGCGTTTCGAGGTAAATGCACTGTTAGAACCAAAATAGTAATTGATGATATTATCTTAGAGCAAGTTACGGGTTTTAAATATTTGGGAACATATGTCAGTTATAAATATGAAAATGATTTTAAAAATAAATTACCAATGTTTCAACAAATATGCGGCATAATAAATAGAAGCCTAAAAACTAAAACCAGAAAAGAAACTCAGATGAAATTTTATAAAATGATGGCTGTGTCTGCTTTTCTTTTTGGTTCTGAAACATGGACATTAACAAAAGCAGACAAAAAAAAGATACAGGCTACCGAAATGAGATTTTTAAGAGCAGTAAAGGGATGTACTCTTTTAGATAAAATTCCAAATGAAAAAATAAGAGAAGATTTAGAAATAAGTTCTTTAGAAGAAAAAATAAATTATAGAAATGAATGGAGAGAGCATATTGAGAGAATGCCGAGAGATAGGATCCCAAGAGGAGTTATAAACTATAAACCTAGAGGAAAGAGATGCGGGAAGACCACGAAAACGATGGTCAGACATGTTTTAAGCCGGAACAGGCAGCATTGCCTAGCCCTTGGAGTGAAAAAGAAGAAGAAGAAGATTTCCATGAAAATCTGATGTTGTTTATTGAAGTAGCATTAAAATACTATAGGAATTTTAGTGTGGCCTTCTAAAGTATTGCAGCTTTAGAGTGAAAATGAATTGCTGCAGTTTTTTGTCTGGTTGGTTTTTATCATGCTAATTTCTCGCCTTGTGATCAAACGGAGTTAGATTAATGGTACACTGTACTTCCCCCACCTGGCGCGCATCCATAGATGTCAGTAAACAATAAACTCGATAAGCAATGCACAGAAAAGCAACGGAGACACATAAAAAGCTGAGATAAGACGATAAGAGTGTTTGTGTCAGCCTCAGAGGTGTACTAATAGGTCTCAGTATAAAATGACATGAGCACTTCCAACTGACGTCATTAAGAGATCGCACGTCCGATACTTAAATAATATTGGTTTCTGGTGTACTCAACCGGTCTTACGCTGGGTATCCGGTAGTAGATCTTTTACTGCTTATGGATTATTTCCCTTACTCTCTTTGTTTCAAGCAATTAAATAGGCTGGTTTGCATTTAATGAGCAATTACCGCCCCCATGTGTACATTGCAAGTGCAAAGACGAGATATACTGTTTCTATTACCACCATAATGCTGTAGTAAGTGGTGTAATGCCTGGAAACCAGAGTGTAAAACTGTCTTTCTTGACATGTGGTATTATTTCTTCTTGCTAATGTTGGTTGGTATCTGTCACTGAAGCACTTTCAAGTATATACTTAGTATCAATATCTTTTTTGTTAGAAATGTGATGTTAATTTGATGATTTGTTCAGCTAAATTGTTGCACTATGAAATAAATCCTTTTAATCGGAAATGCAGGTAACATAAAAATGTGCAATATATGGATACAGTAAAACCACAGTCCATCTAAAACGTAAGATGTATATTGAACCGTTTAACTGCTAGATACTTGGTACAATCAGCTACGGCGTGGTCTAGAATCTGCCGTGAGGACCTTGATATGTGATTTTAGATGCCAAACACATACTATTTGTGTAGTTTACATCTAACTGCAATTCTGTTAAGTCTTATATGTGGCCTATAAGGCTTACTGCAAATGCAGCTTGTGCAGCGACGTGTCGCTAATACATATATTAATTTAAATGTAGTATTTTACTTTAAAATTCTTCGACGTAATTTTGAATGCAAAAACAGGGATATGCATTGCTTTTTTTGTTTCTTCCTAAAGACTCCCTTAGGATTACGACAGTGCAGAGGGCAGGAAAACCTCTCCCGGTAGGCAACGTACATTCCCCCCTACTGTGGCTGGAAAGCGGCCCCCAGTAGCGGTTAGGAGACCGACAACCGACCTACCCGAGGAGGAAGTGGTTCACTCAGAGCATATCATCCTGCCATGCACCGCCGAGGCTCCCGCCGACACTTCTACCCTGAAAGAGACTACCAGATGAGAGATAATGTGAAATGATAACGGAGATGAAATGGAGGGAAAGGAAATTTGGGAGATGTAATTAACCTGCCCAGCATTCGCCTGGCGACCCGGGAAACCCTCGCAAAAGCTCATGGGTCAGCAGGTACGCCACGGGAATCGAACCCGGGCCTCCCGCATGCGGGCCACAAATGAAAGCGCGTGAACCATCCCGCTCGGTGACTCCCTTAGGTCTTAAATATTAAATGGATAATGTATTTAAGTATGTATCGGATGTAATTCTTCAATTCAACGACAGAGATAGGTTAGGAACTAAATTTTATATATTTGGAAATAAACATTTAAAAAAACCTCAGAATCGTTTGAGTACTGCGAACTTTCTTTTACAAGGAGGTTCCAAAATAGCACTAGAGGGGTAAGGTAGATCCGTTGCTGAATAGAATGCTCACTGTTCTTCCGCAGCCCCTGCGTAATTGTTGCTGCATCATGGTTTAGCGAGTAGTGTTTCATTTCAAAGACAGCTGTTTCGAAAATTTATTACAGCTGAAGCGTGCTGTCCCATTTAGAGTAAAACTATGCACATTGAAGGACTCTACCATTTATTTCAGATAGCAAAATCGTAATGATAATAGTAGATTATCCGTGGCATGGCTGAAAATGCTATTGAGAGGGGATAAAAGAGAGAAGCGGAGAGGAATGAGGAGGCTGAGAAACGGGATCAGAACATCGCATGTAGACTTTATGGTTCTAACGTTATTCCTGAGAGAGAGAGAGAGAGAGAGAGAGAGAGAGAGAGAGAGAGAGAGAGAGAGAGAGAGAGAGAGAGAGAGAGAGAGAGAGAGAGAGGAGGAGAAAGAGTGATAGAGATCATGGGGACGAAGTGCGTAAGTATGGACGGGGTCCCTAACAATCGGGACTACATACATCCGACAATCTACGAGCTCCTCCGGGGCCTCCTACAGCCCACAAATGCCACTTTATAAGACGTGTTCATGCCATAAGACGCCAGAGAGGAACATAGGCAACTTCAACAGCCAGCTGCAACACACGACTGCCGTCGCATGGTCCTTCAGCCCTGAAAGGAGATTATAGGACATGATAGGGCTAGAAAGTTTCTGGTATAGGAGAAACTATCCTAATATTTGCCTTTCAATCCGGGGAACCACAAAACAGAGAAATAGAGGCCCACCTCGGTAGCGTGTCTGCCTCCGCTCAGAGCTCCAATCCCGATCAGGGTGAGTTACTTGGATAAGGTTTTTTCCACGGTTTTCCCTTATCCTGAAAGACGAATGTCGGGTAACTAAACTCTATGGACCCTGGACTCATTAGAGCATCATTTCACCCATTCAATTCATCGTCCGATATGACTTAACGCTGGAGGACGTAAATTAAAGAGTGAGAGTGGGGGGGGGGGAGAGAAAAGAGCTGAGTAGAACCATGAAGGACCTATCTATATCTGCCTAAGTATTTAAAGCATGCAAGCAACTTATAAACCAAAAGAACAGTAAAACTCGTTTATTGTCCTAATTTTCTTTTGTTTTTAATTTTGCAAGACTGAATAACCTTATTCAGAAACAATTGGCGATATTGCAATCGCAATGTTGTTTCCCACAATAATTGATTCATTATTTTTCTTTTATTTTGGTTTTCATGGATACTCTGCTATTGTAATTACAATATAGTTTGTAAGAAAGTCATTCACACTGATAAATAATTTAAAAATCACCTGTAAGATGTAAGAATACTGTAAGATCAGTTGCGCAAATGTATATCATGTACCTCGATCTCATTAAACACCTTACCAGTCAACCATGGCGCGACCGTCAGGGGCAGTTAGACGAAAAATACAGTGCCATAGGTGGAAATTGAATCACGGATCTTCCGGTCTCCGGTTGCTCTTATCCATTGGGCTACCATTTCAAACATGCCAGCATGACATTAAATTCTCCAACTAACCTGTGTTTTTCCCGGTAACTTCCTTAATGGCGACTTACTTTATTGCCCAGCCTTTATAGTTCGGACCACTGTTAGGTCATTTAATTTCCACTTTACGTCAAGCATATAGGTACTTCTGTATAGTCAAACATTTCTGCTGTATTCTTTGTTATTGATTTCACTTTTATAGCGGTAATACATTTTTTCAAAGTATGAAGTTCCTTTTTCTTTTCAGTTCCCTCCCTCCTTCCCTCCCTCCCTCCCTCCCTCCCTCCCTCCCTCCCTCCCTCCCTCCCTCCCTCCCTCCCTCCCTCCCTCCCTCCCTCCCTCCCACGTTTCGTCATCACATAGCGTACAACTCTTAAAAGATCTATCACTCAGCCTATTGTATTTACCAATTCCCATTGTATTTACTAGGAAATGCTTTACAATACAATTCAGTGGGTAATTAACATTAATTATAATAATATCCCTGTTCTTTTTTACGTTAAGGTTAAAATATCATAAATAGGGTTTATATTGTATTCAATATTCAGTTGTTTTGAGTGCTAGTAATGATTTAACATTAAGTTCCATCTGCTTTTTATTATTTCCAACAATTTTCCTATACATTTATGTATCAAGACTAAAATATGTCCTCTATCGCCTGTATTGGTTGAAAAGAAAATATGTGTGCAACACTAAATTGATGAAGAAGAAATTTTGACTGACATGAACAGTAGAACTTTAGGGTTTAGTATGTTATTGGAAATAACGTTAATTTATTGTCTTTTAGGGTTATATTCCCAGTATCCAGGTGGTTTAACTGTCTGGCATAAAATTCTCACTGTCTAACAGTAAAAATTTATGTTTCACGCTAATGTAAGTCCTTGAAGTTAAGTATTATTACCTTCTCTAAGACTCCTGCTACAAAGCATTTGCCACAATAAATTTCTTAACGCTCTGACAAATAAGGTTGACGGTTTAACGAGCGTAGAGATTTAATTTCTTTGATTTCTTGTGCCACCGCCGTCAAAGCGGAATTATTGCTTGTAGTAAGTGCACGAATAACATTTTCTATATTTTTAAATCTTGTTTGCTCTGCTCTGGCAGATATCATTGCAGTAGTAATTAGATTGACTATAAACGTAGGAGTTAATCAAATTGATTGAAACCTTGCAGAATCAAAATGCAAGGCAAGAAAACGATGGATAATAAAGCTTAAGCAGTCTGGGGTGATAAACTGCACGGCTTTTAAAGATTGTAAATTAGCGTCATGTATGTTTAGGATCTCAAATTTTAAGTCATAGGTATCCTTAAATCTCAGAGGGGAAACCTCTTGTTCTTTTGTGTATCACAAAGTTCTGTGCCTAACATTTTAGAAGTTTGAAACGCAATTTACTGCCGGTTATTTCTATCACCTCCCAAAATTATAGGAATGCAGGCAATTTTATTTGCCAAACAAATTATTTAAACGGAACAAAGACTACGTAATTTTTGCAGTCATTTCACAATATGCATGCGCACATTACCCATGAGGAAACAGAAATTGCATTGTCCTACCCCAATCTCTAGACCAATTTAGACAAAATACTGAAGGGATTCATTGTCTATGTGGGTTTCGTTTTCAGCTTGCAAGAATGAATGTTTATAGGAATAAAAACTGAGATTACTTGACAATATGTGTGCACTCACAGAACTTTCTCTACTCATTGTTGTATAAAGTATTCTTAACAATGCTTTTTCTTCTAGGTATTTCATGATGGCAATAGAAATAGTTCAATTATTTGTTTCCTTAAGATAACAAGCAAGCTTAAGGGATGTTCAAATATTTTAGATCTGAGATGGCTTTGCCATGAAAAATAACGATTTAGTAGTTGAGAAAAGTCTAATAATTTTAAAATATATAACAAGAAATACTTCGATAACAAATTTAAAGAACAAGGGCAGCTTCAGAAAATTGGAGATATACATTTAAATTGTGATGAAATATCTTAAATATACCTTATACCTTTTTAATAAAAATCGTTGACCAATTTGGGGGTGGCGGATTCAATTTTTTGAACATTTTCCACGTAAAGGGTAGGTTGGAGTGGAGAAATGTTTTTTGAAAATCTTTGGGTCACATCCTGGAAGATGCTGAGCTTAAATGCGAGGTTTAGTTATTCACGAATACACATATGGATGTTTTTTCTAAACGTGTATTTGAAGTGGAATTTTGCTTGAAAATGCAATATGTTCTTCACATAATTCGTGGAAGGGAAAGTAAAAAGAAAAGAAAAAGGAAGAAAAATTATCTAAAGGCATTTGTAACTGTCAAAACGGAACACTTTTTGTAGGTGAATTTTGTTTGATATTTAAAGAATGCAACAGATTTTGTGGTAGGTATTGTTAAAGAACAATCCCGATGTTTATCACACCTCGGCTGAGATGGAAGATTTCCACAGCTGTGAAGCCAACATTAGAAACCGAGGTGGCTTCTGGGATGTCATAAGCATCACCTGCTGTTTTAAGATGCACTCGGTGATCACTGCGGCGAGGCTGTCCAACGTAATGCATGGCTCCTGCTAGAGGGATCTTGGGTCGTTAGTCGGGCTGCTTCGTTAGCTCATTCGTTAACCAGCATGTCTCTTCTCCGGCTACGTCAGGTGTTGGCCGACCCCGGTCCCGTAAATCAGGGCCCCTTCTCCCCTGTCGGACTCAGCACTTCAGTTTGGCAAGCCTGGCGGATTCACCCCCCTCCGCTTACCCAGCTAGCCACACAGTTTTCTAATCCTTACAACTTTGTCTTATCTTTTCTCGTTATTTATGGCTACATTTTGATGTTCCATAAACTTATTTGACAGTATTCCAGAAACATGTAGCATGCTAAACACAAGTTAAGCGATGCAACAGCACAGCTTGTTAATCTTTGCCATAACCACATTTCTTCCGGTAATCCTTCATAATTCCTTCCATAACGCATAAATAGCTGATGTTGACCTGTCAAAACGATAATACTTTAAAAATCCTTATATGTTATATTTACGTGATTTTCTGTACTCATTATATAGCCTTTATATACTCTTCTTATGAAAGATAATAAACTGTTCTTCCACATTATAGTACCATTTTAGTAATCTAACTGCCATTCCCGAGATTTGAATCACGGTCCTCCATTTTCAACCGAGTGATCTATCATGGGAACAGGGAAGACGAAATCATAGATATGTTGGCTTTGTCAAAAATATTGCAAAGCAAAACATTTGTAAGCCTATGAAAGCATTTGTTATTTATAAAATTCAGCATGAGTAACTTTAATCATACAGGAATTGGGCGTTATTATATATTTACATAGGCTGTTTGGACAACTTATAAATTTAATATTTAGTCTTGCAACTTGCCATGGTGGGTTGTAGGTGATTCCAGTCGTGAAATTGTGGGGGGAGGGTTGAGTCTGGCTGTCTGTCATAAGGCCGTTCAGACATGTTAGGAGCTACGATAGGTAGCAGTCTGTATGTGTAGGTGACTGGTTCTGGCTGTCTGGTTCTCTCTCTCCTGGGTGGATGTTCTTACAGATATGCCATACCCACGTGGACAAGAGGCCGTAGTCAGGTTGATAGACCCAGGGATCTCGAGTTACAGATTATTGAAATATTTTAATTTTATTTTCTAGTTGTCCCAGGAAAGTTCCAATAATTGAGATGTCTAAGGAAAGTATTATTCACTGCTCAATTTACTTACGTAAAAAAGGTTTTATACCTTTATCGAAATGATTTGATAATAGTTGATTATAATTTGATAATAATAGTTGAGAGATCCAGTGGAGATGGGGACAGGATGGCTGGTGAGAGGAGCATAGAGGGGGAAGGGGAAATAGTGGGAAGCAGAAGAATCTTCCAAGTAAATAATACAACGATCTACGGATTTTGCTAGTAATAATTTAACTGAATAAATATTTTTTATTTATACTCCTATACTCTTCATAAATTAGCTGTTATCTTTTTATTTTATTAATATTTCTTGGCGTTATGTTTCAAAAAGCAAAGTCAAATATGATTTCCTATTTCTCTCTATACTTTCTAAAGCTCACTTCACGCTTTAAAAATTAATAATTTTTAAAAACATTTTGATTTTGTGTTTGCAGATCGTTAAACAGAGTTAACAAAAATTATAGAATATAACTTAAAAAATTATCACCTTAATGGTTCTTAACGTGTTAAATATCAGATTTATTAGACATACGTCACAAAATATTCCGCACATAATTTATAGAATTTCCTCTTAATGCGTTGAAAAGCACACATTACATTATTTTTACTTATTTTCGCGAATACCTCATTAATTTAAACAAAATAAGATGCAAATCTTTCATTCCACTACTTGAAAAGTACGACAAAATTGAACCACTACTTTGTTTAAATGATTCAAAATAGTATTTAGGTGATAAGGTTTGTATTCTATTAGTAATCCCATTTTAATTAACTAAATATGTGTTTCTTTATAGGTAAGTACCAACTGTTTCACTCAGAGCGAAGGGAGTGAATTGTGTACGAAGAATCTGGACGCTGCAGCCATGTAAGAATGTCAAGTAAATATTTATTCTAATGTAGATTCATTAGTAGATTAAAAAGTTACAAGTTTTGTGCGGTGCTGCATGGTCTGTCCTCAAGTGAACATGACGGACTGCGGCTATTTAGGCAGCCTCTCTGTATTGCCTGTATTGCAAAAGTGAGTGCTCAAGGAGCGGAGATATGCTCTCACCGAACATTTGGATTCTGAGTTTTTTTTGTTGTTGTTGTTGTTGTTGTTGTAACTTTACGTCCTCCAACGTTAGGTCATATCGGACGGTGAATGGAATGGGTGAAATGATGCTCAAATGAGCCCAGGGTCCATAGAGCTTAGAGTTACCCGACATTCCTTTTTAGGATAAGGGAAAACCCCGGAAAAAACCTTATCCAGGTAACTCACCATGACCGAGATTCGAATTCGGGACGTCTTGAACGTGAGGCAGACTCGCTACCACCACGCTACCGAGGCGGGCGATTCTGAGACTAACGGGATATAGGACTGTTTCAAACAGTGATTGAAATGTACACTGCTACCAGTAAAAATAGTGTCGAGTTCTTCTCTAATAAATTCTACTGCATAAATTCGGTTTATTTTTGTCACTACTAATCATACCGTTTATGTTCTTTTGTTTTTCTTTCTTTGGCTTTCTGGTATTACGCATATTGCAATTCTGTAAGCTTTGAATAGGGAGTGCGACATCTTAACAATGTAAGATTTTGATAAATGCTGTTTATTTTTCCAGTTAAATCTTTCTGTTATTTTATATTTATCGTTTTTCGCCCTTCTTCTTTTACTTCAGGGAATGTGTGCAACACTTCATTACAAGAAAAATTATTTTAATCTTTGAATGGATATCTTAATGCTGTTTTAGATAAATAATAATCAATAACACATTTTAGTTGTTGATATTAAACCTGGAAATAAGAAACTATGATATAAAACAGAAACATTTTTACTTTCTCTTTTACTGATATACAAGTAGGTACTGTGATCCGCCTAAAGTCCCTAGTATCTAGGTTTAACCTGAAATGCATATTTTGAAATGGAAGAAGGCACTTTTTGGAAAAAGATCCGTTTGTATGTTTGTCAACAGAGGAACTCAAAAACAAAATGTTGGCTTTTAATTTCGCCAAATTCCAAGAATGTGACCCTAATATTTTCGAGAACCTCTTATCCTAAATTACATCTTAAATGAAAAATTGTTGTTATTTTTATATTTAATGATACTAACAATTTTTATTCAAATAGAACGATTTGTATATTTCCTTACTAATAAATGCATGTCTTAAATTTACAGAAGTCTAAATAGCTGATCAAACATAGTGATACAAAAAATACTTTCTATACGAAAACGAAAAACATGTATTTGGTTTAAACAAGAATAATTCAAGTACACTTTTTGTAGCACTAACTACTTTCGAAATAGTAGTTACTAATTTTTTTATATTTTTCAATGCTGTTCTAATATTTGGAAGTTCAAGGCAGTGCCGAGATTCTTTTGTTTCTTGTGATGTAACATAAAGTATGAAATTTCAAATCCAGCACTTTAGCGACTCGCTTTTTTAAGATCTAAATTATCGCTTCAGGCTCCTACATATCCTCTGTATCCACAACTAAATGTGAAAATATTAATCTTTAAAATAAACTGGATATAACATTGATAGCGCAGTATTTAGAAGAGTTACAAAAATAATTGACAGCATTTAAAGCAAGGAATGTGTACACATTCAATTGTTTTGTACATTTTCTTAGAGGCACATTAAAGCGAGCTCATATCCATAGACCAAGGACAATTATAACTTTATTTACCTGCAATAGGCTTGTATTCTAACATTTTTTACTCCTGGATAGATGACCTAAATTAACATTTTCATAGCTGAGAAGATTTGTTTATAATGACCTTGAAATAAAACTGCTAAAGAAATTTCTTTGGTTTGTTTGCAACTTTAATTGAGCTTTAGTTTGGTTTGATTTAAACATACATGTTCCTTTCCAAATGATAATGTGTATTGTTGGATGCAAACTAAATAATATTTAAATAAATTAGATGCTGTCTTCCATAACCTCAAGACATCGAAAAGATAATGGTACTGAGCACTCCCAAAAGGAATAAAAGCTCTGCTTCATCCACTGCAGTCAATTAGTTTCCCTTTTTGTCGACGAGACACTTTTACCTTGAGAAATGATGCATTAAGCGCAACTGCAAGTGGGTGGCTTGCAACAGAAGAGTGATGGAGTTGCAGAAGAGGTTTGCGACGTTCCTCCAGGAGGTCCAGGTTGTTGGCGTGGGTGGGTTGGGATCCAGTAGCTGTGTTAGTTACTGCCAGTATCAGGACTTGCGTGCTGTGACAACATCGAGATGAGACAGGTGATGGCCTCGCGCTTTGTCGTCGTCTTCGTATGCCAGCCATGGAGCCCTCCGAGTCCATTGTTTCAGTTGTGTGTGGGCGCGGGAGCAATATCAACCCTAAGTAGAAGATCCTGCTGAGGGAATGCTTTTTATCTCCCAGACCGGACTCGTATTTGCAGTGTCATACTTCGGTTACAATAAACCTAATTTATTTGACTCAATAGAACTCTGGTAACATAAGTTAAATGTAACTTGATGCCAGAGATTATAAACGACTTGTTACGTGCAGTGCATTCTATCAACTCCAGATTTCCTTTAGTGAAGTTTCCTAGGAAATAAAGCGAATAACATACGAATTTGCTGACATGAAATTTTTATGTATAGAAAATTTAGAAGACATACCAACATTTACAGTTAACAAATCTGAAGTAAACACTAACATGGTTTTCTGTACTCATACATGCCTACATATAGCTATTATTGTATAAAAATAATCAGGTTACATTATACTCGATACATGTTTGCCTTGAATAAGTTCAAATTAAGTAATGCAAAACATTCTGGAACAACATTCATATGTTTAACCAAGACCTGTTTAATAGAAAGATAAAAAGAGGAATATAAACTTACAGTAAATAAATGGGCTTGGCTATATTATTATTATTATTATTATTATTATTATTATTATTATTATTATTATTATTATTATTATTATTATTATTATTATTATTATTATTATTATTATTATTATTATTATTATTATTATTATTATTATTATTATTATTATTATTATTATTATTATTATTATTATTATTATTATTATTATTATTATTATTATTATTATTATTATTATTATTATTATTATTATTATTATTATTATTATTATTATTATTACTATTACTATTACTATTACTATTACTATTATTATTATTATTATTATTATTATTATTATTATTATTATTATTATTATTATTATTATTATTATTATTATTATTATTATTATTATTATTATTATTATTATTATTATTATTATTATTATTATTATTATTATTATTATTATTATTATTATTATTATTATTATTATTATTATTATTATTACTAATCATCATAGTCATCATCAGTTTTCTAAAATGTAAAATCACAATGTAATCATTCCTACATTGTCATAAATTTAGTAAACCATTTAATTTAGTCTTCATGTTCTTAGGATTGGGCACTTCTTACAAGAATTCTTAGCTTCTGAACTTTACTTCGATTGTTGCTATAAACACCACATTGTTCCATATTGGGTTTGGTATCTGTTAGATTAAAGCTTTTGAAATGCAGTTTGTATTTAAAAAATAGAGCGTCTCCAATTAAGAAGGCACAAGACCTGGAATACAAGGCAGGAGTGTTAGTGAATTTAGTTGAAGTCTTAATGGAAAACGGTGCTTCTTCAATAGACTTTCGCTAATTTGTTTGAAAAAGAGCATGTGTTAGCGAAGGGTAGCTTACAAGGTGAAAGGGGACTGAAAGGCTTTTAATAACGACCTAGATCTCGAAACATACCTGCAAGGTGGCGACAACGCCATTCAAAGTGGGGGAGCTGCAACAAAGCTTCTCTCTTTTCTCATTTCTGGAGTTTGGTGCCGACTGACCATTCCAACTAGAACATTAATCACTTCATTTCTGTGTTGTTGGTGGAGGGAAGGGCAGGCAGGGCGTGTGGGTAGTGAGCGACGAGCGACCGGCTTTTGGCGTCTGACTGAAGAAAGATTAGCAGCCAGCATGCACTAGTGGACATCCGAAGCAATAATATCGTCATCGGGAGAGAAAATTCCTACAGCAGCCTCGCCCGAATAACATGGTTTTGTCCTTCCTGTTGGTGATGGGGGTGGATGGAACTCGAGGCGGCGAGGGAGGGGAGAAATTTTTATTTATGGGCAACTTTTCTACTGGTGGCTGACCAAACGTAGTTTATGTCTGTCTGTGTCATCCACCGTTCAAACTCGTCCTTTATCCACGCCCTGCTTGCTTGCTTGCTGGCCTCCTCACTCTTTTTTCCTGCTCGAAAGAGAGCGAGTGAATTACCCTTCCAATATCAGCTGCTGTGCGATATACCAAATATATATATTTCGAAAAATGCTCGGTGCCGCTCTCCCCGGATAATGGCGAAAAGTGTGATGAGTGCCAAAACGAAAACAATGGGAGGGTTCTCAGACCATAGCCGTGACGTCGTTCCTCCAAGTGACAGAAAATGGTCGAGCCTTTTTTGTTTTTCCGAGATGGGAGGTTTCCTTCTTGTGCCTTTTTCCATTATTTCAAGTCCATTCATAAATACTATTCTAATGTAAGATGAATGGTATTACGGTCCAAAATTGGCACCGTTTTCCTTCCACAATAAGTAAAGTTCATCACGCTATCTCTGAAAGCATATAGAGATATGTTGCATGACAGTCCCACACTTGTATGTAGAGACTTGCTTCGTTTACAAGGAACCCTTTATCAAGTTGTTTGACGATTTGATTAAACAGTAAGAGAAATAAGGGGCCCTTGTCTAGAATTCCTTCCCATAACAATTATCATAAAAAAGCATTAGCTACAAAAAGAAGTAAATTATTCACGTCATTTTATGAAGAGAAGTGAGTATCGTATATAGTAAAATCCTGGTAATGTCCGTTAATGCATCATAAATTAAATAGATGGAAATGTGTTAGCTCTCAAACACAACTTAATGGGAGCAATTGAAATAATATTATAATTTTATATACAATGTTTAAAAAGTAAGTCTCATTAATACACTGGCAAAATGGGAACTTATCAAGAAAGGTCAAGTTGGGTGTACATCGAAATAATGCTGCATTATGGACCTTCGGGACGCTGCACCACTGAAAACTGAGGAGAAAATTTGGTGAAGTGTGACGCCAGAACAGACGAATTCTAAACCTTCAAAGGACATCGAAATTAGTTAAAATCATTCGATACAAAATTGGTGATGGTGATACAGAACCTATAGATGACATTCTGAACTGACGCTTGAATATACATCCTGTACACCATATTACACATATTAGACTAGGGAAGATATGGTATACTGCTTACAGCGGGAGAATAAAGCAGATATAAACAAAACCACGTGACCGTTGATCGTAGCGCGCCTTCTTCACAATTTCCATGATGCTCCCGCCGTGTAAATAGTCCCTTGAAGAAGTATCGCTACTGAGGTGTGGAGTCTTGAGTTCATTTTGCTAAAGCGCACAAGTGCGTTCTAAGCATATTTCAACTATATAAAACATGCTAATAAATAGTTAAGTTAGTGTGCATTAAAGTAAATCAAGCTGCGCGCGCATATAGAAAGAACTCCGTAAAACGCGGAAAGTTTGCTATTTAGACGAGATGTGAGTTAACGAGAGACACACAACATGCTACACTACAGTGAAATAAAAAAACATGCATTCCGATCTGATTTTAAGTGCAGAACTAAGAAATCCTACGGGGAGAGGTAAGCGTCTTATTGTTTTGCACATAGGAAGTGATCATGTCTTTGTCGAGCGTGGCGAGCTTGTGTTCGTCTCCAAAACAACATGAGACTATCATGAAGAATGATGGCGACGTTTTCAAATCCTGGTTTGAAAAGATTCTCCCGAATAGCGTTATGGTGATGGACAATGCCCCTACCACAGTGTGAGGTTAGAACGCACATCAAACAACCAGTGACATCATAACATGGCTACAGAGTAAAAATATAATTTTCCACGAGGGTCATGTTAAGGCGGAATTGCTGGTAATAGTCAAGTCTCGTGCTAAAGAGTACGAAAAATACGTAGTAGCAGTTAATTTTCATGGATATTAATAGTGTGCTGCGTAATACTTAGCTCGAAAAATGTGCCTTTGGTGTCGAAAATTTACATTAATATTATACTTAACGAAGCGATTAAGTGGTTGGCTTGATTGAGTACACGTTTTTTTGTGTTGAAAATGCATATTCATGTTATTAATACATATTAATCTTATACTTTACTGTCATTCCGAAGGCGTGTGGACGCGGAGTGATACAAACCAGTGTTTTGTTTACGGTACTCTATTCTCTTATATTGGTGCGTGTAGTCAGATTTCTTGGATGATTCTGATGAATAAATAAATGTAATTTGAAAGGGGTCATTTCATAATTAACATTGTAGTAGCATATTTGTCTTTTAATTCCGAAAAAATAGATCCTTATACAAACTTGCAATCTTAGAGCCACAGTTACTGTGGTAGGCGAAATCATAAAGAGAACAAATCCATCAATTAATATCTTTAAAGCGTTCTGAACATTTTCCCCGAGCTGTTTCACAATGTAAATAAAACCCTGAATGATGCTCACGACCTCTCAGAAGTAATAAGAAAATGCATAGAAACGTGAGTTAACATGATTGTTGGGATATAAAATTCAAGTAATTTCAGAAAAATAAATACTGAAGTATGTTTATGAGCTGATTACACGTACAACACCCAGAAATCCTGAATTTACAACTTGTAACGCATCAGATAGATTTTTAAATCATTTGCATGAATTGCTTATGTGAAGGCATGCCATTTACGGGGCCTTTGCTGCTAGCTTTATCGAGTTTTCTTCAGCAACGAATATTTTGAGCATCCGTGCTCTTTATGATGTGTTTATTATATGTACTACTTCCGTAGTGACAGGTAACAGTTGCCTATCATGTGAGCTATATAATCGACAAAAATGACTCAAAATTGTTGTAAAAGCTGCAGCTGTATGACAAATCAGTAATGTCGTGCAACAAGTCGGCTGTCTGTTACGTCAAATTTCAGATATCTATCTTTATTTCTTTATGAAGGGCAATTCATTTTTACCACTTGCTTCTCGTAATCCTCAGAATTCTGCAGTGCCTTTTTTATTGCGGTTGCTTGAATTTTCACAAAAGAAAGCCCAAAGAACATGTTGATAGTACTTTTATTGGGCCACAGAGCATTATTGCCCGTGCCACGTTATCTTTGCCTAAACGTGTCCCTCGGAGAGGTTTAAGAGGTTAACAATAATCAAAATGATATTGATTTCTTTGTACTTACACATTTTCTAGCATATACCTTTTGGGAATGTATATTATTTCCGCGTTTAATTTTTTTTCTTTGAATCTGCATTGTTATTCTTGAAGTTAGGTACATAGCCTTTTTTTAACACTTATTTTTACTCTTGATTTACTGTTTAGTGTATGCACAGTGCGCTTGGTTTACGAAAACAGGTTTTTATAATCATAAAGCTTCAGGGAACCAGCACTAATTCCAAATATCACATTAAGAAGCGCGAGAAAAATAAAGCTAACGTCGCTTTTGGGGGCAACTTACTTCAGTAACGTCTTCGAAAGGCTAAAGAAGGAAGAGAAAACTCAGGGCTCTATAAATTGAAGAAAGAGGAACAATATAAAATCAAGCTCTTGGTCATCAGTTTACGAATTTACGGCTCATAAATCATCCGAAAATAATTAGCACTGTTACGACTAACGCAGTAAATAGTGAATAAAAAAGAACGCTAAAGGAAGGAAGAAAGGCATTAAAACTGAATCCTCTGATTCAGACCGGTTGATTCATTTGTACTCTTGAGATGATATCACATCTAAACACGCGGTCTTACCAGCAAACGAGATGCAATATCTGTTTTAGGAGAAGAAAACAAGAAAAGCAACAGCTCGGCTTTGTTGTCGTTAACGAGGGCAGGTTTCATAAGTACATAACTCAATTTCCGCAGATGATGTTTCTGAGGCACGATTGCCGAAGAAGATACCCACCATAAAATGCTTGTTGCATCTTCAAACCAAGATGTTTCTGCAAAAAGAGAAGCATGAGAAAGCTTGTAACACAGCAGTAGCAGTGTCTGGAAACAGAACATGAGTACTTTGTAATGAATCGATACAAGATATTGATTAAAAAGGAATAGGATGGCTGCGATGACCAGCAACACGGATATGTGTAAGGAAATAGCTCTTAATTCCTTTATTACATTCAACGACCTTTACTCAAGGTCTTCCAGGTATCCTATAGCTATAATGTGTAGATGTCAGTCATTCTCTCTCTCTCTCTCTCTCTCTCTCTCTCTCTCTCTCTCTCTCTCTCTCTCTCCCTCTCTCTCCATGTATGTATATATACACACATACATCGAAATATCCTAAAAAGTAAATTGAGATAGCAGACAAAAGACCTTTAGATTCAAATTGGAAAGTTACGGCTATAAGTTTCCAGTATCAGTAGGCCACTGATAACACTTGAGTGCACAACATACGAAAATGAAGAGAGGTGTCGGAACACTCCCTTTGGCACATGTGGTTATGACATTAGCTTTCAAGTCAAAAGTTAACGAATTTGAGTCTCCTTAATTTTGGGGGGGGGGGGGGGGGTGGTTAAGCTTTTAATTATTGAATAAGTGTATGCATTTTATGGTGTAATTTCACCCTGTCAGTGCAATTAATTACAGTTCTTTATACCAAAGATTGAATCGTGCTTAATGTTCCACATGCTATGGACCCCCGCGCTCATTTGAGTGTCATTTCACCGTTTTATTTATCTGCCGATACGACCTAACCGGTTAAAGAAAGTTAAACTAAAAAAAAAAGAAGCTTTAATTACTGCGTAATATTCAAAGATGTTTACTCAAAGTCTTCAAGGTATCCCACTGCTATAATATGTACCGTGGATCAGTTATTTTGATTTTCTGTCTGTCTGCAAACATATGAAGGAAGTCCTGTAATGATTTAAAATATAAGTGCCAAAAATGAAGTGAATTAATTGCTTTAACGCCCATTAACCGAGAGTGAAATGAATGAAATGATGCTCAATAGGGACTGAGATCCATTGAATATGCTCGTCATTAATTTTTACAGGTAAGGGGAAACTATCTCTTGGAAAAATATTCTATTTAACGTCTGCAACACGGGGAAGCGTAGATCCACCCGGGAGGAGGGGGTGAAGTGAAAAAAAAAAACCACACAGGAAGCTGGAAACATTTCCCTCCTCGATGTTACATAATCCTTAATTTTAAATATTTTCAGATCAAACATTTATTGTGAATAGAATAACATGAATACAAAGAACGCTTTTTGTAAATATAGAAGATTTTGCTAAGCATTGTAAATGTTCAAGAGTGATAACATAAGCAAATCAGATCATTCAGATAGTAGGATACCTCAATATCCTTATTTATTAATGGCCAAACCAATACGTGCTGTATGATACATGACTAAAAATAAAGCTGTTATGATTTAAATACCATTGGAAGAATTTCCCTAGGTATTTATTATTAAAAGCATGCACACACCAGATAGTTAAAATAGCAACAGAAATAAGTGGAGCTGAGTTATAGGAACTTCAAAATTCCCTGCTGATAGAAATACAGAAACATTGAACTTTCTTGAAACCCTCCAGCGTTGGCCTCACATGCTATGCTTCACGGGACCCAAAAGTACCAAGACTAAGCTGGTCTATACGTACTTTCAGGTTATCTTTGCCACGCAATGTCTAGCAATGTTGAAGACGATAGGAGTAATACAGTTATAGCCACTTGTGCTGTAGTTATTCTTCGATGCAAGTTTCATCACCTCGATTTCTCGCCTAGCCAGCCGGAGCGGTTGCAAAGAGGGGAAGGTTCGCAAAGCTGTCACATGGACCGCGAGTCAAGGGATTAAAAGGAAGAAGTGACAAGGAGATAAATAGTTCACTCTCTCTCTAATCCTTCACCTTTTGACAAAATAAAGAAGAACATATTAACCTTGCCAAGTACTGCAAGTGGCCTACTTCCCAGACGGTGTAGACATACTTGTGGCCCACTGACCTCTAAGTGTCTCGTTACAAAAACAATTATTTATGGTTCAACAGTTGGCAAATTAAGTTTTCTATCGGATCAATCAGAGGTAGAAGCTGCTTAGATATTAAATAGGAAGTTTATTATTAAAAAATTTTATTTCTTCTAAAAGAAGTACAGAAGGCAGTGTAAAAATTTGTTAAACCTCAGCAGTAATACCTGTAAGTGAAATAAGCTTTCATATTTATCCCGATCCACCCTTAAAACTAATTTATGTACAGTCTTATATAATTTTATATTTATATTATTTACTATTTAATATAAATTAGAAGTCTGGTTCTGGAGTACAACATATACTTTATTGTCAACTTCCTTTTTTCGCTTGTTGTCTACTATTTGATGACAAAGTTTACATCAAGTGGCGCTGTAAAAGTAGAAGCTTATACACACAATTCTGTACTTAACTTTTAATAACATTTTTATGTAGCTTAAAAAAGTCACAAATATTCAAGTTGCAGTATCACTCGTCCCTTAGTAGAGTCGTCACAGTACGGAAAACCGAGCGGAATGATTCAGGTGGCTTCGTCTGTGACCTGCATTCGGGAGGCCCGAGTTCGATTCCCGTGGCCGACCTACCTGACCTAAGGGCATTTCGGGGGTTTTCCCGGGTCGCTAAGCGAATGCTGGGAGGTTAAGTACATTCCCCGAATTTCCTGTCCCGCCATTTTATCTCCATTATCATTTCACATCATCTCTCATCTGGTCTTCTATTTCAGGGTAGAAGTGTTGGTGGGTGTCTCGGCGGTGCATAGCAGGATGAGATGATGATGATATATATATAACGGTCATCAGCGCCCTTTAGTAAACTAGTCATGGCAAAAGCCAGATATAAAACTTTCTAAAAACTATACAAGTGTAACAAAACCTATTAAAATACATGTACATAAAAAAATCTATCAAAACCTACTAAAAATTTCTTCACCGATTTCACCTTTTTGTTTTTCACCTTTCCACCGACGCGGGTCTCCACGCACGGCCTATGCGTGGGTGGGCCTGTTGACCGTCTCCCTCAACCACGAAGAGGAGCTCACACGAGGGAGACTGTTGGCTCGGGACCCCGGGTGCGCCAAACCCGTACCTACCAAAGTAGGCCCCTGGGTGGGAGGGGGGGAGCTCAGATACGCATCCCTCAACCATCAGGACAAACCTTTCCACCGACACGGGTCTCCACGCACGGCCTATGCGTGGGTGGGCCTGTTGACCGTCTCCCTCAACCACGAAGAGGAGCTCACACGAGGGAGACTGTTGGCTCGGGACCCCGGGTGCGCCAAACCCGTACCTACCAAAGTAGGCCCCTAGGGGGGGGGGAGCTCAGATACGCATCCCTCAACCACCAGGACAAACCTTTCCACCGACACGGGTCTCCACGCACGGCCTACACGTGGGTGGTCCTGTTGACCGTCTCCCTCAACCACGAAGAGGAGCTCACACGAGGGAGACTGTTGGCTCGGGACCCCGGGTGTGCCAAACCCGTACCTACCAAAGCAGGCCCCTGGGAGGATAGCGGGATGATATGCTCTGAGGAAAACTACTTCCTCCTCCGGTAAGTCGGTTGCCGGTTTCCGCTTCTCTACTGAGACCATTTCGGGACCGCCAGCCAGGGACCTTTGGGGCTTGGATCGCCTGCCCTGGTACCATTAGGGCTCGACTGCTGGACTCGTTACCGTCCCGCCGGGGGAAGCGAGTTCGTTGACCTGGCCTGTCGGGGGAAGTCTATCCAAGTAAAAAATGATCCCTGCCCTCTGTACTGTCGTGGCTCCTTGTGTCGGCTGCCCTCTGTCGCCTTTGCCTCATCTTTCCTCTCGGGGGTGCCCCCACTTGGGGGCATAGAAACAATGGGTCCAGCGTGGTGGCCTACGTAATGAAATCTTAATCACAACAAGAGTCATAACAGTACTGATATATGAATGGGAGTAAGATTTTGTTTGGGATATTCCAGTTGGATTCTGATAATTTGTCTTACGCTGGAAGAGTCGAAAAGTAGCCACACTTGGTGCGTCGGTCAGCATGAAACCAACCAAACTATGCAATTCAGGCTTTGTAATGGAAATAAGAACGATTGTCTGAGATAATGTTGTTGGTGAACGTGTATAGCTGTTTATGCTACGTGTAATTCACTCTTCAGTAAAACTTGAATATTCACTGTTTTTAATGTCCTTATTTGATTAATCCTGGGTTCTTCATCGCACTTGAAGTGTTCTCTATAAGGCAAAGGTTTGTTAGCGCGGTTAGTTAACCCTATTCAACGTATGTTCGCCCTCTGATACCTCACGTGCTGCAACATAATCGAAACACAAGGTTTCTGGAGGGTAGCAGCAATAGCCGTACCTGAAAATGCTCACCGGGCTTGTGACATGTCGCGGCGACCGTCCATCAAAACTTCAATTTCTGAAAGGAAGAGTGAGGGGGAGGAACAGCCTGCGTAGAAAAAATAGGCCAAAGGGACGCAGCTCACACACGCACGCACCAAGTTTTCCAAACGTTTCGCGAGCAGGATTTATCTATCTCCTTTTGATTTATGGATTGATATTGTGTTCTGTCACTTTTGCAAAAAGGGGTGGCCCGGGTGAGTTTCTCGTCTCTTCCCTCCCCTTGACAATACCGTCCACATTTATCAACCCCGTTCCCCTCAACTCGGTTCCAGTTAGTTCCGTGTGGCCACTGTATTTTTGCAGTCGTGACGCTAGCAGTAATTCTTCCCCGCTTCTTGGTCCATCCCGATGCGTTAATAACCTTTCCCGCTTCCATGCTCAAAATTAAACTTTCGCCTCTCTCAGGAACGATTAGAGACTTCGACGGCAGCTTTGGGCATGTTGGAGGGCTTGGATGTGGTTATCTTAGATTGTGGAATACCAGTCTCAGATATTGGGTCAGAATTCTTCTTAACCTGAAGTAGTTTCGACTTAAAGGAAGGAATCAAAATCTACTTTGTGAACTTATACTGAGCATATTTTGTTCATAAATAACACCAGAAGTACGAAATCTCACACTAGGAGTTATGTTATTGCACGTATATACTCAGTCTAAGATACACCTACTCAGTAAGTATATCTATTTGATCACTTAATGTTTTAATTTACTTCAATGAACTATGGACTGCATTTATAGCTCTGTAGTACCACTTATAAATTACTGCCTCTCCCCTTTTTTGCCATATTCTCTATTGGTTACAAAGACTTTCTGGGATTTCCGATTTGAGGTTGTTGTTTGTATTAAATGTTACAGTCATCAAGAAAACATACAAGTGCATACACATCCATAAAAAAAATTAAAGTGGTATGATATGAATTCGCTGGTAGGAATTAAGAAATGAAACATTTATTTGTTTCAGAGAAACTCTTTTTCACTTAATTTCCTTTTTCCTATCTCTCCACTGCTTATCTAGAGCAATTCTTTCCCACGACATTCTACCCAAGAAAGGTTTTATATATACTATCTCCACTATATTCGATAATATTCGTATAAAAATGCTGCACACGACGTTATCCTCCACATATTTTTAGATATGATTTCAAATTAAACGATAATTACTTAGTTATGTTCATGTATAGGAACGAGCAAACTGTCAAATTAATTAAATACGTCACAAAGCGTAAGCATGCACTATACAATATTTCGGAAACGTTTAATGCTATCGAATCGAATTGACAGAAGTGATACCAATATTTTTTCTGTAGCCAATTTTATCTATCTCTTATGAACTGCAAAATTATTAAAAAGTATGCATTTTTGATATTTACATTCTATTCAAAAATAAATAGATTTGAGAAAAAAAAAATTGTAATTCTTTCTTTTAATTTATAATTACTGGGCGCCGGGGTAGCGCGGTGGTTTCGTTCGCGGCTCCCGTTCTAAGGGTCCCGAGTTCGATTCCCGGCTCTGGGGTTGGCGATTTTAAGTCGGCCCTATCCACGCCTTCACCTCTGTCTAGCACATGTGAAGTATCCCCTATGCCCAACGTGGTTCGGAGTCCACGGTAAAACTGTAGGTCCTCTCACCTCACCGCCATCTTCACTATCACCCTATCATCGGAGGTAATGGACACCGCCCTCTGGGTGCCTCCACCTGAGAAATGGGTCCGGTCATCACTTGGTGGGGTGAGGTTACCCCGAAGGCCAAGGTTGCCATGTTGGGAGTGTTAGTAACTAACTAACTAATTTATAATTACTTGATAATTAAAGTTGCATGGTAACTATAACTCTGTCATTGTACTCTTAATATACAGAATATAGATACGTTTTTATTGCTGAAGACACGCACATACATGTATATTAATGTCAGAAACAGTGAATTAATGTATGTCAAATTAATGGGATTAAAATCATAGACATTGTACTTCAGTAAACAATTGAAGGTTAGCATATTTTCTTTTTTTCCTTAAAACAAAGTTCTTTGAAATAAATGGATTAAGTATGTCATTTTTAACTGCTTTCAGCTATAGGTATTTACAAACATTTTATTCATCATAAAGACAACTGTATTTTCATTTATTTAACAGATTGATTGTTATATACTATTTGAGATCACATAGATCTTTGTTTCATATGAGCTATTTGAAATATGTTATCAAAATTGGTAACCAAATGAAGACAATAAAGCCTAACAATTTTCTTAGTTCAGAAAAGTGCATAATAATAACTTTAAAACCAATGAAGTGAACCCTTAAAGAATTCAGACACTAATGAGACTTTTAAAATATGAAAATGCAAGGAATTAAAACTAGCTTTGGATTGTCTACATGCAATAATCACAAGCATATATATTGCTCCATGCCAGCATACTCACGTATGTCCACAAGTGGCACTGAAACCGCGTTACTCACACTTTTTCTTTAAAGTATTCCAAAAGAGCCGAACGCAGAACATGTAGCTTGTATCTTCATTGGCTTAAAATTCTCACTTAGTAAATCGAGTTCAACAACATCAATATCTTACAGAATAGGGTCCGGAAAACCAGCTTCTGATTCTGAAGATAGTGAAACTCCCTTTGATGTCCTTCTAGTTGAATCTGCCTCACTGGTGGACACTTCCTCATCGATGTTCTTGTGCGAATTGGGTAGTCCTTTCTCTTCAAGGATCTTTTTCTCCTTTGAATCATCGTTGCTTTTGATAGTGAACCACTTCATGCTTTTATTTTTGAAGATTTGTTAATAGATGCAAATAGTTGCTCAGTAGCATAAAAATGTGGTCTAAATATAGGGTAGCCGGTTTGGATTCATAGCGCAGCCCAGCTTTAACATCTTCGTAAGCCTTATTACAAAATATTCAATAAAAAATTCAACAAAAATCTTTCCAGCAACGTTTAATCATGTTCTTAATCAAATTTATCTCAGATACATAGATTCCCCGATATAAAATAAGGTAAGCACATCCGTACTGTTTCAAGACATCGAAGTTGGTAATAACATATGTAGTAAAACCCAGTATCCGAACTACAGGTTTAAGTACCTGCTACTAATTCTTCCCCTATAGTCTCTCTTTCTTAAAGAGTAGGAGTTCACATCTTCCCTACCAGGATACAATACCATCAGCTCAGGTCATGCACTACACGATTTTTAAACCAGTTTTTTCACATTTGTAGAGGGGAGTTTAACTATCTGAAATTCAGTGAGGTTGGCGGAACTGCACAAATAATCCTCACACCCTTCTTTTGTAAAATAAGTAGTTTATTGGCATACGTAATATATTTTCCTAATAGCAAGACTCCATAGCTAAAGGAAACCCCGCAAGAAAATAAGGAATAAAGCAGGGAGGGGGAGAGTATTAGGAAGAAGGGGGAGGAGAGGGAGGAAAGAAAGAGAAATCTTATTCACTTCTGAGAAAGAGGCAGGAAAAGACGAATTCAGGAAGAAATAAATATGTGCCTATTAGTAGATTATATTAGATCTAAAATTATATACTAAATTATAGTGATATTGCACAAAATGTTTTACAATTGCTTCATTGTTATATACCCATATTGTGTTTCTCCTGAACTTATTATGTGTTCGTGTGTTTGTTATACATTACTTTAATACTATTTAATTAACATCAAGTACTACAGAATAAATCATTGTAAGTTTCTATTTCGACTGTATTTCTTGCTTAAAACATCCTAACTCAAGGAAAGTTTCAAAGGATACAATGGGGAAGTGTGTATTTAAGATGACGTTTAATTGAACAGTGTTCGCTTTCTTTCATTGCCCGTTCAACTTCATTACTTCTGCACATTCAATCAATTCTCGCTTAGTTTTAAGTTGTAAGCGCATTGAAATGTACGTATTGCTTTCTTATTGTGTCGTTTTATTTACTACGCAACTGAACGAGTTATATCTGGAAGCACTAAGGTAATTTCAAATGTAAAATCAACTAAACACAGAGTACTTCAGAGGTACTGAGGCATAATTCAGTCATATCGTCCACAACCGGATCGTCGTGGCAGTAGTTACAGCTAAGATTTTAAAATAAAGAACGTAGAGATGATTTCATTCAATTGTTGCAAAATTATCAAGTCGCTTAGACACTGAAGGCATTGGATGATGCAAGAAGTAAAATACTGTTACTAACAAAGCCCTAAGCAACCGCTTCATCGAGGTCAACTGATGCATGATCCGAAAATAATTGCAAGATTCTTATCCGATAGCTTATTTGAATTTGTTGATTTGTTTATTGGAACAGTTGTATCGGGATATTTAAGGCTCGTGTTGAAAATCCCTTGCATTGCCCGATACTTTAGCAAGTTCTTGATTCAGTTTACTGAGATTTTTTGTGAACAGCTTTAATAGCCGTTTTGAGACGTTTAAGTGGCTTGCCATCTGGCAGAAATTAACTACGCATGCGTGCTTCAGTAATGGGACCAGATATCCAGCTAGCATCTAAGAAAGGGATCAGTGAGTGTGAAAAGAAGCCTCTTGACAAAATGTGCGTAATAGCCATTGACAACAAAGAGGACAGCTTGCTTGAAGTTTAGCTTAAATCTTGTTACTTTACAAATGCAGACAACTGTTTAAAGGTAATTAAAGTAAAATTAAAATGAATGATTTATCCGTTCTGTGATACGTTTGAGACAAACCCTTACAACTCGGATTGTAAGGGATACTTCATTCTTAAACTACAAATTTCCTGTTGTCCAAGGCATTTTGGCATAATATTTTATTGTGTATTCCGAACATCAAAATGATTTACTATTCCATGTGAATTAAGTAATCTCCGTGGTCAAAGATGCAGTAATACCCAATCAAATACCTATTATAATATCCCTGACGGATATTGTGCATCACAAGCATTAAACAATTCCATTTACTGCCAAAACTTATTTTCCTAGTTCACCAGACTTAGGATCTGTAATGGAATTGCATACATGTACTTTAAAATTGTCGAGAGGGCAGAATCGGAAGAAAATTATAAACGAAAGCATAAGTGATAAATGAAAGAATTAAATAAGAAGACTCAAACAATACAAGTTTTAGCTTTTGAAAGCAAAGAACATACCAGGAGACTATAGTACGTTATGGAATTTTTTAATAAATTGCAATACTTATATAATATTTGGGATGTATTAACTTCTGTATTAGAGGAAAGAGATATGGTCCTAAATTTAATCACATGTGTGACACACTAAGGAAACTACAAAGACAAAAAAAAAAAAAAAAAAAAAGCAGACGTAGATACAGGTTTAGTAAAACAGTGGCAGTTGCTGTATTGTTAAATGCCAGTAAAATGTGAGTCCTAAACAAGAAGCAAAAAGGAAAAATGAATCGACAGAAATACCAAACGCGATGGCTCAGGCGGTTTCGTCTGTGGCCCGCATTTGGCAGGTCCGGGTTCGATTCCCGTGGCCGACCTACCTGACCCATGGGTTTCTTCGGGGGTTTTCCCGGGTCACTAGGTGAATGCTGGGTAGGTTAATTACATCCCCGAATTTCCTGTCCCTCCATTTCATATCATCTCTCATGTGGTGGTCTCTATCAGGGTAGAAGTGTCGGCGGGAGTCCCGGCGGTGCATGGCAGGATGTTGTGCTCCGAGTGAATCACTTCCTCCTCCGGTAGGTCGGTTGCCGGTCTCCGAACCGACTGCTAGGACCATCTCCGGACCACAGTACGGGGAAATGTCTGTTGTCCTGCCTACCGGGGCAGGTTTCCCCCCTAAGGAGAGACCCTGCCCTCTGCACTGTTGTAGCTCCTTGGTGCGGTCACCCTTTTGTCTCTTCTCGCCTCATCCTCTCTCCTGGGGATGGCCCACTTGGGGGCATAAGGTACAATAGGCCAAGACTGGTCTCAGTGCCGAATACCCTCGACAGAAATTACATTTTTAAGGCTCGTTGCTGGACATTCTTTGTTGGATCGTAAATATAGCTAGGAAATATAATTTGAATTTAAAATAGTTGAACTAGTAGCTTGAATTAACCAAAAGAAATTAAACTGGAGACTGTATTCAAGGATTGAATGAAGAAATATTAAGCAATATATTAACAGAATTCTGAACATTCTGTTATATAGAAGGACTAAGAGATGAAGGGAAGAATTTGACTAATGATTACAGAACGGACTGCAATAAGGTTCAAACCTTAAAGAAGAAGTAGAAGAAGAAGAAGAAACAAGAGTAATGTGATAATGATAGTTTGTCTCATGTAGCAAGTGTGACTTAATTTACCTAATGCTTATTATAGAAAGTGATATGAACCTTTAAACTGGTCCGAGACCTATACAGATACTGGTTTTGATAGATAAACTTTGGTGACCGCATTCGCCTTGTGTTTCAGCTATTGACTCACGGTCCGTTAAAAACAAGACAAATAAAGATGACGTTGAAATGTGCTGAGCATGGTTGTCGACCCAGGTGATCACTGATGTGTGATTGGCGGTTCCTCACAAAAATCTCGCTCCAGGTTTCTGCTTTGTCATGCTCGCCCATCTCGATGGTGATCTTGATCTGTCCCTCTCTCTTACTGGGCGTCGTCAGTCAGCTCGACTTGATGCTTCTCTCTTCAAAACTCCTGATGGACGTTGTTCCCTCTCCGACATTCTTCTTTGTAAGCTACAAGGTGTGTGCCAAGTTATCTGTTTTCTCCTGCTGCTTCTTCTATCACCAACTTTGTTTCTCAAGAAGCAAAGTTACCTGCCTTCCTCCCATTCTTCCATCCCCCCCTTAAAACTGTCAAGACTTCACATCTTGTCTATTGGGAGGACCTTTGTGTTTTTCGTGAGCTTGCAAGATGTTAGAAGATTCTACCTTTATCCCGTGTTCGATAACACATGTAGGAAGATTTAGCGCCGCTTTCGGCACTCTATACTTATTAGAAAGTTTTCACACCGTTAAACTGCAGCTAAATATCCGCTCCATGATATACTTGTGTTATGGTGCCTATAATAATTGGTATTTAGATGAAAGCACACATCCCAAATAAATGGGATTTATTTATAGATGTTTTATAGGTTTCTGTGTAAAAGTTGGTTCTTTGTTGCATATCCAATCTTTCCTATTTTCTCTTTTCTCTTGTCATCTTCCGAATAAGACCCAGTTCGAATCTTGGTTAGCGGATTTACCTGGATAAAGGTTTTACCCCCCCCCCTCCTTGAGAAGACGAATGATGGACAACCTACGCTCTATGGATCCCGGCCACAATTGAGCATCATTTCACCCATTTCATTCATTCATCATTCTATATGACCTATCAGGTTACTGTACATATGTTAATGTAAAAAAAGTTCGATTAATATTTGGAAATAGCCCACCATATTGTGAGGATCCTTTTTCTTACATTTTACCTCAATAAAGTTCTTTAACTCCCTGCAGTGATTTCTGCATTTTCTACCTTCCTTTACAGTTTATGTAATTGATTTATTTCCATGAGAGAAAACACAAGGATGGGAAGTGAAATGCACTTGAATATGACTACAAAATTTCTCTGCAGCAAAATTTTGGCACCTCTGAAACACTATAGTGTGAATTTTTTTTAAGTTTTTACTCTCACTTTACTAAGGTGTCACTTTAATTTCTTCATCGCTTAACTTTTTAAAACTATGATTTTAATTTGTTCGTATCGTGGAATACTCACGACGTGCTTCTTCTATGGACAATCCACTCGCTGTCTAGTTGAAGAGAAAATGTCTTTAATTCTCCCCAGAAGCAGCATTCAGTGTACGTCTAACTATAGCCGTTAGACCCTGTGTTATTCGATTATAAACTATCGTTTTAGTGTTATTTTAAATTTCAAACAGGCATACATTTATTATTTATTATTTTCCCACGTATCAGTATTACATCTTACAGCTGATGCTTCAACGCTGCCGATTCGCCTTTTTTCTTTCCTTCTCAAGAGCTTAAATAAAGGGTAAAAGAAAGCTGTGCCAGAGGGAAATTTCGAAATGTTCCCCAACACATCTCTGTTTCATATAAAGAAATAAGATTCCATTTAAAATCATCTGACATTACTCAAAGTAAAATCGAAAATTACTTCCTAGATGTGAACACATATGCTTATTACTGGATAAAGAAATTTACTTATTATTATTATTTTTTTATTTTTTACTTGTTCCATTTATACCCCGTCGTTAACTGCTAGGGTCATATCGGTGACCGTTCTCCTTTGGAACATATCAAAAGTGTTAACTCGTATTCGTTGGGTTTTAATCATTAGATCACAGACACATTTGCACTCTCATTCATACTTCCAGACTCTGCGGAAGATGAGGACTTATTTTGGACGAAGAAAAATCCCCACCCCCACCTTGGAATCGAACCCGAATTTTTATTCTAATGGCAGTGGAATTACTTTAGTAGAAGAAGAAAATTAACAGGGGTTAAAAGGAGAGGATCTTGAAGGTAAAGCAGCAAAGAGGTTATTTGGAGGAATCTAGATTATACCTAAAAGATTTTCCGTGCATTAGTTAATGGGCTTTTGTGTTTCTTTTTCTTCCTTTCTTACCAGGATTTTCTGTGATCACTAATACCAAAACAGTGAAACGTAGCATTTAACAATTCTAAATAAGAAGCATTACGAATTTATCCCATGCTGGTCCAAACATGAAATACATTTGTAAAAATTCTCAAATGCTCTTGGACTATTAAAACCAAGTTTCAACGTACAAGTGAGTGATTTCCTCATTTTAAAATTCTATATAAAACTTTATTTTTCTCATACATGCTGAAATATCGGAATTACATAACGTTCATTTTATAAAAGGTGTATACTTGTCTAAAATGCTATTAATGTGTGATGGATTTTGAGATTTGCTAGGGTATCGCCATATAAAAGTAACGAATGTATTACCTTAAGGGCGTAACTGATTGTAGCATAAAGTATTAGAAAGTTTTTTTTTCGCCTGTCTATGTAAAAACGAATTTAATATTTACGAACAATTGCGTTTCGGGCTGTGAACCAAGGACACCTGCTTACAGCTATGTTGTGGCAGCCCCCTCAGGGCAAGCCGAAGGAAAATTGCGGCTTTTGTTACACGAGACAGACCTTTGGAGGGGTGGGGGTTCCACAACCAGGTGTGTCCAAATTGAATGCGGGATACGATGATTTATAAACTATTAATGTAAATAGTCTTACCAAAACTTACATACACGACTGTCGTAAACGCTGGCAGATGCATGTCGTATGAACGCTTTGCACGAAGTTACCCCACTTCCAAACAATATGTGGGGAGAGGAGAAAGCGTTGCTCAGTTATAGGTTCTGATTCTATTTTTGGAAGTAATTGGCTATATTCTAATATCGCACGTGGCACCGTTCAACCAACTCAACTTACAGTAGATGGTTCAGCCACGCGTAGTTTTTTTTATATATTTATTATACGTCTTTGGTATTTGTTTATTTATAACCAAATATCGAGTAATTTGAGCAGTTTCCAGTTAGAATGCCTTCTTCATTCTTAACAGTTCTACCACCTACCAGCAATAATTAGAAGAAGAATTCCACCATATAAGTTATATACAAATTTTATCGAAAGTTCAATTTTTGGTTTTCCCAATTACAATGTATACTACGAAAAGTATTTGTGTATGTATATCTGTGAAAAGCAGCCAAAAAATGCAAAATTCTATACTTAAGTCAGACACTGCTTAAGCATATCTGGTAAAGATTAAAAAAAAATCCTCCACCTTAACTGCGTTTAATTTGAAAATAATTTGTAATCTTTTTAAAAAAGTGTCAAATTGGCGTGTTTTACTATTAGGGTGAAAAATTAAATTTATATTTTATTTCTTGTAAAATTTTATATCACTGGGATGATTTGATACATAGGAAATATTAAATCTGACCTAAGGAAGATGTAAAACCCTTTTAAAATGTGCCATATAGAATTGTCTTAGTAGCAGTATTGGTGTTTCCTGTTCAGATATACTTTAAGATTTGTTTCTTTTCTATTCTTTCGAGGGCGAAACAGAAAGGCAGAATTCCTACGGCGGAGATGAGGTTCCTTAGGCAAATAAAGGGTTGTATAGTGACAGAACCTTACGTGATACTTGTGTAATGTAGGTGTTTGGTTCAAATCTCGCCCGCACCGTCTCTAAGTGAACATTTTTCTAGGTTTTTTCAGTTCTCATATCTAGCAAATGCTAGTTTAAGTATCCTAAACTTAGCTTGGAATGTTTTCTTCCCAAACGCCTTTCCCATATCATCGGTCTATCGCATGTGGTGCCGTGTACTAAGAAATGTTCACTAAATACTACTAAAAATAGATTTCACCAAAACTGATAGCATAAAAATAAATTAATAAATGAGAAGCATATAGGCAAATATGAATTGATCAGGGAACTATCATGCAAAATAACGGAGTGTTAGACGTCTCATTAAGCATGGCTTGATGCTTTCTGAAGTCGAAACGGGCAATTGCAAAATTTCGACAGTGCTGACTGATAGTAGTTTTGTGTGTGCGAATTTGTATAGAGCGCAGGATTTTTCTTGTTCCCTAATCTCGTTTCAAGAATTTTCTTGAATGCAATAAATTAGGTTTTAAATCTTCTTCGATGATTCTGTTTTCAATTCATCTTTGGCTACATTATCCATTCTAAGGTGCCCTTTATAGGAGAGAGCATTATATACAGATTCCAGGTCGTGGATTTAAATCCGGCACAGTCTGTGTGCTTAAGTGTGCTTAAAATTAACACACTATGCCAGTAGATTTAGTGGCGTGTAAAATAACACCTCCGGGACGAAATCCCAGTATACCGGGGGTACTTATGTAATCTTGATAGTTGTCAGTGTGGTTAAGGAACAAAATATTTAATTCATTTTAATATCAAAGTCGAAAGATTATATTAGATAATTTTTGGTATTTTTTCATGTCAATATAATTAGACATAATCACAAACAATTAAAGCGAACAACATCGTATATTTTGGAAAGTGCAATGGTATTTTTTTTTTCAATTTGCCTTCATGTGTAGTTTATGATTTTCAAATTAAACAAACTTTGATGAAACTGAAAGTACCTAAATAACAGCAGAAAGTATGTTAAGGCAAGGCTACACTGAAAATTCGTCGAAAGTGTTGAAAATCATGAAATTGTCTTTTTTAACATTTTTGGTAGCTTAGGGTTTGTTGTAATAGATGGAATGCTACTTTTGCCATTTGCATCATTTTAGGCCATCATGTGACAATTTAAAGAGACCTTTTTCAATTGATAAAAGTAACAATCATTGCTTTAAATTTAATTGTCCGAGAAACTTTTTTCTAACACTTTTCAGCATACAAAATGTCTCACTCGTCAAAGTTTTTCATTTAACTTGAAGAAACTTATAGGATAGGTCCACAATATGTAAATAAGAAAGTTCCCATTTCTCTTCTTTTTTTTTTTTTTTTGTTTTTTTTTTTTGTTTGTTAATGCTCATGTTTAGGAAACTATATAGAGTTAAGGAAAAAAAAATGTTAAAATTTTCAAAAATTGGAGAGGTAACACATGGAAAATATTTTAGAACAAATGCTAAAAGAATATTCCAAAATTTAAAATTGCTCTGTACTAGCCGAAACCAAAAACTCAACTTAAAAGCTCAAATTTTTTGACGCATAGAACATTTTTAGTTTTTAAAATATCGTGCAAGTTTAAAATGATACTCTAATTATGTGGCTAAATTTTCTTAATGACAGGTTTATTATTATGGAAGTTGGAATTTTCAGTGTAGCCTTGCCTTAAGTGGCTTTCCAGGATGGGAGAATTTCTTAGATTTCAGATGTTTTGTTTACGTTTAGAATTTTGCTGTTGATATACTTTTTTCTTATTCAAGGAACTTCAAAATGTACACTTCCGGTTAAATGATGGGGTCAATACGGGAATGCAGAAGACAGTCTCTTATTTTTTTAGCTGAAATCAATCCTCAGCGGCTAAGCAGGTTCTTGCTGACAATCGAGCCTATTCAAAGCACTCACTATACACCCTTCAAGTGAGGTGACTGTTAATGCTGGAACAACCGCAGTGTCACCATCCCGTTAACTCTTTAGTACTTGGTCAGCCCTGATCTGACAAAACTTGTTGGTAACCCGGTCGGGGAAGAAGAGAGAGTATATGGTTCTCAGTGTGGTCGTATTATGTAACCATTTGAATCTCGTTTGTAACACGTTAGAAACTCATTCACGTGAAGATGAAAACACAATCGTTATTATACATAGGCGGAATGGTGGGCTGTAAAACTCCCTCTTCAGTGCACACAATGGACCAGCACACATAATATAGTACCTGTAAGAAAGGAAGAAAAAGAAAGCTGTAACCACCTTGTTAAAGGGCTTGACGACTCTCAGCAGTAAATTCGTTATTAATTATCGCGTGTTCTGCAGAGGTTGCACTATTAAATAAGTGATTACGCTACCCTAGTAACCTCGGCCGTTAGACATCCATCATCACGTGTTACGGTTTCTGAAAGAGATGAATTGTTCCTTGTGGATGCGCCTACTGTTCATTAGTTCATTAGAATGCCTTCGCAACGCTGAAAGCGGCGAGGTAAAGTTGCACAAGGCACAAAACTCAAGTAGCCGTATACTTTAGGAGCAGCACAGCTTCAAACGAGTTTCGTCGTTAAAGTCTGGAGAAGGATGGAAACGAATTTTGAGGTACATAGACTGAAAGACGAAAAGCTCGCATCAAACCAATTTTGGATCTCAAGCACTAGTCGCAAAGGTCTTGGCAAATAAGTTTCTGTGCAACCTCTCTCCTAAATAGGACTCAATATTGCACTCATGGTTACAAATGCAAAGGAACGGATAGACCTATGCGGCGCCAATCCCAATATTCGTGTAAAGCGTAAACAAAACATTAATTGAACTGGATTCAAAAGAATTAACGTAGTTCAATTTACCTTACCTCCACTTGCCAAACTGTTGCTGGAAACTTGGAAGAAAAATATATGTCATTTTATGGATAGACATCCTATTAATTCTAAGAAGTAGTTATATTTAAAGAAGTAGTTATCCCTCTGCATGTAACGGAATTATAGCAAAATAAGTGAAAAGATACAGTGGTAGAACCCACTTAATGTGCACAGAGAGTAAATACTGAAAAAGAGAAACTAAATAAACCCTTTAGAATCTCCTATATGCCATATCAATGTTTGTTCTTTATAATGCCATGTTTAGGAAACAGGATTTTTAGTAAACATTTCTGTTCAAACAGGATAAAGGCTGCTGATAAGAAAATAAATAAAGCTATTAGAATGGATATAAAAATATAAATAATTTTAAATACATTAAAAGAACTCTAAAATACACGGAAAGAATATTTATGACATGACACCTCTAATATTACAAATGCTATCTAAAACTGTTAACCTACAAGGAATTAGATCAATTGGAAAACCCAGGGAAATACGGGGACACGTCAGTAGGCTTATGTTATAAAGATGTTTCTTTTTCCCGCTGTATTGTCATGGTTACAGGAATAAAATAAAATTGCATTTAAATAAGAGGTTATTTATTCTTAATTTGTTTCACGGCACGCAAAAATCACATGGTAATGTTGTTGTTGTTGTTGTTGTTGTTGTTGTTGATGATGATGATGATGATGATGATGATGATGATGATGATGATGATGATGATGATGATGATGATGATGATGATGATGATGATAGTTGGCACTACAGGCATGTAGACCCTTGGCCTACCTAACTACCCTCTTCCATTCTACTCGGTCCTCTGCTTTTCTTCTCCAGCCTTTAACCCCCAACTTTCTCAAGTCTTCTTCTACATCATCTACCCATTTGTTGTAGGGAAAGTAAAAGGTAATGAACTGTTTTTACTGAAATTCAGTAGTAATTCTAAGTAACGGATATTTAATGTCATGTATGAAATACCATGGAATCGATATAAGTTGTGGATTCAAAGTCCTAGTTTCTAATAAGTTCTTCATCAATATAATTGTCTTAAAACCTCAACAATTGAGTGTGCAAGATGGCGGGATAATAAACTTGCAGAGTGTTTTGTAACTACATTATTTTTCTTTCATTTGTTTTATGTCTTCATTAGTGTTTATTCCCAGTTTGCTTTATTTTTGTAAATTATGTTGTTCATTAATAATACTTATACTGTAAGAGTGTTGTATCATCATTGCAATAAAAGAATTTATAAACGCAAACACGTCGTATTTCTTTTTCTCCTTACAAAAAGTTGCCGCTATTGTAATTTGTTCCGCGAGTTATTTTTTAGTTTCTAGATAGTTACGCCTATTATATAATTTCTTAGCAATTCATTTTTGTAGAAATTGCAGCTCATTATATCTGCAATGCATCAGTTTAAGTGATGTTTCCAAAGTTGAAATAAAATTACTCTTCGTAGGGTATTGTAATAATTAAAATGCATTTAACTAATTGGTTCAATATTATACATGTTTAATTCTTCCATAATGTTGCGGAACGAGTGAAAAGAAAGAAAACTGTAATCGTGGGAAACTGTAGAGAAATATTTTTAACCAATGTAGGTATACAAAAAAGCCTTGTTGCTCGTCATAATTTTCTGTGGCCATACGTTTCCTTGCATGACTCTTTTGCAAACAATGTGTACAAAACATTGTTTTTCTCTTTAGTTCATTTTAATCGAGATAAATGCTTTATGAAATGCGTATACTGTACATGTCTTTGGCTGAAAAGATAGTTAGATCTTTAATTACATTCTTCAACGACCTACACATTTTTGTGCGCGAGTCCTGCTCTTTGATTGGTGGGTCAGCCTTGCTTGTGGCCTTTGCGTCGTGGTTTACCTTATTATTCTTCAGTTTTATATGTCTGATAATGTTTAGATATTATGCGTTCATAAATTCGTTTAACAATTAGGAGATCTTCATATAATATTTATAGGATATATTCTTTGAGGGTTAACTCTTCATGCGCATCTATTACAATGGACTGTTCTTTACTTGGAGTGGATTGAGCAACAGCAGCATAACTTGGTTGTACAATGTCATTAACGTTAGTCTTTGGGTTACCTGGTTTAGCAGCACTTCTGTAGTCAGCAGTCTCCATCTTCTTATTATCGATGTGCCGTGGAGCCTTTACCGGGCTTCCTGTAGCACTTTTTTGCTTGTAATAATCACGCCAATGTAGAAAAACGTATATTTTTTGTTTGGTGTTATTACAAAACTTGTGATTATTCTAGAATTAGTAGAAAAAGATAATACGGAGCTGTAACACGCAGTCAACAAAGCTTGTCATGGGCTACCTCGTGAATCCAGGGTGTTTTGTAACTACGTTTCTATTCTCTCATTTGTTTTATGTCTTCATTAATGTTTATTCCCAGTTTGCTTTATTTGTGTAAATTATGTGTTCACACACACACACACACACACACACACACACACACACACACACACACACACACACACACACACACACACGCCACTCCCCAGTACTACACCCCATTCAAGACGTATGTTGTGGGCTGAGGTGCTGGACTTAACGGTCAGAAATAAGCCTTGGCCCGACATTGGACTTTTGCACCCGAAGTTTATAAAATAGTTTAGTTTTATTATAAGTTTTCAAAATAATTGTTATACATTTTATACTTATTTAATTTGAATCCATTGAAGTAGACTGAATTGATTAATAACATTTTATTTTAACAGAACAGATATCAGAAATACGCATAGAAGGGTAGTGGGTAGAGAAAGTCCTGTGAGTGTTATGCTCAGAATTTTTTTTAGGTTTCCAGACACAACACAGGTTTCTTTTTTACCGTTCTCTGTCAGCTGGGAAATGATTGCTTGGTGTAGCAAACCCGCTCCTTCTTTGAATAAAAAGTTCAGTGCACCGTAATTTATAGAGCGTACAAGCATTTGAAGAATGCTCGTGGCCTGTGTGGAACTTTGAGAAGGCATTAGAACCAGCACACACACACACACACACACACACACACACACACACACACACACACACACACACACACACACACACACACACACACACACACACACACACACACACACACACACACACACACCTGTCACGTCACGCGGGCTCCTACGTGCTAATCCCGGATGTTTTATCTACTTCTCCGGGAGGAGACAGCAGCAATAATTTACGGTTATGTTTACCAGCATTGACAAACATTCGTTGTCGTCGTCGTCGTGTAGCACGCGGATGTGAGGCACCGGTGGGCATCTCGGCGAGTGAGAAGTGCCCGAATTTATGCTTCCTGCCGGAGTTGTCGAGGTGATCGACCGTCTTCCTCACCCCAGAATGACACTCCCTAGTCGCCGGATCTATTGCCGTCCAAATGGCTGAAGACTGCTCTATCGGGGTCGCCTCACTGTTCTAGCACAAATAGCCTATTAATACTGCCGCTGTCCAGCACGTGCAAGTTCACATTGTCTCATGCTCCAATTTTCATTTACTTGGGTTTACTTTCTCTAAACCACCCATTTTATATTGAGAGATCTTCAGGAATATATCTTATGAGTTCCATTAAATAAAAATGACACGTAGAAGAAGCCCCATATGTGGTATAGGGTATCGGTCACTTACGATTTTGATTCCATAATGACTTACGAAGTTAGCGAGTTAATGTTAAAAATTATTTTTGAACGCGTATTTTAAATGTGTATAATTGTGCCAAATATGTTATTCACAGAAAGTACTGACACAGTCACAGTTCCCCCAATTTGGAAATAAGAAACTCTACATCGGACAGTTTCAATATTGTAAAACTACTTCGTTATTTCATACCACAAACTGAGATTTGTAGTGGACAACACGGCGCTGGGGCGGGTTTTCTCCGGGACCTCCGGTTTCCCCAGCCATCTCATTCCACCGGTGCTTCATCTTCATCTCATGTATCATCAGTGTCACCGCCTGCGGTGCGGTATGTAGTAAAAGTGGACGTTAAACACTACACACTACACATTTCGTTATTTCATTGTATCTTTGTATTACTTTTTAACACCAATACCATTTTATAATAATGAAAGGGATCCCCTTCAAGACCTGGCACAGTTTTCATAGACCCAACCCTTGCATATGCGGAACTGGATCGAGTCTTCATGAAATTTTCAAATGATGCAGTCGATTTTTTTCAAAGTTTAGTACTTTTCTCACTCTTTGTGCGTGAATTCACTAAAAATGTTGCGGTTGAACGGGTAGATACCTCAATAAGACTCGGTAGCGCAGATGGTAGGGTATCTGCCTCACGTTCAAGAGGTTCCGAGTTTGCATCTCGGTTAGGGTGAGTTACCTGGGTAAGGTTTTTCCGGGGTTTTCATTTACCCTGGTAGACGAATGTCAGGTAACTCTAACCTCTATGGACACCGGACTCATTTGAGTATCATTTCACCCATTTCATTTATCGTCCGATATGACAATGTTGGAGGACGTAAATTAAAAAGGAAAGATTTGTTTCGTTGCTTTATCATGGGATGATAGATAGTGCATACTACCGTTGCTAGAATATAATTATCAACAAACAGTTGAGTTTTCAAATACATATTTTCAGTACCAACTGTTTCTTAATGGTCAGAATTTTCTTCTATGTGGAGATACTTAGCTTTTCTTTTAAAAATGCTCCTCACTATGATTGTTGCTAACTTCCTTGTACTTGTTTCTTTTTAAACCGAAATATCACATGGAAGAAAACGGCATATATCATATAGCATGCTTGGGATCCACATCTCTTAAAAGTGAAAGGGTGAGAGTTTATCCCTTTGTTTTATTGCATAGACATATCAAAGCTGACAACACGCTGAGAGATGTGGATTACTGACCCACTTCGAGTCAGTGCGGAATTGTTTGGCCCCTTACGTCCCGGGTCATCGGATTATACGTGCGCTTTCCCTCGTCAAAGGCATCATCTGATAGCGTACGTCATGGAACAGTCAGGTATAGAAAAGACTTGCAGGTCTACAATACTATTCAAACCTTCATAAGGCGTAACTTTGGTCGGCATCGTTGTCATTAGCCAAAGCTTTTGAAAGGTTATTTCTCTACATTTGGCAATAGCATATTTCAGTGATATTTGATTAGGTGATTCACTGAGTACATACAACTCTGCTGATATGCAATATTGCAGACTGTTTTCATTTCTTTTTCTACGTTTTTCGTTAAGTGAATTGCTATGTACGATGGTCAACGATTTGATTCGTAGTACTCTTCTCTTTGGTTATAAATTCTTAAAAACTTTTCGTATCTAGCAATCATCCATATCAAAATGCAATTTTTTTTCCTTCCAAAGCGGACTTAGGTTCAACTTTAGAGTTTAGAATTTATTGAAACTATAAAAGAAGTATCCTCATCGTCAACAACCCCATCATTATCATTGTTTATCCGTCTGGGTAGCGTAAATGGTAACGTGTCTGCCTCACGATCAACAGGTCCCGAGTTCAAATCTCGGTCAGGGTGAGTTACCTGGATCAGGTTTTTTCCGGGGTTTTACCTTATTCTTCAAACGAATGTCAGGTAACTGTAAGCTCCATCGACCCTGGACTCATTTGAGCATCATTTCACCCAATTCATTCACCGTGCGATGTTGACTTAACGTTGGAGGACGTAAATTAAAAAAAAAATGTTATTAGCGCTGTTGCCTCAAAAGGCTTACCCCGGTTTAATAAATTAGTTTCGCTATGCATTCCTTCTTCGGCCTGTCAGTGTTTCTTACCTAATGATTTAAAACTTACTAACAGTTTTCGATGCAGTAATCTTCCATCTATCTACATGTTTGTCTAGTTGAATATATTAGTATAATTTCTTACTAAACTTAAAATTTCGGAATTTACACTTTTTTTTTTGACTAACAACGTATAGTCAGCCGCGCCGTGGCTGAGCGGTTATACCGCTTGATTCCCACCAGGATGGCCCGGGTTTGATCCCAGGCACCCGAAAAGTAATATTTATGGGGCAGTGGGTTTTTTCCGGGACCTCCGGTTTCCCCCGCCGTCATTTCATTCATCTACTTCCTTCACTCTCATTCCGGGGACCGTACTGATCATCCATCCCTTGGATTTCTCTCTCTGATCCATAGTTGTGGCTCCCTCATCTGACGCCTAATATGGCATAAGGGGTTCAGGACCATAAACAGGACTGTGTTCTATAACAAGAGACCAAGAAGAAGAAAATATAGTCTGCCACACTCCTTAGAAAACTGTGTTTCTGTGAGGTTTTCTTAATTTTTACAACGGCTCATTAGTATTCTCCAGAAGACAACAATATGGCTTATGCGACTACTTTAGAATATTTTAGTTTCTTTCCTAATAGTTTTAGGGTTTATAACACACAGTTGAATTTGTATGATTTATTTGTTACACCTACATTTTAATGAACGAAACCTTGTAGCCTACCTTATATAAAAATTACCTACTTACTACATGGTAAAGCGAGAAAGCGTATCGGGAAAAATGCGCAACACAGAGATGTTTACCTTAGCTTATCGCACATACACGGCGATTCCAGTGTATGTATACCCTGTTCAGATATAGCCATGTCTCAACGTGTCATACATCGGCAGGCGTGAGAAAACATATATAGACACACGCAGCTTCCAATCGCTCTATTTGTGTTTCGTAACTTACTGTACGTCAACTTACTAATATTTCACTCTTCTAATCGACAGATAAGGCCCGATAAGAGAGGATCACAGCGCTGGTCACCTGAAGGTCTATACGCCTCAACGTTCTGTCGAGTAATACTTGTATCATTTTTCCTCCATAATGGTATTTTACCTAATTGTACAAGGTTCTTGAAATGCAATAATGTTTGTTTTAATGGTAGAAATGTTTAGTGCATATATTTTACATACATTTCTATAGGCTTTTTATACATTTTCTGAGTTACCTGACCATCTTACTGTCTCAGATTTTGTATTCATAGTGTTATGCAATACATTACGTTTTTAGAAGTATATTTCTTGATTGGTAAGTGGTATATTTCCCATCTGCTAACTACCAGAACACATAGAGCACATGTTTCCAGTTAACCATAAATGCGCTAGTGCAGCATTATTTAATCAGAACTCATTAATAAGCGATAGTACTGTGTTACAATAAGCGTCAAAGAAACATAAGGCATTGTGATGTTCGAGCGGGAAGCTCTGAAATTAAATGACTTGCGACAGGGCATGATTTATTCCACAACCTCCTGCACTATTATCGCGTTAGGGTAAAGAAAACAAGGCGATCCTATGTGAGGGAAAAGTCGCCTCTGGTGGCACCGCAATTAATGGCGAATCAGATCTCTTTTTTTCCACGTGTTAAAAATGATTATTTTATTCCGAGAATAGAAAACGCTTATTTATAATCGTTACATGTAGACAGCCGGAGATCTCGGAGAAATCGCTAATTAGGGCAGGGGATATATTCTGACAGCAAAATTTCAGGTTAAGGAACTTGGAATAGATTGGCAGGCGCGTTTAATTGCATACCAAATTATTGGCAGTTTAACTAGAAGTAGGGCGAGCGTCTATAACAAAGAAAACACGCTGCAAACAAAAAACTGAAACAATGTATGTAAATAGATGTATAAGAACATCGGACCATATGGAAGAACATATGGAAGAGTAACGGAACACTTGTTTTAGAACGTGTTGCAGAAACTGTGGGAGTCTTCTTGGATCCATCGTTTGTTGGGGCTTCCTGTGTTTCTCCAAACCTGAGGTGTGGACAACTTGAGTTTCTCTTGCTCGTCATTCAATGGCGTTTGTTTCTAAAGTTGCTTATTGTTTTGTCCATTTTATATGTGCCCGTTTCATTTCTTATTCTACTTCGCCTCATTACCTCCATGATTACCTCCATTTCTACTTATATCTTTATTTAACACCCAAATCTCACCAACATACAGATATGTAGGCGTCGCAATGGTTTTTAGAAGTTTGTTATTACACCTTTCCTTCGCTTATTTTTTCAGGTTCTGATTAGTACATACCTAGATAAATTTCCCTTTTCTCCCAGATTTTGATATTATTTGGGTACTGATAGTAAAAGCTATTTGCACTGTTGACAAAAATAAATTTCTTGGCTTTTATTAGATTTAAGCTCGCAAATATCTGATTTAGCCACTGCTTTTCTCCCTTTCTGACCATCTTCATTAGAAGTAACATGACAGTAATGTAACTTAAAGCATTTTAAGTCCTTATTAAAAAAATAACTCACCTGTCGCATGTCGCTAATATGTGCAGAATGCTTTATATTCCATCTTAAATTCAATAACGAGATTTTATCAGAAATACACATTTATAAGTGTCACTGAACCCAAAAATTACGTGTGTAAGCATGCATATGTTTGTGTGAACAGTATTTAATTAAAAAAATAAGGCAACAGGAATTTATCTTAGTCAACAACTCTCTCTCTCTCTCTCTCTCTCTCTCTCTCTCTCTCTCTCTCTCTCTCTCTCTCTCTCTCTCTCTCTCTCCAAACTATTTTGCATATTAAATTTTTTCTAATTTCTTTCACCCAGAATAATTTCTAAAGATTTTAAGTAGAACTTTTAAATAGAATTTTAGAATAGTATTGTATTTTGGCATTTTAATGACCAACAATGTTTTTCTGGAGTTTTCTTTGAACCGTCCTTTATGCTGTCTGACTGTGTTATCACAGTCTTAACTTACTGAAGGCAAAATGTTAACCTTATGTACGATGTTTTTCTTGATTGGCGTTAGAAGTTTTCGAAATATATTTTGGATATCTGTACTTTCCAAAGCGAAAACTATTTGATAGATTGCAATTCTTCTTTTATCTTTCTATCGCACTAGCTGCCCTTAGTTATGGACTACAGAATGCATATTTCTACCACATTCACCAACATATTTAGCACCTCATTCATACTTCTAGACCCTAACAAGACTGGAAAATGATCCAGTAAAAGATAAAAATCCATCCATCCTCCATCCCAAGGAATCGAACCTGGGACCTCTGGTCTTCAAAGTATTGTTCAAGCTGCTATCATTCCTAGACAAAACTGTATCATGATCGAAGAAACTGCATAGAATAATCCTTTTAATATGAATATCATAGCCTACAGAAGGCGTATGTGAGTTTCTTACGGGTATTAACATCCTCTGATTGCGTCTCGTTATCGTGTCGTGCTCCACGGTCTAGTGGTAGCATGCTAGTCTCTAGTCCCCGAGTTCGTGCGTTCAAACACAGTGGAGGGTGATGAATTTTTTTGGGCGTTAAATCCTTAGCGTGGGTTTCTTCGGAAGGGAAGTAAAGCTGATGGTCCAGTGTCGAAAAACAAGCTCAGGGCTGATGAACAAGCCTCTGAGCAAAATTATGCGGTCATTCGCGCCTAATATATTGAGAAATAGAGAAATAAAAGAGCATCAGAAATAAAGCTCAAATGTTTCAGAATGCAACTGCTTGACTTGCACAGAACACTATAGCACTCAGATGCGTGTTTGTTTGTTTTACTAATAGGTATGTCTCCGATCACGATTTGACCCAAGGAGAATTGGCGTTCAGCGCTGTAATAATCACCTGGAGATTTATCGGGACTTATGAATGGCGAAAAAGTTGGTGATACGATTTAACTCTTTTATGACATCTTGTATTTGTAAATACAAGATAAACTTTCATTTTAACTGTAACAATTCTGATGGGTTGCGATAAACAAATGGGCGGCAACTTTATGACAATAACATTATTATAAAGAGAAACTATTTCCAACGGTTTTGTTTCTACACTAGCATTTTTGTACAAGAGTGGCAGCTATTCTTCCGGGAATAATGTTCCTGATCATAATTGGAAAGCAAGCAATGGCAGCATATTACCATTAAGAAAGGGAGGCTAAAAACCCAGTGGAGAGCAGTCGAAATTACGCTTTGGTGTTATGACTAACAAGGCTAATAGAGGAGGATACGGGCAGATGTAATCACTGCCCAAGCTGTCAATCACCGGACCTAGCGGACAATATTTCAACGGCAGCACGTTGTTGGAAATTGCCAAACATAATCTCCGCCAATTCACAATATGCGCAAGGGAGATGGGGAAGGGGGCATTGCATTAAAATGGATGATTGCCATCTCTTTACACACTGAAAACCTCGGGTGTCCCGCGGAAAATCCATACTTCAGTGTTCGTTGTTTATATTGTAGTCAATAGCCGATTCTTTTGTAATGGAGACCTTGGTACGTCCTGGCCATTGCTGGGGAACTTCTTTGACGGCTAAAGTGTGTGTGCAGGAAACGTCGCGTTTGCGGGTGTTTACGTGCTGTTATTCGTACTATTTCAAGTTGTACATTTATAAAATATTATGTTACCGAGGTGTCCTGCGGCATGGCGTAGTGGGCGTTGTGCTTTGGTTCCCTGTCACGGAATGCCCCCGGGTTGGATCCCCACCCTTAAATCCTGGGTAAAGGAATGGTGCCCATTCAGCATCGTGAAGAATTTGTGGAGCTGTGATCGGTAGCGAACTCCGATCAACAAAGCCAACTTTCCAGCTGGGGGTGCCGTGATGCTCACCATATCTCCTCTCCGTATCGGTTGGATGATCGTCCACCTATGTCTTGCGTATGAGGGCGTGAGGCCGGCACTCGGGTTGGCTGGTTCTAGTCCATTTACGGGCAGTCATTCACGTGGAAGTTGTTAATGCTTATTTATTCATTTATTTTACGGAGCGGCATGGTTCAGCCGTAGCGTCTGTGCCTTACATTAGAGAAATCGTGAGTTGTCCCCTGGCCGACCTGGATCCATGGATTTTTCGAGAATGCCCCCAGGGTTGTTTCAACGTTCAATGTCCGCGGCAGTTTCTGCGTACATGGCAAGGAATTTGCTCTATGTAAACCGTCATTCTCTGGGTTAAGGATAGATCTAAGGGTTCCGGGTACCCCAGGGGGTGTGTAAGCCCGCAGGGTGAGGGGAGCAAGCACCGAAGAGTTATAATCTGTAGCTCTTAGGGATCCTGCCCTCTGCTGTCCGCTTCTGTGCTACGGCCGTCCTTAATATCCTCTCACCTCATCTCTCCAAACCTTGATTGCTCCATCAGGCAAGTAGGCACAGGACATACCTATTCTTGTCATAGAATCAAAATATTGTGTACATTATTTTTTTCTTCTATCTGGCCTCCTAAACACATAGCGAGCTTTTATAAACATTAGACTGCCATGGGATTAGCGAGAAGTAAATGATTTTTATTAATAATTTTCAGATTAGATTGGATGTAATTAGAAGTGGGTAGGCAGATCCGTGTGAATGTGATACAGTCATAAGCCTAGTTCATTCCTCCATTCATATTTTCCCGACCCAGTGTAGGGAAGTGGATTATCTTAAATAAAGAAACTTTATTACCTCCCAGCGAAATTATCTCGAACGCTAACCATTGGTACTATCCTCAAGAGTTATTTTACCTTCTCAGCACGTCCCTACCTTGATTTACAGGCGCAGTAATGAGTTATTCAACCCCCTTTTCGAGTTTTGTGTACCATTTTGTGGAGTAATCTTGAAAACGCATTTTCTATTAAGGCAACGCACAGATGTTGGTTATTTCCTTCTTGGCACACGTGACGGAGTGCAGCTTCATTGGAGCACAAACCACCGAAAAGATACGAAACCTTACTTTTGCTTTCTTTCAAAGAATAAACAAAGAGCTAATGTCGGCAACAGAAGGCTGTGAAATATGTGAACGTTAAAAAGAGAAATATATATATTTTTTTCCACTGCGCAACATTGGAGAATCAGTTGTGGTAAGCATTTTGTACCAGATCGATCGGACTAAAATACGCTTTTTAATTACAAAAATGTCTTTAGCAAACCCACAGTCAGAGAAACCCAGAGGATATGAATATTCTTTGTTGTTAGGCACTCTGTTTCAAGCCATTCCTTGCTGTTGATATCAAGGAGAGTTCGCGGTCTCTTAGCTTGTGCCTTGCTGACTACAAAAAAGGAGAGGAAGAACGAAAGGAAGAAAGAAAGAAAAAAAAGATGACATGTTTTCCGATATTTCATGCGTGTGTAGTGTGTGTCCTTCGCAGATTAGCTGCAAGGATTCAGTTCTTATAATTGCTCCTGGCTTTGTCTTTTCAGAATCATTGTCAAACTCAGGAAACTTGAAAGCGGAATAAATAAAAGAAGTGAGGCTCATGATTAGCTCGCGTGTCATAGGTAGCGGCAGTAGCGCCAACGCCGCGAGCGCTTCTTGGCGGCAGCAGGGAGAACTTCAAAGGACAACAGACGAGCGTGCTGCGCACGTCGCCCCTAACCGTTCTTTTCTTCATCTTGTATATGTTTTTCTTAACAGAAATACGGAATTTAAAACGGTATTGAATATTTCGTGGTGCGCATTGCTCTTCGCTTTGAGCTCGTGTGTTTTTAGGATTTTGGACTAATTTCAGTGAAATAATTAAGTCTTTTGTGCGGCAGACATTTATACTTCTTCTTTTATGTTTTTATTTGATATTAGGGGAACAACCTTTTATTCCAAGTTATGGTCTGTATAGAAGATTATGCTATACAATGTAATTAAAAATATGTTTTGTGTAGAATAATGTAAAAAGTGAACAGAGATCGTTAAAATAGATCACAAAATATTTTTTTTTTCCGTGAAATAGTACGTTTTATATAGATAACTAATAATAGGGTACTTAATTATTAGTAACACCCAGTGAAAGTCTGAGAGCCTCTTTACATGTGCCTTGTTTACGTACTCTCACATTTTCTTATGATTGTTGTTTAGGAACTTCTTTTGTATGAGTTTTGAAAAACTGATTATCTATTACTATAGAGAATGCCCCACACCTTAACCGAACCTATAAATCCAAACGCCAAGAATTGAAACCCTTATTGGAGCAAACACCCAAGGAAGTTTCATTATGAGAAATATTTCTTGGAGCCTTTTGTAAAGGTGTCAACCTAAAAATTTAAAATGGAGCATGATCTACTTTTATATTACTCTTTTCCTCAATAAATTAAGAAACTTGGAATAAAACCTTTTCTAAAATATTAATTGAGTTTATACAGGGTGTTTCAATTAAAGTTAGTAGGTACGTAAGCTCGTGGAGGAAAAACATGTAGCTCACGGGTATTATGGTTTCAAAGTAACCTCAAGCTTTCAAAATACAATACTTACTGTATATGGTTGCTTCTCAAAATTTCAGAAATTTTACTGCTTTCGTAGCGCTGGTTGTTCCTATCAGATAATCACAAGTGCTTATAAATTAGTAGATGCTAATTTGTAGCAACACTTCGAGGAAATATTCAATAACAGGTCAAAATTAATTTTGGAAAAATGTTTGAACACATTTTCTTAGTTTATTAATGGGAATCAGATTGTATACAGGTTGGCAAAATTCAGAATTAAGGCTCCCGAGGAAATGTTTTCTATATCAGAATTTGAAACACCCATGCTCCAGTAATATTTGGAATTACATGCGTTTTGGTTTTTCTAATCTATTAAAACGATATCGATTGACAGACATGCTCTCGTCTGTATGTCTTATAGATTTTAGGGAGGAAGGAGAATAATTTTGGTTAAAAACGTCTTAGCCTCCAGCCAGAAATAGAACGCGGAAACAATGAATTCGGAGGTTGGCTGGCTGGTCACCAAACCATAGAGGCAGGCTTGTTTATTTCCTGTCACTGGCCTGTCAAAAAAGTTTTCAAATTTAAAACTCCTTAAAACATGAGTTCTAACACCTGAAAATAATTATTTGTCTCTTTTGAGCAAAAGACATCTATGTTCTACGTTGCATTCTTACACATAAATTATTTTAAAAATACATTAAATATGGTGTTGAAATATGCGTAATAACTGAAATGATTTCTCCATAAAAGTTAGTTTTATTTAAACTTATTTGAGCTGTTGTTGCTAAAACTACGGGGTATACCATACAATCACGTTAAGTAATTGTGCAAAATAATTTAAAATCCGGCGTAGGTTAGAGCTCTTTACATATGTTATTCATTCGCTGAAATCCGATGAGTAATTCCGCCCATATAGCTATAGGTATACCATGTTCAACGAAGGGGAATCTCGCGAACTTCCACTTAGGTAGATATATTGCGGTTATTAGAAATAATTATTTACTAAACCGTTGAAGTACAATAAATTATCTACTACGAAACATGCGGTATAGAAATAGGAAAAAACAAATGCACGTCGAGAATTTTCCAAGACAAATTTCGAAGTAATTTGCGCACTTCAATTGTTTAGTGATGGAAGCAGTACATATCTGCTTTTCTCCCACGCATTACACACGTAAACGAAATAAAGAAAAGGGAATGGTAGGCTTTTGTCTTCACCGCCGATGCTTACCCACAACTCTCCCATACGCTGGCTGACATCTGAACTCGGTGGATGTAAGCCTCCGATTAAAAAAGTAAGCGAGCGCACATGGAAGGCCGCGGACAGGCTGACCGGACAGTTGATGGGGTTATCACTCCCCCCTCCGTGCATGTTTCTGCTCCTGCTGGTAATGAATATGCATATTAATGCACCGCGCCACGACTCGACAGCCAGAGCAAACAATTAACAAGTACATATGTCCTCTAAGAGCATTGATGTAATGTCCGTTTAATCTGTGCAAAGCAGCTCGCTTAAGAGTCGCTCGACTTTTAATACACGGCCTGCAGGACCTATAGATAGCAAGGTAGTCCGTGACGAAAACTCATAGACCCAATTCGTTACTAAATATGCCTCACTCTTTCTGGAGCTAAATCAAGTTCCATATACGAAAGTTGATAGGATTGGATGTGCAGTGACAAAGGTGTCGCCCACTAAAATATTCCGACCAATCACATTTAATTATAATAAATAGTACTGTTCAACGTCCGTTCTTAAAATATGGACTTGCATTGAGGGGCAAATTGTACCTTCAATACATTTTCATTCTCATCTTTCAGATGTACTTGAAGACTCCTGGTGTATTACGATGTGGGACAGGTGGCGCAGATGCATGCATAATATAAAGGATGCTCTCTATGGACACTAGAAGGTTGCCAGGTCGACGGGCCGCTTGTTCGCCCTATCTGGCGGCAGCAGCAGTGGGGCTTATGCTTAAAAATGTTAGGGGCTTTGCCACAACTTTGCGGGCTCTCTGCCTGTGGCCTGGAGCCTCCTGTGCCTCCATTCCTCCTGGGGACGTTAGCTACAATACAATGTAGGTTGCGAGGTGACGCCCTCCGTGCTCTACCCCTTGCCGTTTTACCTCATAAGGCGCATAAGTGTTATTAGAGTGTTAAGTAAGTTGTGCACAGCATAATAAAAAGATTATAGCACTTTGTTCTTCCAAGGTGACCCCTGAGAGGGGTTAGGATTAGAGCTGCGGAGATTTGTAATCGAAACCTGTGGTTTATTGTGCTTAAGTTCCGAGAGGAAAGGATGAGGTGAGAGTAGCCAAAGGACGGCCAACCCAAGGAGTCACGACACCTGCCGTCACTTCTACCCTGAAAGAGACCACCAGATGAGAGATGTGAAATGACGAAATGGAGAGACAGGGAATTCGGGAGATGTAATTAACTTAACTAACGTTCACCTTGCGACCCGGGAAAACCCCGAAAAAACCTATGGGTCAGGTAGGTCGGTCATGGGAATCGAACGGAATATGTTCCACCTGAGCTATCCCTCTCGGTTCCTGAGAGGAAAGGAAGAAGAGGAAACTTGGCGTGCTGCCAGGTTCAAAGACGGGGTCTCTAACCATTCCAAAATAATACCTGATGCCTGCTATACCCGTCTTTATCACCCGCAACCTCGAGTAGTATGAAAATAAATAATTGGAACAGGAAAGAATAGATTAGAAATTCCTGGTAGAGAACCATTCTAGCACTCGTCTACCGACCTGGGAAAACCAGGGAAAATAATGCTCAGATGGCCGGCCCGCAGGACTCGAACCTAGGATCTCCTAAGTGTGTGGTTCTAATTTGGTATTATTTCAACAAATATTTGAATTCTGGTGCAGAATTACATCTGTGATGGCACATATTATGAACACTTTGCTAAACCCCGCTCAGTAACACGGATTCTAATAGTTTCTTTTGATATTTATACTTTTTACGCCGTGTGGCACCTTGTACCTTCCGAAGCGACCGGATATTTTCTGCACTGCATTGTAATCAATTGTACATTGTATTGTTAAGCATGTCCACAACTCATTTTGGCATTAGTTTGTATTGTAGCCCAAATCACACAAAAGGCGAGGCTTGGCATTCCAAGTGCCGCCTGTGGGATTTAGTACTTCTTGAGAAATGCATGAGTTATGAATGAGCCTGCAACATAATTATACAAACATCATACGCTAACAAGGTTTGGACTGCTGCCAGGTCTTGATATCGCCTTGCAGATTCGGGTTACCTCTATGACGTCACCAAATCAAGAGATTTACGGCAAGTATTCCCGCCTGCCATGAGGCAAGACATATTAGCCATTTTTCCTTCATGTCCGCACCATGGCGCCTCCAAAGTTCGAGCAGACATTCGTCACTGAGACATATTAGCAAATGTTTCAGGAATTAATATCGGTGAAGCACCGCACAGCAGGATCACGGTATTCCCGATGATATCACAAAGCATATAAATTTTGAGTTTACATTACCGTGATTTAGTTTCAGTACAGTTTTAGTGATGACGATAAATGCTCAAACTTGAACTTGTTATATGGTTTTACATTTGGTTTTACAAAGTGTCTTAAATTAATCTGGACTTCAGATCCATTTTGCCTGGGTAGTACCGAACACTTGTCTCGTTTTCAAATGGTGATGGGAAAAAGGTTTGTCCTAATTCTTTTTTATTTGAAGTAGCTTGAAGATGACACTGTTTATAAATACCTAGGGTTATTGATTAGCTCATTACAGCAAGGGGAAAGAACGTTTATTAATTTAAAACCCTAAGGCTCAGTTTTGTAGAACCTTATCAACTGAAAATATTGCCAAATGAAACGAGAAAGATGCCATTCAAAGGAAAATAGCATATAAGAGCAAAAATCAAATATTTTATACAAAGGAAATGCAGCTTAACTTCGATAAAATCATGGCGTCACAGTAATGCTTTATGGAGATGAAATAGATACAAAGATTGGCATAAATTAGGCCTCCGCGAGCTGGCGGAGGCGGTAGAGTGTTTTTTCAATTTACGTGCTCCAACGTTAAGTCATATCGGACGGTGAAACTCAAATGTGTCCAGGGTTCATAGAAAATCCCGAAAAAAACTTATCCAGGTAACTCACCCCGACCGAGATTCGAACTCGGGACCTCTTGAACGTGAGGCAGACATGCTACCATCTACGCTACCGAGGCGGGCTGGTAGGGAGTGTGACTCGATTTGGGATGTCAGTAGATCGATTTCCGCAGCCAATTTCCGGAGCCATAGTGTTTTCCATGGTGTCTCCAAGATTCTGGCCGATAGTAGGGAGTTAAACTACATTCCCCATATTTTCTATGCCTACATTTCACATCACGTCTTTTCTCAGAAATCTCGGTGTTGCATGACAGGGAAAAAGGATCCCCTCTCTGCAGAGTGGTCTCCAATTTCCAGGCCCCCTTAGTGATATGTGTAGTCTATAAGGTGGAGGGAAATTTATACCAGATGTCCCCGGGGAGCTTCATTCTCGAAATAGCCGTAAACCTATTCTTTGCTCTGTCATGGCTTCTCTTTAGGCCGTTCTGTATGTCCCCTTCTCTCACCTCACTCCTCCTTCGCTCCTGAACTTCATACTCATACAGATTAGTCCAATAGGAAAAATTGTAGGGTATAAAACAAGTTCATAACAGAGGAATTGATGCAAGTAGGTTAATACTCTATATAATAAACCAAAAAGTAGAATATCGAAGGCCTTTTGAAAGGAAACCGGAATACGGTAATCGTTGAAACCATAAAAAGAAGAATTTTTTGTGCTGTTCGACTACATGTACTACTTTCCACTTTGAAATAATTTAGTCAATAATTGACATAAAATAATTCATCATAGCTAATCCCCCAAGAGGTTATGAGTTCATAGAGCTTAAATAAGAGCGAATTTAACTAATGACACTTATAACCTTTCTCGGGGCTTACTCAAACTATTTCATAATAAATGATTGATAAATCATGTTAATTTTTACTTGTGTTTAAAATGAAATCACCATTATGTCAACTGTCAGATGTAGCCATATTTACTAAATGAATGAACATTCGATTTGGTTACGGAATATTAACGTAAGCTAACAGCTGTGGGAATGCGAAAATAACCTCAAAATAACCCATAATCAGAAAAATCAAATCACAATGTTTCAAGAATATAACTATTTGAATGTCCATGATTAAAATGACAATTTGACGGGGTAGACCAAAAATCGTCGAGTACTACACTCGGTTTTGTTCAGAAACAAACCGATGTTTTGTTCGAAAATTGCATCGTTCCAAGTTATTACGATAAAGATGAACCACCGTGATTGGTCAATACCGAGACATAGATCGATATTAAAATACACGGTATATTAATAGAATATGCTGACATAAATAAACGACACTACCTTTTAAGTATTTCTGAATTCAAAGCTCAATTCTTTAATGCTAGTCTTGGTTTTCCAAGATGTTCACAGATGTATTCTGTTGACTATAATACACCTAAATTTATTTAGTGAGTGTCCTCTAAACCAGTAGCTTGTCGAAGTGTTAACGAGCCGGAAAGGTATACTAATTGCAACTTAAAGACGTACTGGTGACCTTTAGCGTCGATTTGAACGTAATTCCTAATATTGTGATCAATACATATCATTGCTTGTTTCGACTGAATTTTTTTATATAACATATATTTTCAGTTAACTGGACAAAGATTTTGTTAAATATAATGTTTCATATGTATCGTTACTTACAAATAACATCTGCACCTTTTGAAAATGAAGATAACTGCACTTAAAATAAAAATCTCAATTTTAAGTTATATTCCTTATATTTTACAATAGTGTTAGGTGTTAAATAAGTATGTCTATTACTCCATGTTAGTAAACACACCAAGTACGTGGAAGTTACCCAACCTTGATGCAGTTGGGGGTCACGATCACAAAGATGTTTGTTTACTAATCATGCCGGACAGCGGAGAGAGACCCTATGGCCCGAGTAGAAACTTAGGAAGTCCAAGATTTAAAATGACTAATCTGAAGATGCAACAGGCGAACTTGGTCTAACATCTGTATTAGAAGTGAATAAAACGATAGACCGCAGTGGAGCGACCTTGCAGACGCGACCTCGCGGAGTTGGAAGGCGCTATCTCACGGCGTCATCTCCTCTCACGCCCGAACATGACTCACTCTCTCACACACTCTCTTTCTTCATGCTGATTGAAAGCCGTGATTGATATCTGCCATTATGGCTGACATTTTAAAGACCTGACCTTTCTCCCTCGCGCACGCATTCCACTTCGGGCGTCTTCCCCCCTTTTAATGCACACATCTGCAGAAATTTATCGAGGATTCTTTTATAGACGAAAGGGAGTTTGCTATTATTCAATAGGACGTTTGTCTTTTAAATGGACTCCTTGGTTCTCCGCCTCCAACTCTTTCTCTGCGAGCGAGGTGTGGATTAATACCGGAGAACTGTTACAGAGGAGGAGATGCAAGGGAAAAGAAGAGAGTTTCTCCCTACATTAGAACGGTAATAAATCTAGTAAGAGAGAAGGGGCACAAAGGGGTGGCGAGCTAGGAGGACAGGGGGTGGTAGTGAGTAAAATAAAATAAAAAAAAGGAGGAGAAACGAGCGCACTTGGTCCGAGTGTTGCTGCTGGTTTGCTGTATGCAAATACAAGTCTCCGGTAGTAGTGGTAAACCCGTGTGTGTGTCTGTGTGTGTGGTGATATATGGGGCACGGAGTGTCAACTGAGTGATGCATTGGGAGTAGTGGGACCAACACACACATACATACGCCCTACGTGACGTATCCCGTACTCTTGCTCCTGAACTTGCAAGGGAGGATCCAAACATAACAATGCTGGCTCAGGACTTTTTATTTTTATCCATCTGTGCCTTCGGGTCTTTGATATACTACGCACACATTGCCATGTTCAGGGAGTTTTAAAAAAGTAACCCCCTTCCTGCCACCCACCCGTCGGATTTATCCTGTTATTCCTTGCTTATTAAGTTGCGCATGTCTCAGGCGCAGGGGTTTGCGACGCTGTGAAGACGTCTCAAATGTGGGCTTGTGCGGCAGTGCCACTATCTTCTAGGTCAAGCTCTGTCCCTCGGTGTCATTCCCCTCTGCTCTTTATACAGCTCGGTGTCTTGCGGGTAGCAAACCTGAACGGCGACGTATTTGTCCAGGAGCAACAAATGTCTAATTAATTTGAATTTTATACATAATTTAATTTTATACTCAAATACTTTTATTTTTAAAACTATTACTAAATGTTCCAATGTGTACTCCGAATTCTGCAACACTTCAAAGAATAAATCATAATTCCTGTACACATTGGAGTAGAGGTACATATTAGCATATCTTTTAAGATAAATGTTTTGATACAAATTGGCACCACTTCTAAATGTAGCAGTGCCAATATGAAGTGATGCTTTCTTTATATTGCGCCGATTCTCGTCAGAGGGAAAGGTACAAAATTCTTAACAAATACTACAGGATGACAGGAAGGCAACAAGGAACCGATGGATTAAAAGTAGAAAGGTGTACTTCAACACCTAACACGAGGTGAAGGTGTGCCCCTTTCTGCATATGCCTAACCAAAAATATTTTTGAATCTGTTTTAAATATTATTTTATTTCACCCCTTCGTCATATACAGGCTAATTTTCTTTTGATTCTTTCCTTAAAACTTTAATCCCAATAAGACACTAAATTGCCAACAATTCTCCGATGTTACGAGCACAAGGCCCCAGGCCGAAACTAAAAGCACATTTTACGGGTATGTTAGATGCCTGCCACTTACCCCTTACCGATCAGGTGGTCCATTTACGCCGACGGACACAAGGGTGCATACCTACTTATAGGGAAAGCTCGGTTCGTGTACCCAGCGCCACCAAACGCTAAAAAAAGGAATCACGGCAAATCCGGCCGGTAAAGCAGTGAGCGGTCGGCTCAATATACACTTGTATATTCCCAAATTTTACTTTCAACAACTCTTTCTGTGAATGGCATAGCTTAATTAATTTTTTTAGCATAACATATTTTTACTAACCTGTATGGTGTTAGTTATTTGATTAATTGTATTAAAATTCGTAATAAATTTTCATAAAAGATGTATAATTAAGGGGCAAATTCTATATTTCTTAATAAATAAGCTGCAGCGTCATTTGTTAAATAATTTCTGAGACAATGATATATGAGTTTGGTAGGTTAACTTTGGCGGTAGGGATTTAAATCTGTCTTCAAGAACTTTATGACAAAGTTTACAATATGTTTTATGGCATGGGAGAATTAAATCACATATTGCATACCAGTGACTTAGGAGTATTCAAACAGTAGACGTATGCGTTACAGGACTTATTTTTATGATCTTTTCAAATGTATTGGTTTGCTTGTTTTTGGAGTTTTACTCCTCCAATGTTAAGTCTATCGGACGGTGAATGAAAGGGTGAAATGATGCTCAAATGTGTCCAGGGGCAATGGAGCTTAGTGCTACCCGACATTCGTCTCTAAGGATAAGGGAAACTCTTTGAGAAAACCTGATCCAGGTAACTCACCCTGACCGAGATTCGAACCCGGGACCTCTTGAACGTGAGGCAGACACGCTACCGTCTACGCTACCGAGGCGGACACAATCTGTTATGTCATATGAACGTGGAATATGACCTGAAGATGAGTGTTTGTATAACATACAAATGAAAATATCATAAAATAAAGAGGCAATAAACTAAACAAAGCAGGAACTAAACCGGCAACTTAGTGTTTAGAAAGTTGTTTTAATACATATTTAGCCTTTAGCTTCAATAACACTTCAGTTACAAATTTTGATGCATGATTCAATAACCTTCGCCTCCAGTAACAAATTACAATACGCATATTTTATATACTATACCACTCATATAAAGAGAGATCCTTCTTTTCTCGCTGGGTTATTCAACGTGTATTTTTACATGCGCGTAATTCAAATGAGGCAGTAAGGTTTCAACAGCATTCAAGTGTTCATGATAATAAGCTACTGAAGGAGAAAGAAGAGAGTGATATGTCCGTTAGTTGATCCTTAGTAAGGTATAGACTTGGAAAATGAAACGGATGCCAAGAAAAATATATATTTGATACAAATTGATTGTTTTAAAGAGCCCTAAATTTTCCCAGTTTTTGTTCTCTTGTTAAAACTTCCTCGTTATGCAAAATTAAGTCCAGTAAATGCAATTTAGAGGATATTTACAGCAATTTCCATGTGCACGTATATTTATTATGACATTACAATAATCATATCATCAAAATCATCCTATTTGAGTTGATTGTGGGAAAATAAATGATAACAATAATATTTCTATGTATAGGACTCGCGGATATTTTTTCAAATACCTTGGTGTGGCATCCTTGAAAGGTGCTGAACTTCAGTAAAAAATTTGATGGTGTTTAATAAAATTTTCGTTTCCAATAAGGACTATGGGTTCAAGAGATACTTAGTTATCTATTTCCTATGAATCATCAATACCGAGTTGTTGAGTGGAATACATTATTCCTACCAGATGGCAGAGAAAGTAAAAACAAAGAAAGCTCAAGGAGATTTAACAGTTTCTATGATCTTGGTTTTAATAAATGACATTAAAACAAGTTTGCTGTGAACAGTGGCTCTATAAAACTTATTGATTACTAGGAAACAAACGTTTTTGACTCCAAAATACTGATATTACCTCATTTTCTTAGACATATATTTTTAAAGAAAAAATTTACATTGAAGCCGGAAGCCAGGATCGAGAAAACGTTGTCTGAGTTTTCCATAAGCACCATCTCTGGTTTTATCTGTAAGCTACATTCATGGAGTGTAAGTCATGCAAATTTATAAGCTCTTCTCTCTTCAGCTCTGCAATGTTTTTAAAAAAATCGACATGACAATATTATAATTCGTATCAATCGGTTAAGCTGTTATTTATCATAATAATTTATGTTTATGTTCAAATATTTCAGATTTGCTTCAAATTATACGAAAACTTTTGCCAATTTTGAATCCTGAGTTCCAGGTCTTGAACTGCTGACAAAACTGGCAAAGTATTTTAACGAGCAATGAATAAATAACCACCTAATTCTTGGGTTCATATCATACTTTAAAATCTTAAAACTTTCACACCTGCTCTTGGCATAAAATTCCCACCTCGTCAGTCAACTGCATATTGCGTTTCGTAACATAGTTCCAAGGACGTAGTTTTATACAGGTTTGTACGTGATTTATTGCCTTGCTTGTTTTATTCCCAAGGATCATTTGAGTGACTTGTTATTGTTTTCTTACCTTTCAAAATCTTATTAAAGCGTCTTTCCTTGGCATGCTATAACACCAAGCAGATGACAGCTCCAACAATCTCTTTATGAGGGTTGCCACTTAAATAAAATTGAAGTGTTTTTAAATTTGAGGCAAACTAGGAAGGAACTTCTTGAGACCTTCTGAAATTTTAGAAAATTTGGCCATGAATGCATAAATGAACCACTAAGTCGAGAATATTTCATCTTGATGAAATTTTGGTTCTGTATTAGGTTCTTTTCATAATCAAATTATAACCGATGTTCTGTTTCTTCCTCATGCTTTGCATTCATCATATTTTTAAAATAATTGCTTAGATGTACATCGTGCAATGTTTTTAAGCAGGTAATTGCAAATGATTAATTGATGGTGAAAGTGTGAAGCAATCTAGGATACCATAATCATCCTGAACTTCGGAAGGTTCCACAGCTGTTATTCGTGCGCAGAAGCCTTAGTGTGCAGGAAAACATAAACCATAAAAAAAAAAACGAAAATTTACTTATTGTTAAGTCTTGCTTAACTTTGAGATATTTTTCTCATTTTCTGCTATTCGTAGTGCTTGGTAGTTTATCTCAAGCAAATTTTAAGCTAAGAAAAATTTGCAATGGATATCTTACCCATAATAATAGAAGTTTGAGAATTTATATTGCCAGAATCAGGAGAATGGCTGTATTGATGTGTAATATATCGCAAATAAAATGATGGAAATAAAATAATATACACATAAATTACACTCATAAAAGTGTAATGAATATAAAACACTTGAGATGATGTAAAGACAAGCAAGTATAGACAGTTATATTTCGTCCAAACATTTCTAATACAAGCATTGATACGCTTGTTAATGGTATGGTCACAACAAGGCATGCATTCATATTAAGAGGAATCCTAGAAAATTAGTATTTAGGTATATGGTTATATGTAACATTTTTATTAAGGATGCAGATAAGGATTTAATGAACTCCACTTTTAACAAAATATTTATTGCTGTTTAATTTTTGGAATAAAAAAAAATACATAAAAGAAACCCATATTGCCTTTAAGCTCATTTTGAAAATTTCTTCATTACTAGAATGCACAATTAAGGTGTAGATTACGTAATATATACATATATAAAATATCTTTTCATTTAATTAAACTGGAATATTATTTACTGTACCCTCTAAATACAATTTTCTTTTGCAATATAGAATGTAAAAGAGTTCAAGATTTTTGTTTATATATTCTTCCTCTTCACGTCTTCAAAGTTTGAGTTCTTTGACTCTTTTTTTCCTCCCAAAATGCTTGTTTTATTTTTAAGACTTCCATACCTAATGTTTAGTACATAGAGTCTGTGACCTTCGGGGTAACGTCACTCCACTAAACGGTAGGGGGAGCGAACTATGGGGCCGCAAATGATCTATGGATCCTGACTACGAGAACCGCGAATGAAACTACTGAGTACACCGGTGCTCACATTTCATAGTGTCTGGAAGTGTAAATGTGCTTTCCAGAGTCATACAAATTAACCTCATGTTTAAAACTCGACGTCAACAGGTAAACGGAACAAAGGAAATTATTTCTAAAGGCAAGTTGGCTGATATGAAAATTAATGAATCTGAAAAAAAAAAAAACAAAAAAAAAACAGAACTGAACCTATAACCCTGCATAAAATTAGTGTTCTGTCAATCATATACACTTTTTGATACAATTTGTTTATTGCATTTCATAGGCAATTAATGCAAGTATGATTATTTCTTTGTATTACTGTATTTATTGCTTCATTTACTACCAAAATTATAAGTTTGTATCTTTTATGCACAACCATGTTGTCATAATTATTGTTCACCTATCGTAATTGTATTCGATTATTATGCTAAATTGTACATAAATATAATTAATGTGTCTGTAATAGTCACAATAAGTGATGAAACTAAAAAAATAGAAAGTTTGTTAATTATACCACTCATAATTTTGGTTATTTGGTTTATCTCAGCATAGGCCGCACCGAGGTCGAGTGGTTAGACCGCTCGACACTTACCAACCCGGGTTCGATCCCAGGCGACCGCAAAGTGAGATTTGTGGTGGACAGCAGGACGCTGGGGTGGGTTTACTCCGGTATCTTCGGTTTCCTATCATTCATCATTCATTACTCTCACTCTCACACTGGGCTGATCATTCATCCTGGTTCTCTATCAGATCCAGAGCTTAGGTTCCTCATACCCGACCTTAAGGGGTAGAGGAGCAAGTATCCCCTAACACCGCGATAAGTAGTATACTATGGATAAGGTAAAAAAGATTTTTATCTCAGCTTTGTTAGAACTGTAACGCTGAACTATATGAAGTGCTTCTTGTGGGCTGCACAGAAGAAATTTGAATTTGCAACTTATTTACCAATTGAAGAGTAGCCTTAGATATAAATAGTTGACAATTAAATAAAATGAATTGATTTGCATAAACAAGTATAAATATGTTTATAAAAAGATAACACAACTAGGTTTTGAACCTGGTTCCAACTTCATGTAAGTTGGTCTTTGACTTAAGAGCAAAAAATTAATCCATAGAATATCAAAAGTAACACAGTAACCGCCCCTATCAGTAACCCCACTCTTAACCTAACTTTTATTAAAGGTAACACAAGCCGAAAGTTTGGAGTACGCTGTCATTAGTCCACATGCAGAGCAGCTGTGTTGCCCCGGTTGCATACAACGCACGGCGAATCCCTTCGGGCTATTTGTCATTCACTATTGTGGAGTGCTGTAAATGCGGAATATTGAAAATGAAGTATGCAGAAACTAATAAGCGCGCTTACGTGACCCATCAGCAAAACATTACAGTCCAAATTAGAGAAAAAATGATAATTCAGGTTCAGAATACACAAACTATTTGAGTGAACAGTACGCTGGGTTTTCATAGACAAAAGCTTGCATCTGGTTTCGCCTCATTTCTTTTAATACTAAATCAAATGACACAAAATAAGATACATACTAAAAACTGTCCACTTTAGTCATACATAAACAAAACATGACATATATTGCATTTTTATTACTTTCGTCAAACATTTCTGTACAAATTAATCCTAAAAATAGTTTTCTTCCACATTAATAAATTTAAACACTTACAGAAATTGTTTCATTAATATTTCGTTTTACGTACATCGGAATTAGAGGTGTAGACTGGTGTTAAAGTATTTAACAAACGGGTCGCAGAATAACGGTTTCGTTGCTGACAAAGAATGACACATTCATATTTGGGAACAATATGAGCATTTTTAAATACATTCGCTGAGATATCTGATACTCGTTCTAATGACTTCAGAGGCCATTTTTCAAAAAATTACATCATATCTCGCAGTGGAGTGTCCTTATTATTCTTCGTTTGTATAAAAATAAACCAAAACATTGATCCTTTTTATATGTAACCGTAAAAATTACCGACAAATACATCAAAATGTCTCTTTCGTGTGTTTTTTTCGTATGTTTACAGCACAAAATTATGTAAATATTTATGCTACTTTAAAATGAGTATACAGATTAACGCAAAAGCGGACGAAGAGAATTTCTGATCTACATAAAAAAGAAGATTATCATGTATACCCATCAATTTTGTTTTTAAATTTTGAAGCAATTTAGGGTAGATGTGAGATATATAATTACATTTGAATGACATTCAGAAAATCTTAAGATGTTGTACAAATGACATGAAACAGGACACAGAAAATGCAAATCGATACTGAAATCGGTAACATTCTTTAATGTATTTTAAATAAATTATTCGGAATTATTTTTGGAACCTTTACTTTAGGTTTCTGAGAGTTTAGCGTACATTTTTTTCTGAAGGAATCTCAACTGACAATGGTAGTGGTAGCAGTTGCAGTGGTTACAACAAATTAATTTTAATTGAACATAATCAAAAAGCGCCTTTGTAAATTCCGCTTTCTTAGGGATATCTAAAGCTTAAACTTGCTGTACATATGCTTACAAGTCTATAAATAGCTGGAAGAAATTAACATTCGAATTCTAGATGGAAACCATGTATTTACATTCTCTCTGTTATATACGCAAATATTTTGACATTCACAAATTAATAAGAGCACGTACTTCTCATTTCAGATTCTCTGAAACAGGATGAGCGCTAAGACGAAGTCAAAGAAGGGTCGACATGTGTATGTCTTTCTTTGTTAGAATCTTAAAAATTTGCCATACAAGAATGTTTTCGGTAAAAGTGATTTTTATTTACTTATCGTTCATACTAATTTGAAATTCCTGCATTCTTTGCGTTTAGCATTTGTTTTCTGTACAGCGACTAATAAGATTTATTTCATCCTCCAATTATTCATTGAACTGTTATGTAACTTTATTGTTGCAGACCAGCAATATAATCATGTTTATTAGTTGATTACTGCATTAAGTCAAGCACCCAAGTCACTTTCAGTTGTTGATATTTTGTATCAACATTACTCGACGTAACCATTCCATCGCATTTGGTAGAGATTATCGCAGTCGGTCTAAATATTTCTTTTGAACGGATGATTTGTTTTCAAGTAAATATTTCCATTATTTACTATTGCAGAAGAAATAGGTCACGATATAGAAGCGCTGAGTGCAATGGAGAGTCTCATAAAAATACTGACTTTGTGTTGTATTTTCAAACTTCTCCCTTGCAATTACCGCGCTTTTATTGCAATATACTAGTTTTATTGGTGCCTAAGTTGTATATTAGCATAATATTCCATTGGGTAGGCAGAGTTTCAAAATGCGGAATAATTTATAGCCCACATGTATCCATTTCACGTCATCGGGAGCGCATCTAATCCCTCATTCTCGTCATAAAACGTGCTCTTAAGGAGTGTTATCAGGAATGTAAGATAAGGCCGTAATGTGGCCCCCATATTCTCCAAGGCGAAACGAATGCATTGGACGGGTTGCTTCGACCGCAAAGTGTAGAGGTTATTATTTTAATGTACAACGTGAGAAAGATAATCGGCAAGCTTTCTCAATAGCCGTGAACTGCCGGATGCGCCGCTTTCCAATGCATGTCGTCGTCGGTATATGATGGAAGTCGCCCAGCCTGGGGCGCACTGGGAGCGCTCAGCACGCATCGAGAAATGTCACGAGGTATTGCTGGGCGTCGCCGCATCGAATGTCGATTGTTTCTTCCGTTCTGAATGACCTCTTGCAATGCACGAATCGCTCTTGCATTGTCGGTTGCCTCATAAAAAATCGCCAAAGGTTTCCTTCAACCGGTTTTCCGACAATCTGCGTATGCGAAACACATCGACTTTCAACTCGCCTAAAGCGATTCTTATAAGAGACGACCTTCCTTCACAGCAATTGTGTGGTCTTTAACGCCGAAGATCAAAACCATTTACACCTGGCTGAAGACAGCTAGTGAAATAATGATGAACTTACAGTAGAGTATCAAGCCTGCTGAAGTCAGAACTGTTGCACACCATCTTCTCATCACTTATCAATGCACATACTTTAATGACAGTTTGAGTAATGACGTCGCTGTTTAGAAGTTTGTTTCAGTGTTGGTGTCATCGCTCAGTATTTAGTCTTAAAAATTGCGTAGGGCGCGAAAATATTGAAGTAGCTGTTTCTTACTTTTTTAAGGGTTTAGAAGTAATGAGGCAGGTATATGTGAATTTTGTGGAGACGGAGAGAGCACTGTTCATTACCTGATAGAATGTAAGGAGCTAACAAATTACAGGAGAAAAATTTGGGATAAGGAATGGGACAGTGTAAGTACAGGGATATTGCCGGTACGCATGCTAACAGGGATGGGAGAAAAACAAAATAGATGTATAGGAGATTTCTTATAAGGTTAATAGAACTGAATTAGGATAACAGAAGCAAAGGTCAAGAAGAAATGACACCAAGCTGCTCAGGAAAACAGAATTTTTATAGCCAGGGGACCTGAGTCAGTGAGTAAATCTTAGGGTCAGCAATTTCAGGTATTTGTAAATTTGGGCAATGCTAAATTTTGTTGTACTGAAATTGTAATGGAAACTGTACAAATAAATAAATATCAAATATCATGCTTTGGTTTTGCTAAATCAGCAGGTTTTCAAACCTTCACAAATTTGACATTGTGATACTGTCGGACTAGCAGAGGGAAACGAAAGGGTCTAAAGTTTGCGAGGGTCTTCAACTATTAATCTACTCACTTAGTCGATTTGTTTACAACGAAATGTCTGTATGTGAATCATCCGTGCTGCCAGGTCTAATGCTTATATGTAACTGCTATGATAGTTATGTATTTATCGGACAGCACTGCGTATTATGCAAAGCGTCGAGGCGTATTGGAAAGCATGTTAATCAACGGAGTTGTTTACCTGAGCCTATCGCACACACGACGAATAACTGTATGTACTCTCTGTTCAATGCAATCATGTCTTTTGGAGTGTCTCACATCGGCAGGTGCGAGAAATCATGTGACGTGATTGAATATTATGACAATGACAAAGAAGATGGAATCCAAATTCATTTGTGTCTAGCGGCAAATGGGCGTTTGCAGTGAGAATGCTCATTTGAGTATAATAACTAATTTGCTAAAGTTTTGTATCAGACTTATAGCTCCCAAGTGCTCTATTTGTGTTTTGTTACTTACTAGGTCAAGTATTTCGCTTTCGCTTTTCTTATAGCAAAGATAACAAGTGAATACAGCGCTCTGTCAGTGAAGACCAATACGCCTCGAAGCTGTACGTGATAATGCGCTAATGTTGGGGAATATAGAAAAAATGTTTGGGCGTCACATTTCTCCAGCTTGCCTTCTCCTGATTTTCAGAGTACCAATACTTCAAAATTATTACTAATATTTATTATAATTACTACTTATTACTAAGATTTTTACTAGAATTATACTACATTAACATACTTTTATTAGAGTACTATAAACTGCAAGCTTTACAGACAATTTTAGGTCATTTAATGTTCTTCAATGAAAATAACATGCATTTTGAGAAGAAAGGCCTACTTATATAAAGTAGCCTTTAAAACTGCAGCACAACACATAATGCAATGTCGTATTTATTTGTATCAACTGCTTTTTAATATAGTGATCAGCTGCTAACATCTAACATTCCTCTGAAGGTGTGAATTAAAGAGAAGGGGGAAGGAGTGAGGAACATCCTGCTGGCTAATTGATCCTTGAGGACCCAAGTATGACAAAAGAGGGTTTATTTATTCATTTATATATTTATATATTTATATCAGTTAGTGCTCATTGATGCAAATGATAAAAACCGTAACGATCTGACTTTGCCCTAGAAGGAAAGATACTACCTATAACAAAAACGCATCGTTCCAAAGAACACGCACTTGTTTAAGCATACTGCCAAAATTGAGCAATATAATAATGATGACTGATTTTTAACAAATGTTAATAGGTATAGCATTTTCTACACTGCAGTTCGCTGTAACGCTAGAACTATTCAATAGTAATGTATTAATTTCCCAGCATTCCACTGGTATTACAATTATAGTATGCCACGATAATTATCGTAATATTACTATCCCTGATTCAGCTGTATTGTGAGAGAAGTGCGGGGTAAGTGAATTTGCATTTGCATCAACCTGGGTTTTCCACACGGGGAAAACCTCATTAATCTTTCCATTGGTTTTTATACAATTCTTGAATTCCAGACTCTTGTTATAACAATTGTGTAATTCAATTTTAGATATAGACGGTTGCTGATATAAATACAGCATAGTAAACAAAATTATTATTCTCCTCCGAAGTATGAATGTATGTGCGAGTTTAACAAAAGAAAATGAATAAATTAGTCGACACTTACAACACGCAGTTCACAGTGTCCTACACCATCAGTTATTACTTGGGTTTAAATCCTGATATGAACATAGAAGTTTAAAGGGGTCATAGAAATAATACAACAAAAACATCATGATCAAAATAAAAATTAAGGTAAATGTAGACGTGCCATTAAATTCCAGGTATGTTCGTTTTGTTACGAAATGTTCGAAGGTTTCAAGAAAAAAAATTTGAACTCGAGCATTTTATGACTTTATGAATATAATATTAATTTTGCTCGAAGTGTGGCATGTCCTTTAGCTCTTACTATAAATCAACTAGTATCAACTTATCTTCATACCAATTTTAACAGAAGTAGACGTGTTTGCACAGATTCTTGGCAAACATTTTACCTACAGCTCATTATGTCCACCAGTGCAGCAGTATCTCCTGAGGTCTAATTTTTAGGCAACTACAGTACAGCAAAATGTGATAATTTTACACCGTTTTCAAAAACATTTGAATGGCCATATTTTCTGCATACTCTTTATGTATAGAATGCTATTCTTATAGCCCGCCTCGGTGGCGTAGATGATAGCGTGTCTGTCTCACGTTCAAGAGGTCCCGAGTTATCTCGGTTAGGGTGAGTTATCTAGTTAAGGCTTTTCCTGGGATTTTTCCTCATCCTGAAAGATGAATGTGTGGTAACTATAAGCTGTATGGACCCTGGGTTCATCTGAGGATTTTGACCCATTTCATTCATTTTCCGATGACATTCGATGGAGAACGTAAAATAAAAAACAATTGCTATCTTCGCAAGCGATTCGTGATTGTTTCTTGAGTGCAGACGCATAGAGTGTTGATTATTGGCACTCACAATACCTAACACACTAAATGTGAAGAAATGTTAATCTTAAATTAGTTTTTAAATTTGTATACAAATTATTAAATTTTAGATGAGTCGTCTGTTTTAGGTACGAAAGTGAAGCAGATGTGTAAAAAATACGACTCATCTAAAATTTAATAATTTTTCGCTTCACTGTGGTGTTCCAATACAGTTAAATCTCGATATGTTGTATACAAATGTTTGTCTAAATGTTTGTAAATGGAGGCAAACAGAAGATAAGATATTCATGCATCAGCCATATCATAACGTTTCGACTAGTTACTCTTCTAATAACTTCAATTACCAAAAATTGTGTGAATACAAATTGTATACCTCAGGCAAGAAACAAGCTCACTGAATTAATACTTAAATATTGAACCTCTTGCTACATTGCATATTATTTGTGGTCAATTAACGAATCTGGGCAGTCTTACACATCCTTAAATTGCCTCGCGGAAAAATGTGAATAAATTTGATCACCCTGTATTCTATTGTTTGTTGTATAACACTCGATATGCAATGAAGCACTTTGTAAAACAGATTAAAACTCATAACAATCGTCATGGTTGTACATAATATGTATACTGCTGCAAACTAAGTTTTATAGCTAAAGCTCATGCAACTACGCCAGATGAATTTTCAGATCATTAATTTTCATGAAGCTGTTGACAGTGTCGCGATTTACTGACCCTTAGAAACCTGTAAACAAGCTTTACATCACTGCATGTGTGGAACAGACGAAAGTATTGTGGAAATTTCTATCTCCTAGCTATCTACATTGATGGAGGAGGAAAATGACGCACTTCATATTACATAAAAGGAAGAAGAAAGAGACGGAAAGCATATAGACAGGTTTTATAAGACCGCACAAGTTGTCCATCATTCGGAGGACATCGTTAGCTGGAACGTTCCACTTCGCCGTCATTGGAGTTGGCACCGTGTAGCGGCTGTAATATGCTCCAGTCTTACGTAACACTGATGCGTCATAAAATATTTGTACGTATGTATTTTCCACAGAATACAGACATCTAAGCGCATTTCGTAATTTTATTTCAGCTCAAGGACGTCCTCGGTACAATGTCTCTTGAAATCTGAACCACTTTTACCAAAGATGTCTTCTTTAGCTCTAACATAAAAGCCAGGAACACAAGCTTTCTTTGTGGAGATGTATGATCTTGTATAGTTATGCCTTATATTTTTCACGTATTTTCCTTTTTCAGAACCTTGAAGTACTTCATTGCAGGTCTTGCAGTCTGTTCGAAATCAGATTACACCATTTCATGCTAAAGTGTCTGCAATATATTTATTTTATATTTTATAGAAATGGTTTAATGTATGCCAGACAGATGTTCTCAGTTGTATACACACCTTCCTGCATCATCGGCTTGAGTAAGTTGTTGATAATGTCCTCAGTTCGTATTTGCCTTCCTCTACATCCGCTCTAAGAAAAGCAGTTTTTACTTTGTCGCGCAACATGTACACAATCGATCTAAACAACCATATTAGGAATGTTAATCATTTAACTGACCCGGATTTAGATTTATTGTGCTCATAGTTCCCGCCACCTTCTCGTGATGAATGAGGGAAACCTATAATTAGGTATTACCTTGGGCATTTTGTTCGATGTACATAGTTTATTTGCCCTTGGAGCTATGGCAACCAGGCAGAGCAAAAAAGAAAATAAAAAGCTGATAATGTTCCCACTTTCCTTGGAAGTTAGCTCCATCAGAGTCGTTATACTGTACACAAGTTCCTTTCAGATACAAAAACTCTTGAGACTGATAGGACCGAGAGTGAATTTATAAACGAAATTTGTAAAGTGAGCTTACAGTAGTAATAAGTTGTAAGTAGTACAGCTCCCGAAAACATTGAAATTAATTTTCGTGACTGGAAAGCAGAAAATTCTCTCTCTCTCTCTCTCTCTCTCTCTCTCTCTCTCTCTCTCTCTCTCTCTCTCTCTCTCTCTCTCTCTCTCTGTCTCTCTCACACACAAGAGAGAGAGAGAGAGAGAGAGAGAGAGAGAGAGAGAGAGAGAGAGAGAGAGAGAGAGAGAGAGAGAGAGAGAGAGAGAGAGAGAGAGAGAGAGAGGAGGGCCCTAACGGGATGAACACTACTTGTGCAGTAACCCTTTCTCTATCACTTGTAGTTTACTTCAGCGAAAGTCATTCAAAATAAAGAGCATTTCGTAAGCTATTCCCAGAAAATGCAAGATGTACATTTAATTTGTCATGAGGATAACTTAAACATCCTTCCTCTGTACAATTAAGACTACCTGCGTAGTCTGTGGTTACACTGCTAGCTTCCAAATCCATTTTTCTTTAGCGAGAATTACTCATCAACTTCCTTGGTCTGTTAATATGAGTGAAAGTATAAATGTGTGTGAATTAAAGGAATTATTAAGAAAGCTGAAAGTAAAAACCTCAAAGTTTAAGACAATACTGAACAATCTGTGGTTCAGTATCCGCTAACCAGAATGATTCCCTAACCTGCTTAGAGCCTGGAAGTCTGAATTTGGGAATGAATATGAGTGTTTAATTGTAAAGCATATTAAAAGTGAACGCTAACAGAACCTGCAGTTCAAAAAATAATTCCATTGTTTTTCGAGTAAAGCCTCCAAAATTACCAATTAAAAGGGGTTACAGCTAATAAATGGTACTACAAAGTAATTAATTTTTCCATACGAAAACAGCAGAATTATAGTACGTGAAATAAGGACGTATTAATACACTGAAGTAGCTATAGTGTGATCCAGGGGAAGACAGTGGCGTTGTGACGTCAGCTCCGTCAGTTCTAACCGCCAAATATGCCACCGAAAGGCAGGTTAGCGTGTGACGTCACCGCACTGATTTCTACTACACAAGAGGAAACAAATATTTTGATGTGTTGGGGTTCCGACAGCGTAGGAAAGACAGGAAAAACGTATGTGGTATTAATATGTACAACTTACAGCTTGGGTGTTGTAATATTAATGCTGACTGCTTTAATTACACAATTGGTCACAGTTCATAAACAATTACATTTTGGCTGTGTGCTATGAGAAAATATATAAAACTTCAACTCTTAGTTTATCTGAAGGTCAGGCATGTTATAAAGTAAATAAAATAAAACATAAAGTCATTTTCTCTGCAAATTAGAGGAGACCCATTCAGAACAAAATTAGATGGACATTTCCCGAGACTCTCTGTTTCTTTTTTCTTTAACTAGTTTATCAATGTCAGGACGTAACGTCTGGGAAATTTCTAATCGTAGGCTGCATGTTAGATTCTGATCCGACAAGGTACTTCGGGGTTTGTACTTAGCTAATTTGATACAAAAAAAAAACTGTTCGCACACATATGTCGAGCCAAATGTACACAATGTCCGTGCGGCAAGTGAATACAACCTCGTAATTCTGGTTTGGGGAACATTCTTGTATAAATCAGCCAAGTTTTTCTTGTTTGTATATTCTTCTTCAATAAATCGTCACATTGTAAATTTGTCAGTTCCATTGGTACGTGGCAGCTGCATTGTTGTCATCGAGTTCGCTACACCTGACTGAACCCTCAGATTCTGTACTCACAACGCCATTTGTATAGGCAACTTAGTACTACACGGCTTTTTCGTGACGTCACACGCACTGCAGGCCTCTCTCCCGACTGAAATACGGCCCAACTCTCGAAGCTGTCTTCCTCTGGTGTGATCCATATCAACCTGAACCATTTCAATAGGCCATAGGACACACGTGCAACTTTGGCAGAATATAAGACACAATTGGGAGATTAAATTACACTATTTACATCTCAGAGAAAATGTTGGAAGTGTTCTCCACCAGCAAAGTATCACAGGTTCCTGCTTTTCTTATATAAGAATATATAATTACATTGTTTCATTTGTCATTTAGCTGCAATGTTGCTATTGCTGCACTTATTCATTGAGTTTCTTACATTAAAACTTACACAAATTGACACTCTCACTCTTACTTTTATACTCCGGGGAAGATGGAGAAAATCGGAACTAGAGAAAAATTCTCACTGTAAAGCACGTAATCGAAATTAGACCTCTCATAAAGCATTCAGATTCTCTACCTCTGAGCCACAGGGCCAGCACTACCGTAGATTTTTGTGCCATACTATATTCTTGGTTGTGTTATAGGAACGTGTGGCCGAAGTCGTTAAGAAATTATAGTATTCTAGGCATTCCGGAACTGTACTCCCTGGCAGTTCTTTATTCATATTTTCCTTTGTTCTTAAAACTGGCATATGCCCCGGAGATATATTTATCGCCAAACAATTTGGCACGTGAATTTTTCTTTTTGGAATAGATGTGCGAGCCATCAGTAAGGGTTGTAAATATTGTCTATAGCCTCTCATGCTCCATTAAGCTCCGGAAAGAAGTAATTAGTGTCAGAGTGTGAGGTGGATTGGAAGCATCATAAATAAGTGACTCACTCTTTAGTTTGTTATTTGAAAACTCTAGATGCTAGTTTGTTTGGCAATACCTATCAACTATACTTCGGCCTGAAATATGTCCTTCTCATACATAGTTAATTCATTTCATGTTGTGTCATCAATGTCCACCGTCGTATACGCATCCGTTTTCCATATTTCAAAAAGCATAAGCTTCTACTGTAAGCAATCTTGTCCATGGTCATATTATTTTTGGACTGCCACCTTATGCATCCATACAGCTCACGCAGATCGAGCGTGTGAAGATTTCAGCCTTTTCCTTTCTTTTGTGCACTTGTTTTTCGTACTCGTTAAATTGCATCTTTTCGTTTTCGTTCCGTCTGTTCGTTTATAGCCTTGCTTAAGCCATTAATTTGTTCCAAATGTTTTGTTTGCAGTCCTTAGCTAACGTGAGGAGGGTAATGCTTCTCCCAAGGGGGGAACATCTTGATGCATTGCGTCTTAAATGTCCTTCACTGCCTGTCGAGCAACATTCCTAACTGCAATAGCGTTAAGCCATACTCGCCACGGATAAATCTTATCTTTAGTTAATTAGAAACACGGAATACAAAGGCATCTGTGCTTAATTAACAGAATTACGTGCTCCGGAGCTAAGTTCTGTATCCTGTGATTATTTGAAAGGCTATACTTTGGAAACAGTGGAAATTAATTTTTAGGTCTATAAATGTATTTTTTTACACAGCTCATGTTTGATGCATTCTATTACCCGATACTTGCTACTAATAGCCACTTTAATTGAAAAATTGGTCTAGGAATTCAATTATAATGAAAATAAGGTCTGAGGGAGCGGTAAGCATGCTTTATTTGTTCATAGAATTTCGATTGATCAATTAATTGTTAAGTCAATTATTTAATGTGCTCATTACATTTGAGAAGAATACTTTTACTTAGAAATATACAAAATACCATCATCCAACTAAAGAAAAAACATGTGCTCTTTTAGAAAGAGTGTTTGGGAAAGGGCTGAGGATTAGAATGGGAGATAGGTGAACGCAGAAGGATGAAATGCAGAGGAAGAGAAAGGATGAATGCAGATATCTTTTTACAGAAATGGTTGTTTTACAAATTTCGTTATAGGTACGTTGGCAACAGGGGACAGTATTAGGCTTAAGTAATATTCAAATCGTTTAATTGCTGGTAACTATGAGCTGGCTTAGAAGTGTCTGCCTTAGCTAGCAGAGAAAACTACCCTATAGAGAAAATAATTATTTAAAGGTTAAACCAATAACCTCGCCGGGGCGAGCGGTTAGACCACTTGACTCTCACTAAGGTGGCCCGAGTTCGATCGCAGGCGACCGCAAAGTGACTTTTCTGCACAACACGGTGCTGGGGCGGAGTTTCTCCAGGACCTTCCCGGCATCATTCCACAGCTGCTCAATTATTATCTTATCTGTGATACACTTCGTCTCATTCCGTCTACTTCCCTCACTCTCTTTCCGGGGACCGGGCTGATCACCCATCCCTGGATTTTCCAGTCTCTCTCTGATCCATAGTGTGGCTTCCTCACCCGACACCTAAAATGGCTTAAGCGGTAGAGGAGACCATAAATGAACAGGGCTGTGCGCTATACCAATAGAAGAAGAAACCAATAATAAGGAATATCTCAGAAAGTTAATTCATGAAAAATTATTTGACATAATTCCGAATCTTAACATGGTTTACCTTTTTTTGTGTGGTGGATTTTGACTAGCTCTTAACGTTTATCACAAAGGTCATTCACAAAGAAGAGGATTTTCAAGGGTTATTTACAGAAAATTAAGTATATACATTCACTTGCCATGAAAATATCTTAAATATAGTAATTTAATCAGAATCGTTATACACATTTTTTGAAAATAAAATTTTCCGAAACACTTTTTATGAAAGTGGTAGTTTGAGATTATTTTTGCTTTGTTTATAAATCTTTTGTCCCAACCTTGGAAAAGCACTAGCTTAAATACCTGGTTTGGTATTTAATCAACTTTTTTGTGTTTATAGTTTGCATTTTTACAGCACGCAGTTTTTTTAAATTAATCATTTTTTTTTTTTTTTTTTTTTTGTAATTTACGTCCTCCAACTTTAAGTCATATCGGACGATGAATGAACGAAATGGGTAAACTGATGCTCAAATGAGTCCGGGATCCATGGAGCTTAGAGTTACCCGACATTTGTTTATCAGGATAAGGGTAATCCCCGGGGAAACCTTATTCAGGTAACTCACCCTAACCGAGATTTGAACTCGGGACCTCTTGAACGTGAGGCAGACACGCTACCATCTACGCTACCGAGACGGGCACGCAGTTTTTATTTTCATTATTTTCGCACAGTAAAAATGTAACGAGGAAATTTTATTAGTAAACACTATTGGTTGTATAACCGAAGCGAAAATTGTAAATTTTTGTTGCTGTGGAATATTTAGACATATCTTGGGGTTGGGGGATGACGGGACAAGGGAGCACCTTGTCTCTGCCATTGCCTTGAGATTGTTCATGACCTGTCAGAATGTTTTAACTTTGTTACAAAAGCACACGCTGTGGATCTTGAGGGCTCAACAAAAACAATCGTATCGCTCGGAGGGAGAAATGTTTTCTCCACAGAGAATAACATTAAATCCAAAACGATCTCTCCACAGTGTATATGCTACAAATTTTCCAGCCTCGGACAGATTTTCCTAGCTCTTAAACAATGCATAAGTTGGGGGTGATCGATGGGCAGTATGGGGATCCATCTTGCTGTCATGGACACCACTTTGGGGGCCGCAGTGTCTCCTCTCCCCCTCCATTGTCCATCTCTCACGACGACGGCAGTACATTTCCCGCGGAAGGACGACGTTGCGATTCGAATACTAGCGGCGGCGAAAATATCTCCCACGGCACGTGTTCTAAACAAGGCAGATGTGTTCACTACTACTAGACCACATGCAATTGTGTGGAGTGGACAAAGCGTTATGCGCATGCTCAATAGGCTGGAAATAGCGATGATTGGAGAGCGAATAACTCTATCTTGTAATATATACCTTTATAAATCTTATGTACTGCATTCGCATAACTTTAATAATTTATAAAAAACGCCAAATTTACAAAAAGCAGATTTCTATATGATGGAGGTCTTAGCACGACAATGAGTAAAAGAATAGCGACGTATCGCTTGAAAAAATATAGACAAGTAACTATTTCAAAATTCAAACAGAATGGTTCATATAACAATATACACGTATGACATTAAGTGACAATCAGTTTGGGAATTTAATGATATACCGACATTCTGCCATGGTAGCTCAGTGGATTAGAGCAGCCAAGCGAAGATCCTTGCTGCAAATCTCGATTGCCCGGCTCGGTAGCATAGTCGTTAGCATGTCTTCCTCACTTTCAAGTGGTCCCCAGTTAGAATCTCAGTCAGGGTGAGTTACCTGGATAAGGTTTTTTCGGCGGTTTCCCTTATCCTAAAAGACGAATGTTGGGTATCTGTAAGCTCTATGACCCTGGGCTCATTTGAGATCATTTCACACATTCTATTCATCGTCCGATATGACTTGAAAAGTTAAATGACGTCTATGGCTAAGAACTATCCACTCTGGTTCTACCTTTCCATTGTTTTGCACATTCTTGGAAGAGTTAGAACACAAGGGGCAACGGAATGTGTTTACTTATTTGTGGATCATTATGCACAGCAATAATATATTTATTAAATTTTAAAATTGTGAACTAAGAAAACATTCTGCATTGGGAAACTGACATTTATACTATAAATTTAACGAATGAGTTAGAGGCAACATTTTGTTAAAATCTTTAAAATAGCACATTTATTTTTTATTTTTTTATTTTTAAGAACTCATATCTGAATTTTGTATATTGATAAGGTGTTTGCAGTTTCTACCTCCCATATTTTTAAGTGTCCTTTGCATAATTTAAATTGTCCGTATCCTGATAAAATATCAGGGAATTTACAACTCAATCCCGCTTTGCTGGAATTTTGTCGTATTTCTTACAATTCTAAAAGTTTTCACCCAAACTGTTGGATAGTCTTAGCCTAACATGCCAAAGGATGCCTTCTCGTATACTTAAAATAATTTTATAGCTACGGTTTCATTTTTAATAATATATTTCTACCTTTTAATTGCTTTTCTACGAGTTGTATTAAGTAGGGGAACTGATGCATTCCACTTAAAATTATATTCAGATATTTTAGTTGAAATACAGGTTTTGGTAGCCCCTGTATAAAAATAGTTCAGAAAAAGTTCTGCCTGTGCGAAAATCTATTAAATACCAAACTCGCAAACATTAAAAGGCAAACAAAATTCTACTTCAGAAAAATTGCATATATGTTAAAACACAATTTGTCTTAAATATTTTTTGTGTGGAATGAATCATTTTGGAGATCTATTTTGTTATTTCTCAGGGTTGTCTAATGCTTATACTTCTCTCATATGGGAAGTCATTTATTCTTTTTAGCGCTTGGTTATCCAAAGGTAACGGAATTCAAAGCATCACATAGCGGTCTGTTTGACTAGATGTCGCTTGAAGTCTAGTGCTTTCGTCGGTTGCTCTTGTACCTACAAGGAAATTAGAAACTATGTACTTTATATCAATTTTACCTCGATTAACATAAAATAGATGGATAAACCTTTGTTAGAATATTAATCAGGGTAGAGAAAGTCATGTGACTGCAACATATAAAATTTTTTGTTTAAAATGGAACTACATATATTTTCAGGACTACTTTAAGAACAACTTATAAGGAGGTATATTTAGAGTTATTTTCAACATTTCTATTGTTGGAACCTTCTTAAAAATTATTCTATTATTTCTGCAATTATTAAAATGAAATGCCTCTTCTTTCTTTGATATTTCTTGATTTTAATATAATTTACATTGACTGCTTTCCTTTTTTATTTTATTTTTCTAAAGTTCCCAATTTTACAAGTAAAGTAGATCACAAACGACGACAAATGCAATCAAATAATCTGCAAGCGTGGTTGGAGAAGAAAGTGAAGAAGTGAGAAACAAACCATGCCTGTTTAAAGTTGTGAAACCATGAATCGATGGCAGACCTATAGCATGTAGTTATCTCGTGGTTAAGGGTGTTCTGTAGACGGAAGCAATTACTTCGTGAGTGAAGTAACAAACCCAATCTTCAACATAGGCAATAAAAGTGTTCATGAGCCATATAAGTTTATGATTTTCACCAAAATGTGCATTAAGTTTCGCTGGAGGTGTTCCGAAGCCTAGAGCGTGAGAAAGGCGGATACCGGAGGCTGTACAACCTGTTATTGAATAACAGGACAAGTAGCTGCGGAAGTATCAGATGTCCTCACGAGCCATCCACTGTCGCACAGGTTGCCAGGACTTAACACCAGCAAATTGTAGTACTAAGGGAGTGATGATCGTGCATATATTCATAAAACAGCGTAGCCCACAGCTTTGTGTCAACTGGGGAAACTACCCTCCGTTTTCACCTCTGTCCTCTTCTGTACCTCTCTCTAAATTCATTAAGCGCTCTCTCTCTCTCTCTCTCTCTCTCTCTCTCTCTCTCTCTCTCTCTCTCTCTCTCTCTCTCTCTCTCTCTCTCCACTCTATACATCTCTTTAACTTCTCTTGGCCCTCTCTCACTCTCCTCTGTAACCCTCTCCTTAAATTCAATTGGTTCTCACTTCCTCTCCGCTCTATCTTTCCCTTGGTTCTCTCTCCCTTTTTTATGCACCACTCTCTTACCATCCCTTGGCTTTCTCCCTCTTCCTCTCTTTTGTAACCCTCTCTCTAACTTCCTTTCGCTCTCCCTACCTTCTTTTGGCTCTTTGTCCCTTCTCTCTCTCTCTCTCTCTCTCTCTCTCTCTCTCTCTCTCTCTCTCTCTCTCTCTCTCTCTCCTCCTCCATGTCCCTCGGTTTATCCTCTCTGGGTTGTCTTTTTACCTTCCCACTCTCTCCCTCCCTCCCTCCCTCCCTCCCTCTCCAGTGTATCCCTTTCTTCTCTTGACTCTTTCTCCCTTTGTTTGCAATGAAGAATTATGATTTAATGGGATGATGGGAAAGAATGTAAGTAGGATTGAGAGAATAGAATGCGAGAGGTATATATATGCGTTTGAGGGAGAGAGTAAGAGGAGGAGCAGAGGGAGAGAGACTGAAAGAAAAAGAGGAAAAGAGAAGATAATAATTTCCTTATGGAATATAGTACTCAAAGAGAGCAATAGATCTGTTGGGGAAATTAATAAAGTTCTTATTGCTTATTTTTTCCCTTATCACTGTACATGGTGAGTAGTGTGTAATAATAATAATAATAATAATAATAATAATAATAATAATAATAATAATAATAATAATAATAATAATAATAATAATAATAATAATAATAATAATAATAATAATAATAATAATAATAATAATAATAATAATAATAATAATAATAATAATAATAATAATAATAATAATAATAATAATAATAATAATAATAATAATAATAATAATAATAATAATAATAATAATAATAATAATAATAATAATAATAATAATAATAATAATAATAATAATAATAATAATAATAATAATAATAATAATAATAATAATAACTCCCTTAATTATATTTAAATACACTAAGCATAAAATGTGATTTATTTGAACTGGAATTGCGGTTGTAAAAGGATGAACCTAAGTTTATTTATAATAATTTTTGTAATAGATAAAGAAATATAAATCTCTTATTTTAGAGTGAAATACAATATTGCATCAGCTGAAACCAATTCGTTTGTTCCTTACATTTAAGGGCTATATGCTCCATCTTTTGTCTTTTATCACAGGCCAAAGTGTTCCTCTTATACTTCTCATTGGCATTGTTTTCTTCATTAATTACTTCATTAGCATTTTCGCAGCTTGTTAATAAGCCGAGAATGTTGAAAACATAAGATATCTGGTCGCGTCCCCGTTGAATATTATATCTCTTGTTTCATTTTCACTTGATTCGATATTCTGGCAGCGCCCGGGGGACAACCAGTTTGTTATTCGTATTGCTACTGCCGCGGCACAAAAAATAAAAACCTTTAATTTACTTTCATATGTGCGGAATGGCTTAAATGGGCCGATAGAGATTGTCCGCATGTAGGAGACGAGGTTACTAACTTTTTGATCGCCTTTGATGTGTTCTTCTGAAGAGTGTGGTTGACAGCCTTTCAAAGCGAGCTCCAAGGAAAAGCAAAACTGAATCATTATTATTTTTTTTTTTTTTTACCCCGCTGCTGTTGTAGCGGGGGTATAATGTAAAGTACTTTTATTGAACTGTAGATGACGAATCCGTCGGATGTGTACGTTTGTATGTAGGCAAGTACTCGGCACCTCGGGGCTTTCGCCGTCAAATTAATTGAGGTTATGTCCGAAGATCAGAAGGGAGGGTAGAGCCCCGCAAGAGGCGCTGTTGTTCACAACGCTTTGGCGCCAACACAGAATGTCTCCTCAAGGCACCTGCCGCCTCAGTGCTGCCTGATCGGTTTTAATTAATTTTTCAGTTCGCGACAAAGTGCACAAACATCATCATTATTGTCATCATCTAGCAAGGTACGCGGCCGAGGGCCTGTTATGGTGCACTGTGACCAATACTGAAAACTGACACACATGCCACTGGCCAATCGACCTATTGTCCGCAGCATTTGCTGTTCTTTCTTATTTGGTTCACTTCAAAAACTCATACACTACCACTTCTTTAATCACACTGGCTAGCTGTTTTCATTATATTTACCACATAAAGGAATAAGATAGTTCCGACTTTGTTTTATATTCATGGATCTTTTGCAGAAAATTACCACAAATGCTTAATTTTGTATCTAGTCATTTTAATCGAGATAAATCTGGTCTACCACAAATGATTCGTTGTTTTCAAAATGTTATATTTTATAAAGTATTAAACATGCGATCACGATTGGTACTTCGAATGAACCTTAACCTCCTTACACTATAAAATGTTCTAGATATGCCCTTTGGGTAACACGATGCATGCCCAGGTCACTGACTAGCTCGCTCCCTACATGTTTTGTCGTAAATGTAGTTGAACTGGGTTGAAATGTAAATGTGGTTGATGGATCATCCATTATTGTACGTGTAATACTTCTGAAATGTAGTGATTTCAAAACGAACCAATAATTGATAACATCGTCTAGTACGCAGACATGATTTTATTACATATATTCAAGATATAGGCTTAAGCGATAGACTAATCTTCAAAACCGGTTTACTATATGCTGGCTAGAAAATGTCATACTCCTTGCATGACATCACCACAAACAATTTTAAAATATAAATACGTTTCAAAAATTGGAAAGTTGGAACCAATAGCAATGAATACCCATGCCTTATAGCTTGATATTAAGTATACTTAATAGATTAATAGTTGGTGTACAACATTTTGGTCGCCTTTTTAGGGGACCTTTAGCTTCATTAGGTCTCTGAGGGGTCAATTAAGAAGTTAGTTGGTTGACAAGAAGCGATCCCTGATTGCAAAGACCGCATGTAGACTCTGTATAGTGAACGCGAGTGCAGTTTGTCCCTCAAAGGAAACTACCCTCCCGATCTCTAATGACCGTCATAAATCTATCTCCACACTTCAGAAATGGAACACTGTCGTTGAGGACCAATAGCAACCCTGATTTTCTCGAAGTGACAGTCGCATGTCTACTCCACGTGGAGTTTCAGTTGCCAAAGTTCCAACTTCCAGTTGATCTGTTTCATTACGTGCAGAAATTCGTTGTGTGTCACGATGTGGAGACCGTGGGAGGAAACTGCAGTGGTAAATGCAAATGAAGTAGTAGATTACTTTCACTCAAGTGAAAATAATCAAAGTGATGACAATAGTGTGACTAATTGAGCCGAGTTTTATTACTGGAAAAGCCTCAAAAAACAAAGTTATAACGGGAACTGTTTCTAAGCAAATTCAAGCGTTTGTTTTAAACACATATAAATATGTGCTGAAACATAATTTTGGTAAGGGGTCGTGCAATGAACCTGATAATAAATTCTGGGTATTCACAGAAATACAATAAGTAATATTGTGACGAAAGGAATACTAAAGATGCCGATCAAGTGTGAATACAAAAGGAAACGTTTCTCTAAAGTAGATAATTTCACATAAAATGTAATTCGTCGAGAAATTTATAGTTTCTATGCAAAAGGGAAAGCGCCTACTTTAGACGAATTGGTTGCACATTTGCAAGAAATTTGTGATTTTCCTTATGGGCACTGAACTTTGCGCGGTCTGCTAAAGGAACTGGGTTTCAAATACCGCATTTTGAATGAGATAAGGGTTATTATGGAATCCAATATATATATATATATATATATATATATATATATATAATTTGTCAAAACTAAGGAAGTTTAGCAGTAAAGGACATAAGAAACCTCGTACGATACCCATGACGTATCGAGAAAGGTGGCAACCTTGCAGAAAGGTCTGTTAGAAGGAGGGTCTGTGTTGTAAAACGATTATAAGGGTTCGTCAAAGGCAGCGGCCGACGTGCACATGAGTTAACTAAACAGACTCGGGATGATGGGGGCGTTGATCACGTTCCGCTCTCTAGTTTGCACCCGTTCATGGCGCCTATGGTGGGTTGACATGTGGGACGAAGGAGTTTGAGGCTGGATTTTGGCTGTTGTGCCGCATGATTTGTTTTTACACAAATTCTTTCAGAATGAAGATAACTCCACAGCTGTTTACACCAATTCAAATTTACATTTTATTTAGCATGCAAATCTCTTAAACAAATAATATATGAATCAAAATGCTTGGAGACATTTTGATAAAAATAAGGATAAAATCCAATTTAATCGGTAATATGAGTATTAGGAATTTTATTAAAAACTTTTTGTGTATTTTTGCAAGATGCTCTGCTTAAATAGCAATTTTGATATGCACCTAAGAACGCATGGTAGAAGGAAATAGAAATAAATAAATAAAGGAAAGGAACAATGACGTTGAACAGCGGCTAAATTTATCCATATATTAGAATATGTATGTTATAACTTTTAGGTCATCATCAGCAGCTTCTAAACTGTAAATGTGAAGACTTTATTCTTAAATATTATAAAGAAGTTTCATTTTTAAATCAGAGGACAGAAATGACAAGAACGGATTACAATTAGGTACACATAACACTGAACCACTATACAGGAAAAATACAATATAGAATTCTCTGGTAGTAGCCTCCGAAGTACCTTTTTTTCTGGATGACTTTTGCAGAACTGGTAAACTACATGAGGTAGAAAGATCTTATTACACAAAATGTGTATACCTGTTAATGTTCACAATTTATATACAGTTTTGTTTTTGTGAAAATGTCATTTTTGGACCATTGTTTTACATCCTGGCGATGCAAAGAGAATGGAATGTCAAAACCAATGCACAGCGACTAGCTCTTAAGATATTTGACTATCACAATGAAGCTCTTTCCATTTATCTATAAAGAAATATGTAATAAACTACTTATATAAACGTTTATCGAGCAACAAGAAGTATATAGAAGAAAATATTCCATTAAGCATATTTGTAAAAGCGTGAGTAAAGAAGGTCATGTGACTATATGTACATGTAAAACCATTTTAGCTGTATAATTGCACATTTTATAAAAATTGAAAGTAATTGAAGTACACAAAGAAGAACCTGTTCTGCCCCATGGTTAGCTAAACCCTGTTAACGGTATCTTCAACTTACACAGTTTGTTTCTCTGTGCCACCCATCGTTAAAACTCGTTGATAGGGTCCCGAAAACAATGCAACATTGGCCTTTACATATGCACATTTGTTTATTTACATGGTCTATGTGGAAGTCCTGGGCTAGGCGTGATGGCCAGGGCAGACGCATTCAATTTCAATTGTAAATCAAATGAAGCGAAAAGCAAACTGTAAACAAGCAAATGGGTGAGGAGAGACGCGAAGCGGGGAGGCAAATTTTTGCTTTGAAAATGATTGGATTTTTATCACAGTTCATCAAATCGTGAAATGACAATAATTCAATGTGAAAAGTGGATGATGCACTCGGTCTCCTTTTTAATTAACTTCTCCCATAACCAGTTGACATATAGGGTGTATATATATGTACACCTGCCGCCTCTGGCTCGCCGGTCCTTTCTTTCCCCGTTGTTGCTTCCCGCGGGCGTCGAACACACACGCGATATGATTTTGATCGCCCAAGCATGAAATTACATTGCGAGATTTAATTGTAATGCTTTTTAGTCGATGCATCGCAATTGGTTGCACCTGTAATTCGCGGTGTATGACGCCGTAATTGATACTGTCTCTGAATCAACACAGCCTCGGCGCCCAAAATTTTTATTTCTGTTTTATTTACCTCTCGCTCTGTCGCTGTCTCCCATGTACGAGCTGTTTGATCTACACAGGAACTGCCTTTACACGGAAAACTAAACCTTTATTGTAACCGCATCGGTGGCAAATAAGCCGGAAATTTCACCAAGATTTTGACGGTTGTGTGGTCCAAACTAAATATTCTGTGTTTGTGAACGTACTAGTAATTGTGATGGTGTTGCAGAAGAGCTTATGAGTGAACAAATACTGTTGTGAAATTGGCTTTCAAATTCAACTGTTGGCTGTTTGACTGCAATGGAATTTAGCTGAACACTGCTGTAACAACACGTTCTTTATATTCATTAATTCGTATAGAATCAGGTGTAAAATACAAAGTAAATTTGTGGTGTCCCTGAAAGTTTATATATCTAAACTCTTTGTTACCACTTTTACAATGATGTTAAAATCGTAGTTATCGAATGAAAGTACAAAATTAATAATAAAACTACAACTAAAACTCCGCTGTCTAACAAGCACAACACACTCTGTATCCCTTGTCATCCATTTCCATATTATTTCCATATTATTAAATAATTTATTTGAGTTTTCTTTCTTTCTCCACAACTAACCTATGAAAGACAAAGGCAAAGTATACAGACGGACTGAAAGTGTCTGCAACCGGACAGAGCACCACCTCTGGCCCTTTGTCTTTCTATCATGACCCCTTGGAGGGAGGGATGAGGGCAGATACTCGAAGGGCAGCCAGATCCGGATCGAGGGTGTCCCTAACGTTTCCAGTTTACGCCCGTCTTCCCGCGAAAACCATTAATCAGAAAGCAAATACCATATAAAGTCTAAAATGGGTTAATATACAGCATCTCCAAGGATGCAAAACATTATAGTTTCCAAAACACTAGTGATTTGTTGGACAAGGACAGCCCAAAATTTCATACTTCCAATGGAGAACAATAATATGAAAATTTTTGTATAACCTTGTGTGAGGCGGTGACAAGGTTAATGCAGGATGGGTATAAGGACAAAGTTTTGCGGAACATAACTGGGAATTTTTCTGCGTGCGAACTGGCGCTCCTCCTTCTCCCGAGGGACCAAAGGGAGGGCGGGGCAGATTTGGCATGCCGCCTCCGCTTCATAATCTCGATACGAGATATTTATCAGAGCTGGAGAATTTTCTTTTTCCCTTCAGGGCCACCACCTTTACAGTTTATCGCGATGATTTACCGCTTTACCGACAGTAATGAACGTTCCACAATGTGTTCTACGTATAACGACCCAGTTGAGTTGTTAATGATATCTTGACACCTTCAGTCGTAAAGTCAAGAGTTTCTCATTTCCATCTCAATTATTGACGTAGGTATGTTTAGTGAACCAAGTGCTACAACAGAGTACATCAGAGGGTTGACTATATAGACATAGTTCGTCTAATATTTGAAACCAATAACATGTTGCAGCACTCATATGTAAGAATGTTTCTATCTTTCTTAAGCTAATTAAGCCAAATGTTTGCCTAAACATTGCATAATTCTTATGCGTATTTCAAACATAAATTAAGCATAAAAATACAAAGTCTAACCAGAGCCGGAGCTTCTCTCTACGGACCACGGAAGGCACCAGCAGTGACCAAGTCCCTTCAGTTTTATACACCCTATCCCATGCAGGGAAAGAAATGGATACGCCACTTACGTGCATTCACCCCAAGAGGGGGGCGAAAACAACCCTATAACTTTATTAGGGCGACAGCATTCTAGCTTGCCATCTTCCGTCTTCTAGGCTGATACCACACAATATTGAGGCGTGTCACAACACTGACATAACTGCCAGACAAAAGCCATCTTCATAATATACGGAATCATGCCTCCACCAAGTCTAACCCAATCCGAATATTTTGGAGCTCGAAGTACACCAAAGCTAGAATTTTTCAATGCCTCCAGCAGGGTATTTTCGGTAGTCAGAGCTTGCCTACTCCTGCACAGGATAACATTATGATGGTCACTGCAAAGATAGCGACAAGTATTCTCACTTCCGAAGTTTTGCGAAATCTGTCACTGTAACACAGCGCCCACCAAGGCGTCTGAAAATTATTATGTTTGCCTGTTTCATCTTTTAAGGGCTGTGCCTCCTATCTGTTGGGGAAAGCTAAAAAATACTGCTTAGGGAAAGCTAATCTTGAGGTCTTATCCTTCTACACTAACCTGATTGCAAATCAGCGACTAGAACTGCCTCCTGGAGTCATGCACGCGCTTGTGACAATAGTCCTCTTACTGTACAAAGCAACAAGTAAGGTCAGATAAATCTACTTTTATTTGATAGAGCAAATTAACGCATGTATTTTATGCTAGTTTCTGTTCGTATTTTCAGGAACTTCCATAACACAGTGCGCTTGCTTCTATATGATTGTTTTCACCGTGATTTGAATCTTTAATTTTAATTAAAAAGTTTCGAAGTGCATATAGGGAATTCAGGTCAATATGACTTTCTTCATTATTATGTTGTCCATTCTTTATTCGTCATGATTTTAGTCTTCCTGGATGGATGGTTCCAAATAAGGTATGATCATCCATGTTCCAGTATTCTTTAAAGGTCATAGAGTCTTTAACCTTTCACAAATCAACAACACAAATCATGTTACTGCATTCAGAAAATATATTTTATTACTTGCAGCACTCCTTGTTTGTCTTTGGGATCCATCTGATAATTGAGTATGTTTAAAAATTCAACCTTTAAGATATTGAAACTCTTTGAAACTAATCCGTAATTTCATTCACGCCAGTTTCCTTTTCTTCTTTCCTGTTGGTATATTATGGCAAATCTTGGTTCTTATCTTAGCTTTGATAAAGCTTATAGCATTAGACTCGCATCCCCTGCTAGTACAACATTTCTTACTTTAAATTATATTCATGAATCGGGACTACATTTTTAAACATAACAGCATATTAACCCACGCATGTAATACTTACTGTAAATGTGGTAACCCCATTGGACATTTTTACAATGTAATAACTGTATGTGTTTCTTTTGTTTTAGGTAAGTGCACTGAAACATCATGATGAATAACGTATGTACATCTTTAATTTATATTTTCGCATTTATTTAATTTCTAACAAATTCAAGCACTTGGTAAACATCTTTCTTCTTCCACCGTTTTGTAGCCTAAATTTGGGCTTTTTATCTATCTTTCAGTCACACTTCTGCGTCACGTAACTTTCGTTGATGTTTTAGAATATTTATTTCGTTCCTGGTTATTCTTTCTGGAGAAATCTGAAGGGCGAATTCAGCCACGTTTACAAACAAAATAAAATCACTTTGCTTGTTAACTAAACTTTTAGATATTTGTATGGGATGTAATATATACGCTTGCACAAAGTAGGTTAAAACACACTTTTATAATCATTTTTTTCTTTATATTGTGACTTTGTGGGTTCGTAGAATTAAAAATCCAATTCGCCGAAATTCTAAATGTTCTTTATTTCCGTAGGAATACACTGTTAAACTCTCAGGTAACAATATTACATCACATATACAACACAATCTTCCAAGGTCGATGAAAATAACAAACAGCGTTCACTTTACATCAGCTCTCGTTACAACAGTCTCAGCTGTTCTCTGCTTACCTCTCGCGGCTCACTCAAGTTTTACAACTGGTCACTTCGTTAAATACCTCATTCATAATTCGAGACTGTTCTGTACAATCACTAGATGTTTCTAGAATAAACATCGAATGACGAAATCATAACCTTCCAGAAGCGTAACTTAATCTGGACCGGCAAATCCTTTATCTCGCGATATGTTTATCTGCTTTTTGCAGGCTCTTTATTTCCACACTGTCCGCCTATCAGTTCCTTTGTGTGCGCAAGACGCGTTATCGCGATCGAGTTTGCGACAATACTATCCGTTTACTCGTTATGTATAATACCACATTGTTCTCTACATTTCTAAAATTTCAATATTATCCTTTCTTCCAAAACATCTGTTCTGCTAAGCAGTCACCAGTCACTTTATTGGAATCGATATGTATTAATTATTCATCCGTTACTACGTTCTAAGTTTACAACTGGAAAGAATGTGACATAAAATTATTATTATTATTATTATTATTATTATTATTATTATTATTATTATTATTATTATTATTATTATTATTATTATTATTATTATTATTATTATTATTATTATTATTATTATTATTATTATTATTATTATTATTATTATTATTATTATTATTATTATTATTATTATTATTATTATTATTATTATTATTATTATTATTATTATTATTATTATTATTATTATTATTATTATTATTATTATTATCATCATCATCATCATTATTTCACAGCGTCCTCGTATATCAATCTTTGTTATCCTCACTCAGATCTTGTCGTCCCATATTAATAATTTATTTGACCATTGTTTTGTTTCATTGTTTTTTCGGACTCCATTCCTTCTTCAGTGCACAATACACGATTCCTAGTTATTTCTTAAATTTATGTTAGCCATATTTTTTGCTTGACTCATCAACATCCTCCTTTCCCCGTTCATAATTTGTGTAATTTTTCTACGTTGCTATTTAATTTTCTTCTGTATAGTGTTCACGTTCCTGCATTGAATACTAAAATAGTTTAGGCTAGTGAATTTTGCTCCCATTTAAACACTGTTTCAATGTGCCGTAGAATTCAGCACTCGTTTTTCTTCCATGATCATTTATGTTCAAGCATCCCTCCCAAGAAAGAGGAAACACTTATCCAATTAATGAAGATTGAATAAAGTTAGTGATAATTTGCTAACATTAATTAGTACAACTTGTTCTAAGCGGTCACTTGAGTGGCCTAATGCAAATTTTCGCTTTAATTTAGTGCAATGCATGTAATATTCGGTAATAATAGGGTATTACAACAATAAGTAGTTGAAGAGTAACAGCATAATTCTTCTTTGCAATTCTTGTAAAAAAAAAGGAAAATAGAAAATAAAAAATTTGAAATACGTCCATTAATATTTATGATTTAGTGTTTATAACATTATTAACCTGCATAAACAGTAGGAACTAGTCAATAATTGATTTTAAATAACAGCTTAACTTGACAAAACCGCAGCATCATGCATTTTAATGAACTGATTTTCTCAATAGCTTGCTTAAAGCGTTGGAGGAATGCTGTAATTTTTTTCATTAGCGAAACTTAATTCGTATTAATTAAACAGCCTCTCTCCTTCTCTTTCCTTTTCCTGCTCATTTTATTTGTTGTGCCATAATATAGCAGTGAAATAATGACTGAACACACCAAATCAATCAAGGAATAATATTCTCTGCACTGTCCTCAACCATCAGTATTTCTTACGTGTCACTTTATTGTAACGTTTAACTAAATTTTTATTATTTTGTCCACCTTTTCTAAATGAGAAATTTGCTTGTTTAAGTTATGTTATGGGGATGCATTTTATCCAACGCTCTATGTACATAATATGTATTTAAGACGCGAAAATTAAAATAAGTTACAGTATTAGGGCATGAGTTTCATATATCACTGATTAGGTACTGTTTTACAGCAAATTTACGTGTTAGAACACCTTGATGATGATGATGATGATGATGATGATGATGATGATGATGATGATGAATATGAGCTGGCCTTGTAGCTCAGTCGGTAGAGCACCTGCCTGCTGTGCAAGGTGTCCCGGGTTCGAGTGGCTAGAGTGGGGATTTTTCTCCAACCAAGATGTTTCCCTATCTTCTACGAAGTCTGGAAGTATGAATGAGAGTACGAATGTGTGCGTGATCTAATGATTAAAACCCAACGAAGACGAGTTAACACCTTCGATTGCTCCATAACTCCACAAGTGTACGATATGACCATTGCAGTTAAAGGCGAGGTATAATTAGAACAAATTATTATTATTAATAATAATAATAATAATAATAATAATAATAATAATAATAATAATAATAATAATAATAATAATAATAATAATAATAATAATAATAATAATAATAAACATTCTTGTTTGTTTTGTTATTCTATTAAATTCAACTAAACGTCTAATTTCAGTTAACCATGTCTGCCTACCTTGCCACGGCAATGGATATAAAAGTTTCGTCGCAAATAAATAAGAGACGGAAAGTGTTTCACGGTAATAGAAAGCTTGCACAAGCAGTTTAAGATAGCGCGAGATAAAGGTCTGCCAAAACAAACTGAGGTAAATGGAAAGTTGTGGTGGCGTCTTGGTTGATAGAGATTATTCGGTTTCTTTATTGTTCCGGAAATATCTAGAATTTATTAATGAGGTATATAAGAAGGCGACGACTCGCCAAGAGTCAGTCGCGAGAGTCGTAAGCAGTAAACAGCTGTAGAGTGTTGTTGTAATGAGAGCGCTGTTTGTTATAGTCATCGAGTGGTAGATTGCGGTGTGTATGTGACGTAATGTTGTTACGTGAGAATTGAACAGTGTATTCCTGCGGAAATAAAGAACATTTGGAATAGCTGCAACTCGTACTTTTAATTCTACGAACCCACAAAGTCACAATATTTGATTCTCTTTTTCGCCCCAGATGACTTCATTAGTGAAAACAACTTGTGAAATAAATGGGTGACTTTTCCTTGCATTCTCGCATGACTGATCGCCTAACTTCTTTGATTCATTTCTAAGCATTTTTTTAACTTCTATTAACTTTGAGGCTATATCTTAGTACCATGTTGTAGATTATTATGATATATTTGTCATATGGAACAATGTGTATTGACCATTCGTGCATCTGTCCAGTGACAGTCCTTATGTTGGCTAACTGGCTACTGAATACACCCTCACATTCATACCTAAATTCTGGACATGTCAAGCAATCAGAGTTTCCAGAGGGAATGGAACTCGAGATCCTTGCCAAACAGACATTTGTTCTACTAATTGAATCGAATTTAAGCATAGAGAGAAGAACAATATATTAAATAAGGTACAAATAGTACCACACAGCTACGATTATCTACGTCGATTGACACTGAGTTGGAGGAACTCCTGAATACAGAATGTAGTGTACTTTTAGCATCACTGGATGCTGTGATATTGTGAGATGACAGACAAATGATGTTGCTGAAGAACTATGCAATATGTGCTTCTAGAAGGTTAATGCCCTCCGCAGATTAAACTTGGCATGTATTGATTTCATTTCAGCCACATTTTAGTATTTTCTGAGTCCTTTTGTCTCTCACTATGAACCTCAGCATTGTTTCCTACTCCTTTTTGTATTTTTTTCCCTACGCAGAATTCCCTTTACGTCTAATTTTCTTTTCTCTCTTTTCAACCACTTCCTTCCTTCCGTCCTTAGCGCTTCTTGCCGCTGTCTATCGCTTGATATGACGTCACTGTCATCAGACAAATGAGAACGAAGACCTCACAAAAATAGTGACGGGTCTGTATAGATGACATTGAGACAGCTTATTTCGCTTTTTTTTTATTTTATCTTTTTTCATCTTTGTCAAGCTTTGTCATTTTTTTACCCTTCTTCTCCAGTCCCTCCTTACTTCTGTTTCGCGGGGAAAAGATGTCCGTCCATCCGTCTGTCCGTTGGCTGGACGAGTTGAAGACGTAAGAAGACAAGGAGCGTAATAATGTTCGGTGACAGTTGTCATTCGCCCCGTTCTTCAGACTCTAGGCTTTCCTTTCACAACTGCCTACTGGTAATGGAGACAAGTTTTATTTCTGTTTCGCAAAAAAGAGGGGTTCCTTGTAGTTGTCCTGAGGAAGAGTTGCAGCCGTAATTTGCAGACACATTTATAACTACTTTTGGACATTTCAAAAATATTTTCTCAAACATAACTAATTTAGAAATACATCGAATGATTTTGACGTTTATTTACGTACCAAAGGTATAATATTAAACTATAGGAGAGAATAAGACAGTGGAAAGCATATGGGCAAACTTGCCATGGCTACACGATGTCTTTCAAGCAAATCGGAATACTTGCCAGTTGGAGAACCTGGTGTCATGCTGGCAACTGCCATGGTATCTCAATGGTTATTATCGACCTGACGGAGACAGGGAGATCTGTGGTTCAAATCCCGGCTATGCCACTGAATTTTTCATTCTGTTTCTGCCACACGGCCAGCGTGTAAGAACAAGCAATTTAAACCAAAATAGTTTGTTATTACACTGCATGTATTGTTACTAAGTAACGAAACTTCGACAACGATGAGACTGTATACATGTGATCGATAGAGTCACAGTGCAGAAGTGACAAGTCAAAACAAATGCACATGAATGCATGCAACCTCGATGTAGCACCTCACTGATCTAGCTTAAAAATGTTTAAAAATTAAAGCCCGTAATTTTATGGCGTACTTGTCTTGACTGGCATTTTGTTATCAAGAAATAAATAGATTCTTTGCTCACGTTCCTCATGTATTATTATTCTTTTAACTGGGACGCCCCGTAGTTGCTGCACCAAGACTGAAGGCACGCTTGCCACAGGTCATTTTATTTCTAAAAAGTGTTAATTCTCTAGTGCTGACGTTATGTAATTTATATTCCCACTAATCAGATCAGTTTGCTTGAGGACTGCAATACGTGTATCCTCTTTCCCTGTATTTTTTTTTTTTTAATTTTATTCCGTATCTGTAGTTCAGCAATTTGTATAGCTCTTGCTGTGCTGATCAATTGATGAATAAATTTAAAAAATAATTTAAGTGTATAACTGATATGTATGTCTAATACGTGTAACTAATAGACTGTTTGCACCTAAACATGTTTATATATTGTCGCCAGGCACTTTTTTTTTGCTACTACCGACTCGCGTGTAGGCGAACTCCGAGAGAGAGAGAGAGAGAGAGAGAGAGAGAGAGAGAGAGAGAGAGAGAGAGAGAGAGAGAGAGAGAGAGAGAGAGAGAGAGAGAGAGAGAGAGAGAGAGAGAGAGAGAGAGAGAGAGAGAGAGAGAGAGAAGCGGGGAAGGAAAGAGACAGAAAGTGCTCCAAGTCACGCCCACGCACGCTAGCGCTGAACACTTGCCGAGAGGGAAAGAGATGGAGATAGTCTGGAATCTCTAGCTGCATCGTGAAAGGCCGCGATGCTTCGGCAACTTTCGAGAAACAATGGCTCGGGTATAAGTAAGGGACAAGGAGGGTTGGAGTGAATGAAGTCGCTAGTGAGCTGTTTATTGTGTGTCTGGCCATTTGAAGTGTACCGCAGTAATTTATTTTGTTTGTTACGTCTGGTAAAGCAACGAGAGACTGTGTTGGTGTATGTTACGTCATCTTGCTGCTGTCAGGGCTGTGCAAAGTGTGTTTCTACTGGAAATAAAGAGAATTTTGGATTGCTGCAAACTAGATTTTTAATTTTACGAACCCACAAAATCACAATATGTATATTCACATCAAAGCATTTCCTATTTTATGATGATTTACAACTAATTTTTACGTAGTAACAGAAATACCAGATGTCATTATGAAGCACAGTTTCATTGACAAGTTATTTTTATTGATACCTTTTCTTCTTTACGATATACTTTTAATGTTGCAATGCACTGGACCAATATATTTTTGTAGTCTCTAAAGTGTATAAATACTCTGTATTGAAAGGTGCGCTCGAGGTCATATGATTTGATACAGGTAAAGTTTAAATACTCGTGAAGTTCATGTACTTTGTTATTCTCAGGTGGCTATTTGCCTTCAGCTAATCCTTGATTGTACATAATTTGGCATATTCACCATTTTTATGTTGATCTACAATGGAACAGGATCCACTCTCGTATTCTAATCAACAATCAACATTATGGTATTCTAGAACGTAGTAACCATCGTTGTTTAAGCCCGCCTCGGTAGCGTAGATGGTAGCGAGTCTGCCTCACGTTCAAGAGATCCCGAGTTCGAGTCTCGGTCAGAGTGAGTTACCTGGATAAGGTTTCTTCCGGGGGTTTTCCTTATCCTGATAGACGAATGTCGGGTAACTCTAAGCTCCATGGAATCGGACTCATTTGAGCATCATTTCACCCATTTCATTCATCGTCTTCCATAGGTATTCCTGCGATGTTTATTGGAGGGGAAGCAACGATTATGTTTATGTTTCTATCATAGCGGAGAGTCTATCAAGGATAACATCTAATTATGAGTAATACAGGAAGCAACTGATAACAAAGTTGTAGACAGGTTGGTTTCTACCGAACGAATTTCAGAGGATTCGCTTCTGATTCCAAGCAGGCTGTCGCGATAATAGGTTTTTGTAATAAAATATGCCTATTTCATAATATTTTTGCAGCCATTCTTGAATGAATACTTAAAATCTTCATTATCCACGGAGTGTAAGAAAGCAGATGGACGGCATAACATTATGAGGTGTCAACGACAATTTTTGATCAGTTGTTGAAGGGAGAAGAAGTGGATGCACAGTTCCCTGATCAATCGCCAAAGCGCGAAGCGATACCACGTGCATTGATTTTGCTGAGAACGGTTCTCGAGCCAGAACTGGTTAGAACTGAATGAAATTAAATTGTAATTACTTTTGAAATTGTTAATAATTTTACCCCAATTTATTTCGTTGTCACGACAATAGTATCTGCTTATTTTTCATTGATATTTGCGCTAATTCCTTTCTACCAATCTTTATTTCAGAGGTGAAAATTCAGGAAATGGAATCCACTATTAAGAATTTTAAATCGCTATGTTATTTGGATTAGTTTTAGTTTCAATTAAGAAAACTATCAAATAAATGTATACTTAATAGTCAACTAAAAAGGTAAGAAACAAATACACCCTGAAGGATGGGAAATAAACATATTAATTGGAACCAAACCCGGATATTACAAAAACAAATTCAATTGCAAGGTTGAGTAAGAGGAAACATGCAATTTCCCCACGAACCTCGTGGAACCTGTTCTTAGGGTGAGCAAGAATGTTTCTGCATTATTTGTGATCCGTCATATTCTAGATCAAGAGCAACGGAAATATTCATCCAGTACTAATGGGTTCGTGAAAGTTGTGCATCCTTTAGTGGAATATGATTTTATGTGTGATACAAGTAAAAATGATGAATGTTATGACGTAACGTAAGGCGATACCCAGCCTTTTTGATACTGTCAGTTTAAATCCAAGTCCGGGTTCACACTTAAGTTTATTGTTCTGATTTGTACAAGAGATATCGATTGTTTTATACGTCTGCATGTCTGTGTTTATGAACAGTATAACTTTAAAACGAAAGGACAGTTGACTATCGGAAGTTCAGCTGCCTATAAGGCAAGATCTTCATGAACAGATTTTCAAGAAAATTTATCCGCCAGAAACTACATTAAAAAAGTTGTTATTTACGTTTTTCTGTAAAATAACTTACCGATGTCGATTAAAATGGCATATTTTAAACATATTTATAACACGAATGACATCGGTAAGGCCCCCTTCATTATGAATGAATTTTTTATTATGTGCAAACTGTAGGAAACAATCAAAAGTTTACTACACAATTCAGGTCACAATTTTCGTTCCTCTTGTGCTTTTTTAAATTCAGGGACATCAAAACACGTATATACAGTGAAATATGTATATTCAATAATGAGTGAAATGAAACGTTTCTCTGCTTAGTATGGATAAGGTGAAGGGAAAGTGAAAAATGAGTTTTATTACTAATTCTATCACCTGTTGCTGCGAAATTGTGCTTATAAAATCTTAAAGATAAGGCAAACTATTATCTGTATCTCATGTGTTTTTATGCAGTCTAAAATGATTTGTTATTTGAAAGTTAGCATTTAGACAATGATCGTTTCTAGAGAGAACATGTCTGTCAATGTAACTGTGTGTTTATTAGGAAGTCACCCTCTGTAATATGAACAAAGTTGGCTCACTGAAGTAACGGTAACTGCAAGGAATTGTATATGAATCATTTGCGGGCAGGGTCGGCAATGTCACTTGGATTGATTCATGAGCGCAGTGGAATTCCCGGTGATGAATGTTGAAAGATACTGCGACGGATTCCACTAGAGATTCTGTTTAAGAAATGACAAAGGTGGCGGAATGGTTTTGCGGTTTCAATGGACGTAGATAATTATCGCTCTGTAATGTCATAAGACGGAAGAAAATGAAAGGGGGAAGAAGATATGTTAGAAAGTAGAAAAGGAGATTAAATAGATAACTAGGAATTATTGTGCAAGATATCCGATGTCAATATTATATCAGAAACCTGCGTTTAGGGGCTCCCAAATCCAAAATTATAAAGGAAGCAGAAAAAAGAAGCATTTTTAGGAAAATGTTTGTGTGCTTTAATGGAATGTATGTGCCTGTTTCAATTACACAAATAAAAAGCGAAAGGTCAGATAAATACCAAACTTGCTATTCAAATTTAATATCTTCCAAGGAAATGACACGAAAATTTTGAAGAATATTTTCCTGTTTAATAGGAAATGTTTTGCTTGGTTCTGATTTTCCTAAAAATTACAGTAACAACTTTTTGAGGTAGTTGTTTAAGACAATACATAGTTACATGACAACTAAGCGGTGCATCACCATTTATATACAAATTACCTACAGAACCTCTCTTTATTTTGAATGGTCTTTGTATGATTGATAAAACGTATGTGACAGACTAAAGCGTTATAGAGTAATCCTGTGGTGTATAAACACTTCTCAGCCTAACCCGTTCGCTATGTCCACTACCGCCACGGGCGGCACAAGTGGGGTGCAGTACTGCAGGGTGGGACGTGGTGGCCATTCCGATCCATCTCGGCTGGTTTATGTCTACATAACTAAGGGCCTTGACTTCTCAATAAAGAAATCGAAACTCAGGTCTTCCTCTTGGTAAGCAGCAGCGCTCCCATCACGTTGATGGATCTAAGTAAAACACATTATTTACCTCAAATAGCTTGTTCTTTTTTTTTTGTAGCGTTAACCATTTCCGAGATAGTCTTTGTTATTCGCCTGAATTTTCAAATACTTATACTTTTCTCGAGTGGTATTTTGCTACTCCTTTTGTTTTCATGATCATGCTAAGGGCATAGAATGTCAAAGTCAACTTCTGTATGACTACAACGAAATGCGTGAATAAATATTTAAAGTTTATGTCGATTATGAACAAGAAGTTGCTAAAAATACCTAAGCTTTAGCAACATAGTTTGTAGAACTATATAAAAATGATAGTAGATTGACGTCATTTGAATGTGGCAATTAAGATTTTTTTGCTGTTTGTGAGAGTACAAGGTCAAGATATGAAATATGTTTTTTTATTGGGAGTTAACTCTACTTCCACACTTAGCCGGTGTAGGATAAAGTTGGAATGAATCAGACTAAAAAGTTCAATGCCATAGCCGAAGTATAAATCACAGACCTTCCGGTGAAGTTGGTGTTATGGTTGCCAAGGTAGCTCAATCTGATGATGACGGATATGTGTGGTTCAAGTTCCGGATGTAGTAGCGAACATTTCAGTCTGATTTTGCTTTTACATCTCTCTTATTGGGTGTAAATTGATCACGTAACTGGAGAACCATGATAAACCTAGGGCATACGGAAACCGTGACCTCCCGAAAGCGAGTGGCAGCCGTTACCGCGGCGCCAACTCACTCGGTAAAGTAAATACTTTTGCATTACTAAATATTTAATCTGTAATAGCGAATGGCACGTCTGCGATCATAACGCTATCAAGCGATCTGCCGCACTGGCCAGCATGGCAAGTGAAACAAAAAAGCAACGCTAGTAGTTTCTGTAGGAATGCGCTGGAGTATGACTCAATTTTCTGTGCGAGCCGATTAATCACTCAGCGGTATCTGCAACTTGTAACTTAGCACTAGAGAACACAAGGCCGAGCATTCATGCAGTGTCGCTGCCGTATTGATGATGAATTATTAATAATTTATGGTGTGGGATGAGGCAGCAGTCCCACGGGATACGGAGAGGAAGATGGACCAATTGGCAGATGACAGCAAAAGACGAGACCTTGCCGCAGATTGAGATTCATATGCTACATGTCATCTCTCATCATCTTGTTGCTTCTTCTCCAGTTTATTAGCATCTTTATGTACGCTCGCTGTCTCAAAAACTGCACTTTTTTGGTCTGCCTTAGCGGATGATTTGTTTTTGCTCAGTGCTTCATATCATAGACTTACAATGTTGCATGGCATCTGAAAGTGGGGCACTTATCTCAAATGGGGTGGATGGCGTAGCATTTACTATGTTCCTGCACATCGGTCTCTATACAATGACGATGGGTGACATTGTTTGGTTCTTAAATGGTCTCATCCCAAGGGGGCCATTGCTTTACAATTTAAGGTGTAGGTAGGTAGTAAAGTAATTGTTGTAAGTGCTGAGCGAGTGGTTCGTGGTAACATGCGAGGCTCGTACACTTGAGAGGTACCGGGTTCGAATTTGGTCAACCGCCCTTTTCTTTTGGTTTGTTTTTCATTGACCGTGGTTCCTTTTCCATCTCTTGTTGTACAGTGATGCCGAACAGATGGTGTTTATGCTCGTTCAAAGGAGAGATTGCTCTCCTTGGACACTAATATCTGTTTCATATAACCTTGCCCCGCTGAAATGTATCACTCCGCGTTCAACAACCCTCCCCCTCGCCCTAATTGGCTAATGCCTTCGCGTCAGAGGCCATAGGCGGTGTCTTCCCGTCACACGTCGTAATAATTGCCCGGAAGATAAATAAAATCATACAAATAAGGATATGAAGGCATGCAAAAATACAAGTTTATAATGAACTGAGCAAATTGAAACAGAATGACTGAGCAATGAAACTGAAAGAGTTTATAATGAAAGGCCTTTGGCCTTTTCCACTGAGATTTTTAAAACAGCACACATACCTTTCAAAAATGCTTGTCTTTCAGTTATAAAAGTCGTGTCACATCATACTTTACTTTTCGTGTGTTCTTCGTGTATATTTAGCGATTTGTATCTCGGTGCAGTGTGGTTGTCCTTAAATAACGACTTCGCCACACAGCAACATCGCCTCTGTCTTTTAGCACATTTTTCTTGCCTCTTTTTTCACTCACAAATCCCAGCTGTATAAGCAATCTGCTGAAATTTGGTAAATCTGTATCCTCATTTACAGCAGACGAAATGTTACTTATGTTAGGGAGTTCGTTTCTAAAGAAAAACTACACACATGACGACGCACAACACTTTTCACGTATTTTCTCCGAGCACGCACTTTTGTTTATTCCTGCTTTTGCCTGGAGTGGTAAGTTTTCCTGTTTCCTCAATTTCATGTCGCGATGTTCCTACGGATCTAACACTCACACCTGTAACTTCAGAGCCCAGCTGTTCGACTTCTCTCACTGACAAAGACGGATTCTTCTCTGTGAGTGCATTAAACACATGCAACACAATTCTTTTTTCGCCTGTTTGTAAATAATTATCCTTGCGAAAAACTGGTGGTAGACTCTGCCATTATACATATAATAAGTACATGCGCAATAAACGATCAATAAAATAATTTAGCTCCCGCACTCTCGAATGGCGATGCATGACTAATCCAGTTCAAAACAAGGTCAGTGATAAAAGTCATATAAACAAATGTCACCACTACCGCTAAATCACATGCTGTCGTGCCATGTGCTTGAGAGCAAAGGAACCTCCTCTTTACTTTGTTTTTGAATTAACATGCATTTCAGATAAATCAACTCTGTTGCGTAATATATTTAATTAAAACAGTTACGAAAATATAAATTTGACAATTCTCTTCCAACATATAATGATATATCACCATGTTAAATAATGAACTAATTTTTACCGCACGACAGTCATTACCACAACAGCAACCAATGAGAGGTGATTAGGTCACGTGACCGTTAAGTGATACTGGGCAAGCTTACGTGAAACAAGGTATAGAGGGTTGTTTGGTTGACGAGTAGGTTTTGCACTTGTAGTCTGGACTTGGCAGGGACTTCTTTGTGTCTCTGTGGCCTTTGGCCTCCTGTGGTGATGACATGAAGGGAGCATCATCTTTCAATACCTCCATGAAAAGATCGATGAATTGGGAAATCAGTGCGAAAGAATCGAAGTAGTAGTGGACTATGAATATTTGATAGCTATGCTTATAGGCAAATATTCTCTAAGCATACCTCCTTGTTACTTTGGAACCTAATATTTTTGGAATTGTAACGGTCAGAACTTTTAGAAAATGTAACCGTTTCCCCAGCTCTAATTAAAAGTGACGCAGACCCGAAAGCTGGTTACTGTGTTTTGCAGGTATTTCTTTAGGCAATGAAACTGGTGAAACTGGTGAGCGTTAAGGTGGAAACCTCCTCATTTCAAAATTTACGGAAGCGTACGGGCCATATTCGTTGCATCCATCGGAGCGTTATCTTGGTAGTAAACACCCGGGCATGCAATTTTCCCTCTGCCTTAAGTCGATTTGCCCTGGCACTGCAATGGCGTACTATTTCAGTAAAATCGACCTCACTTGACAAAGCGAACGTTAGGGTAAAGGAAAGTGTGAAGTTCTTGCCATACATTATAGTAATTATTTTTCATAAATATACTGTAATATTTACTTGTTTGTTTACACATAGATTGTTGTTTCCTTATCTTTTTCGTTACCAAGTATAATCTTCTCAAAGGAAACTAATGTCCAATGTGCACACCATGGATCAGAGATAACAAGTAACAGTGGATTTTAAGCAGGACCTGAGAACATGGTATGGCAAGACAAATGTAGTTCTGGAAGGTAGACAACATATGACAATGAAAATGACAATATTGATAAAGTTATATTCAATTAACATGAGATACACAGGTATATCCAAACTTCTATCTTCTGGGATTCAATATATTTATGGCCCACTACACATACATAATATTAGTTTAATTGGATATAAAATAATGTAAAATAATTTGTAAAAATAAGGAGGTTATTAGTAATAAGCAAGCACTTGTGCTGTAATCAAGTAGATACAAAGGTTGGTAATTTCTTGGCAATGCATGCACAAGGATTTAGACATCCCTCAACAATGGGCAAGTAAACTAATCACGTTTCAAATAAGAAAAATAACGTGTAATTAGAATGTGCAACTTGCACATAAATTTATTTCTGACATTTTGTGACGTAAACGGAATGTTTTGTTCTTCTGAAGGTGACCGGGACACTTTGGAAGTGACAGATTTATTATATACTTGACCGAGCTGTTATTACCTAATTTTAATTATTCCATGTTATGTCTTTAACTGCATGTCATTAATGACTTTTACTATTTCGTTTTGTTTGCTCAAGTAGAAATTGCGCTTTTATTCCGCAAGTAGTGCAGTGATTACGTAACCCATGGCGTAACAACTCCAAGTGGGCCCGACTGCCGACCTCACGCCCACTTACGCATGGCAGAGGTGGGCGATCATGTAACCGATACGGGGAGGAGATGTGGTCAGCTTCTCGGCATCTCCCAGCCGCTTACCTGTCGTAAGCGCCTCACTTTCCTCACGATGCTGAGTGGGCACCGGTCCTATACCCGGATCCTAAAATCCCCGCTCGATCCCGGGCCGCTTTCCATGGCCAGGGACTAATGCATGCTTCCTTAGACCGCTACGCCATGGCGCAGGACTGCTGCAAGTATTACGCTGCGAATAAGTGACCATTGAAAGTTAATATATCTTACCGAGCTAATAACCTTAGCTACTCTGACTTATACCTAATTGCTTTTCCTCAACGCATAACATTCATTTCCCTAACTAAATTATAACTTGTGCTTGTTACATTATGCACTGATTTTTAATATGCGAAATTTGAGTATATATTATAATTATTTGTGTATCTCTTTCTTTATAAACTTATTACTATTTCCAGTGAATAATTTCGGTATCATCTTGAAGGAATAGAAAGGATTTAAGAATTCAATCGCCGCGTGGCTAAAGACAAAGAAGCCTGGCCATGGCGCCTATACCATGCCATTACTCAAAGAGGGCGCCATTTGGCTCATCACGCGACTGTGCAAGACATGCTCGCTGCCGTTCATCTTGTCAATCAGACCACATTACACTCTGATGTATTTCACATACGTGCTTGGCGAGTTCCCCATTTCCTCCGCGTGTCTTCTATCCTTTGGGAAGCACTCCTTCTTCTTCCCGGGGGATGACCGACGGCGACTGACTGACTGCTGTGAACAGGCTTCTCTTGCATATGGATACTGCGGCAAACCGGTTCATTTTAGTCAGTTTCTTTACGTTAAGAAGCCTTTAGGTGCGTTCGCTAACAGTAGGTCAACATAAACATGGGTTGATTATTTGATATGCCATTTAATAAGAAACAGCTGAAGGGCCATTGCATTATAGAGCTGACAGGACGTTTGCCCACACATTTTAATTGGTACAAAAGTAAAGTTTTATGGAAATTCTCCCAGTATTTTATATTGTTTTCCAAAATGCATTAATAGTGAAGTCCTAGCATTCCTTAGCTCTAATATACGGCTATTGGATTTGCCCAGAGAGGACGATTAGCAACTCTTACATCCAGGCAACCCTCTGGCTTCTATACAGTACTCTTTCTTGGAGCCAATGTCCGCACCAGCTATTCGGTACCACCTCACGCCATCCCGGAGGCATACCTGAAACATGAAAGGAATTCGGCTTACCGACCAGCAAACACCACAAAAAATCCAAGGTCAGAGTTGAGATACGACGGGAACTTAACCCGGGACTACCCTTGCATTTGCTATAAGCCATCGTTTGACTTATTTAGGTACTGCACACTTTGTTCTACCCAGAAGACGAAGGCAGATAGAAGCAGTAGTTTGGAAAAGTGAAATAATTGCCTTATGTTTATAAAAACGAACATTATTACTTAACATTTTGCACTTTAGTGGCGAGGAATAAACCTCTGCATTGAAAGCAAGAAAAAGATCTGCCATTTCCTTAAGTAACTGATTTTCTATAATTTATGGCTGTTCTCTTTGGACAAAAATATAAATGCATTAGGACATACGTGCAACTTTGGGACACAATTGGGAGATTACAATACACTATTTACATCTCAGAGAAAATGTAGGAAGTGTCATCCACCAGCATCTCACCATATTCTCTGAAGTTTTACGGAGAGTATCCTCGCCAATGGATTCTTTGAGAACATCAATTGTCCGTGGCCTATTCTTGTATACTATGTTTTAGATACCCCCACAAGAAAAGATCCGATTCTGTTAGGTCAGGGGATCTGGGGGGATGGGTGTGACCCACTGAACGTTTGAGATTATTCGATTATCAAAGAAGCTGGTAACAAGCTCCATGATGTCATTAGATGTATGGCACGCTGCTCCATCTTGCTGGAAATAACCTTCTCTCAATTCTATATCATCCAGCTGCTCCACAAATGTCTTGAAGATACCCATATAAACTTCAGGGTCTACAGCCTACCTACAATCCATAAATGCTGGTGGAGGACACTTCCAACATTTTCTCTGAGATGTAAATAGTATAGTGTAGTCTCCCAATTGTGTATTATATTCTAACAAAGTTGCACGTGTGTCCTATTATTGGTTCAGGTTTATTTGGATCGCACTATATTAAAAGGATTACAATTGTAATTTCTGAATGAGCTATGAACTACATTTCCTAACATAAAACTTCTTTTTGCTATTTCATATATTTAAGAATATGTGTAGAAAACGATAGTATGATAATTTGCTTCATCTACTTTGCGTTAATAATGCATCATTCTGGTAAAGAAAACTTGTTCTCGGAAGGGAGTACTGCGCACACAAATTGAAACGCTGCCAAGAAGCAAAAGCTGTGTGTTGGTGTCCCATTTTAGTCGCATTTAGAATATATTGTATTAAACGTACACAAGAATGTCATTGAAGAGTTCAACTCATAATTTGTCATGTAGCTGTCTTTTGTTCTTATCGCTACTATTTTTCAGAAAGTCAAGGATTTCCCTCTCTTTTTGTTAATTATATAACATGATCTCTGCAAAGTTTGGCTGGCAATACATCATAACATTCGGTGAAAATGTAGGAAAAAGATGGGTTTTTATTTTCATTTTGTTTACAACCCATATATTAATTTGGCAGTTTTGGATGACTAACTTCAGCATTATTAGAGCCTTTAGCGTCCATTCATGCTTTCTTGAATATAGTTACTGTAATGAGTATTCCAATTTTAAATACACTTTTCTTAAAAATTAGTTTAGTTTAGAAACCATCTCCTCTATACATGAACGCCTTGACGATGAATTTCTAATTTTGTAATGTTGCTAAAGAGACTGAAATGCTTTTTGCGGACATTTTTTAAATTATTTTAATAAACTTTAACATCGCTTGATGTTCTTAAAAGCAAAATAGCTCATGATTGGAAAATATGTTCTCTTTTCTCGCCTGGAATTTGAACTATGGATCATCGTCTATTTCTCACTAACTGAACTACCATGACAACATGCCCGGGCGATATTCAAATCCCCAACTGATTCACATATCAGTATACGCGGCTTGTTTTTTTGTTTGTTTGTGTGTATTTTACGTCCTCCAATGTTAAGTCATATCGGACGATGAATGGAATGGTGAAATGAAAATCTGCCCAGGGTGCATAGAGCTTAGAGTAACGCGACATTCGTCTTTCAGGATAAGGGAAAACCCCGGAAGAAACCTTATCCAGGTAGCTCACCCTGCCAAGATTCGAACTCGGGCCCTCTTGAACGTGAGGCAGACACGCTACAACCACGCTACCGAGGCGGGCATACGCGGCTTGGATTTTTTTGTTGTAATTTACGTCCTCCAACGTTAAGTCATATCGGACGGTGAATGAATTGGGTAATATGATGCTCATATGAGTCCAGGGTTCATGGAGCTTACAGTTACCCGACATTCGCCTCGAAGGATAAGGGAAAACCCTGGAAGAAACCTTATCCAGGTAATTCACCCTGACTGAGATTCGAACTCGGGACCTCTTGAACGTGAGGCAGATACGCTACCACAACGCTACTGAGGTGGGCATACGCGGCTTGTGTGAAACAGTAATTGTCATTAGAGGAAAAGCATACTTCGGTTTTCATTTTACTTTGAATATATACAAACAATATTTGCTAGCGGTAAAACAGTACAATTCTTAATCCTTTTGGGGTGTGAGGGGTGGATTATCAGCTTTGTCTAATTTACTAAAGCATAAGTCAGCTATTGAAGCAGCTGCTCTAAATGCAAAACGTAATCGCATGTTTCATCGCGGCATCTATAATTTTTCTAGCCGAGGTTGCCTGCAGTGGTGAATGCAGAGCTAACAGTTTTCTCACCTGTCAATTGGAATAGCATTTTGCTTCAGTTTGATAAAATTTATTTCTTAATACGAGAGGTGGTGATTGAAAGTGCAGCAGTATTCCACAATCTAAAGCGATCGCCACCTAGAGGGGTTACATTCATAAATCTCTACAAGTGGCACATTCCGCTGGAAGAAAATCACGAGCTCGCCGTGTGCCGCGCGGCTTATCATTATCTTGTCATGGACCCCACCAAATTGCTTAGTCTAGTTGCAACAGAAGCTGGTAGCTGACTTTTGAGTGTGATCTTCCCTGCCGGCTCTCAAGGTGTTACTTCCGCCATGCGGTGTACATCCAAAACAGCTACAGCAGAAGCAGTGTGTGGACTTCCCTACCGGAAGCTGGTAGCTTACCTTTGGATGTGAACTTGCCTACGGCTCTCGAGGCGTTTCTTCCCTTATAAGATGTACAGCCAAATTAGCTACATCGAAAACTATTAGCTCACTTGTGAGTGTGAACTTTCCTACCGAAAGCTGGTAACTGACTTCTGAGTTTGAACTTCCCTACATGCTCTCATGTCATGTGGTATAAAGAACAAAAGCTGGTAGATGACGTTTGAGTACAAATATGAATACTGGATGAAATTAAGGCACCTTGAGGGCTATTTACAGCAAGTTCAACATACACATTTTATTTTTCATATCAATATTTCAAAAGTATTATAATGGAAATTGTTTTCTCAGAAACATGAGAAAATAAAAATTAATGAAAAGTACTCCACGTGTGAAGGAGTGCTACATATGTTTAGGGGGTCATTGGAACATACATAGTTTGATATTAATTCGTCATTTTTACGAAGTGTGATTATTTTTTCTCTATCACACCTATCTCTTCACTCTTTTATTCTTTCTCTCTCTTTCTCTCTCTCTCTCTCTCTCTCTCTCTCTCTCTCTCTCTCTCTCTCTCTCTCTCTCTCTCTCACTAGGCCGCGCCGTCGCTCAGTGGTTAGACCGCTTGGCTCTCACCAAGGCGGCCCGGGTTCGATCCCAGGCGACCGCAAAGTGAGATTTGTGGTGGACAACACGGCGCTGGGGACGGGTTTTCTCCGGGATCTCCGGTTTCCCCCACCATCTCATTCCACCGCTGCTCCATCTTCATCTCATGGATCATCAGTGTCATCGCCTGCGATGCCGTATATAGTAAAAGTGGGCCTTAAACGCTACACATTTCGTTTCTGTCTCACTCGCACACACATAGAAAAACACGAACATGTTGCATTCAGGAACCTTAAAATTTGGTCAAGCTAATACACAAAGTAAAACTGTTTTTAAGCAAAAATATAATATTTCTAACAACAGCTAGCGCTTCAGCGCACGACCCACAGCAATTGAAACTTTCGTGTGTACATCCCCGGGAAGAATGGATGACAGGATGGTGGAAAAATATGGGCTACAGAATTTTTGTTTATTTTGTTGTAATTTACGTCCTCCAACGTTAAGTCATATCGGACGATGAATGGAATGGGTGAGATGATGCTCAAATGAACCCAGGGTCCATAGAGATCTAGAGTTACTCGACATTCGTCTTTCAGGATAAGGTAAAACCCCGAAAAATACCTTATCCAGGTAGCCCACCCTGACCGAGATTCGAACTCGGGACCTCTTGAACGTAAGGCAGACACACTGCCACCACGCTACCAAGGCTGGCTCCTTAACAGTTACTGATTTTACCACTTGTCTCGGAAACGCTCGGTGGCCACCCGCCCAAACCGCCACATGGTATGTCAAAGTTCTCGGAAAGCTCGCCTCAGCAGTGGCCGCTCTCTGATGAAGGTGAGAAGTTTTAAATCGCAAGCATTAGCGCCATCTGCCCGGAGTTGTCTCGTAACATTAAGAAGGAAATGAAAACGGGAGAGAAGAGGATTGTGGTAGAAGTCCTGTCACTTCAGCATTCGTCTTCTTGACCAGAGAAAAATGCATGGTCATAGTTGGCGGCCACCAGGGACTTGTCGAATTCGAGATTCGTGCGTTACCGCCGAGCCAAGTTGCTAGGTTAATTAATGACACTGGTTAGAGAAAACTATGTGAATGAAATCATCAGACATTTTACCTTCTATAAAAGGGAAACACCACATTGTGGTTCTTTTATTTCCGATATTATCCGGTATCCAAATGTCGATATTGACTGTCTGTAAGAAACAAGAGAGTGGGGAGTAAAGTTAGCAAGAGCTGCACTGAGGCCCTGTACAGCTTGTGGGCTCGAACTTCACCCTCCAATCACCTTTAAGCGCTTGTAATGGTGCCACTTTGTGTTGTGGCTTCTGATTCGACGGTCCTTTGTTACAACGCGCTAATTTATGTTCACCTTTTGATTTATTTCTCTCCTCGCTAAGACGAAGTAATGAGGGAATGTGATAAATAGCCTCAAGATACACGAGCAACAGGAAACTGTACGGACCAATGGCCACGAGACATCGCCTTCTCACGCCCCGCACATAAGGGGTGTCCATCTCCCTTTCCTTCTTTACGCTATTACGTTACATAAAATTATACAAGTATTTCTGCTACGAGTTAAAATATTTTAAATTCCGCCAAGCCAATTCTAAAAATCTTAAGTATGCATTACATGCCTTTTTCTTAATGTTAATTGAGTTAAACGTTTATAGAAATGGTTTCATTGCATGTTTTCTGTTTGGAACATGGAAGCAAGGAAATGCCGTAAGATTAAGTGATAGTCAATTCTTTTTGAAAGCGGTCGTTATGTATTTGCTTTGATATTCCATTCTCTTTACATGAACATAGAAAACAATAAGTATTTCCTATTTGAAAATGTATAAGTATTTAAAAATTCAAACTAAGTCGTTTGCTTTAACTAGATCTGTATTTTTGTAATTTTTGTATCATCTTTTATGATGAGGAATTTAGGAGGCTACTTACCGAAATTCAAGATTTACTTAACTTTAATTTATCTTAAAAATATATTAAACGCCTGGCATTTGATTCGAATCACGTTCATATTTTATAGAATGTAAATTTTTGAAAAATATTCTATCTAAAGAATGCTTTGATATGGGGGATATTCTTGAAAAGTCTCTGTGTTCTATCCTGAAGATGGTGAACTTAAATATTACATTTAGTACTTGAAGGACTTTTCGTTTTTATAGCTTATTGTCATCTAATTCGTCTTGGAAACAGTATCCATCTTCAGTTAACTCTAGGTAGAAGAAAACCAATTATCGTCCCTTCTTGAGGTACACCTTGACGAGAGATCGTCTTGGAAATGCATCTATACAAGAACCCACGAAACTGTGCAGACGTGATGCTGTTGTTGATCTTCCGGTTCTGAAGTAAATTTGCAGGTACTTTTATTTAGTAACCAACAATCTTCTTGAAGTCCTTAAGCATTTGGAAGATGTTGATCTAAGAACAAGAAACATTGGTGACACTAAAGGCCGGGTCTTGTAGTTCCAAGTACCAGAAGAGTCCGAAGGAAACGAACGGCAGGTGGTGCTCATGTTTGTCCAGAAACAATCGAAGAGCGTGATTGCGCTGCCTAATGAGGGCTGCTTGCATTACGTGCACCTGATAGTGGCTGTAATGGCGGGACCTTCACCTAGCCACGCGCACGTGCTCAGGGTTACCAACTGACCACAACTTTTCTGACCCGAACCCTTCTTGTCTGTGGCACCTGTGCCCGGGTATCATGTTTTTCCCCGGAGGTTTTCAATGATAGCGGAGCAGATGGGAAGGGAGATTAAACTTGGTAGCCCTGAGGGCAAATCCATAGGTAGGATGGAAGCCGGTATCGATTCTCCCTGAATGAATTTTTCCGAGTGTTTCCACTGATTCCTGAAGAAACACGTCGCTTTACCGAGTTACAACATGACGTTGAACTTTGAAACAGCATATCTACCACTGTTACTATAATGAATTAATATATGGCTTGGTTCGTTATTATATATTTACTAGATAGGCATCTAGATGTTGTGCCTACGTCTAACTAATTCTGTTATTTTATCCGAAGTTATTAGAATCAGAGTGGAAGAACAGCTGCAATAACACATACAGTTTCAACTCTCTAAACTTCGCAGAAGATCGCGAACATTGGAATGTTTAAATCGCAGATTCCAAAAGCAATACTCTGTCATAGAGTTCAGTACGTGACAACATAGGTTTAAGGTGCAAGGTGTTGCAACCAACCTGAACCTCTGTTTCCAAGTGTCGATATGCTGCATACAAATAAAGGTCTGAAAAATAGAAATGGGATAATTAATTCCCTTCATTTTAAAACATAGAGACAAAACCGTTAGATTTCAGCGATTTTCTCTTAATCCTACACATACCAGCTAGGCTATAAGTAGGATAAGAGAATTTGTTCTTCAGATGTTCTTATGATATAACAAAAACTCACGACATAACCCGAATTATAGAGTTCAGTAAGAGCAGTTGGCTGCTTATTGATGGATAGCAATTATTCATGGACATAATTGACTGTCATTTTTTGAATGTTTATTTGAAACCTAGGATTTTACTGTTCAGTGAAAAATTATCTTGTTTTCATCTCTTGAAAACAACACTAATTTCTGTTTTGTTCCTCGAAGATACCTCACAAATTTTGATGATGCTATATTGGAGCAACTTCTAGACCACTTATAAGTTGTGCACAATTTAATTTTCTCTTCCATTAGTTTTTATATTAATTATGTTTTTGATAGATATTACTTTTCGCACCCAAACTAAATCTGCAGGTAGTAGCTACACATCCACCAGTAAAGAAGCAGATATCGATAAGCAGCAAAAATTAGAAAAGTAATAGGTTCTAAAGTTAACGAATTCAATTTTTGTTTCAAATATTAATCTTACATCCCTTTCTATATATGTATACAAAGTCATGTATCTATTATGTGTTTCAAATGGGAAGGTGTTTGTCCCTGAGCGCTACTACGTGAGCAACCAATCGGAGTACTGCGGTGTTGTATTGCATTCTCCCTAAGTGCTGTATGACGAGCGCCAAACTAATAAATCTCTAATAAATACTATTCGCGCTAAGATAAAAATTCAGGTTTTGCAAAAACTGATGCATGAGGAAGGAGAGAGTGATGTATTTAACATACCGTAAAAATCTGATATATTTAGCTCAAATAGTTTTCCTAGTAAAAATAAAATAGATACCATTATAACAATTCATTGCGACACTGTAATTAATATAATTATTGTTTGGCATGTGTGCGTGAGCGTATATTTGAAATTACTCTGAACTGAAACGTAAGCATTTGACATGACGTGATAAAAGAAATAAGTACTTTGAATAAGCCAATGTGTTTGTTAAATTCGATGAGAGGAATCGATACACTTCTTGCTAGTCTGGCAGAACGTATCTGGTCACATATCTTTGTTTATGAATGGTTCGTAATCTCTATTTACTCTAGAGTTCAAAGCAGCATTATTCAGTTAATCTTCCACGAAAAAGTGTATCAGCTGGATCAATGAGACGCGATCCACCTCTGCCCCCTTACTACTGCTAGAACAATCCAATAGAGTTAATGTGGGCTCAAATTATGTTGCAAACAGATATAATATTTTTAAACTTACTGGCGTTGAACGACTTATTCACGAAGAAATTAACAAGGAACACAACAAGACTGGGAAAACTGCGTGAGATATCAGATAAAGTACAAGAAGACTTTTGGAAAGAAATAGCACGTAACGAGATTTTGGAACCTATGATCTTAAATTTGGAGTACTCAGATGATGAAAACAGTGACAATGACGAATTATCTCTTAACATAAGTAACATTCATAGTTATACGGATGCACCACTGGCATTTTCGTTGGATTAGAAAAATAAGTAATGCATAAACTATATTTAATTTTAAACTAAATGTTTAAACCATTTGCGTAATATACGAATATTGATGTTGCAATTGTTTAAACTGCATTATTATAAAACTATGGAAAATTCAGTTTGCGTTCACTTACGTCTAGCTCTACGAACACTCGCAAGTGTGCGAGAGAGAGGAAATATAAAAAGAGTGGGGATAACGAGGTGGCAACGGTGAGGGCTCTAACGCATCTGAGTTGCAACAGGCGAGAACTCTTCCCATTTGAAACATAGAATAGCTTTGTGTTTACATTTATGAACGTTCTCATTTAACAGTGACACTAAGAGGCCCAATTTACCTCATTATTTAAGGGTGAAATAAATAAAATTATTATGAAGTAAATTATGACCAACATCTATTGGAATATAAAGCACAGGCTAATTTAAAACTATACTTTGTATATCAACGTTGCAGTATGTCCAACCTTACAACCTGTCGTTTGACATCCTCATTAACAGTTCACGTAAGATCGTGGTGACATCAAGAGCTGCGCGGACTTGTGGTACCGAGTTCATATAACGCTAGGAGTGCACTATCTGCATAAAGAAATGATGGTGTGTCTGCCATAAAATGCAGAGAGCCAAGTTCGAACTCTGCTTAGCTGAGTAGCTCGCTTTCACTGAAAAGTGTCTGGCATCTCTCAGGTCCTTTGAGCAAGGCAGAATTGAGCATTCAGTTACTCATTTAATTCACTTACAGTCACAAATCGTTAGAAAGAATATTTAAGTAACAAAAATATGCTGGGTTTAAGATTTTCTTGATCGTAGATACTTCAATTTTTAATTCTCGAAAAGGGTTTAAGAGTAAGACGTTGTAGTGCTTCATTCGAATATCACACTACATCTTCAATGTAATGTAATTCTTAAACTATTGCATATTGCCATTTTATTAGTTTTATTCCAAATGTAACATTTAATTCCAAGTAAACCAGAAATAAAATATACAATATTTTTAATCACGTCGCTGAACTCGTCTTGGAAATGCAAAAGCTCTGCATAAAATTGACGATTGTCCCTCACATTTGAGAGTGTGAATCTCTGTTAGGATGAGTTTATTAAATCCTTTCCCGAGAAGACTTATATTGGGTAACTGTAACATCCACTGACCCCGGGTGTGTTTGCAACATTTGAACCGTTTATTCATACCGACCGTTATGACTTCCCATTTAAAGTACGTTAATTAATCAAACATAATGACATCCTGATGGCTAATTGGTCCTTAATTGTAGCCCTCCTCAGAAAAAAAAAAGAAATATAGTTTACGTAACGTTGATATCTGTGAAAAACGTTTTCTATCGTAGTAATATTTTAAATGACCTGCATTTTATCCACTATGTGCTACGCCTAACGTTTACTGCGATGAATTGCTCTAGATAGCCTTCATCCTTAGCATGAAAACACATTAGACTTTGTTCTGAAGCTTATAGATTTTCACTTAACTGTCAATCAGGTACGAAGTGAAGAAGAATCGCTGCAGGATTGTAAACGAATGTGTCCTCAGATACAATGGCCAAGATACTGTTAAGTTTACGCCGTGGAAAGTTCGTGGAGTTCTCAATGCCATTGTCTGTGTCCTCAAAGCGATCTCTTTATTTCGCCCTCACGGATGGATCACAAAGGCAACAGATTTCTTACCTTCTCTTTACGAGCAAATAATAGAGGGCTGTGCACATGAAACTTGCAACACATCTGTGAACTTAACGCAAACCTTAAACACCTAAGAGATAATACACATGTTTCTATACGTTTTCATAGTGAAACATTTAGAGTAATCATGTTTACTCCAAAATACAATTTTCTTAATTTCCATGGCGTTAGACCCTTTAGTTTGTCGTAGCCTATTTGCTAAATAGGGGAAACAAATGAACTATCAAAGTGTCATTCTTTTACAAGGCAAGACAAAAACCACTGTGCATATTTTCGAAAGTGCCGAGCGTTGTCCAACTGCTGATGGAGGAATACAAACGTTCAGAAGGAATGTCGACCGCCTGGTCACGCATTGACCCAGTCTTATCAGATCCTCCGGGTTGTTAACTCGTAATTATGGCCGCTACAGAAGATGGGAGCAAGAGTTTTCAGAAAATCGACAGCTAACTAGCTATTAATGAATCGTGGTAGGTTTGGAAAACAATGCAGCTGCATGATCTACTTACTTCCTTTCTTTACTGCTTGGAATAATGGGCTGATTGTACTTCCTGGTTCTCCTGATCATCCTTTTGCACTCTCGAAGCCTCTGGTCTGTGTGGTCTGCATAAGATACCATCCACAGAACAAAGCAAAATGCAACATAACTTCCTACATTTACTTTGCTAAACTCAATCTAAATGGTCATCTACATGACAAACATTAGCCTCCCCCAAAATTAGGTTTCTTTGGTTTTATTTAATCTAATTTACGTTTTAACGTCAGTTTCATTTTATGAATTTTTAAACAGTTTTAAAAATGATACTAAATCTATAATTTTGCACTGTGAATTCTTAACAATTCACAGAGGAAAATCATAACTTCTATATGACCGCCGCGGTAGCGTGTCTGCCTCACGTTCAAGAGGTCCTGAGATCGAATCTCCGTCACGGTGAGTTACCTGGATAAGACTTTTTCCGGGTTTTTCCCTTATCCTGGAAGACGAATGTCAGGTACCTCTAAGCTCCATGTACCCCGGAATCATTTGAGCATAACTTCAGTCATTTCATTCATGGTCCGATATGACTTAAGGTTGAAGGACATAAATTAAAAAAAAAGGAATAAATAAATAAAATTGGCACTACCGTTGAGCAAGGTAGTTTTCTTCTGCTCAAGCTATACGGTTTATATTTCTTTACTTTCTAAGTAAAGTATATTTTCTTTAGTCTTGCTTTGAACATATCAATGACATTTAATTGTGATATCCCATTTTCTGATAAATTATTTAAGATAACTATTTAACTTTAGGATGATAAAAACAAGCTCTGTGGTGTTTTGTGAAGCTGCTTTGATGCTAGTAACAGGGGCGGTTCGTCAAACAGTAATTTCTTATTCATTCTAATAAAAAAAATTGTTATGATTTAAAAAAAAACTATCTTCCTTAATAAACACATTTTTACACGTGTTATTAGAAGGTATGGTTCTCATACATCCTGTAAAAAATTCAGTATGGTATCTTATGGTTAATGACAAAATGAATAACAAATTTAGTGAATTTAATATTGGTGTGATTGGCTTTTTATTTCTCTTTGACACTCCAAGTTTAAGAAACTGTCGGTGGAAATTGAAAAATACGAAAGTGAACAGTATTGGCTGGAACCATGAATAGAGAAACTGCTTGCTAAGTTTTCCAACAATAAATAACGACAGATTCTGTTCAGTTCCAATTTTCACTGTGTTCAGCTGATACTTCCTCCTACTTGTTCACATGATTTCCGAGGGAGTGTAGTAGCTCATGGAGCAGAAAAATCTACCATCCGAGATTAGGCACCTATCCGAAATATGGTGCCCTTACTCTACTGGGAACTAATGTTTTCATGTAAATTTATATTAAGAAATGTATTTATTACTATTACTATTATATCCGAGGTTACTGAAGAAGTCGACGTAATAGGGGCTACTAAAATTGGATTTTCCTGCTTGGCATTAGTTTTCTGCGTTCTCCTAAGTGCTGTCATGCTGTTAACTATTTGGCGATTCGGTGAACGGAGGCATTCTGGCATTCTTGCTGTAAACGAAGAAGATTTAGTTTACTAGCAGATGCATTGTGAATCATCTTGTTATTATGTGTTTATCTGCCATTAATTTTCATTATTCGTAATCCGTGGGCAGTCGCATGTGCTTCATTTTCGCTGGCCACTGCGGTACAGAGCTGCACAATCTCATGTCATCTCCGAAGCTCTTCTTTTCATTGCCTCTCGGCGCTTTGTCGGCTTATTTCGATATAATTAAGAATGAGCGACATGGTGTCCACGTCACTCACTCGTGTCTGGACGCTTGATGATGATTGGTCGTCGTTAGCCAGCAACATTTGTTTCATGACGCAGCACGATGCTCTATTGTTAGCTGAAAGTTTTGATACTTTTTTGTTGTTGTTTTGAGCGGCAAGGGATTCCACGGCTTCCACTACGTTATACTGCAGAAGTGACTGTCCGCGGCTAAGGACGTTTTAGAAACGTATGTCATTGAGTTTTGTTATTTCGTGCATGTAGTTTTCTTTATTTCAGTGACATAAAGTAAGATGTAAGTTTCGTTGTCTCTGCAAGTGAACAGCTTCCTTTAATAATTTGATATAGGTAATTTACATTGCTAAATGCAAGATAAAATGAAATCAATTTGTGTTTCCTACCATTAGGTATTAAAATTTATTTACTGTAGATATTTAAGTAGATCGCAGACTGACAGATTCTATTCACTTTTCTGTAGCGTCATTATATCCAACATAACTTTTAGCTTATTCCAATCCGCAGATGTACACCAAACTAACGGATTTTTGCAAATATATAAATGTAGAATATTTCAAACGCTTTAGGTAGTCGCTTTAGAGTGTACAAATATTTTTATCACTTACATAATAACTGAAGTTATGCAAGAAAATGTGTCTGCATTTATGGCAGGGTCTATTCTGATGATATTTAATTATTATTTACGTATTGTTTTATTCTTTCTAAACGCTGAATTACCAACTTTTGTAAGCTTGATACCAGAGTTTAAAATACGAGGGCTGTTCAATAAAGAATGATCACATTTTTTTTGACAACTTACCTTTTCTCGTCCTAATAATTTTGATGGTCCTCCTCAAAATAGTCTCCCCTGAATGCGATGCACTTGCCCCACTGTTTCTGCCAGTCTTCAAAAACATGCTGGAAACCATTTTTTGAGAGATCCTTCAAAATCGCCTCCGCAGCATTCACCACTGCTTCTGATGATGGATAATGCCTCCCACGAAGGCATTTCTTCAAGTTAGGGAATAGAAAAAGGTTACATGGGGCTAAATCCGGACTATAGAGAGGGTGAGGGATGCACCTCATCTTGATTTTTGCAAGATATTCAGCAACAACATTGGCAATATGCGGCCGCGCATTATCTTGGTTGAACATCTAGCCTGCTTTATGGAAATGTGGTCTTTAGCGCCTGATATGGACTTGCAATATTTTCAGGACATCCCTGTAGTATTGTGCAGTTACTGATGTGTGTGCAGGTACAACATGCTGATAAACCATTCCGTGAATATCAAAGAATGAGATGACCATAACTTTCCCAGCAGAAGCAACCACTTTTGCTATTTTGGGGGTTTGGTGATGAAGGACATTTCCACACTGAGCTTTGCTGTTTGCTCTCAGAATCAATATGATGTAGCCAAGTTTCATCAGCAGTGATTACGTTTGAAAGAAACTCCGGATCTTCCTCTAACATCAACTGCATGTTACCTCCATTGCAGCGGTAGGCGAACTGAACATGTCTGAACTTGTCTGCTTCTCACAGGCGGGAACCAGGAGTACCTACAATGAAACTACTACGGCGTGTTTGTTTCACATTAAGCTAACAGAATATAATAAGACTGAATTTTAGTGCTAAAAATTATGACCGTAACAAAATTATGATCATTCTTTATTGAACGGCCCTTTGTATTATTTCTTGTTGTTTCTCTCTCTTGGATTGTCTTTTGGTACTTATTTCCAACTGTCAACCAGCCTAGCTGTTCGAAAATGAACTTCTGCTGTCTCCCTATTTAAATGTTAATGAGATTTAAACAAATCTGAATTGTACACGAAATTCAATGAAAACGGAAATCAGAATTAGCTTTCTTTTGCAGATAGCTGATGGAAACTGTTACCGTTGCCCCAGAAGGCTAAAATAAATTCGTCAAATGATTTTTTTAATATGTATTTGTACTTGGAAGAAAACAACGAACACCATGCAGTATATAGGCACAATGAAAGGCTCAGACGTTAGATGTATATTTCTTTAATGCACGTTTTTGCAATCACCTCACGATTAGGTCAAGCTGCTCTTTGAGAAGAATTAAGAAACCACAAGATGGATATGCCACGGGCCAGACAAATACCAACATGCCTTTATGCCGGTATGGTATGCGATATATATGGGCCATTGTATTATAATAAGGATATTACGTAACCTAAGTATGGGTTGCCAACATCCATCCATCGATAGTTCTTTCGGCAACTCATCCTTACCAACCTGTAGGTCAACATTGGTCTAGCTCGGGGCACCTTTGCCCTCTTCTTGATCTTGGATGGAATAATGATCCTGCAGTAGCGGGGAAAATACGCCAATAAACGTTAATTTGTCCAGTAGGAAACAAACCATCAATTAATATTTGTTCACACCGTTTTCATGGTTAAAAAACACATATTTTTCATAGATTCGGTTTCCACAAATTGGACACTGGCCTGGTTATGAATGCTGTCTCTTCCTATATACCAGAATTCGACCTTTGGCTTACAACTTGAGCGATAACAATGTTACGGATAAAACACTAAGATGACTGCTGTAACTTAACCCTATGTAGTTGAATATTTATAGCTCTATAATTATGACTGGGCATGCTTGGTAATCTACAAATCCTATACTTTTGTAAACTACATCGGTCAGGAAAAGCGACAACAATGGAAATTAATTGTTCTTTCACACTAGCCCTGTGTAGGCTAAAGTATGGAAATATTGAGTCAGACTGAAAAAATGCAATGCCATAGCCGGGATTTGAACCACGGATCTTCTGGTTGCCGTCCAGCTGCTCTAACCTTTGGGCTACTATGGCCAACGTGCAGATATGACATTAAGTTCTCCAACTGACTCATGTTTTTTCCGGTAAACTACTTAGGAGTTATCATAAACACATGAGACAACTACCTTAATGGCGACTTACATCGTGTAAGTACTTTAAGGCTGGGCTTTTTATAGTTAACCACTATTAGGTCAATTAATGGAAATTAATTGTTCTTTCACACTAGCCGTGTGTAGGCTAAAGTATGGAAAGATTGAATAAGACTGATAAATTCAATGCCATCGCCGGGATTTGAACCATGGATCTTCTGGTTGCCGTCCAGCTGCTCTAACCCTTGGGCTACTATGGCCAACGTGCCGATATGACATTAAGTTCTATGCACGTTTGCTATAGTAGCCCAAGGATTAGAGCAGCTGGATGGCAACCAGAAGATCCGTGGTTAAAATCCCGGCTGTGGCATTGAATTTTTCAGTCTGACTCAATCTTTTCAAGATAGAACAAGTTGTCCACAGTATTAGATGCACTGTTCACTAACCCAGTATTCTCAAGGGGCAGCCTTAAGGAACGCACTCGTAACCAGGAGGTTTGTGGTTCAAACCTGAGGTGTTTTTCAAGATTTCCCTTAGGTCTCATACAAATTCAACTTTTCCTTCACAAATTTCCTTTCAAATATAATTTCATATATCAACAGCGTCCACCGCCCATGGTGTTGTATGTAGTAAAATGATAAGAACTGCTTCAGTCATACCAACATTTACAAACATTTAACACTATAAAACAATTGTAACCCGTTAGAATTGCGTATTTGTACCTTAAGTGTTATTTTACTCACATAAAAAACGTTTATTCTAGATATGTTAATAAATATTGACCTAGACATGGATTAAAATCAAACTACATGGGTTTGGTTACATGCAACAAGTTATGTTTTATGAGCTCATGTGAGGAAAAATAACGTCACAGCATGCTAAACTACAGTTAACAAGTTTAACATGCAACAGTGTGACCATTCATAGGTTATTGTTTACAGAAAATTTGATATGTTTTGTGCCATCATATCTCTTTCAATAATGTGGCATATTGCTTAAATTAATCAAGGAGAAAGCAGTGAAAATAGTAAAGGTGTGTTTAAGTTAGAATATTTTGGTGTAAAATGTTGTCACAGTCAGAAAGGTATCTCTTTCCAAAGGCTATTTCTCTATCAGGAGGATGTTTTATGCAATGTTGAACTACTTTTAGAACAAATTAACTGTAGGACAAATATAAAGGAATCAATATTTAGTGCTGAATATCTACAACTCTGTAGTTTTGTATAAGTACACCTTCCTGGAGGAATGTCTATAGAAAAGCGAATACAGCAAAAAGTTGTAACAGTTATTCTTGAGATTATCACCTTCACAAGAACTGTCTGTCTTTGTATAGATAAAAGGAACCGTGATCCACAAAGAGATACAAAGGAGACATTTGCTCCAGGTGACACTCAGCTCGCGGCTTGCCTGCAATAAAGCCTTAGGTAGGCAGACTTATAATAACCATGGGGTAAGACAGAAAAATCGGTAGGGCATGTCATCCTCGTTCCATTCGAACAGTGGACTCTAGAGAGCAGCTCCATCTGGTGCCCAGAGATTGATGAAATCCAGTGGAAGGATGACGGACGCGCTATCAATCATGTCTTGCTCATGACTCATCAAACTGAGCCATAGCAGAGGGAAATGTTCCTTTTTTATAACGTAGTAACAAAAATAGAGCTAGTCTGGGAAAGATGAGGCCCTGTTTGGCATGTGACGCCCCTTTGGAAATTCCCAGCATTAATACTCCAGGAGAAGGGACAGGAGAAAAAAAATATACTTCTGGATGACGTTTTGTGATTCCAAATACTTTGTCTTCTGATACACGAAATGACCATCTGATTAACAGAACCTGCGATACCTGTTTATGCAAATGGAATATCATGACAGATTTCTCTCTCTCTCTCGCACTCTTCTGTTTTAAATAATGTCAGTGTGAACTGCCAAGGATCCTAGAATCCTAATACATTACAACGTTGTGCAAGTGAAGCCTCCTTATTCGGTCATACTGGAGAATGTACTCAGGATATAAAACCCAATCCAAATATTTACTTTCTCTTACAGCTTACCTAGTAGAGAGAAAAGTTCTTGAATACCATTAAGAATGTTGATGTCGAGATTCTACCGAAAATCCAGTTTTGCACCCCCCCCCCCCGAAAGAAAGCAGTGTTATGAGAAGGTCCGCCCGTGTGTGTTTTTGTAGTTATAAATACCAAACTTGGTATTTTAATTCAATATCTTCCAAGTATGTGACAAATATTTTCTCAGAAATGGCTTTTAACGATTTTAGTTAATTATCATCTAATTAAAATATTTTCATGATAAATAAGTGAGACCGAGAACTAATTTTATATACTTAAGTGGTAAAACAGATAAGGCATGCTACACAAAAAATGTGTATATACTTAAAACATACAATTTATTTTAAATACTTTCTGCTGGCATCAACCATTTCAGAAATTATCCATTAATATTCATTTCTATGGTTCAATGCGTGTAATTTTTCTGAAATCATGCGCTGTTCACTTGTTTCTCGCGATGTTCTTTTATATTGTTTTATTTAACAATGTCATCGCCTTTCACTGCAATGGTCCTATCGTGGCCGTTCTCCTTTGGAACATATCGCGATGGTGTTAGGTTGCTGGTACTTTGGATTTTTCTTTTTTTATATCACGCATACATTCACACTCCCATTCATACTTCCAGACTCTGGGGATGAGGTATCATTTTGGTTGGAGAAGAATCCCTATCCACAGCCGGGAATCGAACCTGGGACCCCTGGTACGGCAGGGAGGTTCTGGCGATGTCTTGGAGGAAGAAGTATTGAACTTTAAAGCTATACTGAGCCACTTTTAATCTATTAGGCTCACTGTGCCTACAACGAAATGTAAAATTGCACTATACCTCTAAATTTTTATCTCGATCATCACGATTTGTGTTTAACTATTTCATGAGATTATGACATATAAGTTGCTTATATTATCTTTATATGTAATTTTCAAAACACGTGACACGTTTCCACACAAAAGTTAAACATAATTTTGGAATGTCACGCACATTTTATTTTTTGAGGAAAATTTATGCTGAAATCTTTTGAATCAACTTCTTTTGTTCCATTTAACCTTTAACTGCAATGTCATATCGGCGGCCGTTTTCCTTTGGAACACATCGAAGGTGTTAACTCGTAAACGTTAGGTTATAGGTGCTTGAGACTTTAATCATTAGATCATACACTCATTCATACTTCCAGACTCTGGAGAAGATGCGGAATCATGGTTGGAGAAAAATCCCCAACCTCAGCCGGGAATCGAACCCGGCACCCCTTGCACGGCTTTGAATCAATTTGCGCCTCTATTCCTTGGCAGTGACTAGAATAAGAGGTCTTCTAGAATAAATTACCTTAATTACACTAATTTTAGTACAAAAATAATTAGCATTAAATGTTTTGGTTACAAATGTTGCAGAGAATCAAGGAATAAGTTAATTTTCTTCAACTTGCTTGTTTAATACCTCTTAGAAAAAAATACTAATAAAATATTTTAAAAGGAAATAAAATCAATTTCCGAAATATCACATGGCTAACTCAAGTCTTGTCCTAATGTCCTTGGAGAACTGATGATATTTATCAAATCTAGGAGAAGTCATTATTAATACAAGCCAGAATAATATATATATATATATATATATATATATATATATATATATATATCCTCCCTGTTAAGAATTTGTTGTTTTAACATAATCATTTTAAGAAGTAAAGCAACAGAGCGATTTAGTATTCTTGTAAGAATTCCGACACACTAAATATTTTTATTCATGAGAAATCCGCAGACATATCTATATAACATATATTTCGTTAGAAAGTTATTCAAAAATTAAGTAAAACATATATAACATGCAGTAACTGTTCATATGTTTATCAATACCTCGTAATTATGATGTCATAATAACATCGTCATGCGAAGGGAAAGAAACAGGAAGACTCAGAAACTATTAAACGCCTTTCCTATGACTTATTTATTTTTATTAGTTGACAAACATTTCGGTAAATGCCAAGGTAAAGCAGAACATTGAGCAAAAATTATAGATTTGAATTACGAGGGCTGTTCAATAAATAATGATCATAAGTTTTTCACGGTCCTAATTTTTCGCACTAAAATTCAAACTTATTATATTCTGTTAGCTTAATGTGAAACAAACACGCCGTAGTAGTTTCATTGTTGGTACTCCTGGTTGCCGCCTATGAGAACCAGGCATGTTCAGTATCGCCTACCGCTGCAATGGAGGTAACATGCAGTTAAATTTGAGGTTAGAGGAAGATCCGAAGTTTCTTTCAAACGTAATCACTGCTCATGAAACTTGGCTATGTCATTTTGATCCTAAGAGCAAACAGCAAAGCTCAGTGTGGAAATATCCTTCATCACCAACCTCCAAAAAAGCAAAAGTGGTTGCTTCTGCTGGGAAAGTTATGGTCATCTCGTTCTTTGATATTCATGGAATGGTTTATCAGCATGTTGTACCTGCACACACATCACTTACTGGACAGTACTACAGGGGTGTCCTGAAAACATTGCAAGTACATATTAGGGGCAAAAGACCACATTTCCAGGAAGCAGGCTAGATGCTGCACCTCGATAATGCGCGGCCGCATATTGCCAATGTTGTTGCTGAATATCTTGCAAAAAACAACGTGAAGTGCATCCCTCTCTATAGTCCGGATTTAGCCCCATGTGACTTTGTTGTCTTCCCTAACTTAAAGAAACGCCTTCGTGGGAGGCATTATCCATCATCGGAAGCAGTGGTGAAGGCTGCGGAGGCGATTTTGAAGGATCTCTCAAAATGGTTTCCAGCATGTCTTTGAAGACTGGCAGAAACACTGGGACAAGTGCATCGCATTCAGGGGAGACTATTTTGAGAAGGACCATCAAAAGTATGAGGATCAGTAAAGTTTCGTTGTAAAAAAAAAAAAAAAAAAAAAAAAAAAAAAAAAAAAGAGTGATCAGCCTACTTTCACGCCTTTTCTGAAGTTTTTTTACTTCCAGACATAAAGGTATGTAAAACATAACCAAAAGGACTAATAAAAGCTATGGTAAAGGAAATGCAAATATAAGTTTTTAATGGTCGTGCAAATATCTTAAATTTAGTTTTTTAAACAAAACTGGGTAGGCATTTTTCAGAAAATAAAATATAGTGGAAACTGTTTGCACTTTAATTGTTGGGTATGGGGATTTTATTGAATTTATTGGTGTCGTATCCCTAAACACTAAGATTTTTTTTTCTTTTACTTTTGGTTTTTTCAGTGCATATATACACACGTAAATATTAGACCATATCTGTTATGTTAGCTCCTACAAATCCCCCCTTCTGTGTTATCGAGGGGTTAAAGCAATTGTAAGTATTATATTCGGTATATTTACAGACATCGTCGACGTGATAAATGGTACAGATGAGTAACGACATCTGTATTTCATTATGAAATTTAGCTTTCAGAACTTAAAAGCCTAATGTGCGTGGAGAAGAACAAAGCCAGAAGGTGGCAGACCTGCAACAAACAATATGTTATGGCGATTCTTCAGTTGTAAATTAATGACTTGGCAAATCTTTATGAAGAGAATGAACGGAGTAGGCCACAAAAGAAAAGATAGCCGCGTCGACCATCTGCCCGTGTAAGATTGGCTCCACTAATCTCACGCACGCTCGGCCACTGATGAGAACTGATCATTTCTTTTTTTTTGCCTTTGTCGCTGTCAAGCCATCATCAATCACATACCGAAATAAGGCCATGACAATGCCAGGCGTATTTATTACAATGGAGTGTGTTTGTGCTGCTCTCAGTAATCACCTGTTATTGCCATTGTTTATGCCCACTCTGCCCGCTGGGTGAGGACTGTATGGGGCTGAGATGCGATAAAGCCAACAACTTCGTTCCCAACGGACCTGGTTTCATTTCGATATCAGATAGGCTTTTTGGACGGATGTGCTTCAGCATTTCGGTGGCTGTGACACTAGAGGACTTGCTTCGACATCATAGTAAGTATGTATCACGAAATCACAAATAAATTTAAGTGATTTAATTGGCATTTTTATGCAATTCATTGCTTTGAATAGCTCATAAGATATATGAAAATGTACTGTTACTTATGTATATGTTTGCACAAATTTTGATTCCTGCACACAGCAGGAAGTGTCTTTCCCTTTAACAAAAATAGTTTTTAAAACTCAATAAATTGCACAAAGGCTTTCAGGGGAAAATAATTGCTTCTATTATAATTGCCTTACAATTACACCAACTTTTAAGGTATGCTCATAATGGAATCTACTAGTTAAGTATACTATAGTATATAATAATAAAAATTTAATAATATACGTTTATCTTGGTTTAAGATCAATGAAGTATATTGATTTGGGTTGAAGAGAATATTTTGTAAAATACCTAGTGTATCTCGAAAATTCTCTATAATTTATTAGCAATTTTATAATGCTTATTGATAGAAGAGAAAGAGAGTTAAAGAGAAGAGAATGCTATAAGGAGAGTGTATGATAGTTGTACAGTCGGATATAGAAATACAATGGTGGTGAAAGACTCCGCAGCAGTTTCTGTTGTAATCCTCAAAACCACACAAAATCGCGCAGAGGCAACGTGAACCGAGCTTTCTCCAGGGCCATGATTCTAACCCATATCCTACCAGTGGCAGGTAAAATAAACATATACACAAAACATATTTAGATTCCACCACTTTGAAATTGACAAAGCAGTAAATTAACATGAATGATTAAAAATCAACAGATAAGTTTTCCAGTTGTCAGAGAAGCAGTTAAGCAGTTTTTCGGTCGTCGAAATTTGACGTGGGTTTCTCCTTAACACAACGTACAAACGCTATTGCCTGAGCCTAGCACTTTGAGCTGCTCTTTGTAGTTTTAAGTCTCTTCTAGGCACTCTATTTAGGGCTGTACATATACCTTCTCATCCTTTGCAAGTGATAGCTAAATGCAGTTTTCTTATGAGATGTCCTTTTTTCATTAGTCTCGTTTTTGCTATTTCTTCGTCACGACTGTTACGCAGAAAAAAATACCAATATTTTTGAGAAAATAAAAATATTTTATTTCATTTTAATACTGTTTTCACATTCAATACTGATACATGAAATTAAGAATCGTGAAGTCTAAACAGTATTAGATTATTCTGATCAAAACAATTTGCAATGCAGTGCATGTTAGCAACCTACACTCTCCTCAATCAATAAGCTTATTAAGTATAAAACCTACATTCTTGTGGTATCTTCTCTATACATGTAACTATTTGTCATAGGTTTGACGAACGAATGAAATCTATTTTGGCGCAGCATGTGTGGGAAGTGATCATAAAACAGTGATGCAATGAGCAGTGCAATCACATCAACCAGTCTGTCGTGTCACTGTCACATGATATTAAATGGATAAATAAGTGAAATGATGACTAATGAATGCAAATTAATGGATGATTAATATATAACTATAATTAAAAGATTTATTGGAACTCTGATTCCAGATGTACACGAGTGACAATAGCTGACTCGTTAATAAGTTTTCGTCACTAACACCACTACTTAGTAACTCCATTATGGCTCTGCGGTAATGTGTGAGATTGCATGCGGGAGCCCTCAGGTTCGATTCCCATAGACCGTCCATTCTGACCGGGATTTTCTTCCTTTGGGTAGACGAATACTGATGTGGTTTCTTATCCTCAACTATTTTCTTCCATCGTTTTCCTTCCATTGCGCTTTCTTCTCATTTTACGTGCTAATGTTTCTGGCGTATAATGGTGCAGGACAGATGACACGGATGATTGCGTGCACCTTATGACACTAGAGGACTGCTTTCTCATCTGCACGTTCAATGGCATTTCTAGATAGAGTCAGCTCTGATCGGAGCTTTGAGCTTGGGACTTTGTAGAGGTATCCGGCGTCTCTGTGACCCTGCGTCTCTTCTGGTTCTTTTAGTTCAACTCTTTATTTTATTTTTTGCGAGGGTTGGGGATGTTAACCGCAATGAGTTATCTACGTTGCATTACTATATCTATATATGGTTTTCCAACAAATCTACATATATATTTCGCTGCGTAATTTACTGTTTGTTTCCGCAGTTTAGTTTCCTAGTATTTTCGTAAGTGAGATTTTCAGTTATTCCTGTAAGTCCAAAAAATTTTCTGTAATTAAAATAAACTCTAAACCTGATAATAAAACGTGATCTTTTAAAGTGCAACCCCTGGCTATCTTGAAATATTTCCGTAGACTGAATGATATTAATACCTGTTAATCCCATATTTCTGAGAATACTTTGACCATGACCTTTTAAAGTTTCTGGTAATTTAAAATATTATTCGTATATGCACATTTGTATTTATTTTAAGAAGCGTTATAAAGAAGTTTTAAAGCAGTATACATTCTTTTCTTTGTATGCAGAATTTCCCGCCGTATCAAAGCACCATATTACGCTGTTTTATACTGGTTCACTTCCAACCAAAAGGTGTAGGTACTTATCGTAATATGGATCTTAGTACTTGTTTTCACACAATAGATCCCAAATTGAGATCCTATTTTGATCATTTTTCATTTCACAATGTCTGGATTTTTTTTTTTTTTTTTGTCATTTAAGTGCTCCACGAAATTTTAAAATTAAACGATTTTGAACAGTAACGAACAAAAGAAAGTAAAATTTACAATTTAAACAAACTTATAAAGTGAACTTCACGTTTATAATTTTAGAATGTAAAGGAAGGTTTTAATATAAAAGTCGTTGAAATCTTGATTTTTATTGATTTTATTGTACAAATATACTGAATTAGTTTTTGAACAGAAAATAAAATAAAATCAAAGTTTTGGTTAATATAAGTCTCACTTAACATACACTCGAAGCTTCAAAAACCCGTTAACGTTTGTTTGTCCATCTTCTTTGAAATGTTCATGCATAACCTTGAGGAAGTCGTCATAGCTGTTCCTCAGAGTGAGGTTAACTGATAACACATTACTCTACCTGCAAATGCCCCTCTCATCTAGAGAATCCATTAGACTGGACGCTCTTCTGGTACTGACAAAACTGTATGCGCTTCGCAGGCACAAAACTTTTATTTTTATCTGCGTTAGTGAAATAGATCGCTGACATGCACATCACTAATAATAATTCCCAGCATTCATTATTTCGGTAATTAAATTCGCATAGCACTATATCTTGAAGCTTGCAGTACTGGTAATTGAAATAATTTTCTTCAATTAGGTGATAAATGCTTCGGTCAGAGTCATAAAAGTGCCAACCACAGTCGATTATGTCAATGATCGATTCTGTAGCGATAAGATGAGTTAAACAGAAAGTAGGGAGATGTGAAGGGGGCGTGGTCGCGCCATTGTTTTGACTGTTCTATTTTGTGTCGTGGAATCGGAATTGTGCTCTAATGAATTGCACATGACAATATGGTGCTGCATAAATATACATCTCATATCCCAATACGCTATGACATATGGAGGGGCTTATGCTAATCATTTCAACCGGCACTAAATTCTTTGTACTGCTGGCATCTGAATGTCCAGAATGCGGCCGTCAAGTTGGACACACTGCATTCCACGCGACCAGAGTGACGTTTCTTTCTGCAGAAATAAAGAGTTGAAAAGCGGCGGTCGCAAGAACCGTGCAATGCGTAATGTCTCTGTGTTATGATCAGTATGTCATTACGGAGTGTTTATTGCCGCAGAGGAATGCGCACGGCGGGTTTTGCGCATCCATTGTGACGGCGACTGTCATCGCGCTCTTGTGCTGCAATTGTAAACTAAATGCAAGAGGAGGGTTGTTGTTGGGACGGGGGTGAGGAAAAAGTCGTGCTGTGTTCATTAGGGGCCAGATGGAGAAATGCAGTTCGTGTGCCGACACGACATCCTGGTTAAACTGGATAAAGACAGGCCTGTGGAAAAATAATTGCGTCATGAGAGAAAACCTGCGTACAGGTTTCTAGGTTAGAGATGTCTCGCGAAATAAAGATAAACCGCTCATGTCAAGGGCTTTTCTCTGAACATACAAACGTAAACGCTTTACTCATTCGTTATCTTATTTACTAGAAAAGTGAAGCCGGGAATGTTAGTATTTAATTACAAGTGTTTATATCAGTCACAATTATAGGTCTTTGATAAATGAATACATTTATATTTTACTAATGAAATATTTTGGAGCATTTATAAATTCAGTTTAAAACCTTAATAGGCAAATTGAATAATTGAAACTCTTTTTAAAATAAGAATTAAATTGCAGTGACCTTAAATTGTTGACAACTAGGGTTTCGTATCAGTTAAGAAAGGGGAGATATTGCATCAATGTGTATGGAATTCCATGTAAGGCAGAAATTCATGTTATATTCGATTATAAGATTAAATTTAACATTCCATTGAAGATGAGTGATATAAAATTATAAAATGCAAATGCGAAAATAATAAAGAAAATGTTTGGTATTGGGCAATAAATTAAAAATCTAAGAGAATATATTCTGTTTTGCACTTTCAAGAAGGGAACAAGAACAGAACAACCGAATAAAAACTTATTGTATTAATTGAATTTGTAATAATAAATACACTAGTGTGTTAATTTCACGTGTATTTCCCTATCCACCGGAGCTTATTTACAAACTATTATAAGCAAAGTCTGTTTCTCTACCTAACTATGTCAATCGAGATAAACTTTCGCGACAGTATTTCATTACAACTTTCGTTGAAGATACAAGGGGCTTATAGGTCCCTGAATCGATATCTACATGCTTAAAAGCGAGTCGTTATCTGATAGGTTTGAAATCCATATTCTTTCCACAACTCAGCCTAATAGCAAATAACTTTTAAGTCACACAATATTGGAAAACTCAAACCAATAGGTAGTATATCGTGAAACGGTTAATTATATAAACGCCTAAAGTTAGACCTGAAGCTTTCCTAGCAACGAATATGCTTTTCGGGAAGCAAGCCAGGTGAAAAGACGATTAGAAATGGACGTTTCGGGAGTGTGCATCTCTCCCATCATCAGGATATTTATTAAATGTTATAACCACAAATGAATCACTGGATATGACACAAGTATAAACAAAGACAAAACACTATCAAAACTCGCATTACTGAACAAAAGACCGTTTCAGTAAGTTAAATGCCAGGTCAGAAGATGCCGTGAGTATAGAAAATTAATTCGGTCAAAGAAACGTAACTACTTAACTTGATGATCAAGCTGTATTCATCTGTGCTTCTTTAGTCGACGGATTTCCCTTTTGAATGCCGGTTTCCAAGAGAAGCTGAACTGAAATCGAGCATCATGATTAAGCGTGCGCCTCTCGGAGGAAATGACCAAAGCCTCCTTAATTCTCCGCTCACATCATTTTGTCAAGATGGTCATCTCCCGAAAGTTGGCTCTATGGTGTTATCAGAACAATGCTCTGGCAGCCCAGACTTCTCAGGTTGCATTAAAAGAAAGCTCCGTTCATGTTCGTTTATTCTGGTAGCTATAGTTTTTCCAGTTTGTCCTATATGCGGTGTCCCACATTCACAGGGAATGCCGTACACTCCCGGAACTTGTAACTCCAGTTTGTCTTTCACTGGTCTCAATAGATGTTTAATCTTCGGAGGTGACTTGTGAATGGTCCTGATGTTGTGTTTGACGAGAATTGCAATGATTCTGCCGGATAGCTTGCCGGTAAACGGGATGCAGGCTGTAGCGGTAGGCTTATTTGACGCTTGGTGTGTTACAGGTTTCCCTTTCCTAGCTTTGGTGATGGAGGCTTCAACGTCATATTCGGAGTAGCCGTTTTGACAGAAACTGAGTCTCAATTGCTGTAATTCTTGTTTTAAGTGGCTGGGATCAGAGATAGACAAAGTTCTGTGGGCCAGTGTATTGAGAACTCCCAGTCGTTGAGACTTGTGATGAACTCTTACTAAGGTTCTAAACTAAATGCAGTTATCCCATTACGAAAACACTTACCTAGTGAAACTTTCAGGGGTCTTTGTATGCAAAAGTGCCTTGGTTACTTTTCTACACTTTAAATTTGTTGATTGAAATTATGATATACTTTGGTATACATGTTTCCATTTATATTCGTCCCTGGAATATTGAAAGTTAGTAAGCTGTATTTTCGATACGGTCGGTAAAATGACGTGATGATAGTGATGTATGAACAGACCGTTTCTGCAATTGCTACTGAAGTAAACCCGATTTTAATTTGAAGGCTGCTAGAATATCTTAAGCGCACCAGTAAAATAAATGCTTTCGTAATGAAAATATTTTCTTTCTTGATAGGTCTTGAAGCAATGGTATATGTTTCTGACGATATAATCCTTCACGGTTCTTATGACTTGAGAAGAAATGCAACTAAGGTACTTGTTGTAGGTGTAGGTGGGGGCACTTTGTGGTTCGATTATGTCATTTCTGTCATTATGACATTTAGTTATTTAGAACTGCATAAAACGTACGCAATTTTAAAGTTTACATACATAGTTTATGAAATAATATGTATAAGAATTCTAATTTCATTCAAGTAGAAAGGCTAGCTGACTGAGGTAATGTGTTTCTCAGAAACATGAAACATTTTTGCCTTAAAATGATGCATTCGCTGGGCGTTTAGTGTTTTAAGTGGTCGACCTTGTGCTTGTCGGAAGAATCGTAGGAATAGAGAATGTTGGTGATATCAAAGAGAGTGGTTCGAAGTGCCTATTACAAATCGGATCGTTTAAAACTTCATCACTTGAAAATGACCTCAAATGGGTGCCACTTTAAGCCATAATAATTTCAGAAAAACATTCTTCCTCAGCCATCCAGCCTTGCATACGAAAGTTCTGTTACAAATTAGCAGTGTTACCTGTAAGTAGGAATTTATTTACGAAGATGTTGGTGCTATAATTTGAAATTCATTGGAGAAAATTTTCTCACCTGCGAAAAGGACATGCATACTCAAGATTTTGATTACACTGGTAATGAACAAGCCACTCTGCAGGTGACCCTCTTGAATCTTGCACTTCATTGTAGTGAAATGAAATTTAATAACCTTCAAACGAACCTGCATCAATATCGAGAATCCAAATATGTGTCTGTGCCCATCATGTGAATAAGAGAAAGCGTGTTAAACCGATGATTTTTGATGGTTTAACCCAAATGAAGAACCATTGTTACGATTTTTACAGAGGGTTATAATTCTGTGTCCTTTTGTATAATCTCCGCTTTGGGAATTGAGAAACAGGTTGCATGAACTGAGATTATCGGAGACATACTTCCTGTAAATGCAGGTACAACAGAATGAAGCAACTGTACAAAGTAGGAATTGCAAAAGGTTACATAAAGAAAACAAAAGGACCAGCCTAGCATTGACAGCAACAAAATGAACATTATCGTCAGTTTGAATGGCAGTTGACGTGGAGTGGTCACTGTTTTTGTAACCCCTCGCCAAACGATTTTATCCGTCCATCGGTATCATCAGAGAGATAAAGAAGGAGCGCGAATGGAGAAGAAAGGGATGGGGAAAAAAGTTCAAATTAAATCTGTCATCGGGGCTGAATGAAATACATTTCAGCTCGTGAATGTGAAGAAACTTTTGCGTGTCAGTCAAGTTATCTTCAAACTAAACTCGATTCGCTCGGATGCGATCTATCGACTGTCGCTGTCGATCGCGGTTGAGGCCAAAGCCTTCTGACTTCCCTCTCTGCTGATGACAAATTTCAAATCCAACTCATAGCTGAGTAGCTGTAACGGTAATTTTATTTTACATCACAGAGAATACCCAGTATGTCGGTCAAGCTTGAGTGACTAGACGTGTACGGGCAATATAAATACCTCAAAAATTCTGAAGCCTTATGCAATGGCTTTATCTGGTCCATCAAATAATCAAATATAGTTGATTTTCAAAAATCATCTTTGCTGAAACACTAAACAATCTTTTGCACTACCCAATTCAAACTTTTCATCTAATACCTGAACAACAGCAAAAGTAATTGCATCTTTTGAATTAGGACTGCTCAGGTATTCCGTAAATCGTTATGGAATCACCTAGGTGTAAAAGTCTGAAATATATGACAGTTTCTTTTAATGTTTCATTTGTTTTTCTAATTTTAGATGTGTTTTCTTCTCCACACATAGTCACCTCACAAACTTCACAAATACACGAGCTTATAGGAAACGTATAGACTCACGTAGTTGAAACTCGTTAATACGAAGAATACTTTATATGCAGACATCTCTAACATTTTTAGGGTTTTAGATGAATCACTGATGAGTTTGAGGAAACCCCTAAAGTTTAAGATTTATAAAACAATTTCCAAAATATGCCCAGTGAGAGGTTTTGCCAACACTGTAGCAGCGTTTTCTCCAGAAACGAAGAATATCCGACATTGAAGCCTACAATAAATTTTTACGTTCTTCACTTTTAGTAATTCCGCTCCTTTTACTGAGGAATTATAAGTTCCGAACGAAAACAAACTATCATTGTCCGCCAAAAACCATATTTGGGGATATCTGAATGAAAAGGATTTCAGAAAAGAAAATCTCTCTATCCATATAAACTGAAAGTAAAGCTTTTAATGAAATTGATATGCAGCTATCGTATATTCTGAAGGTACATGGTAAATTTTTGGCTTCGTGAGGGAAAAAAGGTATTTTAGTGCTGTAGATCGATCAACATTTTAATCGATTGACCGTAATACTTTAATCGATTAATCTATCGATTAATCGAGATATTAGCTGTAAGGATTATATAAAGTACTTTTTTTTTCTTTTTGTAATTTACGTCCTCCAACTTTAAGTCATATCGGACGATGAATGGAATGGGTGAAATGATGCTCAAATGAGACCAGGGTCCATAAAGCTTAGAGTTGCCCGACATTCGTCTTTCAGGATAAAGTAAAACCCCGGAAAAAGCCTTATCCAGGTAACTCACCCTGACCGAGATTCGAACTCGGGACCTCTTGAACGTGAGGCAGACATGCTACCACCACGCTACCAATACTCTGTACATTTCATTATTTATGAAACTTTTAAATAATAGATTCAATATTGTGTTTGCATGAACTGCACGTGCTTTATATATGTATCGAATTAGATCTACACTATTTTTGTAAGTAATTATTTAGTAACGTATTATATCTACTAAGATTTGTAAGACTGACATGCAGTTGTTTTTTATAACGTGTTTCCTTATCTGAACTTTTTTAACACAAAAGTTTCACTCACTGTCACCGAACTCAGAAACGTTACTGGCTTACTGCAGTTAACATCACAGTTACACCACCAGCAGACCCGAGAAGAGGGATCAGCTATTGTTTCCATAGCTGCGTAATCGAAGTGTTCGGTTCAAGGTTGTACAGTTCAGTTTATGCTAGAAAGCGATAAATAATCTATTGTATACGATAAGTTGTCACACAAAGCTGTAAGGAAAGAAACCTCTCTGTCAGCATATGTATGTAGTTATGTACCTCTTAGAATAGTTCACAACACAAGTGTTATTTAGACTCTCTCGGGGTTCAGAGTGATTTCTTTTAGCTATCAGGAGTTATATCAAAGTTCAATGAACATCACGTGTCTAGTAAAAGCTTGATGCGTTGGAAAGGCTCTTTAGGTTGGAAGCAAAACATGAAAACAAGGAGGGCCAAATTTGGCTAAAGGAGTTTTGATTAATACTTATTGTAATCGATTAATCGATTAAATTCTTTTAATCTTTGATCTAAAATAAAAAATTAATCGATTAATCGTTTCGGTTAATCGACTAAATTACGCAGCACTAATTTATTTTGTATTTTTCCAAAACTGCTGCAGGAGTTTCAATCAATATATAAATTTGGCTGCAAATAAAATCCAGATTCCTTATTATTCCTTTAAAACCATTCATTATTCCTTTTCATTTCGTGGATATTAAAATATTAAATGCAAATTTAGGAAGTGCACATCTCCTTAAAATATTTCGTTCGACTTTTGTATTACAATCAGTTAAATGCTATCTTAGGTTCCTGAATATATCATATTTGTCAGAGATATATTCCTGCCACCTCTCATTTGTAATTTATTGTGCTGCTCTTATGAATTAGGGTGCGCTTTTGCCTTCATTGTACCTAGTGATGGGTTTCCACGTGCGCTAGAATTACTAATACTTGTGGTGCTAGAGGCAAAGCTACTGAAGAATATAATAAAGAAAAGGCATTACGTGATAAGTGTACTTTTTAGGGTGATAAAATAAAGTGCGGAGGAAAATACATTTTTGTGTGAAGGTTATGGAATCCATCGAAACTGTAATTAGCAGATATCACATACTATGTGTTTCTTTTTTCATAATTCCTTTTCCAATGAATTTTGGAATATGTATGAACAAATTAACTTGTCGATGACTTTGTTGTTAATTGTATGCATGTGTTTGAACAAATGCATTATAAGAACTCTGAGAAAGATTCCATTTTTTGTCCGAATGTATGTTTCCTCATCAACAGACCGTAGAACTTGTTTCTGGCATGAAAAAGAAACCGCAAGGTAGGAGAGGAATACAGATCAATTGAGGAATAGGTGCGGATGACGTCATTGTGTCGTGACTATGACTTGCATCACGTGTCAATCCGTCATCTGTCAGTCCGCAGTGTCACGTCACGCAGGGAACTGATCAATACTCACCCACCCTGGAGTGACACCCAAGGCGATGTCCCTTCATCAAGCAGCTTCAAGAAACCGGCCAGCGGGCTTTCTCCAAGGTCAAGTCGATGTATTATTTATTGCATGGCTCATGCTGAAGATTTCAGCTCACAACCCGACACATGTGATTTTCAACGTGGCACTGTTTTGGCACAATCGTCAAAACTGGTGTCGTCTATGTCGTAAACAAATGAAATGCAGGAACAATACTTGTTTAAACAGTTGAATTGATTAGAAGACTTCGACGAAATGAAAGACAAATATGTTTACCACCAGTATTCTGTTTTCGTGTCACAGTATGTAAGTAAAATTATAGTGAAAACGCGAATCTTCACTGAAACTATGATTATGACTGCAACACGATGCAGAAGTCCATGTGTCCCAAAAACAGATAACATATTCTACATCTGTATGCTCCTAGTGGCGCTAAAGAACTGAAAACTTCCTCTTGAGTTCTGTCTCATACATAAGGTGGAGGTTTGCTTCAAATTCCAATCTTTGCATGGCCACGAGATTTAAACAAAATTGCTACTTGTGCTTAAAATATATTTTGTGCCTCAAAAATGGTACAAAATATATTTTATACAATCTTGGCATTAAAACACGCTTATAAATTCTGTGTAATTCTACAACTGGTGTGAGTAAGACAATGTCGTAATTACTTAGCAACTAGCAAATAAAGATGCCACCACCATCTTTACGAGATAATTTTATGCAATGTACTTGTAAGAGAAACCTGAAATCGTCACTCTCTCAACTGTAGCAAAGTTCAAACACAAGAATCACCTCACAAGACTTTCTCATATTTATCAAGAGTGCAACACACCTGAAAGGAATGCCTTCATTGTTTCATTCGTTGAACTAACACATCTAGTTTTTCCTATTTAAAACTCTGTTCATTCCTTTCTCGTAAACAGCTTTAGACTTTTATATCACAACTTACTTTAAAATCCCAATAATCCATATTTTAGTACAATTCGTTCTGTAAGTACTATTATTTCATTTTAAAATCGTTTAAATCAGTAAAATAGTATTTCTTTGGCAACCACATTATGTCATATATTACTCCACTCCCATCTCTGTGGCAACATATAGCGTATACATTCAGACGTATTTATCAAAATATATTTTTATATCTAAAAGGTAAGCAAAGTTAATCCGGGTTAATGAGGGCCGGGTGTACGAGGTTGTTGTGTATTTATCAGGCATCGTGCTTTTGAGTTACGCTGTTCACATATGAAGCTAACCTTATCTCTCCTTATTACAATGAGAATATGAAAATGCAGTAGGCTTAAGTGATAGTCAGATCTTTTAAGAGCTAGCTGATCATTCTAACCAACAGAAAGAAAACGAATGAACTCCAATTTGAGAAAAGTAGAAGCATTGGAGAATTTAAAGCAATACTTAGGAATGCCTTGGAAATATATAATTTTGTATTGATTTTGTTTTGCGTGTAGTTGGATCTTTTCTTCTCTTTTAAGATTTACTAACCAGCAGGTCCTCCTTCAGAATGGATTGCAATAGGCTGGGTTTTGCTACGGAGGGGATTCGACAATATAACCAGAATAGATCTATTATGCCTTTGCCCGAAGTGGGGCGTCCCCTGGAGGAAAGATGAGGCGAGAGGAGACAGGGTGGCAGTGCAGAGGGCAGGGTCCATACAATTTACCAGTTACAAACTCCCCGGCAGGTCATTACAACCGAGATCCCATCCACCATGGTTCTGAAACGGTCCATCAAGCCGGACACGAGACCGGAGACGTTTCTCACTGAAGATGTCGCTGGAAGGTTGAGCTACCTTTCAGGTGGTGCCTTCCGACTAATGCCATTCCATAACAATGTCCTTTACTGACAAAAAGATGATGGTAAACAAAGATGGTGGTTTAGCGGTGGTAATATTTGCTAGAGATAGTTCTTTTTCTGGGAGGGGGTGAGTAATGAACTGGAGAGAGGAAACCTGTTGACTTTTTAGTTTGCACTCGTCTCACCATATTCTCTGAAGTTTTACGGAGAGTATCCTCGCCAATGCTGCTTATTTCGGTTCCAATTAATTCCTTGAGAACATCAATTGTCCATGTTCTATTCTTGTACACTCTATTTTTGTATACCCCCACAAGAAAAAATCTGGTGAGGTTAGGTCAGGGGATCTGGAGGGTCACAGACCTTTTGAGATTATTCGATTATCAAAGTAACTGACTACAAGTTCCATTGTGTCACTAGATGTATGGCACGTTGCTCCATCTTGCTGGAAATAACCTTCTCTCAATTCGATATCATCCAGCTGCTCCACAAATGATTTGAAGAAAGCCATATAAACTTCAGTGTCTGCAGTCGTATCAAAGAAAATTGTCAACAATTGTCAGTGTTGTCAATTCTCCCAGAGCCGCTGCGATCATTAAAACAAATTTCTACATTCTACGAGCTTTCAAAGAGAAATTATGGTCTTTTGAAGTGGTTCAGGTTTATATGGGTCGTACTGTATAAGTTTGGTGTTAAACCAAATTTTTGTTTTCAATTATGGCATTCACAGACACATACACTCCTTTTTCTAAAAGTGTGTTTTTTTTTTTTTTAAATTTAATTCGTTAGTTTCCTTGAAACCTTGGTATTGAATTTTAGGGTGGTATACAATACTTTACCTAATCTAAGGACTCAGTAGAGTAACAGAGGAAATAGTAGAACAATAAGAGGATGTAAAAGAATAAAAGGGATGAAGAATCAAGAGGAAAGAGATGAAAGAAACGGAGAGGCAAGGGATGTGGCAATCAGAAGAAGTAGATACAGAGAAGAGGTCAGTCAGTGCTGGTGGGAGGTTTTATGCCTACCTTGAGCGTTACCGTAGCAGTAAACAGGCGCTACACTACAAAATGTCTCCGTAATGAAGAGTGGAAAGACGCATTCCAGTTTACTCCAATAAGACAGAGTGCTCCGGAATCGTTTCACTTAAGTAGCCGGCCGGCCGGCCGACCGACCGAGCGACTCATAACACTTTCCCATGTTGGGCGCGGCACCCGAGTTTGATTCCTACCTGGTGACAAATGATGGCATTATATACGGTTGATTTTCCAGCAAATAAATATGAACACCAAGCTGCAACATTTCAATTTTAAGAAAATATCATTAAGACGAGGATAAACCGTTATTTTGGATAAACAGTAATATTCTTTGCAGTTATATTTGCATTAACAACTATTATCAATACATGACGGTGGTGTAAAATATTTATTATTTGGCTCCTGATCACCTAATATCAGCAGTAACTGTAATTACCTCTGCTACAAATATTAATATTCAGTTGGTAAACAATTAAAGATTCATCAATAAAGAACTCAGTTTCATTTTTAATATTGTTATTACAAATTCCGTGATTAGTAATGCATTTTGCCCTTATATTTTCAGTGTGTTATTCCCTTCAATGCCCTTAGAACATTCAGGTCTGGTTTTACGTTTTATGTTCAGGTTGTTCTTCAGTTAGTCTGCTTGTAGCACTTTTATATAGACGACTAATCATAGCATCTATTTTGAATACTATCGTGGAATGTACAGCGTAGGCCAAAAGTGCGATCGGGTAATGTTTACATCGAAATTACTCAGTTTCTGATTTGAAAACAAATTAAAAACTATCCATGGGTTGGGAGGGATATTTTCCCCTTTCATATGTTTTTTTTTTTTTGCATTAGTTTGTCAATTGTTATGTTATAGCAGTAAGCCTGATTTTTCGTGGGTTATTAGATTGTCAATTTTTCGATTGTCAATTTTTCGCTGGTTATTGGTTGACGCTGTCGACATGAAACGCTGTTTGTGGTTGATACAAGCAAATATACGATGGTATAATATGTCTCATAGTTAGTGTATAGGTTCATGAAAAAAAAGGAACTGGCAAAACGTACGAAGAAATCAGAGAAGACTTATTTCTTCATTTCAATAAAGCAGCTCACAGTGAAATCAATCTCTGAAAACAGGAAAAGAAGACTTTCTCAATAGACTCTGTATTGGACGCAAAACGCAGTGGAAGACCTAAAAATATTGCGGAGGTGATGTTATTAATCTTGTGTTTGAATCATTGGGGCGTTCGCCGAAGAAAACAAGGAAATGCAGGTATGCAACAACATGGCCTGACTGCCATAACTTTGAAAGCAAAATCCCTCTGAAAGAGAGAGAGTCACTAGTTTAATAGTGACACTGATATGTTCAGTCCTCTTTATCTTTTCGTATTTCGATTTCTTAGTAGTGTAGCAATCAATAAATAACCTTTTACGTCACTTGTGAAATTGTATTCTTGCTTCACAAACTTAGAAAATATCAGATCACGATTTGTGGCCTAGCCTGTACAAGCTAGTCTCTGTAGCTTCGGTCAGGGGGCTCTGTTGGCCTACTGATTCCAAAGTTTCGGGTTCAAACCTGGCCCAAATTGTTGGTTTTTAAGTTATTTAAAAGCTGCAGCCCCAGAGCAGCCTAGGATCGAAATGATTTTTAAGTAGTAGTCTCCGAAAAAAAAGTGGTGACTAAGAAAGCAAGAAATAAATTCCATACAGAGGTGGGATAAACCAGGAAGAAGAATTTTAACATCTTGATCACGACTACTGCAGTTGCCTACTTCTAATGCGACGAGTACTGGCACTACCGCGAGAAGCGAGGTCGACCAAGTATAATTTTGCAATATTGATTCTCCTGGGGGAATCTTGAGTCATAATTACATCGTCCATGATCCCTGATTTATTACTGTTTGCTTGTTTGCAATTCAAGAAATGTTTTTAAGCCAGACAACTCGTCTTAATCAAGGCCAGCACTTCATCACTCGTGCTGATTAATCACGATTTTTCCTGCTTTCGTGTGATGATGCATTCATGGATTGCTTGTGTTCTTTGCGCATGAAATAAAAATGTAATTTTGCGCAGAAAATAGAAGCACGTGACAAATCTATGTACGTGGTGGGAAAAAACATGTTATAGTAACCTTGACAGTGCCCTACGCTGCACTTGACTATTAGCATGTGTGCAAGGTCAAATGTCTGTACATACAGCAAACTTACGCCAGTGATAATTACAGTCAGCCCAGAAAGTACACCAGCTAAATGAAGAAGCAATGACTGTGTTAGACTGTGTAAACTTGCTTCTTATGTGTGGTAATTAAGCTTATATTTATAGAAGCTACAGAGTGTTTTACTTAGTATAGTTTGTGTAGTTTTATAAATTTATTAGTGTTTAATGGTTTTTAGCGTTTAGCACTTGCGTAATTTAATTAAGATGTAGAGACCGTGGGAATCGAACCTAACATGGATATGCTAATATGGATTTCTGTTCATATTTGTAGGCCGCGCCTTGGCTCAGTGGTTAGACCGCTTGGCTCTCACCAAGGCGGCCCGGGTTCGATCCCAGGCGACCGCAAAGTGAGATTTGTAGTGGACAACACGGCGCTGGGGCGGGTTTTCTCCGGGACCTCCGGTTTCCCCCGCCATCTCATTCCACCGGTGCTCCATCTTCATCTCATGTATCAGTGTCACCGCCTGCGGTGCCGTATGTGGCAAAAGCGGGCGTTGAACACTACACATTTCATTTTCAATTTTCATATTTGTAAAATATAACTAACAGTATTTCTAAACTTTCTCGAGTTCTAAAGCGTTTATGACATTTTCGGAATGTACGTGATTATTTATCTAAGTTGTATTTAACATAAGGCCCCCCACCCAAAAGAATTAAACTGCTTACCTTTATTCAAACTTGTAAAATTAGCAGACTCCTGGTATAAACCTTCCAGCATTTAACAAGAGTAATAGAGTTTCCTTACTAAATTCCTTAGTTCGACACGGGTTGTCAAAGTGCCAAGGCATGAAACATGCACGGAATATCGTGGTTCAATCCCAGGATTGTCTTCTCGCATTGAGATACTCCAGGTTTCCCTCAGCCCTCATAGCTGACAGATGACGTGTAAGTAGCCTAAAATGTCGTCTGGAAAGCTTTTAATCCAAATATCCTTTCTAAATTGTCACTTTATTTCACGTATCAACTATGTCTGCTTCTTTGGTATTGTATGTAGTAATAATGGATATTATATACTACTAAACTTTCCCTTTAGGTGGAGCTGAGCCAATATTACATTTCGGTTATACCTAAGTGTATACAAAACGAAGGGAGAATAGCGGTATATATACTTATATAAGCTGGATAAATAAATTATATGTCACTGGAGCTGATTTAACAGTTGAACCATGTTGTATTATTTCTAGATTCATCTGTTTTGGTAAAGTGTGCTCAACCTTTACATTGACTTATTTCAGGCGCCATAATCGGTGAAGCCAATCGTATAACCCTTACCTGGGTGCCAAGTTGGCATTCCTGCCGGACCAATAGGATTTCCTGTCACTCAGACTCGGCCTATTGCAAAACAAAGTTTATGAGCCTGTTATCAACACTTTAGAAAGGCACTAGCTGGTCTGGGCACTGTTATAAATTGCTCTACATCACTTGATCAAAGTTGATCCATAACTCTCCGGTTGTTTTCGTAAGGTTAGTGTGCCAACATTTCCGTCTAATTATAAGGTTTTGTCTGTTTAGGGAGACTTGCTTCGATTGACTTGAAATGCCAACGTTCGTTTCTAAAACTAGAAACAGAGCTCTTGGCATATTTAATTAGGGAAAAGAACACCTCTTCGCTTTTAGTTATGGCCACCATTATTTTAAATGTTTTATCACAATATGACGTCAGAAGTTGTGTTCCTGTTGCCAGGGGTAGGTGAATTAACATATTTAAGTAGCACTGGTGTTTCCATATATCTTACCTAATGTCAGTTCACAGAAAGAAGTTCGAAATTCATTCGTGACGGTTAGGTATCACATAAGTTGTGTAAAGGTTTAATGATTGTTAGTGATTCACAAATAGTTTATTATTTGTTTGTTACCCACAAAATCTATTAGTATTCATTACACCTGGGCAGTATATGTTTTAATGATGGAAAAAGAAAATGCATCGCGTTCACACTCTCTTTTGTCCCTTCTGTGTAACTTAAAACTTTATACATATACGTGTGTGTGGTATTGTTAAATATCAAAGGAATAACAAAAGTTTAATTATTTACAAAAGGTACACCATCCTTATGTTTGTAATGCGATAGGAACTGTAGTGTTCTCGTGGTAGGGAATTTAGGTATCGGAATATTTCAAACGAAAAATATTCTTATAGCTGAAACTTTTTATATAAATCTTTTAAAGCAAAATATTATTCTTCGCATGAATGATTTCTTCTCAGGAGATCAGCCAGGTAAGTGCTAAATCGCTGTCCAAGCTTTCGACGACACACATTATCGCCATCAGGGAGTGCGTCGTCGAAGGCTTGGACAGCGATTTAGGCTGATCTCCCGAGAAGAAATCATTCATAATCAATGCCGGGAGAGCTTCGAGTCTCTATTCTTGACATGTTTATTTTTTTACGGATTTAACCAAAATATAAGTATACATAAATATATTTTTTCTACGTTTTTGCACAAGATGTGAGGTTCTAATTTAATGTTATGAATTTATTAAGACATTACATCTACTACGTGCTACATTCCATCCAAAAATTCGATTATCACCAAAAATAAAGTTTACACTCTAATCCCCCCAAAAGTCATTTTTAAAAAGTTTCGTTGTGTGTGTGTTTCAAAGATGAAAACCTGGGTAGATATCAAACTCTACCCATTTAAGCCCGTCTCGGTAGTGCAGATGGTAGCGTGTGTGCCTCACGTTCAAGAGGTCCCGAGTTCGAATCTCGGTCAGGGTGAGTTACCTGGATAAGGTTTCTCCGGGGTTTTACCTTATCCTTCAAGACAAATGTCGGGTAACTCTAATCTCCATGCACCTGGACTCATTTGAGCATCATTTCACGCAATTCATTCACCGTCCGATATGACTTAACGTTGGAGAAGATAAATTACAGCAACAAAAAATCTATCTATTTAAATAAGTTTAGCATCTTTCAAGGAATCGTCGCGAAGTTTTTCAAGAAACGTCCACCATTTGAAAATATCCGTTAAATTGAAAATATCTTTAAAGTTTTGATTTTATCAAAAATGGCTTCAACGATTTTGATCTAAATGCCAGATGTTCAGATATTTTTGACAAAACATGCCCTGAGTTTTCTGGAAATGACTTCTGAAGTTCCCTTTATTCTGAATTACTGCGTAACTGTTATAACTTACTACGAAGTAATTGTAGATTTCATTAAAGGATACAAATTATATCACTTTTGGCGGGGGGTCTCACTCTTTCGAGACATGTCTTGTTATTGCGCCGAAGTTTCAAATACTTTTACTTTTGTGAAATAGAAAGTTGTTATTTTGTCTTTTATCCCTTGACTAGGAATTTGCAATCTATGACATAATGGCTGGCTCTTAAACTATTTGGATTTACTCAAGATTTGTCTTTACTATTGTTTATGTACCTACAAGAAAATAACACAATAAGTTAATTTCTGAAAATGATTATATTTGTGCGGGTAGTTCGTATTGGAGTAGAACAAGCTATTTGAATGCAACTTATCAGATGTTTGATTATGTGCTCATTCCCTTCTTTGACAAAAAATCGACAATGCTGCATAGTGAATTTTTAAGTGGGAACCAGGTATGTTTCAAAGAAAGTGTTTTCGTTCTTTCCGGAAGGAATACAATTATAAACGTAAGTGGCCGAGATCGTTAAAACCTATGAGAAAGAGGCTTAGATTCAAATTCTGCCAGACCGTTCTCCAAGACTTTTTTCCGTCCTCAAAGGCGACAAATCCCGGAGAGATACCCTAAACTTAGGCCAAGAGCCTAATTTTCTTTCCAAATTTCCTTTCGTAAAAATAATTTCAGTTCATGTACCTCCAGTATCCACTGCTTATACTAATGTAAGCAGTAAGTATGTGCATTAAACAGTAACCAAAACAGTTTAAAACTGAGTTTCTGTTTCCAATATATCACTTCTTACAGGCTATTATCAACTATTCGGGTCATTTATAATAAGTACATATTAATGAGGTTCTTTCAAGTAATCTGAAATATTGCACGCTGGATTCCTCTTGGTGTATATTGTTAAGTACATAGTATAAACCTATATTGCATGTTCTATATTATTAATTTCAAGACAAGCAAATTTGGACATATGGTATAAAAATAGCATCTTCGTAATTGGAGAAACCATTCTTATAGATATTTGAGTACATGATTCGTAGCATCTATAGAGGACGTTCGATGGGATAGTGAACGAGATTTCTCTTAGGTAGAGACCTACCCATTTCATCCGAAGTGGATTGCGTACATCTGTTCATTACTTCACAATTACATGCGTGGATACTGCCGTTTAGCTCGTGGTTAATGGAAGGGCAACTGTTCCTGAAGACGCAGGGAAGGATACTTGCTCCTGTACTTTATTATATTGCTAGCAAAAGTCGTGTCCGAAAACGTTTACGGTAGTAGGAGGGAGGGGGGGGGGGTCTTAAGTGGGCAATTACCTGACTCGTTTTGCCTTTCCTTATTGTTGTTGTTGTGTTTAATTTGAAAAGAGGGAAACGGAAAGGGGATGGAGAGAGTTTTAGCTGATGGGCACTTGTTTTAAGCAAGTTGCTATTGTTGGAATAGTTGTTGGAGACGGGTGGCTGGGGAGACGTTGAAAGCATCACACATTCGTGTCTGCCCTCTTCAGCATTAACTGGATCAGAAAAGGAGGCGTAAAAAGCTTTCCAAATTCAGGTGGTATATATTAGTATAAGAAGAATTTGCTGCTTTAAATTGCACCAAATGTTGATGTAGGGTGTTAGTTTAGCAGAACATTGTATAAATTCAGGTTTCTCCCCAAGTGCAGATGAATTTTAGAACCGTTGCAGACAACCATGACAAAAATGCCTTCGTTCACACAGTTACAACGTAACGTTGCTCGCCCTGTTCAGATGTCGTCTTTTCTAGCACTGATTAATGCTCACTCGTTCTACATACAGTCCCACGGTGAACACTAGTGGTATATGAAATTATTACTGGCAGAAAAAATCTCGGAAAGATACATTCCAAACCTAAGTTTAGTATCACCCATTTGTGAGTTATGATGGCTTAGGAAAGAGTACCATTTCACCAGCCCTCGAGATACCTTGTTTCGATAGCAGGAAATATCATTGAATATCAGCCATACTGTTCACAAATGACAGGTATTTTTTTTTTTGTAATTTTACGTCCTCCAAGTTAAGTCATATCGGACGGTGAATGAAACATGTGAAATGATGCTCAAATGGAGCTTAGAGCTACCCGACATGCGTCTTTAAGCATAAGGGGAAACCCTGGAAAAAACCTTATCCAGGTAACTCACCCTGACCGAGATTCGAACTCGGGACCTCTGGAACGTGAGGCAGACAGACTACCAACGTAATATGACTACAAATAGTTTACTAGTTAAAACTCTCTTGATGAACTCACTTTATAAAGCTACACTATTTATAAACATTGCATACATGCTTTACACCTTCCTTCATATTTCTGGACCCTATGAAGCGTGGAAATTAATTCTGACTGCAGAGACATTTCCACCTGCAGCCTGGAATCGAATCTTGGGACCTTTTGAATCTGGAAGCAGTGTGCTAACCACCGGACCAAAGAAGCAAGTATAATCTATGTTTTTTCTTCAAAACATGGATGCATAGAGAAATTCTGAGAGTATTTGGATGACCTTTTAGACAAACTAAATTCGTATTTAGTTTTGCAGTTTAGTCCTTTAATAATAAAAAGTACTACGATGAAATAAAATTACTTTCCACCTATATTTGGAAGGAGGAATTATTGTATTCCATCCAAAAATTTGCAGTTGAAATCAAGTTTTCAGAACACCTGAATCTAAAACGTAAAGAATTGTTAGAAGAAAAAAGAAACTCTTGTTTCTTGAACGAAACAACTCAAAAAGGATTAATGGGTTAAAAGCCAAACTTATATTTAGGTTTAATATCTCCTAAGGATACGACATGATAATCTTCAAGAAAATCGTCCATCTTCTCAAATTAACCTTTAAATTGAAGAAAATTCATTATTTTTGGTTTTCTCAAAGTTGGCTCAGCCAGTTTGACCAGGATATTTGCATAGTATTAAACCGTGTATATTAAATTAATCAACATTTGAAGTGGTTTTAATTTGAATGACGTTTTTATAGAAAACGTGAGAGATAAACAAAACTTTAATAGAGAAGAAATGCAGATGTGGCCGAAGGACGCATTTTATTTCAAATAAACTTCATGTTGCAACACTTATACTTTTCGAAATTGTAAGTCGTCATTCCCTTTCTTTCGAGGTCGTGAAAAGAGCATGAAATTTCAAGGCCATTACACAGCTACTACTCTTAATAATCTATCTCTTTAACTTCTTCAACAAAATCTGTGAATATAAAATGAAGTTTGTCTCAATTAACTGAGAACTATATAGTGTTCGTGCACAAGGAGCTCTTTCTGTAATATTAGTGCCGGAGTTATATACGTCGGTTGCTACCGTTGGTAATCCTTGGGGAACATCAATTTTTGAGTATTTTACGACGCGAGTCTTTAAACAGTGTGCAGCCCGTTTCATTGCATGTAAGTGGAAGCACACGGAGAAAGCCTTAACGCTCAATTAATTCAACTGGACGCAACACTGTAGTGCACACAAAGGCTCTGCAATAATGGACCACGTGGAAGCAGCTCCCAATATCCAGTGTCTCAAAGAACACTCACTCCCGTCTTATAAAAAGGGAAGGGGACTGTGGTCCTTTGCTAAAGCAAAAAGGCTAAGGACACGGAAGAAGAATCAAAGCGAAACGAGAGAAAGAGACGTTGAGGACATCCTCATGTGACCAATCAAGAAATTACAGCCCATTCGTCCTTCATCAATTCCGTTGTTCCTTGATCGCATCACACGGACAGCGACGACAGAAAAAAAAAAAAAAAAGGATCAATTTGATCCGTTCTTAGGTTGTTACCCATGTCCCACGTCTTCTTTAGAGCTGCTTTTCGTTCTCTTGATTGATTCATTGGGAACACATGGCAGTATTGCTAAGAATAGCATTAGAGGAATCACTGTCGCAGCACAGGTTGACCAACTTGCAGTGGCTGACAGCATCAACTCAGCCCACGACCCAGGATGTGCATCTGTCTTTATTAAAACCTCCTCAGCTTCATACCGGAAAGCAATAACACAAACTCTGCGGCAGACCTAAACACACACTTAATTGAGTGTCAGCATTTAGCACGTCTGCTTGGAGTGTGAACGGTATTTTTATCCGTACCGGCTTGTCACTGCCACTGAACTTATGAAGTCTGACTAGAGTGAAAAGTTGTCTTTGAGAGTAGAAACGTCTCGTATCTAGTTCAACTTAATTCTTTCCAGACGACCTCCTAAACATAGTGCCTGATGTATTAAAACCTACGAAGTTTTAAGTGTCAGTCCAAATACTCTGTCAGCTTTTCAGTACACTGCAAGCTGAAATCAAAGTTCTTTACCACCTTCAGGTACAGTTTGTCTCAATGAAATGAAATGAAATGTGCTCATCCTTTAGATATTTTTATTGAAAAATAGTAGAAATGCTAAACCAATATCCACATTCACCAATTCTATGAAAATGCTGTACAGTGAGAGTGCAACCACTGTAGAAATATAAATTATACTAATAAATTTGTTCAGATGCATGATAGCTTTCTTACCCTTGAACTCGTAGAACCAACACAATTTCAGTACAGGAACTACTACCAAAATGTCTATAAAACAGCGATAATTACATCATATCTAAATAGGAATGTATTGTCTGGCATCGCAGATTCCTAGTTTGTCTGACTTTGTCTGGGGTTATCCTAAGAAAAAACATAATTAATTCGTCCTTAAATGCTTTAAAGTACGAATTCGTAGATATATTACTGCCCCTCCGCCTGAAATTATTTAACATTCGTTTCAAAATAGAAGTCACAGAAGTCGAGTATCATTGTAAAAATATAAGACGTGTGCAAGATACAATTTTTTTTAAAAAAAAAGAAAGCATTATCTATGGTACTTAAAATGAAGCCTGTCTGATTTAATCCCCCATAGCCCATGTAGGGCGAGGACCTACCAAACTGACTGCCGGCCTCACGCCCACCTACGCAAGGTAGAGGTGGGCGATCATCCAACCGATACGGGGAGCAGATGTGGTCAGCATCTCGGCATCCCCCAGCCGGAACCGAGCGACATGGCTCAGCGGTTTCGTCTGATTCCCGTGGTCGACCTGCCTGAATCATGTTTTTTTTCGGTTTTTTCCCCAGGTAGCTAGGCTAATGCTGGCTAGGTTAATTACATCCCCCAAACTTCCTGTCCCTCCATTTCCTCTCCATTATCATTTCATATCTCTCATCTGGTGGTCTCTTTCAGGGTAGACGTGTCGGCGAGAGTCTTGGCGGTGCATGGCAGGACGATATACTCTGAGTGAATCACTTCCTCCTCCGGTAGGTCGGTTGCCAGTCTCCGCTCCTCTGCTGGGACCATTTCGTGACCGCCAGCCAGGGACCTTTGGGGCTCGGATCGCCTGCCTTGGAACCATTAGGGCTTGGGTGCTGAGCTCGTTGCCGTCCCGCTGTGGGGAAGCGATTTTGTTGTCCTGGCCTGTCGGGTGAGGTCTCTATCCAAGTAAACTGGAGGGACCTTGCCCTCTGTACTGTCATGGCTCCTTGGGTCAGCCGACCTCTGTCTCCTTCACTTCATCCTTCCTCTCGGGGGTGCCCACACTTGAGGGCATAGGAACAATGGGCCCAGCATGGTGGCCTACGTACCGAATCCCCATCGTAATGAAATCCCAATTTCATGACCTTTCATGACCTATCGTAATACAGTATTTAGTACAATTCAATAAATCGTTCTTGAAATACCTAATTTTACATCCATATTTGTCAATGGTACCAATTAATGGCTAGAACTGCTAAATGTTAATACAAAGAAACGTTTTACCTTTTCTAATTTTTTTCAAGGGGTTCTAATTTTTTAAATGTAAGTTGAACGATAAACTTTATACATATTTCATATATACATATAAATGTAAATTAGTTAATGAACATTTGCAATTTTGAATTAATTTACTATAGTTCTTTGCATAATTGATGTTTTATTTATGATGCTATTACTCTGTAATATTGTTGTTGCATAAGTATGTTCAACTTGAAGTATTAGCTTTGTTTTAAAGTTTCACTCTGTTCCTGGAAAAAATCAAATATAAATGTGGTCAGTGTAATTTTCATGTTCAGGATATTCTATTTGGTGTCCGTGGTAACATCTATAAGGATGTGTTTCGACTCTTAAGCGCATGTTTTAATGCACTTTTTTATTTTTTACAAAACTCTGTATAACATTTATTGCATACAACTTTATAAAAGGAAATTATGTTATATAGTTTTATATGTTTAGAATATCTTTAGAATATCTTTAGATTTATAATTTTCTAAGTTGGGAGATCTGAAAACGTGTATTTTTGTTGAAATTTCGATATCGCCTTTATGGATGGAATGTGGTGTTTTGAATACCTAGTAAGTGATAAAGTAAATAAAGTTTATTTTTTCATACTTTCATACGATGCTTCTGAACATACTGTGCCCAAAAGTGAACAAATTGGAGCTCTATCAGACTATTTTCTGAATAATTCCCCGATCCGAATAACGAATTCTGCGTTAGAAGCAGATGACGGTGTTATAGTCAGATTTCAAACGCCGTAGCATGTAAATGTTTTCAAAAACTGGTAAAGTGCATCCATTTTGGCCTAATTGCGTTCATAAAGGTGAAGGATAAACTCTGATGCCAGCCACTTGCCCCAGAAAACCAAATGAGATTCTAAATCAAGAGGCAAGCAGCAACAAAGCCGAGCGGGCGATGTTTTTGTATAAAGCATTTCGACGCTCACGGTGAATGTAAGGGACGAGGCGCCTTGCAGTAATTGCATCATTCGGATGCTGATGTCGAAGAATATATTGGAAGGGGCCTCGTAGTCCTGGATCTCAGAATGGCGCAAAGAGGAAAGGAGCTTCTGTTATGGGATGGCATCAAGGACGAGATGCTACGTCGTTTCTGTGCAGGATCACGTGCTCCTTCTGGAAATGATCAGTGACAATGGGGCGAGCCTAATTCACAATGTCTATGTGTTCTTATTACAATTCATCATTACTTTCTTGAACTTATACCATAATTCTAAAGTCTTCTGCTGCAGCTTACCATTAGAATGTACAGGGAGTTCAAATAATGGGGGGTGGGCAGAGAAGCTGAATTAAAGGTACTCTCATCAGCCTTTCATAACACTTTAAAAACAAAAACAGAAAAATGAGATTTCCACCTGTTTTATGTTAGCAATACCTTTTATCTTATAAACACGGCAGTATAAAAATAAATTCTTTTTTTTTTTTTTTTTATATTGTCATAGTCCGTAAATTCCCTCTCGTTACTGCAGTAACCATGAACGGTTTTTTCTAACTCCCCTGCTTCCTAATTTTTCTTCCCCTTTCTTGTTCTTTCCTTTCTGTTGTGTCTAGGCAACGTTTGCATATTCAAAACGGCAACAATATTGACAACAAAGAAAGAGTATGCCTCACATTTAACAGTCACGAATTCGAATGTCAGTTCGGGCGAATTGCGTAGAAGAGGTGCTTTCCAGGCTTTTTTTTAACCCAAAAGATGAATGCTGGACGTAATTCTTTAGCACCAGCGATCCTGGCCCATTTTCTTATTTCAACCATTTGTTCATTCACCGTTATATATGAGCTACCCGATTAAAAATGTTAATCAAACAAAGGCTAAATAATAAACCTTTAAGTCTGTTTCTTACAGTTACTTTATGGTGAAGAATTTATTCTTAATAATTCACGGGATAATAATTCGTTTTTTTCACTTTTCATTTCGTTTTACCTTTTATTGTAGCAGCTGCTGTGATAGTTCATTTATTATATTTACATCAAACAGGATCAAATAATCCATTAGGTGTAAATAGAAATATTGATAAAATATCTTTTCATCCTTATTTTACATTTAAAGATATTTTAGGTTTTTTTTTTTTATCTAATGAAAGCGTATAATGTTTAAGTTAATTGGTGGAAGTTAATAATTTCTTCACACTAGCCGTATATAGGCTAAGGTTTTCGATGGATAGTCAACTTGAAAATGTTAATTGGGGAATTGAATGTCAGGACGACACATTGGCCATGGTAGCTCAATGGGTAAGAGCGACTGGACAGAATCCAATAGATCCGTGGTTCAAATCCCGGCCGTGGCATTGAATTTTTAAAGTTGACTATCCATCGAAAACCTTAGTCTATATACGGCTAGTGTGAAGAAATGATTAATTTCCAGTATTAACTTAAATAATAAGAACTTAATGATGAAGCCTGGGACTCAAGTACTTACGCGAGTAAGTCGCCACAAACGGTGTATCTCGAATACAAGAGCCCCTAGTGGTTTACCGGGAAAATATGAGTCAATTGAAGAATTTAATGTCATGACGGCACGTTGGCCATGGTAGCTCAATGGGTTAGAGCTACTGGACGGAAACCAGGAGATCCGTGGTTCAAATCCCGGCCGTGCCATTGAAATTTTCAAGTTCACTCTATCCGTATATAATGTTGTACGTGTCTGTTAGGTGGAATTTATGAAGAAAGCAATAATGAGGAAGGTATTACATTTTTGGGATTCTAGCTCAGTAGAACTTCCTCTTTTCTGAAATTCAATGAAATGTTATCAAGTCTGTTCTTGAGGAACGTTACGTGAGGAATGCATACTTGTGTAAGTGCCAAGTTTAATATAATTACTGTGATAGTTCATCTAGAACGAAGAGCATTTATTATATTTACATTGTTGAAACAGATGCTGGATGGTCCTAAAATTTTGATTCACGTGCTGTTTTAGAAAAGTTTCAAGGATTTAAAAGCATCTAGTTCTGCGACAAAAATCAATAACGAGTTTCTGTTATGAACAGAATGAACAATTTGAGAGCAAGTACTAGAAACTAAAGACGCTGTGTGGAAATTTGTACTAGAAGGCTTGTATGATTACAATAAATTATTTAATATGATATATTTTGGTATAACAAAGTATTTATTCCAATACAACGGTAGCTAAATCTGCTGGTGAAACAGGCTTGCGAAATTAAAGAAAAGCTCTTGTATTTCTTGTGCTAGGTTTCAGTTCTCATCCCTTCTGAAAGAAATTTTGCACGCACAGGTGCTTGCCTCAGAAATGCACGTAGTGGAACAAATGTAGTTGCCGACACTTAACACGATTCCGGTATTACAGGAAGGCGAGTAATAAATCTATCGTTGAGTTTGGCAGCCAAGGCCGAAATGAATATCATCACCGTGAGATCGTGCTGAATATAAAGTAACTGTTGGTTCTGATCATAGAATCCAATCTGAATAATGAACTTGAGTTATTTGGAAATTGATACTTTAATGATGTGCTCACGCTGAAGGTCCAGGTGCTAGGAGATTCCAAAACTTGATCGTGAACCATCCTCCGACCAGCTAAGTTGACGGAATAACTGTGTCAGAAACGACCATTGAAAGGTGTAGAGCCATATCTTCTAGATCTAGTCAAGGAAAATCTGTCACCACGATCCCACAATTATTTTAAACTCCTATGTAGTATCATAAATTCTCTTCCAAAATACACCAATTCAAAAATTCTCAATTTTTGGAAATGAAATAAATTATTGGTATCTGAAGAACATTAAATCATCCCGTATAACAAGTAATAAATTGTACAGTTGTTTTTGCATTTTTCATTAATCTATCTCCCTTTTTCTTCGAAAGATAAATCATTTAGCTATTTTCCCTTATAGAGGGAATGCTCGATATTAAAATTCTTAATTTATACGAATTACAACTAGTTTCTCGTATTTAAAAGGTTTTAAGTTATGCCCAATGTGATTATAACAAAATTTTAACTTTATTTATCGCGTATGCTTAACTTTGAATAAAACGATTTAAAAAGTTGAGAATCGAATCTTGCGCGAAGAACATTTTAAATATTTTAAATGTTTAATGCGTGTCTTGTGTGCAAAATATTTATTTAAGGCTATGCAATAAAAAAGTATCTTGACACCTCTAACTTTCTAAAAATCCTTCATGCACTATTAATAACTACATATAGTAATAGTAATAATAACACAAATAATGACATAATCCAAAATCGAACAACATTTTTGATAGGTTCGTTAGATCTCTTTGTTTATTTTAAAGAATGTATACCAAACTTTTAAAGTAAGTTTAACAAAAATGGCATTGGTTTGTGCGATTTAAAGTTGCTATAAATATAACGTTATTGCTGACAGCTCTGCAGGTTGTATTTGGACATTTAAGTGACAGAAAATTAAAATTCCTATTGTATCCTGATTTTACAATGTTGGCGCCTTTTTATAGTTACTTATTTAATATTCTTAAGTGTTAAAATAAGCAGTTGTTTAAAATACCTCTACTGGGAAATAATATACGGTTATTAATGTAAACTTGATTGAAGTCCAGTAGCGTTGAATTCCATAAAGATATAATCATAAATGAAAAATTAAATAATTAGTGTATTTTGGTTAAACGTTTACACTGGCATTGAAAGTGGAGAGAACGATTCAACTACGCATGTGTTTATGAACAGCATAACTCAAAAACAAAAAGTACTAAGACCAAATTACAGTTGAAGCATTATAGAATGAACAAATTTCTTATTCGCTGTTTTATCTAAAGTGGCTAGAAAGATTTTAAATCAGGTTTAAAAGTTACGTGTTCATACTGAGTGAATTTTGTATAATATTGTACAAGTGAGATAGCAGACATTTACAGGAAACAACGCTGACCTCATTAAAAGATTTTTCTATTGTAGCTCATGCTAATACATATGGGCGTAACGAGGTTGGAAAAAATATCTTTTCATTATATTTTTGTATATTATACAGTATAAGGAATAATGTGAATTTGTTATGGGTAGAGAATCCCATAAATCCTATATGATCACGTTAAATGAGTAGTTTTCGTTCACTATTATTTCCATTTGTCCTCATGAGAACAAAAACCATAGAAGTCCTAGGACAAAAATGTAAAATATACCAAAACTGTTTTTCTATCTTGAATATTTATAAATACTAGAGAATATATAGATGCTACATACTACTACAAGTATATACTAGAGTGCTTAAAACTGAAAAAAAGTAACAAAAACATTCAACTATAATCGAAAGTTTAAAAAATGAAATTATTCAGTGTTTTGTCCATATGGAGCAAGCAGATTTTGAGGCTGTTCCTCTTAGCGAGCGCCCCTAAATGCTAGTTTGAGTTAGGATAAAGGGAGCTGTTAGAAAAAGGTGCCGGAGTTTGATGAGTCAAAGCGGAGTGTTACGACATGAAGTGCACAAAGCGATGTAATGGTCAACCGTATTTTTCTTGCGTGTCTGGACCGTTTACTAGCACCGATCCTCGGCGTCTGACAGGTTCTTGGACTTGCCACGCTGCACATGTCGGGAATCAATCTGCCTGTCGCACTGTAGTCATAGCAGTGGACTGCATCATTTCATCTCGGTAGGGTAGCTCCTAGAAACATCGCCTCACTTGCGCTCCTCACTTCAGAAATGTAGCACCTACAAACACTCTATCAACATCTAACATTCTGTCTCTTCGGTGATTTCACTTCAGTCAAGCAACAGCTTCTAGAAACACTGCCCGAGGCTCTATCTCTTCTATACTTCTTTCTTAGTGATTTCAACTAAGGAAGAGAGCTTCTACAAACACTGCCTTAGCCTATTTAGAGACTAGCATGCTAACAACTACAAGACACACGAAATTCATACAATTCCTTTCATTTGTATGTTCATATTCGTCTGCTCTTAGGTCAGTGGTCTTTGATTTGAGAAGCAAATAGCAGAGCTATTGCTCATTGAATTGTAGATCTAAACTTTGATCCTATTATTTTTTTAAATGAGACATACTTAATCCATAGTTGCATTTAGGTTCCGTGTAAGGTAAAGAATGATTCCAAATAATCAGCCGGGAATCGAATACGAGAATTCTTAATTGAGAAGCAAAACACTAACATCTAGAGGAAGTCAGAAATTATCAACTCAAGTTCTGTTTGTTACAACTTCATTTATTTCACCTCAACTTAAATAATATTGAAAGTGTTGCCCTATGCTTTGAATCATTGTGTGAACATGATTAAATTGTTAAAAAAAGGTCTGGTTGGCTTAGTTACTTAGGCGTTGGTATGCTGAACCCAAGGTCGAGGGTTCAAACCCGACTTAAGTGTGCTTAAGAGTGACAGCCTCGTGTCAGTAGATTTACTGGTACGTAAAACAACTTCTGCACGACGAGATTCTGGTTCTGATATGATCTTGGCAGTTGATAGCGTGATTTACATATACAAATATTTATTTGTTTATTACTTTGCAAAATTCGTACAATCTAAATAAAATGACTAATAAAATAAAAGTAAGGGGGAAAAACAGGACATATAAATAGTGGATATTAAGAACGATAATTTTCTATCTTTACGTTGGCCGTTAGAATTATATTTTAAAGGAAAGAATTGTTTCTATATCATTGTAGATGTTACACTCACATGAAATAATACTTCTGAATCTATTACTAATAAGACAGAGCGTTTCATTCCAAACTAAATACTTTTAAAGACATTTCCCTCTGGAAAATTATTAGGATTAGAATTTAGTTTTATTATCAAAGTGACGCTGGAAGAATATACCTGTTTTTATTTATTTAGTGTTATTTAAGTTGAATGTCCTTTATTGGGCAATGAATGAAATGTTTGACAATGTTCAATGTTCCCAGGTTTAATAGAGTGAAAGTTATCAACAATCCCATTCACACGCTCCCGAAATATCAAATGCATGTTCGTTTATGGCTAAAAAACTAGATATCTACTGAAAAATAGTTGCTTATGGGCAATAATAATCATAAGGTGACAATGGGTGGTAGACCTACCAAAACCAGTATCAATATTGCCCCCCTCTGTGATATGGTAGTAGCGTGTCTACATTACAGAGGTAGTGAGTTAAGATCTTGGTTAGGGCGGTTTACTGCCTTAAAGTTCTCCCAGCAGTTGTTTATTATTGTTTAAGCTCTATGAACCTCGAGGTTATTTGTGCATTATTTCGCCTATTTAATTCATTTATCATCAGTTAAAGAATACTGGATTAAAAAAAAAGAATAGCAGTACAAATTCTTCCACACTGAGGTAATAAACCTCAGTTTTATTTTTTTAATACTTTCCGAAGGGAAGTTTAACGAACTGTAAAGTTTTGTATGGATCGCCCTGTATTTAAGAAAATGTAACGGTTGTGGAAATCGTATGAGCTTTACCGGCGTCGAAACTTTATTATGACCGGTATTATATTTTCCTCTAATCCGCAGGGAGCATGGAAGAAAGATGTGGATGAAATTAAATGGTCTCCTTCTCTAAACCTCGGCTGTTGTCCCCAAAATTCTCACCTTTCCTTTCCGCCAACGTAGGTAAGGCACATGATCGCTTCTCATTAGATTACCACAGCGCGCGAGGTCCCTGCAGCACATCTCCGCTTACGGAAGCTAATTATTTTCTAATTACAAGCTAATAACTGAAGACGTGTTGGCCTAAACATTTGCATCGTCGCCGGGTGTTTCTGCTTCCATGGCAACTCACAGTTGAGTCGCGTCACATGTCGTTATTCAACTGTCAACTCGCAAGGAAGACATAAATCCTGCTAACTCCCCTTATAAATTAACGCCGAGATGGAGAGTGAGAGAGAAAAGATTCGTAGGAGGATCCGTATCGACGCCAGCTGATTTATATTAAACATCTCCCTCATCATAATGGCTCTTCCATAATCGAGAAAGGGCGAATGAGCTACGTGAGCAGAATGCGTCAAATTCCACCTCCAGAACATCCATTGGGAGTGGCTACCCTGACAATGAAACGCAGGTGGCTGACTTTTGTGTCGTTAAGTTGGCAAAATACTTCTGTTTATGCGGTTAACAGGCAATAATTGTTGACTTCACTCAGCCTCATTTACGTCTCTGCCTAGAAACCATAATATTGTCCTTTATCTGTTCTATTTTCTGGTCCCTCACTTTCTCCTTCTTTACTTGTTGTCTTCTTCCTTACTTCATAACCAGATTTTAAAATTGATTTTGAGGTTAGGAATTCATTGTTTTACTTCATTGCTCATCTTATTTAAATTTCTTACAATTTATTATTATTATTATTATTATTATTATTATTATTATTATTATTATTATTATTATTATTATTATTATTATTATTATTATTATTATTATTATTATTATTATTATTATTATTATTATTATTATTATTATTATTATTATTATTATTATTATTATTATTATTATTATTATCATTATCATTATCATTATCAGTATCAGTATCAGTGTATCATTATCATTATCATTATCATTATCATTATCATTATCATTATCATTATATTATTATTATTATTATTATTATTATTATTATTATTATTATTATTATTATTATTATTATTATTATTATTATTATTATTATTATTATTATTATTATTATTATTATTATTATTATTATTATTATTATAGTTATTCCAATGTAATACGTCTGTAAAATTTGGACAAAAATTTGCACAAATTATAAAATTAAAATTTCTTCACAATAAAATAATATAAATTCTAAAGGCATTCTTTTGTGTTTGGCACATTTTAAATACTAATTAATTGAAATTGTAAATGGACAATATGTATTTATTAATGGACAAGCCCAAATTTAAGATCCTTTTTTTTTTTTAATTTACGTCGTCCAACGTTAAGTCATATCGGACGATGAATGGAATGAGTGAAATGATGCTCAAATGAGCCGAGGGTCCATTGAGCTTAGAGGTACACGACATTCGTCTTTCAGGATAAGGGAAAATCCCGCAAAAAACCTTATCCCTGACCGAGATTTGAAGTCGGGACCTCTTGAACGTGAGGTAGACACGCTACCATCTGTGCTACCGAGGCGGTCAACCATTTTCTTGTTTACTTTTTGCAATGCCTTTCTAGGTATATACATAATGATCCACACATCCAACTTTTTTTAACTAACTACTAGAGCTTGTAATGCCTCTTGATTGCAATTATATATAATAAAGCTTTAATTTTTCTGCAACAATGGGAGGTAACACAAATACCTGTTTTATGTGCATTTTTTTGTAAGCTGTGTAGCTGAAAAACCTGAATTTTAAATGAATATTTTTATAATGCAACATTTATCATTAAAATGTCTTAGGAAGCAGGAATTTTGAAATAAACGAAAAATAGTACCGTTACATGTACAATAAGTGATCGAAATCTCAAGAAGATCCTTAATATTCCAAATATCTCACATGCATTAGTTTCTATACGTAGACAGTTGAAATGAGATGTGCTGCAGCGCATATTCTGCAGTGTAACTGTCGCTACAAGACGTACTTCGGCGGGCTCAGTATTATTTTAATTTCTAGCAGCAATTTGGCAGAAGCGAAGGGAACAGGTGAGAGAGAGGGAGAATTCCAGACAAGCGGCGATGCGTGGTGTTTGGATTGGGGCAAGGTGCTGACGCCCGTCATGTCAATCTCTCGGCTCTGAAACAACGCCGGCCGCTGTTAATAGCGCGTTAAATGTTTTTCCTTGTGTTGGACAGGTGACAGCAAGCTGGGACACCCTTTATCACTGCTTCGCGCCGTGTTACCACCCGTTTATCAAAACTATTAACTCTTGCCTCCTTTGTTTATCCATCTCTGGGCCAAGAAAAACTCCAACTAAGGCGGATAATGCGAACTAACACAGGGACAGTCTCTTCAGAGTTGCTTTAGCGCATGCGTAAAGGCCAGCGGATAGACTGCACGCATTGTTCAACTGTGGTCGAATACAAATGTCTTGAATCGAGCGGGATGGTTCAAACCGTAGTCTGTGGTCTACATTCGGGAGCTTCCAGGTTCAAATCCCGTTGTCAGACCCATCTCTCTGCTATCTATACATTTATAATGAAAGCATACAGCCGCCCAGCAGGTGGAGAAGCAGGGCTGCAGTTGTCCAGCACTAAGGCCCTCTGGCAACGTGTCGAAATTGTCGTCTGTCCATCACAGCAACAGAGATACGGTTGCCTATCTCTAAAGCAGGATAAAATACAGGAATTAAGGTCTAGAGCGCTAAATGATCCCACAGACCCGTCGCGATATGACCACGTAATTAACTTGACCAAAACAAATAGAAGTATGTTGAAATGCGACAACTTGCAAAATCATGTTCTTATATTACTTCTCGTATGAAATTCTCCTTCTGTTTTTGATAGATATTTATGTAAGATCTTGAGCATTATATAGGTGTCATGATTTGCACACAGCATGTTATGCAATTTTGGCACAGTACAACTCTAGAAAATAAATCGTGAAATATTTCGGCATCCCTAGCTGAGTAACTGAGAGCGTCTTCATATGTTATTTAGATGTGAGCTTCTCTCTCTCTCTCTCTCTCTCTCTCTCTCTCTCTCTCTCTCTCTCTCTCTCTCTCTCTCTCTCTCTCTGTCTCATTTTTATTACCGGACTTGTTAAACCGATAAACAAGTCACTTGCATGGGTTTCCAAGCTGAGAGCAAAGTGAGCAGGTGCTATTGATTGGGCTGTAACCTTTTATCTGGCCAATATGGCAAGTAATTATATATTGAAATATTATTTTTTAATATCAAATATCTTTGTGTCCATATATTTTCAACCTCTTATTTTAGAAAAAAGTTTAATTGCATATTTATTAAGGAGTATCACTTACCTAAAATTTATGAAATCATCAAAAATTAAAAAAAGTAATGGCAATTAAGAAAAATCGTAGAGAAAAGGAAGGCTAAAAGATCGACTACTTCTAATAAAATTCTAAATTTAAAATTCTAACAGATTCTAATAAAAATATAATCTAATAAAAGGTCTAATAAAATTTACACTCAAAATTAGAATTTTTTTCCCGATCTTCGATATTTTAATGATAAGAAACTAATGAATCTTTTACAATAAAGGAGATTGTTAAATGGTAAGTCCTAAAGTTCACTCCTGCTCAGCTCACTTGAGGTAATGCCCCTTTATTTGTCTAAAGAATCCCACATCCTCTTTGATTTTCACAAGAATACAGAGTTGTCAACACTGAATTTAATTGTTCCATTTAGAAGTTAAATCGTACTCCACACTTTTTGTTGTCCCACTTTTGTCTCTTAAGTAACAGGTACAAAACAGTATAAGCGGTTACGGAGAATAAACCTGCGATTGTAATGTTTGGCTGTCTAAACCACCCCTTACGAACGTCGCTGATCAAAACATTTTTAAATAAAGTAACTGAAACAAATGCACTTTGTTATTGTAAGAAAGAGGAGGGTGGTTTAAAAACACGTGTGTCTGAAGTGTAATGAAATACAGTTTGAGAGTTTTAGTGTTGCCACCTTCTCCTGTACAGGATTTACATTTTTAAAATGAAATTGACCCCAAAAAGCATACCATATTGCTACAGATCTTATTCTGAAGTTCTTCTTATATTATGTGAACTCTGTCCATTATTAAGTTAAATTAAAATAAAATACATTCAAATGTGCATTAAAGGAAATGCTCTGAATGTTTGGTATTAAACTATTTGTTCAGTTGACTTGTTCTGCTGCGGAGTCGTTGCAGGATGCGTATGAAACCATTGTTCACAAGAACTAGCGTGTCTTACGATTTATACAGAGGATGTAACGTGGATTAGCTAAGGTATATTTCCGGACACCATGTTTATATCGAATGAGCAATCCTTGGGGTAACCGGTTTTGCTGTGTGTAGCCGGTCGGCGGGACTACTTGCTGTGTTGGTGGTGCGGGTGACAGGATGTTTGTAGTAAAGGTAGTACGGTTTGTCGCCTAAGTTATGTTTTACTCGCATATTATAAACACTTAAAAGGGCATGTAAATTATGCTTACAAGTGCCAAACAAACGATTGTTAGAACTGTCCTCCTTTGTTTTTTCAAGCATTTCTGGCCAAACTACAGTTTGGTCTAAGAATGGCAGCAATGAATGTTATTTGTAAGTTCATCTAAAATTTGTGGATTTGTTTTATAATTCCGTCATAATTACCGTGATTTTAGCCCATCGATTTTTGTTTCTATGGTGTAAAATTTGTTTATTCTGCACCAAAAGGAGAGGTCCTGAACTTTGTTTTACACCTCTGTTATCTGTTAATAGGCTGACAGAATGTCACAATGTTCCTGAATGTCACAAATAAAATCGGGTTTTTATCAAATTATCTGCAAAAAAATCTTAGCATAACCTATATATAAATATAATTTCTAAGAACTACTTTCGCAGATTACGATCCACCTATGTCGCTTTTTCTCTAGCTGAGGTAGAAGTTGCTCGATAGTATTCTTGTTTTCGAAGTCATATGGAGGACATATCTACAATTATGCACCAGGAAGCTTATACACCAGGTACACATCTGAGAAGAGGAGGAATGGGGGAGGATTTATTAGAATAACTAGATGCAAATAGGAAAAGTGCGCGCGCGAAGGGTCACTCAATCATAAGAGGGAGTGAATGTCCTGAGCGAGGGTGATGGGATGTCCTCCAGTTCTCTCCCGCTGGGACGTATTGCCTTTCTCTCCCTGCTTATTATTCTCTTTTCGACGTCCATTCTTCCTCTCTCTCCAAGTCCGATCCTCCACTATATTACATCTCATTCCCACCCCGGCGGCAGCGTCAGTGGCGACGCGAATGCCCCGGAATTTCCTTAACTCGAATCCTCCACCAGCTGACGCAAGTACTATGAAGACAATATTGGGCACCTCACAATCTTTTACCTCGTAGAATTTCTTTCCGGCGTTATCCACATCTTCGAGGAATGTTCACATCAACGAAAAAAAAAGCTCTACTAATGCCTGTGCTGTGGTGTTTAATTCAGAGCGCACCAGAAAGTCTGTAACACCCCATCAACGTACCCTTAACATGAGGAATAAAATATTCAGCAATATCTTATCAAGAATGCAACTTTACACTTCTCCTGGCCTAATCCTCCATAAAAATAATATGCAGAATTCTAAGGCCTTCCGAATGACCTTTTTAAGTTTTTCATTTCAGGGACAACTTTACAGTTCCCCATTATGTTATCATAGCAGGTCGATGACTAATTTGCAATGATATATTCGGTAAATTCTAAAAGTTTGTTTTGAAGTCTTTCCCTAAAGTATTTCTTGGATTATTTTTTTTTCACACGCCGAAACATCACCCTGTAAGAACTGCAGTAGATAAAGAAATTTCCAAAGTTCTTTAAGTTAGAGAACTTGTTCCATATTTGCAGATTCAATCTGAACATGTAAATGATATCAAAGCAGCTAACACGTGACGTTGTAAACACAATTTCTCTTCAGACGTTTATAAACCTTTGTCATAGAAAAGGTTTAAACCTGGTTATACATCTCAAACAGTTTCTTATAATATAGTTATATATACCAAATTCGGCAGTTTAAATTAATACCTCAAAAGAACGCTTACCAAATGCATTGAAACAATTGATATTCATATAAGCTAATATGAATATTTAACGAAACTGAAGTGCAGTTGGGTAACCTGGATGGAGACAAACCTCTCGAAGGCATGCCGCTGCTGTTAAACGTCAGCATTTACCAGGAAAAACCTTTAAGTAATTAATGATTAATCGAATTAAAGTACTTATTTTTATCTCATGTTTGTGAAATAGGGAACAAACTCCAAGTTTGATAAATAAGACAAGCAGTACAACATTTTTTCCTGAACTCTGCGGATTTTTCAAGTAATCAGATTCCATTTTATATTCAACATATTCAGTTCAGTTACACTAATCTTTTAATTGGAGGATTTGAATGTTGAAACGCTCTAAATGAAGAGACATACCTACCTTGGTGTTGAACATGCTTGAACTGTATCCAGCTCTTCCTTGCAAAAATAATGTAGAAATTTGAAATGCCAAATTTCTTTAGAAACAAGCCAATTTGCCAAAAAGGATAAGACTTGACATATGAGATTATGTACACGAAACTATATTTTTGTATTTTGTACGAGTTATACTTCCGAGATTCATTAAACTGGAGTTGATTCAAATCAGCACAACACTGTAGTGATCTTGCTAATTTTCACCTTATCATCATCTTCATCATCGTCGTCGTCGTCGTCATCGTCGTCATCATCATGCACCGAAAAGCCAAAATTATGCATTATAAATTAAATTTTTATAAAATGAGATTTTGTTTCTCTTCTATATACCCACTATAGATTTTCTCCTTTTGGGTCTTTGGCCATTTGTAGATTTACGAGGGTTGTTCAATAAAAAAATAATCATAACTTTTTACGGTCATAATTTTTCGCACTAAAATTCAATCCTATTATATTCTGTTAGCTTAATCTAAAACAAACTCGCCGTAGTAGTTTCATTGTTGGTACTCCTGGTTCCTGCCTGTGAGAACCAGGCAAGTTCAGACATGTTCAGTGTCGCCTACCGCTGCAATGAAGGTAACATGCAGTTAAAGTTGATGTTAGAGGCAGATCCGGAGTTTCTTTCAAACGTAATCACTGCTGATGAAACTTGTGTACATCATTTTGATCCTGAGAGCAAACAGCAAAGCTCAGTGTGGAAATCTCTTTCATCACCAACCCCCAAAAAGCAAAAGTGGTTGCTTCTGCTGGGAAAGTTATGGTCATCTTATTCTTTGATATTCATGGAATATCAGCACGTTGTACCTCCACACACATCAAATGATGAATTGAAATGAATTGAAATGTAAATCACATTTCAATTCAAACTCAGCACGCAAATATTTAATAACTATACAATTCAAAGTATGTTATAAAATAATCTATGCAGTGCATTTGAATGAAGGGCAAACTAATATAATGATTAGATTTCAACCTTACCTTCATAAGAATATACCTTACCATAGCAATAGGTATGTCATTTTTGTATTGTTTTCTTTGTAAAACATTTATTAGTGACAGTTTCACATACCTGTTATCCATTTTTACTTTCTTTATGATTAAAATCTCAGGAGTTGTCTCAAACGTGTTTCTTCATGTTTAATATTAGGAAATTGAGAGATTAATATTGTCCCAAAACAAAACAATTGCTTATATGGTATAAGTAAGCTGCAGAAAGTGTTGAATTCTGATCTTGATTCTATAAGCATATGATTATACAAATATATCTTTTTTGATTAATAGAAGCGTAATACAATAAAAGACTTCTGAAGCCCTTACTATAAGCGTTAATGCAAAATATATTCTGCTGTATTCTTCATAATTCTCTCTTCTCCTTAACTATTTCAGATATGTAAATGTTTCAATTAAAATGTGTACTCAATAAAAATAACGTTTTTTAATACATACGCAAAATGAAAAAAAGAATGAATACCACATTAAGCAAGTTGTTTTAGGTATTCTGTTCAAAAACACACCCACTCCGTTTAAAACTAGGAATTCAAGGGCCTACCAAGTAATTTGATGCTGCGATGATTTGTAAAACTGAACTAATTTTAAATAGCTACTGCTGTTCTGAACACAAGAAATGGAAGAAAGTATTCCATTGGGCTCTGCTCGGTGATCTTGTATTCCCAAACAAGTACAATCCAGTGGTAAACATATAGGAGGGGAGGAAAAGAGAGACAGAGGCATTAAGGAAATACTCTTAAGCCGTAATTTCTGGAGGGAAATTCAGAGTGTTTATAGAGACAGTTATTGTACAATTAAAAGAAAACAAACAATAAATAATTTCCTTCCATCAGTTAACGTTACAGTGTCTCCGTCTCTCACGTTCTCTCCACCCATAGGATCGTACAGGTTTAGGGCACATTATAAGAGCACTTGGACACCATGCCGCGAGTGCACACATTAAATAATCCTGCTGAAGTCTGCTTGAGAAGAGACATGGTTACGAGGTATGTTTCTGAGATAAGATACACCTGGCCTGTGTTGATTATCTTAGAGTCTGGTGTGTTTTACTTTGATTTAAGAACAAGACCTCGTAAAGACCTCAAAGCCGAATCATAAGTGGTATACTTGGGCGACAAAGCGAAACCGCCACTGCACAGCTTGAGGCAATGTTCATGGGTAGCGACTTTGTGACTGATGCAATTAAACGGGCGCGAGTGGCGGGCGGCTAGGCCGTGGGTGACCGTCACCCGATCCTCGAGAGCCGCCGGACAACACAACACGTCTCCAAGGTGCCGCCGGTCTGGCACAACGACCGACTGCATTACTCCAACGTTAAGATGCTCGCGTGCTTGTAGGTTCTTCTTACGCTGCACAGCCTCTTCATGTTTCGCTGTGAGTAGTTATCTAAGTTAAAGCACAGTGAAAAATTAAATTAATGAATACCTTATACTTCCATAGCAGGCAGAGCAAACCATGTTTGATTTGATACCGAAATTTCATCAGAAATTCACGCTTTGAAGTCCCATGAAACCAAAGAAGTATTTTAGCCTGTGCCCGTAGACGTCTTAGCTTTTTTTTATCTTCCAATTTACACCTTGAAGAATTTCGGAATATCACCCGGCGGAAGCTTCAGTTGCTGTTTTATATACTCAGAACGTATGTGTGTGTGTGTGTGTGTGTGTGTGTGTGTGTGTGTGTGTGTGTGTGTGTGTGTGTGTGTGTGTGTGTGTGTGTGTTAAATAACATTTATATATTTAATTTTATATCAATAGCCGGATGAGTTCCTCTAACTTTATTGAATTTTCTATAATCCTGTATAACGCGATGGATCGAATGTATTACGGAAAAATGTGCATTAAACAATGAGTAAAATATGTTCAAGTTGTTCTCGGGAAGCAAGTCAGGTGAAAAGAAGATTATAAATCGACGTTTTGGGAGCGTACATCATTCCCACCATCAGGATATTTATTAAATGTGATAACCACAAATGGATCCACTGCATATAACACAAATACAAAGACAAAACACTATCAAAATTCCATTACTGAACAAAAGACTGTTTTCAGTAAATTAAATGCCAGGTCAGGAGATGGCGAGACTATGGAAAAAGAAACGTAACTACTTAACTTGATTATCAAGCTGTAGTTGATCTGTGCTGCTTAAGCCGACAGATGCCTTAAAAGTGAAAATCCGTCGACTTAAACAGCACAGATCAATACAGCTTGATAATCAAGTTAAGTAGTTAAGTTTCTTTGACCCAATTAATTTTCTATACTCATGCCATCTCCTGACTTGGCATTTAATTTACTTAAAACAGTCTTTTGTTCAGTAATGCGAATTTTCATAGTGTTTTGTCTTTGTTTATATTTGTGTTATATCTAGTGATTCATTTGTGGTTATAACGTTTAATAAATATCCTAATGCTGGGAGAGATGTACGCTACCGAAACGTCCACTTCTAATCGTCTTTTCACTTGGCTTGCTTCCCAAGAAAAAACTTGAACATATAGGTTGCCAGGAAAGCTTCAGGTCGTATTTTATATCTGAAGACCACCGCAAGCTCTTATTAAGAAAAATAAATATATAAATGCTGTATCCAATAATTGTAACGATATAATTTTTCATTTAAAATTAATATGTTTAATTTAACATGAATAGAAGAATGATTTGTGTATGAATTCTATAATATATAATTGACAAATGAGAATTTGCATACAGGCAGTCGTCCGAGAGTTCACATTAAATACAGCAATACAATTTAATGTTTGTACTTTGAAACTGAAGCCTCTAACCCTTGAAAAACACGTCCTAAACACAAAATATTGAAATACGCTGTAGTACTACTGCTGTTACTTTTATTTAGAATTTATAGATGTAAATTGTCTTTCACAATTTTAATTCACACACACAGAGCTGTTTAACTTAAATTGCATAAACTTACATTGTTTGTAACAAATATAAATAGGGGTATTACCACTAATTTAGTAATTTCAGTAATTTGTAATTAGGCGTAAATATAAGCATTTTGGTCTGAATTTGAAACATCAGTTTGAAATAGATTCCTTGATAAAAAATTTTACAGCAACAGCTGGAACTGCAAGCAACAGAAATCCCAAACAAAATTTTCTGGAAGCCAATACCGCCCAAAGGGAGGCGTTCTATAGACACTCATAAATTTGTCCCCCTCCAGTCAGTAGTTTCTCTATCTTTCTCACCTCCCAATTGTTTTCTACTTTGAGATAGCTAATTTCCAAATTTAATTCTACATTCATATAATATAATAGCCTTTTGCTATTTAAAAAAACTGTTTTTCGTTTTATTTCGTATTTAATAGTCCAATGATATGTCCATTTGTTGGGTTTGTGCAAAAAAATCATATCGTTTCTTCTTAGTGATTGACATTAGCTGAACTATTCATAGAACTTCAATTCCATGTTCAAAACACCTTTATTTATTACGAACTTTTTACTAGCGAATTAATTGCGCGGAAAATGGAAGACAAAGCTGAGTCATAAAAGTGTGGGAGATGTTGAAGGGAGATGTTAACAGTGGGCTCCGGTTTAAGCCGCAACAGCTGCACCGCTGATAAAACTGTCTTCGTTATCAAAAAGCTGCTTTCAACTTATCCAGTCGTCTGCAGACAATCCAGATGTGTGTCGAAGCGATCATGTAAACATGCAGTGTTCTGTTACTTATTACCTGCTTTGGAGAACCTGGTGCCATCAGCAAAACAAGGTCTAAATGTCATCTGCCACGTAAAACTTGTTTTTATGGCATGCAGTAACGTTATTTTAGAATCTGCTTTCCTCCAGTGCGTCAAATGTTTTATAAAAGAGCTACTGTAAAGAGGTCTGATGTGATACATTCTCTGTGCTATAAGTTTTTCTCATAGAAAACTTATTTTTATCCACTTTGTGGTAATTGAGATGAGGGTTTGCAGAAGGGATTTCATTTCATGTTTTCTTGTAGGTGCATAGAAGTCAAATGTTTAAAAATGGGGTTTGGAAATTTTATATCTTGGTGTGACATGTAATGAAAAAATATCTCTGGCATGTTTATGTCACAAGCGATTAGATAAATTTAATGGTTTGAAATTATATTTATTTATTTATTTTTGTTGTAATGATCAAGTTGGCAGCCTTTCCGTTTAGAATAAATATAGCACAATAACGTTGGCTTTATGCTTATATAAATTATATTAGATCACAGTTTCATTTATACTTCCAGATTTTGTGAAATATAGGGAATAAATAATCTGGGCTAGAGAGAAATTCCTGCCGCAGCTGACAATCGAGCCCGAGACCACCACAGGACTCTACCGAATGAGCTATGGAGTGAACCTGGAGTAACCTTTTGTTTTTATGCTTCAGACAATTGATCTAAGAAAACCCTGCATTTCGTATTAGCTGTTATCTTCAAAGTTGTGACTAGTGTAATGTTTGAGTAAGCAGGTAGGTACAGTTAAGAAATGCCTGCCATCAAAGGTATGATAACTTACCAGTTCACGATGAAGAGTTTGCAGTGTACTTGCGTCCCATTAGCATCATCCTGGGCATGACTAGACAAGGGAATGAATTAGAAGGAATGCAAATGAAGCATATGTTGTATCCTTTTGGCACGGCGAGTCGGTGACAGGGCTCGGTTGTTAACAGGACCTTGCTGCCGATAGAAAGCAAGGAAAGAAAGAGAAAGGAAGAGCTCGCACACACACACACACACACACACACACACACACACACACACACACACACACACACACACACACACACACACACACACACACACACACACACAATTTACTCTTGGCCTGGACATAAATCTCCTCTTCTGGTGCGATTCATCAGCCCCTCATTCGGGGTATTGTGTAGCAAACAGACTGGCTCGGCTCCACTGCTGAGGCTTCAAAATGGCAGAAAACCGAACGGCCAATATTTTACAAGTTTTTGACAACCGGGATGGCTTTTCCATCTTTGTGAGACTCGGATAGATGCCGGACACCTGTGCTGCTTTGAGGGGAGGGGTACGTGTATGTGAGTGAGTTACGGAGACTTGGTTTGTTCCAGCTTCAGCATGGCGAAAGAGCGAAAAGAACAGAGAGAAGACTTGCTCGCCCCACTCTTGAAAAGAAAGAAGAAAAGCAGAATCCTTGTATTTCTCCCTCCCGGTTCTTGTTCTCTCTCTCAGGCACTCTTCTCTATGCTAGTTTCTCGCTACCTTACCCCCTCCTTTCCCTCCCTCTTTTACCGCCCCTTACCCTGATTTATGTGATTCCGGAATCATGGCTTGGAGGAGAGCAAGCATACAGCTTGGATATTTATTTTATACATCTGTTCCCCTTGACATAATGTCCCTCTATATATCGTGTGCATGCTTTTAGAGTGAAGGCTGTTAGGAGAGAAGGACGGAGCTAGCGGGATACGGAGATGAACGGTTATAGCAGGCAGCTTGCGAGGGGATGGATGGATGGCATCTGAAGGGGGTAGAAGCTGCAAACCATAGAGGGAAAAGATATACGAGTGCGTTGTGTTTGTATTTCTGCGGGCGCCTCCTACCGCTGACTTGGGCGCCTAACCATTGTTAATGCCAAGACTCAGAAACACTTGAATATTCTTGAATAAAAAAAAAAAAAAAAATGGGTTTACACCCACCTATAGTTGGACCAACACTCAGCGAATACAGCTCTCGTTTCGCCTACCAAGGAACTATAAGAACAAACGAACTGTCTTCGCTCAGTAGGGGCTGTACTACTGTGGATGGTAGTACAGTAGCAACGGTTAATAGCGTACGGTGTAAACAGCGGAACACTCACGACCGACTTTTCTTTATCTTCTTACCTAGACATTGCGAAGACAAGACAAAGAACATCTTATGCATCTTAAGGTATTCTCTAACTAAACTCCTATCACTGTGGTTCTTAGTACAGCAGGTTAATAGCATATTGTAAAAAACAGAACGCCGATGAACGAATTTCCTTTACTTTCTTACCTGGAATCCTGCGTCATAGGCACCTTCTGCCTAAAGTTCATAGTACAGTAGAAACGGTTAATAGCGTGCTGTGAAAACATCAAGCACTCGCAGCAAAATTACATTTACTGTGATAAATGCAGTTTGGAGTCGAGTCAAAGACAATTGCATGCAACATTATGCACTCTCGACCCATAACACTTCACACAATCCCGTATGCATCATAATCCTTATATAAAATGATTCTTCCACTCAAGCTATCTCACAAAAAATGCTTGGGAGTAATCTGACAAGGTAACCAGGGCCGTGGAATTCAAAATTAATATTTTTCATTTTAGTCCTAAAAATCTATAAATTTTGTCGAATATTTTGTCGTACGATTTGTTGTTGAAAACTAATGTTTTAGATATTATAATGACAAGAGCCGTCAAACGGTTGCATGTACATTGCAGATGTAATTGGAAACACCAGATTAATGTATTGTACATATCGAATATTTTGAATGAAATTATAACACTTAAAACGAGATCTAACTTCATACAAAACACAGTGTATTATACTTAGTTTACAGAATGTTCTCCACTTTGGAGATTCATGCTGAGAGTTTTCGACTATGCAATAGTATTTGCTAAGTAGATACCAATAGAAAGGTACTTATCTATTAATCATATAGTTTGGACCAGATGTTCAGTACTGAGCAATGCAATTCACAGCTCATGACTGAGCCAATCATCGGTGGACTTACATTGATTTTTTTTTTTTTTCGTTTTAAACTTGCCAAAAGAAGAAAACTATCTTAAGGAACATATAATTCTATTATATTGATAAACTCCATTTCATGATATTTGTCATATTTATTTTATTAATATTCTTTTATAATATTTCATCTCATAATGAGCCTTAGTAAAAGCTACTTCAGTCCTGCGCAGTGACGTAGTAGACTAGAGCATGTACTTTGGTTCCCGGCGTCCAGAGTGCGCCGGGGATCGATCCCATCCCTAGGGTTGCGGATTTTAAGTCCCAGGTGGCCACTCAGCATTTGAGGAAATTGAGGAGCTATGCTAGTTAGGGAAACCTAGTCTAGAAAGCCAAATTTCCGGTTGGGGTGCAGAGTTTCTGACCACTTTGCCTTCCCTTATCGATTAAACGATCGCCCACCTCTGCCTTGCGTAAGTGTGCGTGAGGCCGGTGGTCGGGTTGGCAGGCTTAGGCACACTTTTGACTATTACGCCATGGTTTACGTTTAAATGCCACTTCAGAGTTTGATACCACTAAGATTAGAACATTCTGATCCTTCTCCGTTTCTTCTTGAGACAGGTACTCTATATTGACCAATCCAATTCAAGATTTGCCGTAATGAATCACGCTAAAAATCACTGAAATATTTTCAGAAAGAAATAATTCAATTGCTTCTGAGTTATAGAAACAAAGACAACTTTACCTGGAGTGTTGTGTAAGGTATATGATATTGAACAAAGTGAAATAAATAATGTTAATATAATAAGGAGCTGTTATTTTCATTATATCAGGAATTTTTTAAACATATAATATTCAGTATTCTTGATGAATGCAACTGTGGTTCTTATGTCTAACGATTTAAAGAGCTATGAAATATTAGTTTTCGAAAATTGTGTGCCAATAATGCAAACAGTATCATGGGGACCGTTTAAAATATTACAGGGGACTTACAAACAACAAACTCTCAAAACTAACGTCTAGTACACATTCGGGAGGCCCGGGTTCGATTCCCGTTGCCATTCTACCTGATTCATGTTTTTTTTCGGGGGTTTTCCCGGGTCGCTAGGCGAATGCTGGGTAGGTTAATTACATCCCCAGAATTTCCTGTCCCTCCATTTCATCTCCATTATCGTTTCATATCATCTCTCATCTGGTGGTGTCTTTCAGGGTAGAAGTGTCGGCGGGTGTCTCGGCGGTGCATGGCGGGGCGACATGCTCTGAGGAAAATTACTTCCTCCTCCGTTATGTCGGTTGCCGGTCTCCGCTCCTCTGCTGGGACTATTTCGGGACCGCCAGCCAGGACCTTTGGGGCTCGAATCGCCTACCTGGGACCTTTGGGGCTCGGCTGCTGGGCTCGTTGCTGTCCCGCTGTTGGGGAGCGAGTTCGTTGTCCTGGCCTGTCGGGGGAAGCCTCTATCCAAGTAAACTGTAGGAACCCTGCCCTCCGTACTGCCGTGCCTTCTTGGGTCGGCTGCCCCCTGTCTCCTGCACCTCATCCTTCCTCCCCTGGGTTGCCCCTCTTGGTGGCATAGGAACAATGTGCCCAGTTTCCTGGCCTACGTAGCGAATCCCCCCCCCCCCTAAATGAAATCCTAATCCTAACCTCTAGTACAAGATTATCAACATTATTTAACTAAATGTTGTTTTCTTTATTTTCAGGTAAGTCTCCTCTTTAATTCGAGATGGTTATGATGGTGCAGATAAATCGCTATAGGTAAAATACTGTTAATTTTATGTAATTACAATATTATTTGTATAAATTGTGCGCTTTTGGTTCTCGCCCATTGAAATTCAACACATATGACTGAGAGTCAAAAAGTTTAGTTTGTTTCTATTGTCTTTGTACTATAAAAGTTATTACTTCCATGAAGTATGATAATGTAATTGTGTCTTTGCTTTCATCAGTCACAGACTTCCATAGTTGTTTACTTCTCATATCACTATAGTGTTCTTCATAATTGTTGTAGCAAACCGTTGCAGTGGAACCTCTTGAACGATTAAGGTCAATACTGTTTTTGACCAAGTATGAAATGTATAATTCTAATGATTTGTTCCCAACAAATATAACCAAAGTCTTAAGTAATAGAAAAATAGTTACACACTATACCAGACAAATATTTTGTAATAGGAATTAACAACAATGGTTCTTGAACGTTTAACATACTTTCGTATATGCTGAAAATATTATTATTATTATTATTATTATTATTATTATTATTATTATTATTATTATTATTATTATTATTATTATTATTATTATTATTATTATTATTATCATTATTATCATTATCATTATTATCATTATCATCATTATTATTATTATTATCATCATCATCATCATCATTATCATTATAATCATTATCATTATCATCATTATCATCATTATTATTATTATTATTATTATTATTATTATTATTATTATTATTATTAATATTACTATTATTACTATTATTATTATTATTATTATTATTATTATTATTATTATTATTATTATTATTATTATTATTATTATTATTATTATTATTATTATTATTATTATTATTATTATTATTATTATTATTATTATTATTATTATTATTATTATTATTATTATTATTATTATTATTATTATTATTATTATTATTATTATTATTATTATTATTATTAATTTGAAATCAAATAAAGCATTCTTAATTTGAGCGTTTACTGCAGTTTTCATTCAAGAAAGGCAACATCCTTTTACGCATTTCCTTGCTTTGTTTATCGGTTTGCCTATCGTCCCAGGAGTTCCTCTTATTAGTGCAGTAGCGCCGTGGTGTGAGACAATCCGCAAGATGCTGGTATGGGGGGGTGGAGATGATACTACATCGAATGACACAATTTTATGTCTAATCTAAAGATAGGTAGTAATTAAATTTATTTGACATTTTCTTAGAGATTAGCACACAAAATAAATTTAGCATGGATTATTTAGAACACATTTGTTTTCAAGAAATCCGTTTATAATACAACAGTTGTTTTGTTTGGGCTAAAAGGGGATGTAATTAATTGAATAAGGTTTTAACATTTTTTAAACAGCAAAATGTGTTTTAAACGGATAGTTCTATGAACTTGAAAACATAATTCGAGTATAAAACATTATTCACCTCTCTATTACATTGTACAAAAGTTTTAAATAGGCAAACGTGAATTACGTGTGGGATGGTTGAGGCAGCAACGTCTACGACTCGTATCCGGGAAGTTTTGGATTCAAACTCCGCGGTCCAAATAGTTTTACCCAATCAATTTCTCCCCATTCGTGAAGGTAAATTGTGGATTGCACTTTTAAAATAGCAACTGAAAGTCTCTGAGAATATGTGTGGAAGCCGCCGTCTATCCTTCACAGAACAAGAATGACAATGGCCTTCTAGCACTAAGGCCTTCCTAGACGCGTGCTGAATCAAGATGGTTTAGTACAGGAACCAGACCATGGAGGCTAACTGTCCACTACATACCGATGCATCTCTCGAAATGCCCAGGTAGTTAATCTGACGTAAAATAAATGGAGAGAAACAATTTTGATTGCAGTGTTTCTGCAGGAGTCGGGATGGGGGAAAGTCCACACAATCCTTTCGAAAACTCTTTCACCATTGAAAAGCGCTGTTCCTCTGATAAACAATTCGTAAATTAAAATACTAAAATTAATTTACAGGACTTGGCTACCTGAATAGGTACATGTTGGATTTATAAAGACACGCACTTGAATTGTGACACTGGTTTTGACTTTTCGTTAAAAATTTCCGTGAGCAGAAAATAACTGACATTCTTACATCACATAAAATTAGTTCAATAACAAAAGCCACGGATATTTCATTCAAAGTAGTATTCAAGGTTGGTGACCATTTACTCATCAGTAAGGTAGAAGACACACTGAAGCAAAATAATCCGAACTTGTATACGTAAGATGAGAAAGAGACGAATCTGTGAGTCAAAACCCTCTGAAGAAGGAGCGTGTAATGACTTGGAAACATACAATTCTTAAAAAAAAACAAAAGTTGTAATGGTAATAGCCGAAAGCAACTGTTTTAATATGAACAGATAAGAGGCTCTAATGGAAATTCAACATAAAATATGTTATATCTTCGTGCAATAGCTTCATAAAGGGTGTGGGGGGTGATAAACGAAATGAATCAAATCATTATTCCAGCTTTAAATATCCACCCATGCAGCACTGGGTACGTCAGTAGAATTGAAAGCTATTACGAACAATATATACAAATATACCAATTTGTAGCCTAAAACTTTACTTATCTTATAAAAAATGATGATAATTTTCTTATAAATTGTCCGGGATCGAGACTTCATGTAACATTCGGTGTTTATAGGAAATCTACTCCTATTGATAATTACCTAAAAAATAAAGGTTTTAAATCTTTTCTACATAAATTTGCTGCTTTCAATAGATTAATAAATATACCCCTGATTAAAGATGAATTTAATAAAGAATATAAAAATATTATTAATACTGCTTTAATTAATGGTTTTAATAATGACTATAAATAAAAAAATGAAAAATTCAAATTTCCTAAAACTTTTAATTATATTTATTCCCATAGAAAAATAGAATACGATTATAATTTTAAAAAATTTACTTGGTTTAATAAACATTTTCAAACATTTTTAATGAGTTTGGTATAACTTTATTTCCTTAAAATAAATATAGTATTAAAAATTTATTGCATTTCTCTTAAAAAGATAAGATTTCTAATACTAAACAAATCTGGTATTTATCGATTTAATTGTTTCTATTGTGATAAAGTTTATATTGGAAAGATAAAACGTAACTTAGAAACCAGAACGTAAGAACACTTTCGTAACATTAAGTATAAGCAGACTGACAAATCGGCAATAATAGATCATTTTTGGTCATTTTGGTCATCGCTCTTAACGATGGCGACAGCTTTGTTGTTTCCGGCTGAAGATGTGTAAAAGTTTTACATGAAATCGCGATTCCGGGCAAATTATAAGAAAATTAGCATATTTTCTTATAAGTGAAGTTTTAAGTTATAAATTGTTATATTTGTATATATTTGTTTACTTCATTGTTAACAGTTTTATATTTTACGTATTTATTACCGATAATGTTTCCAATAATGTTATTTAACACATTCAAAGAAATATTTAACATTTGCACTGTGCATTATCGTTAAATAAATAATATGTTATTAAACAAAACTTTAGATTAACAGCTTTATCTCCATTAACAAATAGAATGTGAAAATTAGAGATAAAGGTTTAATCCTGCTAATGTCAAATGGCCATTTACCTCAGAAACAATTTAAGATAAAAGATGAGATAATACGCTTCTGAGTACATCGGTGTACTTTTATACATTGCGCGTATTTATTAAGTAATAAAGATAAATATTTCGTTTGTTAATTATAGTATCAATTGCCGGAATTTCGTCTTGTAGTTCTTTTATGTGCCAGAAAATCTTGACATGGAATTGTCGGTCTCAGCCGGAATTGAACCCGTGACCTTGGATCACTGGACCATTCCTAACCAGATGAACCCATTAAAGTGACATTAAAATCAATGTCACCTTTTGATTCAGCTGTGTTGGTATTATCTTTGCTGCCATCTACAGAAGAAGCCCATCAAAACAAAAGTGGAGTAAAAAGAAAGAAACCAATGACTTCAGGACACAGAAGTTATCATAATTATTAACAGTAGTTCCAACTTTTAGAGTAAAATTCCCTATAAATTTTGGCTTCTAATTGCTTATACGTTATGGTTTTTATCTTTCTATGAAATGTTTCATAATTCAGTATAAAATTGCAGATGCAATACAGTTAACGCGCAGGAAACTGGCCACCCACAAATGCACTACCTCGAGTTTGCAACAGAAGTGTCTGTGTTAGTGTTAGTTGAATTGCAGTTCAAGCAGAAGTAAAATCAATGTAAATTACAAAAATCAAGCTACGCAAGAGAGAACTTAAGAAGATGGGTCACCAAATTTAGGAGAGTTTAAATTATAGAAATATTATCCAACACCTTAAGCTGAGTGGAACATTAGTTATAGAACAACAGGAGACCTTTGCCCTGTAGGCATGGATTGAATTATTATTATTATTATTATTATTATTATTATTATTATTATTATTATTATTATTATTATTATTATTATTATTATTATTATTATTATTATTATTATTATTATTATTATTATTATTATTATTATTATTATTATTATTATTATTATTATTATTATTATTATTATTATTATTATTATTATTATTATTATTATTATTATTATTATTATTATTATTATTATTATTATTATTATTATTATTATTATTATTATTATTATTATTATTATTATTATTATTATTATTATTATTATTATTATTATTATTATTATTATTATTATTATTATTATTATTATTATTATTATTATTATTATTATTATTATTATTATTATTAAATGTTATGCCTGTAATGATAAACTATAACATAAAATGCAAAATTCGAATTAATATGACTGCAATTAAAGTAAAAATGTTGACTTTTTTGCAATTTTTCCATTTAATCTCCACCTAAATTTAGATGATTCTAAAGTTCTAAATTTTTTCCCTGGTTCGATGTCAGCAAAAATAATGCTGTTGTTAAGTTGATGAATATGAATATAAATCTAAGCAATAAATGCTAAAGCGCCATATGCCTTGAACATCTAGAAAATGAACAGACTGATGTCTTTAACAGTCTTCCAGGCATGTGATTAATTTCCTCCCAGGCGGCTATTTATGAAGTTATGAATAAGTCTGACTCCCTCAACACAGATCGCACCCCGTTGAAATGAAGATGAAGATGCAGTTCGTTTTCTTCCCCTTGGCCTTGATTAAGAGAAGGGGGTTGGTATTGAAGTAATTCCATTAAAAGAGTAGGAGGTCGAAACGCCAATCGCTGTACTCACATTCGTTACGTGATCCCACATAAATTAAAGTGGCGACAACCTTACTTAGCATGGGCCAGGAGCCGTCACACGCTGATTGGAGGGATGGGAATTTACAATTAACCTAATTAGTGTCGGAGTCCGCCAAGGATAAATCAAACAATAGGGGAAATACACCGTCTACTCAAGATGCTGCCTTGTAAGACATATACAAAAAATTTCTTTTTAAAAAGTAAGAGTAAGGGAAAGTTTAGGCTGAAACTTATCGTAAATAACTGATGGACAACTCACGCGCTCCTGAGATGAACTGCAAATCGACGTCTGCTGCGACAGTCTTTAATAGCCTTCAGCTCCTTCTAGATATCCAGTCTTAATACAGGGTGTGTATAAATGAATATCAGGGTTATAGCTCTTTATAAGATTTATTATATTAAACTTACAGTTATAAATTATATGTCAAATGAAAAAGCTACTCAAACAGTTGTATCAAGAACCTTATAAATGTTCAATGTGACTACCCTTTGTCACACGGCACACATAAAGTCTATAACAGAGTTCTTCCCAAACGTTGATAAGTGTGTATTCAGTAATTGGAGCAACAGTTGCATCAATCCGGTTTCTTAATTCAGGGAGGTCAGCTGGTAGCGGAGGCACGTACGCACGATCCTTGATGAAGCCCCAAAGGTAAATATCGCATGGCGTTGGGTCAGGAGAACGTGGAGGCCATGCCTAGCAAGCCCTGTCATTGGGGCTCTTGCGGCCTATTGAGCGCTCGTGTACAGTGACGTTCAACCAATCGCGTACTTCATTATGCCATTGAGGTGGTGAACCATCTTGCTGTAAAATGAAGTTCTCTGGCTCATTTACTTCCAACTGAGGGAACAGCCATTGCTCTAGTGTATCAAGGTAAGAAGTGCCAGTTACATCAGGTTCACAAAAAAGAAAGACCCATAAACTTTTCGCCAGGATACGGCACAAAAGCATTCAATTTAGGAGAATCTCGTTGTATTTGTAACATCTCGTGAGGTTTCTCGAAGCCCCAGAGGCGCACGTTGAGTGTTAGCATGCCCACTAAGGTGAAAGGTCGATTCATCACTGAAGACAACACGATCCATAAAATCGTCATCGACATGAAACAAGATGTCGTTTGCGAAGTTGGCACGTAATCCGTGGTCTGTCGGCTTTAGAGCCAGTAATAACTGTAAACGGTAAGGACGTAGCCTTAAGCGTTTTCTTACAACTTTCCAAACAGTTGATACAGGAACTTGTAGTTCAAGACTAGCCTTCCGGACTGATTTCTCTGGGCTACTAGTGAACGGCTCTCACTCGCTCAAGAGTCTCTTCACTTATTCTTGGTCGTTCCGTGCTCTTCCCTTTACAAAGGCAGCCGGTATCGTCAGACTGATGATACCATCTAAATCGCCAATGTCTGCATAATAAACGCTTACTGAAAACGCTTTATCCTGGTGAATGCTAGGAAAATAAAATGCTGTTAAAATTGTTTGCAGAACATATACAAAAATAAGAGACAGTGCGTAGAGAAAGTCTTTCGAGGGTAACGCATATTCCTTTTAAAAGAATGGTAAGTAAGACGACCTAAAGACGGTGAGATAGGCTAAAATACAAACAGGAAAAATAAAGACAGGAGAGATAATGTGTAAAAACGGGGTGTGTGGGAGAGGGCAGGAATATAGTAGATATGGAAGAACAAATTGAGAGAAAAGAGAAGCTAAAGAAAAAGGAAGAGCATCTGAGAAGAATCTTTGCATTGGAAATATCGCAACAGAGCTGCGTGCCTAGGGTATTTATAAAATACGTTACTTATTTACATGCTCCACAGTGAAAATGTTCCTTTATTTCTTCATTTTGTATTTAGAAATTTACGCATTAGCACATAAGTCTATGCTGGAGTAAGCACATGGACCACGTTTGCCTACAGTATACTGTCATTTACATTTAACTGACAAGCAAAGCACTGGACAACATTGTTGGGACCATGGAAGAGTCATCAAGCCGGGACCACCGCACGTACTGGTACGAAGAGCAGACTTTTAATTACTGGAGAAAAGAACATGCACCGATAATCTATCACTCTATCTTAATTGGGAAGCGGCCGAGCCAGGGCAGCACCTTTGGATTTGGGCCTGTAATATACGAGACAGAATTCGCTGCTTGTTGCTATCTCCGAAGGTCAGCATCATCGTATATTGTGGAGTTTATACTCCGACTCGAAGAGTTGTACACCCGCGGACGTGTTATGGCCAGGCCGCTCCCGATAAGGCCGTCTACTAGACGCGTTTGTTAAGCACGGGGAACTTCTCCGGACCTCAGGTCTTTGTTCACTTCTGCTTTTTTCTATCTATGGCATCTTCACGTCTTCCTAGTCACCTTTAATCTTGTTCCCTCTCTTTCATCTACCTTCGTCATCTCTTTCTCGTCGAAATTTTACTGTGGTATTTCTGACTATACTGTGTATTGCAGTAGTTCATACTGGGAGGTCTGGAATGCTGTGCATGCAGCCTCCTTGACCATTAAGAATTAGAAAAGTGTGAACTCCCGGTAAACACTAGTCCGTAGTTGGGCAGGAAGGTTTACATGTAAGAGACAACTTTTTGGCGGTACTCACATCTGTAGGTGTTTAGCTGTGAATTAATAAGAAGATGGGATTTTTTTAATTATCAAGTATATCTAAATGTAAATAGTATATCTAAAGTCATATATCTGAATAGCAACATCATTGTTGCTTTTCATTACACGTGTAGATTTAGGAATTTAAAACACCTTACAATTTTGACTTATAGCTTTGTGTCTGTACTAATTGTCTAGATGAGCCTAAAAGTAGTATGTGAAAGTTTTGGACATAGGAAAATATTTCTAGTTTAAAATATTTCGTAAAAAAATTTATTTAGAACTTCCTATTTACATATTGTCGCGAACCCTGGCGACTATGCGCGGCCGGCGCGCCTAAAGGGAGATAGTGCAGTGTGGAGATAAAAGGCTAGCCGAAACAGATAAACATAGATAACTGGAAGGTGCAGTGCGGAGCTAAAAGGCTAGCCGAAACAGATAAAGATAGATAACTGGATGGTCAACGCGGAGATAAAAGGCTAGCCGAAACAGATAAAGATAGATAACTGGATGGTCAACGCGGAGATAAAAGGCTAGCCGAAACAGATAAAGATAGATAACTGGAAGGTCAACGCGGAGATAAAAGGCTAGCCGAAACAGATAAAGATAGATAACTGGAAGGTTCAGCTCGGAGATAAAACGCTAGCCGAAATAGATAAAGATAGATAACTGGAAGGTCAACGCGGAGATAAAAAGCTTGCCGAAACAGATAAAGATAGATAACTGGAAGGTTCAGCTCGGAGATAAAAGGCTAGGCGAAACAGATAAAGATAGATAGCTGAAAGGTGCAGCACGGAGATAAAAGTCTAGCCGAAACAGATAAAGATAGATAGCTGAAAGGTGCAGCGCGGAGATAAAAGGCTAGCCGAAACAGGTAAAGATAGATAACTGGAAGGTTCAGCTCGGAGATAAAAGGCTAGCCGAAACAGATAAAGATAGATAACTGGAAGGTTCAGCTCGGAGATAAAAGGCTAGGCGAAACAGATAAAGATAGATAGCTGAAAGGTGCAGCTCGGAGATAAAAGGCTAGTCGAAAGAGGTAAAGATAGATATCTGGAAGGGGCAGCGCGGAGATATAAAGCTTGCCGAAACAGGTAAAGATAGATAACTGGAAGATGCAGCGCGGAGATATAAAGCTTGCCGAAACAGATAAAGATAGATAACTGGAAGGTGCAACGCGGAGATAAAAGGCTAGCCGAAACAGATGAAGATAGATAGCTGGAAGGTGCCGTCTTGTTTGTTACAGAAAATACCGGTAATTTCTAGAACAGTGAGCGGGTATATAAAAGAAGCCGTAGATAGTTTATCGAGAGAGTCATAATCGGAACTGATTCGTGTGCCTGCAGCTGTGTTTTGAAAGTGAACTCTTATGTTTGTTTACGTGTGCAGAAGTGACAAAGATTGTATTTGTGTATGTTACGTACTACTGTAAGGGTTGACCAAAGTGTATGTCTACGGAAAGAAAGAACATTTGAAATTTCTGCAAATTGGACTTTTAATTCTACTGACCCACAAAGTCACAATATTTTCCAGCGCGACATACGAATAGTGCTTTTGCACTTACCTTAAGAAGACAGAAAAACTTTTTCGGTATGTTATAGTTTCCATAAATTACGTTTTCTTATATTTGCAACATCTAATGTTGAATTCCACGCCGTTTAACTTATCCAGACAAAACGCTGTAAAAGTATAGTGTAAGGACGGGAAGAAACTCCAAAATCTTATCGCAAAACTAAATTAACTCATCTATAGCGGCACTGATGATCCACGACGTACTAGATTTTCAGCTTCCTACTTACAAATATGTACAATCTCACCATTCTGAACGAAGTTCTAAATAGTTGAGTTTTAGATATCAGAGAAATCAGTAGATTATTTGATTGTTTTTTGTTATGTTTTACTTAATTTGAAATGCCCGAATCCTAATCTCCTAGGAAACACAGTCACTTTTCATGATTACCAATGCTGACATAAAATTACAAAAATATATAATTACAAGACAATTTAAATAATCTAGCTTATAGCCATGCTCTGCAGAAGCTGCCAGATTCATCCAAAGGCAACAATTATTATATTTGGACTGTGAGAAGTAGAATCCATTCTTGAGAAATGCTTATTTCCATATTGCATCTTTTCGAAAAGGAGGCTTTTCAAAGTAAGGCAAGCAATGAATAATTTGGGAGGTAGGATGGTGCACGTAAATTGCAGACCAAGTCAAGGCCTCCTGATAGCCTTGATCACACGAATGTGTTGAGGAGTATAAATACATCGCCGCGTCAACGTTCCCCTCCTTCACTCCACAACGATGTAATCGACCGCTTTATGACACTTGCACGTGTACAGCTCAGGATATAAAAACCGTATCCTGGCACAAGAAGAAGCCTTTTGCCCTCGAGAGAGAGGCGCAGTCTCCCAGCGCCAACTTCCAAACGCGAGAAATCGGCTGTGGGAAAAGAAAAGCACGTCGCCGAAAATGAACTCCAAGAGCGGAGTTCTTAAATGTGTAAGAGCGGGTAATGCATCATGGGGAAAATGTTTAATATTATTTTGACAGTATAGGGCACAACTAAGTCTCTGTTAAGTGCCGTTAATAATATTTAAATTTCGTCTGTATAGTTGGAGCTTTTGTATCTTCTGCTTATGAGTAGCTTTACATAGCAAAGATATGTAAATATCGTGGCACTAGAGAATGAAAAGAATTCTTCATTTCAACAATAATATTAACTCAATTTGTTGTTAGATGTTATCGCTACTGCTAAGCCTTATTAGATATAAGATAATTGAAACACCTCTATGCAGATCTAGTACGCAGAAGTCAGAGTTTGTAAGACCAGGACCACAGAATATCTGATCTCATAACATCGCCAGTCCAGGTCGCTTAAATTGTTTTAAGTCCATTCTACAACTCTTCAAGCCTACTTCCTTAACTACTCTTCTTCAATTAATCCGATAGATAAACAGATCTTTTAAGAACCTTTTCACTGCCTTCAAAAATGGTAATCCATAGAAGTCTGCGTTTTATGTTGATGGAGGCAAAAATTCTATTGTAGTACTCGTAAAAGGCTAGTCAAAAGCTACACTATTGCAAAAGCTCTTTATTATATAATTTAATTTACTTAAATATCTAAATTGAAGCCGTATTGTATTGCTTCTTCGCTATAAACCATTGAAAGGTACAGTTTACTACAGCAAAGAAAGTCTCCGAGGCCTGAGGCGCAGGGTGGTTGGAGGAGGTTCCGACACCCTCCCTGGATAGGTTTATGACACCCCATGTCAGTTAAGTTACAGACCATTCAAAAACATTCTGACAGCTTCTACTTTTGTGAATAATTCTTCTCGTTTTAGTGTACAGAGTGAAAATAGCCCATGGTTTTTTAACGATTCTACTCCTTGTGTAGCATGTGTTCTCTGTCACACACATTCGCTGTCCTTGTCCCACTGTGTAAGAGTAGCACTGGGTTGCACATTCCTTTCAGGGACTTACTTTGCGTTGCTGGAAAGATAATTTACTAGAAAATTGAGCATCAACTCACTTCAAAATGGCGAGAGTTATATACGTGATTGTTTAAACCCGAATCCATTCTTCGATTAGGTCGGTCTGTATCCATGTGAAGTGGTAAGAAAATATAGGTAGTGTGCCAGTTTCTTTAATAAGGTCTTCAAAAACATTTGATTCATCTTTTTAAAGAACTTTTAAAAAGTTTTAAACAGATCAAAAGCGACAAAGTTTCAAGATTTTGACGCGAGGCATTGTTGCGACTGGCGCGGCCTGCGCGCACAAAGGGACAGATAATGCAGCGGGAGATGAAAAGCATGCCGAAACAGCTAAAGATAGATGATTGGAAGGTTCGTCTTTCTATTGCCGTCTTGATTATTTAAGAACATTCCATAATTTCTAGGACAATGAGTGAAGCTATAAAGGAAGCCGCGGATCGTCAGTTTTGTAATTGGACTCGATAATTGTGCCCTTGCAGCTGTGATTTGAAAGTGAACTCTTGTTTATTTACGTGTTCAGAGGTGACGAGAGATTCTGTTGGTTTATGTTACGTCACCTTGCTGCAAAGGGGTGTACAAACAGGTTCTTTCTAGGGAAATAAAGAGCATTTTGAATTACTGCAAACTTGACTTTTAATTTTAGGAACCCACGAACATTGTACAGTCCGTGAGATCCTTTTAGCGTTTCTGGAAAGGTTTTTGAGCGATACAGCAGCATCTGCAGCTTTAAGAGAATCGTGCACCTGCGATCATGAGAACGTTAAGTTACTCCCGCCTCGGTAGCGTAGATGGTAGCATGTCTGCCTGACGTTCAAGAGGTCCCGAGTTCGAATCTTGGTAAGGGTCAGTCACTTGGTTAAGATTTTTCCGGAGTTTCCCCTTATCCTTGCAGACGAATGTCGGGTAGCTCTAAGTTCCATGGACCCTGAAGTCATTTGAGCATTATTTCACCCAATTCATTCACCGTCCGATATGACTTAACGTTGGAGGACGTAAATTAAAAAAAAAAAAAAAAAAAAAAAAAAAAAACGTTAGGATGGCAGTTTATTGATATGACTCAGGTCCCTAAACTCGGCAGCTTTAAAACATAACTTATGTAATGAACTTTTGTTGTATTTTTCGTCTGAGTAACGAACGTAGTTACTCCGGTGTTGCACATTTTATGTTTTTCCTAATTTCAGAAAACTGTCACACTTATTAGTTCTTTAACCGGTGTGTTATTTTGCTTTACATGGTTTTTTTTATTGGATATTGCCAATTACTCTTATTGATTACTAGTAAAGATCTGAATCGTGTGTCTTGACTGGTAGTTACCTAAGAGGTCCTCTGATGTCTCTGAATTGCCTTATTCTTACTTACCTTCCATTATATAAGCGCTCAAAGCCCCCAAAGTACCACTTCGGGTTAAACATTTTGATTGTCTGAGAATTACACTGCCTTAATCATAAGGTGATAAAGCACAACATTGTCAATTTTGAGAATTTAGCAATCTTGACATTGCGGACCTTGTGATCAACCAGTTTTAGCTGTGCTTTAGTCCTCTTTGATTTAATGAAACATTCATAAGATGTTGTCTTGCCAGTTTCCCTCATATTCATTTATAAAACTCTGCGCTGTTCAGTTTTTATCTATTGTTGCCGACATAATTTACTCTTTACATCACATTCGCGAGTAGTACTACGTTAAGGGAATTTCTTGTATAGAAATTTTGATTTTAACAAACATCTAGTGTTTCTGAAAACTATGTTTCCGTGCTGCTTTGGGTCTCTTATATGGTTCTCAGCGTCTCATATGTTCATATCTACTGCACAGTAACATTTTCACAATTGTGGAGTCTCAGCTCTTGTTTATATTAGTGGAAACATACTACCTATGAGCAAGTGACTATACAATGCAGCTAATTTTTCTGGCATGCGCAAGCATGTAAGTTAACTAACAGCTTTACATTAAACTCATCGGTGCTTTTAAATAGATAGACTTTAGAGGAATGAACTTATACCTGGCACTCTGGCCTATATGAAGACCCTGTTCATTGCTCAGCTTGGTTTAATTTAGTTTCCGTACATTCCAAAAGTAAGTGGTAGATAGAGGACGGGTTCCCATACTCTAGCCGCCCACTCTCGCCCTGAACCTCCTGAGCTTCAATGCAAAGAAGGAAAGGTTTTTGCTGGAGATGGGCTGCTCGTTACAGGCTAATAAAATCCGGGTGGCTTCTAGTAATAACAATAATTGTGCCATTATTCCGATACAAGAACGCCAGACCGGTATTTAACATAATTGTGTTGCCGTAATTAGAAATGGGATTGTGGTTGATGGCGAGGAGAACTGATTGATGGGCAATCAAGGGTCACGTCTTGGGGAAGACTTGTTAGTCCCACATGTTAATTATGGTGCGACGACTTCGAGCTGGTTCTGAACGCGCAGGAATGCAGTGTGCTCTCGCTTGTTTGTCATTTTATAGGTCCACTTCAGTGGCAGAGAATAATTATTGTTGCTTTCCAGGGAATGAGATTTCTGAGACATGCCCAGGCATAACATGTTTAGTGCATCACATGCAAATACCAACATATAAAGCTCAGAAAATTTATTGCAGTTATTTCATAAGTCGTTGCGGAGTATTTTTCCTGCTAATAACGAGTTTTAATCTAGATTTTAAAATATCTGGATTTCTTTTTTTGTGACACTTTCTGTGCTTAATGACGCCAATAACCGGTAGAGATATTCTTGGATAGCAAGCAACAGCTCATCTACTAACTACAGATCTCTACGGCAGGCGTCGCTCCCCTGTGTCCACTCTGCATGGATTCTATCAAATCCTTCCGAATTTCTTTGCTTCACCGTTTCACTAAGTCCATCCGGTTCCGTTTGGGTTCACCTCTCTGCTTGCGTTAACCCCATTTTCTATTGTACTCTAAGAGTATTCTATACTCTTAGGTGTGCAAATCCAATGAGTTGTCTCTTTTGGACTTCATCTTTCACTTCAATCGCCTTCCTTCATCTCCATTCTTCAGTTGTGATACTGGAACGCTTAGACAATTCGTTTCTCTTCCAAATTCTGTGCAATCATCACCTCATTTCTTCAACACATGTTATTTCTCCACCAGCTTTTTATTATATATTTTATGCTGTTCTATTCCCCATTTTCCTGTTATAATATTTAGTGGAAGCATTCCACAAAAAAAACATTAGATATTAATAGTTTAATGAAATAACGTTTTATGTTCCATTGAATTCTGCTGTAAAAATATTTCTGTGGAAAATGTTCACGATGCGCGTATTAACAGTTTAACTCAAATTTAAATTCAGTATCTTCTAAGAATGCGATATCAATATTTTCAAGAAAACCCTCTCATTCCAATGATTCCTTTACTTAGAAAACTTTTCATTATCATTTTCTCAAAATCTCTTTAATTATTTTGATAAAGTATTTGCATGACTTATTAATATCTTATAATAATATGTTTTCTGGGCTAGAACAGTAAAGTTTTATTATTTTAAAATCGTCGAAGAAGGATAAAGAGTTGCTACAAGAAGAATGTAGATGTCCATCTTTCAAATGTGTTAGCTACTTAAATTAAGACACGTGTTCTACGAGATTATCCGTTATATCATTTTTCATTTCGCTTCATTTCTTTTCCATGTATTATTCTATTATGTATACAACTGCTGCTTATATATTACGTAGTGGAAATAAGTTTTTGGTATTATTAAATTTAACAATTAATATTTTAAGAGATTAACTTTTTTCATGATTTAAAAGTTGATTTTATTTTGGAAATATGCACATTAAGACCTCTCGGAGCCAAGGTATCCGTTTCAGGTTTCTCTATTTATAATTATAATAACATATTTTCTGTCATATATTTTCTATCTTTTATAACTAATGTAGTTATTTCCATATTTCTACATGTAGACGTTACTAGGTGTAGTGTTTGCTTGATAAATACCCATAGCTTTCTTCCTTCGTGCATCATCGAAAGGTTTCTGTAAGTCTATGAAAGTAGCATGGTCTCTAAGTTGCATTTCTTTATTTTCCCAAATATTTGCCTTATGATCTCAGAAGTAGGTGTTTTGAAACCCCTTGTTCTTCTTCAGATGGTACCTTGAAATTTTCAAATGAGCTGGGAATTAATCTTGTCTCTCTTAATCTCTCTTACTCTTACTCTTCCTCTCTTTTACTCTCCCTCACTTTTATTCTCCCTCTCTCTTACTCTCCCTCTCTCTTATTCTCCCTCTATCTTACACTCCGTCTCTCTTATTCTCCCTCTCTCTTACTCTCCCTTACTTTTATTCTCCCTCTCTCTTACTCTCCCTCTCTTACTCTCCCTCTCTTATTCTCCCTCTGTCTTATTCTCCCTCTATCTTACAGTCCCTCTCTGTTACATTCCCTCCCTCTTTTTCTCCCTCTCTCTTACTCTCACTCTCCCTCTCTTTTACTGTCCCTCTCTCTTACTCTCCCTCTCTCTCTTACTCTTCCGATCTCTTACTCTCCCTCTCTCCTGTTATTACTCTCTCTTACTCTCACTTACTTGCTCACTTACTTGCTCACCTAGTCGTGCACTCAAACCCAGCGCAGATCTATTGTTAGTCAGTAGATTTACTGGGTGTAGAAGAACTCCTGGGGGATGAAATTCCGATACACTGGCATCGCTAATATGACAATTGAAAACACACTTAATAAATAACATTTCTACTTACGCACACGTACACACGAAAATCCTTCATAAAAACACATATTTTCTTTAAAATGATTATTTCTTAAGAAATCTTAATCAAAGATACATTCAATGTTTTGTGAAACGCATGTCAGTCCTCTACGTTGTCAAATTTGAGCATCTAAGAATTAATCTAATCTAATGAAAATCTTAATAAACCGTAACATATAGAGTGATCGTCAAATAAAAGTAGTTTCTTATAAACATTTCTGAAATATTCAATATAGTCTGCAAAACATTTTCCATAAGATTAAGTGGCAAACTTTATGAATGAGCCATTTGTTTCTCGTCCATAAAACCTCGGTTGTTTTCTTAACCAATCGCTTGTTTCTTCAAACCTCTCTATAGATGCAACAAGAGCATATTACGTAGCGTTTCGTAAATTAATCCATTTCTGGTCAATATTTATCATAATCAATAGAATTACATAAAAATTGAGTTTTATGAATCGTTTATAGAATCACTATGCAAATAAACAATGATGTGCAGAGAAATTTCTCCTTCATTGTGCTGTGTTATGCCTTTTCTAAGAAAAGCATTAACGCCATCTGGCTTCTCAACATTTCAGATACATGTTTGACATAAATATTGCAGATGTGCGACAGTACCTCCTGTCCATGTGCGGTCAATGCCAAAGCCCACGAGGTTCGAACACATGACGCCTGAGAAAAGTTGAACTATCTTCATAAAGAGTATGTACTCCTTCAAAGATTCGTAAACATGTCAAAGAGAACTGCGCCGTTTCTTCATACCGGCATTCCTTCGACAAAGGATTTTGTACCTATCATCTTTTTTTTTTAGAGAGGATGTTAACATTCTCCTAAATGTTAATGACGTCATCATGACATCCGTGGTGTAATAAATCCTTTTGCTCTTCACCGGGACCTCGCAAGAATATACACGCTGAGTTATACTGCGAAATACCTTTTCCGCCACGAATAATATTTTTACTTGGCAGTGACCTTAATAAAATCTTGTATTTATGGGCAGAAGAGCTTGTTTGCTCGGCAATGACGAACGCGGCGTCCTGAGTTCAGATTTATCCTCTCTCCTGTTGCAAATTGAGCGTATATAAAGCACGTTCGCTTCACCCCAGATGCGTTTCACTCCACACTCGCTAGGTAATTAACGGGTATCCCACATCTGACACCATTAAGTGCAGCAAAGAAGTTATGGCGCATGCGTCTCATAACGAATGACTTGAGAACGTGGAATAATGTCCCACTGATGGCTACAACAGTGTTGTGCATTGTAGATTTAATGCCCCTCGCTTATCGTGCCGTGTAGCTGGCGAAATGATGTTTTGACTGAGATCGTACATTTGGATGACGGCGTGGGCATCCAACAGGACCTGTTGACGCAAACTTCACTACGCAGCTCAGGTAGACGTACGTTTTACTTTCTCGACAGGATTCCATCTAAGATCGGGATATCACTACAAATACAATTTTTGAGACCTTCGTTTCAAAATAAGCAATTTTTCCAGGAAAGTGTGCCCATGCACGTCGCAGTGAACAGCATAGCTAACATTTAATATTCGCTTAACTGTTTCTAAACTCTATCGTTGATTTTATAGGAATTATACCTTCAGAACCTTAGATATTAACAGTAATTGTTTCATTACATTTCCTACAGGAAGTTGAAGCTAAGGTTTTAAACGGGGATGCATTAGAAACGAAAAATATCAGAAAAAATGAATGTATGAATTAATAAAGTTTAAGCTCGCCTCTGTAGCCTGGTGATAGGGTGTCTGCCTCCCACTCTGGAGGCCCCGGGGTCAAATCTCGGTTGAGTCATCTGGATAAGTTCCTTCCGGGTTTCCCATTATCTTAAAAGATAAACTTCGGGTAATTATAGATTTTAAGTAAAATATTGATATCATATTTTTGTGTGAAATACATTTTTCTATTATAGATAAGTAACTTAAGTAATGCCGATGCATACCTCTTTAGCAGTTAGTTAAGTTGAGGCGTTTTACTGGGATAAAGACAGAGACTTAATCTTTTCGCCCTAAATAAAGCTCATTTTGCCTTCTTTAATGATTTGTATGAAAATATCGAAGTTTGAACTAACTTGAGAGGAATTTTCTGTAAATAATTTCGAAAGCGTTATGTTCGAGGCTGTTCAATATAGAATGATCATAATTATTTTATGTCATTATTTTGCGCACTAAAATTCAATCTTATCATATTCTGTTAGCTTAATGTGAAACAAACACGCCGTAGTAGTTTCATTGTTGGTACTCCTGGTTCCCGCCTGTGAGAATTAGGTAAGTTCAGACATGTTCAGTATCGCCTACCGCTGCAATGGAGGTAACATGCAGTTAAAGTTGATGAGAGGAAGATCCGGAGTTTCTTTCAAACGTAATCACTGCTGATGAAACTTGGCTACATCATTTTGATCCTGAGAGCAAACAGCAAAGCTCAGTGTGGAAATCTCCTTCATCACCAACCCCCCAAAAAGCAAAAGTTGTTACTTCTGCTGGAAAAGTTATGGTTATCTCATTGATATTCATGGAATGGTTTATAAGCATGTTGGACCTGCACACATATCAGTAACTGGATAATACTACAGGTGTGTCCTGAAAACATTGGATGTCGATATCGGGCGCAAAAGACCACATTTCCGTGAAGTAGCCTGGATGTTGCACAACGATAATGCGCGACCGCATATTGTCAATGTTGTTGCTGAATATCTTGCAAAAACCAACGTGAAGTGCATCTCTCAACCTCTCTATTGTCCGGATTTAGCCCCATGTGACCACTTTCTATTTTCTAACTTGAGGAAACGCCTTCGTGGAGGCATTATCCATCATCAGACGCAGTGGTGAAGGCTGCGGAGGCGATTTTGAAGGATCTCTCAAAAAATGGTTTCCAGCATATCTTTGAAGACTGGCAGAAATGCTGGGACAAGTGCATCGCATTCAGGGGAGACAATTTTGAGAAGGACCATCAAAATTATGAGGATGAGTAAAGGTACGTTGTCAAAAAAAAAAAAAAAAAAAAAAAAAAAAAAAAAAAAAAAAAAAAAACAACTTGTGATCATTCTTTATTGAACAGCCCTGGAAACCGTAAAACATGTACCGTATCTTACTACAGGAAAATTGACATGTCACAATACGCGGCTTTAAATTTTATAAACAGCCAATAAATATGCCGTGCCATTAACCATTTGCAAAAGCTTTCCTGTTAGTATTTTATCTTGCCAATATTTTAAGCAGTGCTATTTGAAATTTTAACTGTCTATTATGTCTACCACTTAACCACTTTGAATTTCCTCACATATAGTTTTACACCCTTTGCAGAATTTTCCTTAGATTTAGACATGTTAACCACATAAATACCTCGGCAGAATTAGTACCTATTAGCACCAGTTTTTGTGCCATCAGAAATAGACATCCAAAGAAACATCTCTAAATTACTAATGATCCTGTTCTTTGAGCTTAATTCTCTACCGCAATAATTAAATTCCTGTCTCTCCTGAGTCTTAAGCTATGTTTACAAACAAAATTCATAATTTTAGTATAACGAAGCTCATCGAATTTGGACTGTTTTTTGTTTGTTTTGTAATTGACGTCCTCCAACATTAAGTCATATCGGACTATGAATGGAATGGGTGAAATGATGCTCAAATGAGCCCAGAGTCCATAGAGCTTAGAGTTACCCGACATTCGTCTTAAAGGATAAGGGAAAACCCAGGAAAAACCTTACCCAGGTAACTCACCCTGACCTATATTCGAACTCGGGACCTCTTGAACGTGAGGCAGACACGCTATCACCACGCTACCGAGGCGGGCGACTGAAATATTTGTTATAGTATATACGTGTTATAGGAAGAGTAGCCAAGCAAGTAATTTCAAGGTGAAATAATTCCATAATGCTATCACTGGGCACCATTTTTGTCTCTTTTCAGTTAAGTGTTACTTTTTCTCTCCCGCAAACAAAAGACAGCTAATTCGTACCCTTAATTAATTATAGAGTGTAATTTATAAGCAATGTGCCAGATTTAACATAACAGCTTCCCCAATTACAATTCAATGATAAAGAAATCACAATTCAGAGTTTATTTTGTAATTTACGTCCTCCAACGTTAAGTCATATCGGACGATGAATGGAATGGGTGAAATAATGCTCAAATGAGTCGGGGGTCCATATTTCTTAGAGTTGCCCGACATTCGTCTTAAAGGATAAGAGAAAACCCCGGAATGAACCTTATCCAGGTAACTCACCCTGGCCGAAATTCGAACTCGGGACCTCTTAAGCGTGAGGCAGACATGCTACCACCACGCTACCAAGGCGGGCGACACAATTCAGAGAACACTAGTTGTATTCCGGCTGTGGTGGTGAATTCTTACTTAATGATTATTATTTCTTATCTCTTATAGGATCTGGAAGTGTAAATGCGTGTGGGATTACGATCTCTTCAGCTGCCATTATACCCTTATAGCTCATGGTGCTTCTGAGGTTATTAAGGAATACGCGGGGTGGAACGTCTGAGCTCCTCTATGGAGGAAGCTGTTTGTATTGGGTTGAACTCAGCGAGGTGGTGGTTCCCGAATCCCAGACGGGGTTGTAAGTCAATGTCCTCTCAGTTTGGAGACCTGGGAGACGGCGTCTAAATCGTAGTCGGTCCCATAGAAGTTTTTGGTACTCTTCTCCCTGAAGATTGACGCGCCTAAGTGGCATATCCACACCCGAATCTATGTTAGCAGGTGGGGAGGAGTTGTTGACCTAATAGAAGCCTCCACAGAAAGAAGCCTAGCGCGTATTCTTGGTTAAAAGAGGGGAGCTTGATTCTGGGATTGGCATTTCATTAGGGAGGGGATTCGGTACGTACGCCACCACGCTGTTGCTATGCTCCCAAGAGGGGGCACCCCCGGGAGGAAGGATGATTCGAAGGAGACAGAGGGTGGCCGACCTAAGAAGCCACGACACTACAGAGGGCAGGGTCCCTACAGTTTACTTGGATAGAGACTTCCCTCGACAGGCCAAGACAACGAACTCGCTCCCCTACAGCGGGACGGCAACGAGCCCAGCAGCCGAGCCCTAATGGTCCCAAGGCAGGCCATTCGAGCTCCAAAGGTCCCTGGCTGGCGGTCACGAAATGGTCCCAGCAGAGGAGCTGAGACCAGCAACCGACCCATCGGAGTAGGAAGTAGTTTTCCTCAGAGCATATCCTCCCGCCATTCACCGATGAGACACCCGCCGACACTTCTACCCTGAAAGAGACCACCAGATGAGAGATGATATGAAATGATAATTGAGAGACAGGAAATTCGGGAGATGTAATTATCCGACCCAGCATTTGCCTAGCGACGCGCGAAAACCCCGAAAAAGCCCATGGCTTAGGTAGGTCAGCCACGAGAATTGAACCCGGGCCTCCCGAATGCGGGCCACAGACGAAACCGCCTGAGTCATTCCGCTCGGTCCTTGGACTCTGAATAGATCTTCGATATAAAGTGTGTTTATTTAAAAAAAGAGAAAGAAAGAAAAGTAAAACAAAATGCGTCAGGGAAACCTACAATTCGAGTACTAGCAACATCAATAAACTTGTTTCTCAAGTCTAAGTCCTCGATATAACCACAGAAGTTTAAAGGAAGCTACACAGGTGAACCAATTAAAAAATGAAAAAAGTTTTTAACAACATTTATAATGCCGATCAGCCGAAAGGTTTGGCATTAACCCGAGCGCATTCGATAACTTAGAAATGTGTTATTTGCAGACGCTGCAGCTTTGAAAAGCCAAAGGATGGGAAACGTTACAGAGTGATGGCTGTCTGTCTCAGATCTCTGCAGCTAATCAAACAATCTCTGCAGGAGACAACTCCCAGAATCCTGTTTTCTCGCTACAGATATCGTACGCCTTCTTCCCCCCTCACTGATCCCTCTTTTTCCACTTTATTCTCCTGCCTCATCCTCCAATCTAATTTTTGTGTTTCTTTATAGAGCGGGTTACAGTGTTATTTTTTCAGTCAGTCGCGATTAATTCTGGGTGTAAGTAGCAGGGGAAGCATTCTCATGCCCGCCTCGGTAGCGTAGATGGTAGCGTGTCTGCCTCACGTTCAAGAGGTCCCGAGTTTGAATCTCGATCAGGGTGAGTTACCTGGATAAGGTTTTTCTCGGAGTTTCCCTTATCCTGATAGACTAATCTCGAGTAACTCTAAGCTCCATTGACCCCGTACTAATTTGAGCGTCATTTCATCCAGCTCGTGCATCGTCCGATATGAAAAAAAAGTATTCTCATTCTATATATTTATCAGCGCATTTATTATGTAACGTCCTTCTGTCTCAAATTTAGTTTTAGAAAAATATAGACTATATAGTGTAATATATTTGTAAAGTAATAAATTTCATTTTTAAAATGTCGTAACGAAAGTTCTAAAGGTTGCAGTAATAGATTCCATTGCGCTGCATAAAGTAGATTCACAACAAATTGGAAATATACACGATAACGAGAAATAAATAAAACGACAGGAGTTTGATTCACAATATAAAAGGGATGAGAATAATGTTATAATATGAAATGCTCGATTTCTACTGTTGCTTTTATCAGACTAATAATATTTTTTCTGCTTGCGATTCAGCTAGTATAACCGAAGTTAAACTTTTGAGTTTGAAACGATAAACATTTCTAAAAGCTACTTTGTGATAAACGAATAGGGAGGCAATTCAATGTAAGGTAGCAGAACAGCTTTCTGGAGTATTTAACCTTCACGTGTTCTTATAAAGCAGAAATAACAATACCAATGACCGCAGTGTCATTCTTCTTATTTCCACCTCCACAACCGTGTCTTGCGGGTGGTTAGACTTTACGGCGACACTACTAGATTAGAAGCTCTTTGGATGGTGGGTGAACTGGAAAACAAAAGAGGTCAGTGAGTTAAACCTCGCAAACTTTCCATTAGCCTAAATAAACAATTGCTACCAATTTTAAACTCGGCAAGTTTTCCTCCATGTAACAGCAGTTACAGCTTCAACTTCTTCTGGGGAAGCAAGCCAGGTGAAAAGACGATTAAACATTATTAGTTGGTTAATCGTGATGCTGGATTTCAGTTCAGCTCCTCTTGGAAACTGGCCTTAAAATGGAAATTCGTCGACTTAAGGACCACAGATAATCAAATAAGTAGTTACGTATCTTTAACCCAATTGATTGTCTATACCCACGCCATCTCCTGACCTGGCATTTAATTTACTGAAAACAGTCTTTTGTTCAGTAATGCGAATATTGATAGTGTTTTGTCTTTGTTTATATATTAATAAATATCCTGATGATGGGAGGGATGTACGTTCCCGGAACGTCGATTTATAATCGTCTTTTCAGCTGACTTGCTTCCCGAAAACAACTTGAACATATTCGTCACCAGGAAAGCTTCAGGTCTTATGAAGTTACAGTTTGTTTATTGGAAATTGAATATGTGTCCTATATGTATCCTGTAAAAATTGTCATAATATTTAATGAGAGATGCATAACTTCGTTCAGATCATGGCTAGAATACCTTGGTTGAGGTAGCAGGCAATATTAGCATACCACCAGCCACTGGCCACTTAATTATACAGTTTTAAGGCCAGAAACCGCTCTTGTTATATCAGACCGTTTTCTAATATTCCCGAACTATACCTCCGTCTAAGCTTATATTAAGGACGTTGGATAATGAATTAAATAAATTGTATTTACTTTTGAATGTTATTGAAGCATATTTTGAAGCTGGATTTAATTGAAGTTTTGCAGTCGATAAGCAACATTAAATCGATTCCACACGTTTCATTTTGCACTAACATTCATTATTGCCACTGCGATTATAGCCTCCTCTCACCGCTGGCAGTAACGCTGCCGCTCCGTTAGGACCGACGGTCAGTTCTATCCAATTACGTGTTGTTCTCCAGAAACAGTGGCGAAGCACAGAAATTTATAGTTTGACAACAGCAGCTCGTCATTTTCTAGACAAGTAAAAATCGACGGCTTCTGGTTTATTCTATGTCGCCTGCCAGGCATTCTCTTGAGGACGACAGAGTGAAATGCAGCTCCAAACACCTGTCCACCCTATTTCCGAGCATGATCAATTTCTGGCTGTTTGTTAGCTCCGTCCAAGTCCGTAACACTTGGCACTCTGATCTTCAAGAAGCTAATAATTCAAAGAAAGATAATGCTCCCGCCATTGCAACAGCAAAACTTTCCTTTGTGAACTGCAAATGTTCTGTATCATCATTATCCCTGCTCCCATTTGGGATTTATAATTTGGAGCAGTTCGTTAGGGATGTTATTATGCTTTTCAAGAAATATAGCTTGACATTTTATAATTGATCGTAAGCCTGGAGGACGAAGTTGTCAAAGGGGTGTTGTCGAAGAAGGTTTGGTCTTTTTCACATCGTCCAGGTGACTATGGTCAATTTTTGGTGATCACTGATTACTCGCAAATAAAAATTGCATATTTGTCTTTCACCCTGATTTTATGCTAATGTATGAACACAAACTAAGAATATTGTTAATTAAACATGCTGTTTGTGCATTTGTATTAATATTAACTCCGTGCTATGAATTGGGCTTTGCCTTCCCCAGTGGTAAAAATGCTTTCAATGCATTTATCTCCCCTTGGCATAGGAAGAAAGCCGAATAGAAAGAGATGGGTCCTTTGCTCTAGTAGTGTAAGAAATCATTGACTCCTAAACCAGACATCGGCATGCCAAACAATATTTTGCTACTATTATGCTTATCAGCCTGTCAAGGGACCTTTTCTCCTTTTATGTCTGTCTGACTCATAGAAACAAGTACGTAATAGTACGCTGTTAATTGCCAATTTGTTTACATAATGACTACAACTGGACAGTGTTCTCGAATTACACTCTATTAAATAACTCATTATAGATGGAATGTACTATGGTAGTAACTTCTCAAGTGTGTAACTTCTTAAATATAAATGTAGCATATAGTATTTGCCGTAATCATTTTCCTTATAACACCTACAATGTAAACTTCAAATGAACAGAGAGTGATAAAGGAGATGTATCCATTTTTTTAGTTTTGCGTATTGATTTCTCTTTGAGAAAATGAATACAGCCATATGACATATTTTCTAATTTCACCTAATATATGCTGTATACCAAGTTTCATTTTAAAAGTTAGAATCTCTGCTTCCACTATTTACAATCCAATAAACCATTTGCATAACTTAAAATTTGGAAACTATTTTACTTTTACGCTGTTGGTTCTTTTAATTTGGTCCCGAAAAATCAATATTTACTTATTTTATAATGTTATTTAGGGCTTAAAATATTAATACTACAGAAAAATCAGTGAAAGTTGGAAATGAATGAGATTAAGAAACAATTGAAGGTAAACTTGTGCTTGAATAGGTAGAAACGGAGAAAGAATAATTTTAATAAGTTTAATGGCGATAATAATCTAAAATTATTAAAAAGTGTTAGTTGAATGTTAAATTGTTTAAATATGATTTAAACCAACAATTATGTAAATCGCCTAAAATGGTAATTAAAAGGGGATTCACGAAACATGATGTGAACGAATGTGAAATTATTGAATTGCCATAGCAACGGCAAATTCAAAAATGTCAGGCTAGCCAGAGTTAACGCCATTCTGTGTATGAATGTGTTGACTTAAGAAGTAGAGCCATCATTTTGTGTATGGACGTCGTCGATATCAGTGTAAGGGAACCCGATTTCAAGTTAATATTGTGAAGGAAATCGACGATTATAGTTATTCATTTAATTATGTTATAATATATTAAGGAATTGTTCAACCTGAGACGCCGAATCTGAGCAAAAACTCAGACTGAGAAGAGTGAGACCTGGACCATCAGCACCAGCCTCAAGGACAGGACGCAGCCACCTCATCTGTTGGAGGAGCATCAGCATTCTGATCCAGATAATTCTTAATAGTAACTATCAAATATGAAAGGATACTAGATCCGTGAACATCATGTGAAAGTCGCCCAATCTTTTCTGTGTGCATACTGTCTCATATTCCATTTATCTGCGAAACTTCATGTATCTGTTTTGAACTATTTGCTCAAACTCAGTGCTCTAGATAGTTACCTCCACTTTGTGTGACTAAGTTCACATACGTTGGATAGGTATAAGTTGTACAACACGACTATTTTAGCTACCGCACCCCGAAGGAATGGATCAAGTGATTGGATCACAGTAGGTTACAGGTCGCAGAAAAAGAGGACAGAGACGCGCAGAAGCCATCCTTGCAGCTAGGCAGCATTCTGGTGTTCAGAACTACATCCTTTGAGTATCTGCTCCAACTTATGCACCGCCTTACGCCACAAAACCTGAAAGCACATCTTAAACATGAGAAGGTAACAGAATGGCGGGTAGAGTAATAGGAAATCGTCATAATCCAGATACTACCTGCACATTCACGTAAGGTCTGAGTGTGGTAGTCAACCGAAATTGGGCCCATAAGCTAACAAACGCAATCACAAAATGAAAATACTGAATTATTTAAGCATTTATGAGTATTGTGGTATACATTTTCTAAAACTGTCGTAATTTCATTGGGAGAAGGATAAACATTACAACAGGTCCTTAGAATAATCTTCTTTACTCGCCCTCCCACGACACATGTCAGTCCATCTTTTCTTTTCCTTTCTTCATCGAGGTTGTCAGCAGGTTGTATGCTGGTTCTGACGTAGATCCGCCGCCATGTTGGAAGAAGATGACAAGCCCATGTCACTCCTTGAATATTTTCGCTGAGTTAAGAGTTCCGCTCAAACTGTCACGGATATAAACTGATGGAGCTGGGAAAAGGAGAAAGGAGTTGATCTCTTTGACAAGGGCTGGGAGATCTCGACGTAAGAGGGTGCTTTCCTTGTTACCCTGTCCTCTTTTATCAGTTTCTTTCGCGTCTTGACCAGCTTCCTTCAAACGTACGTTTCATTCGAATCTATTCCATTACTCTGAGGGGTAAACCATATTTGTGGCTGTTGTAAATATATCCTGTACAGAGAAGTGGGTGAATTGAAAAAAGCGATCAGGAACAAACATGAAATTTAGATTATAAAAATCCTTACCAGCAACAAATTGCTGATATAGAAGCAAAGCAGTTCCATTTGGAATTGCAACATAAATTGGCCTTTTCATCCATCGAGATCAGATATATCCCATCCGTCTTCCAGCCAAAATATTAACTTAATTTTCACTCCAACCCACCATTATCCATGAGTAAGAGAGAGATACAAAGGAAAAGCGATTGTGTGTGCTTGTTTTGAGACCAGTAAGACAGGATATATCCTGATGTGGTGTACCCATATAACTTTATGTATTTACGTCTCTAATAACTATTCTTAAAAAATCTTACATATTCTTTATTAGTGCAGTTGAACTTTCAATCCACGTTTACACATTTCATTCTAGGATACAGTAGGTCAGACCTTGAAATTCCATGCTCAAGCCAGAAAAAGCAAAACAGTTACCACTTTCCAATATCGGGAAAGGTACAAATATTTTAAAAATAAAACCGACAGTAATTAATACGGGAAAAGCCTTAAAATATTTTACAATAACTGTGTATTTTAATTATTTTTACTAAAATGTTATCCATCTCTTAGATTTAGCAATTACACAAGAGTTCTTTACAGGCTGTTCCCAGAAAATTCAAATGCACTTAAATTTGTAGCAGATATTTTATATTGTTTAAAATCTTTCAAAATATAAGTTTAAGCAGGCCGTGAGAATGATACACAAAAGTTTAGAATTTGAGTAGCCATGGCAACGTAAAACAGAAGTTGGAATTTTTGGCAAGAACCAGGTCTTCTGCAAATGTGCATATAATAAATTACAAAGGGACGCTTTTGTGTGATGCATAATCGAGCCATCAATAGCTGATGTGCTATTATTTATATTAGTATTTTGCGTCATTAGTAGAAGGAGTAAAGGCAATTATCAATAATCTTCAAAAATTTGTAAGAACAAGTATCGAATTTTATGTGTGGAATAAAGTAGTTTTCTTTGGGAAAGTATGGTTAAAAAGTTAATCAATCAGTAGCAAAATTGAATATTTCTCAGCTCTGAGACTAGACCCTGGATGCAGAGATCATCGCTCGAGAGCAGCCGTGGTGAACATCAAGAAATTTTGCTAGAACTTCGCCAAAGGTGAGAAATCCATCATCCACAAAAAAGAAACCCGCTACAAATTCCTTTTGTTGTGGAACTATCTTAATATATGGCATTTTAATAAAAATCGTTACAGCTAATTTTGAAAAAACGAAAAGGGTAGTTTGGCATTTTGGGGGGAGGAAACTCAGTGTCGCATTCTTGAAAGACGCTCGGTTTAGTTCCCAAACGTCTCATATTTAAGTTGTTTATTCCCTGCCGTGGCACTGTAGGCTAGAGCGTGGCAGCTCTGGTTCCGGCCACGAAAGTTCCAGGGTTAAATCTCATGATTGGCATGACGCTTTTCGTGTATTCTCCAAAATTCCTCACTTCATTCAACTTCTAGTAGAAGATAGGAGCTGCACGAAAAATCTTCAGGATGACGTGCAAAGGGCGTTGAGCACTGTCCACTCTCCACATCTACTACTACTACTACTACTACTACTACTACTACTACTACTACTACTACTACTACTGCTACTACTACTACTACTACTACTACTACTACTATCACCATCTCCACCACCACCACTACGCTGGTCACAGAGGACACGCATTTTTCTAAAGTTCATTCTAAAGATACTCTCAAAACGTGTATATTTGGTGATATTTCGGTATTTCATTCTTGGTTGAAAGCAATGATTTTTAACCCAGCAAAATGGCTCAGGTGGTTTCGTCTCGCATGTTTCGGTTTCGTAGTCCGCATTCGGAAGGCCCGGGTTCGATTCCCGGGTAGAAGTGTCAGCGGGTGTCTCGGTGCTGCATGGCGGGATGATATGCTCTGAGGAAAAGTTTCCTCATCTGATGGGACGATCTCCCGTCTCCGATCTCTGTCGTTTCCTGACCGCAGTAGGGTGAGCTGCTGGTTTGTGTTGGCCTGCCGGGGAGTTTCTAACTGGTAATGTGTAGGGACCATGCCCTCTGCACTGTCATGACTCCTTGGAACGTCCGATCTTTGTCTCCTCTCACCTCATCCTCCTCCCTGGGATACCCTTCTTGGGGGCAGATGTACAATAGATCAAGACTGTTCGCAGTGCCTAATTCTCTCCTTACTGTAATCCAATCCATGATTCTCTTACTTCCTAAAAGGAGTTAATTTACTGGAAAAAGTTCAAGGAGAGAACCTCTTGTTTTAAGAACAACGTTGCGTTAACCGCCCAGGAGTAAGGGGGGACAGAATGCGACAACACCGTGAAGATGACCAACCATTTCGTTAACCTGCACTCGTTTTACGACCTCTCTGAACCCTTGAACAAGAATACGACAGCAGCGCCAGCTTCTTTGGAAGTGTTCGACTCGCTGGTGTTAAGTGAGTCGACCTTCCCTGTTTACGACCCTTTAGTGTTACATACATTCGATACGCGACACAAAGGACACATACAAAAAAACTATTATGGTCGACATAAAGTATGGTAATAACATATCTATCGCTTTGTTGACGTATTAATATCAATTTCTTTGCATCCCTGGAGTCGCATTTATAACACCACAAAACGAATTATGAGAGGCAGTAAATAACATTCCAGCAGCACTCCAGAACGGCAAGTCCGTTAACTGCGTATCCAAGTTAAGTGAAAAAATGGTTATGGAGGAATTGTTATTATGACTGATGGTTACGTTGGACGTAGCTATGTATCAGGAAGGAAATTAGGTGAGCGTTTTACCATGCTTTTAGCTGACTCCGGGACTCGACCAGACATGACCTATGAATTCTGATTTATATTCTTCTGCTCAAGGGATATTTCATCCTAGATTGTCTAGGAGTAAGGAAAAAGGAACGGTATATACACTTGGGTTTTGAAGATAAGCTCTTTTGCACTCTAGTTTCGTGATTTGTAGGTTTCTTCAATATCTTCCCTGTGACAGTTGACTATCTATTCTGTGCGTTATTTTTAATGGAAAATTTGGTTAAAAATATGTTGTTTTACACTGTATTTCACAATTATTTATTTTTATAAAATTTTAAGAAGCTGTTTCTACAACAACTTATGTATTTTTCTCGATTATAAATCTTAGCAAGAATAGTTTCATTATATATTACGTACAACCGCGGGGGAGGGGGCTAGGAGGAAGGAAACAGAATCGATAGTTTATGCAGTCGCTCTAGAAATTGCATACTCCTTTCATGTTCTTTACGAGAAACAACTGAATGGCATAGCAGTTTTAAAGATATGACAATTGAAAGTTCAAGCAATCAGGACAATATCTTGTAAATGAGTGGTAAAACAAAAGAGGTTAGGTGAATGAAATCGTGTTATCTTCAGTTTTTCCTAGCTACGTTTTTGTATATTTCTTAGGCTTTATCATGTATTCAAAATTACATTAAAAATCCTTCTCACTCAAGACAGCTTCACAGGCAATTCTAAAAATATTCAAATATACTTACGTATACTTAAAATAAAACATCTTAAACCAAACCGTTAGAGCTATGTTTAAGATAATCAAAATGTTTGAAATATTATCAATGTAAAGGGTGGTTTAAATGGGAACTGATTTCTATAAAAAAAAAATCATGTGACACTTTGGAAGATAGTGAATCTATAGTATACCAAGTTTGGCTTTTATTCTGAGATTATGCTCTTCACAAAAACGTACACATTTGGAGCTTCCAATAAAAGTGTAATTATTCTAAGGAGCTCAAAATGTGAATTTCCTGAGAATATCACATTCGTAGAAGGAGTGCAATACCTTACTTACCTACAAAGTAAGTGGACAAGAATGTAAAAATGATCTAAAATTAGACCTTACTTTTCATGGCAAACGAAGAGGTTGTGCACTAGTAAATAGTTTGCGATACTACATATCATAGGCAATCAGCGATGGTGCTTATTGTTTAGCAGTTCATTTTGATAATTTTGAGACACAAGTCAGTTCCATTATGTGCCACTTTCGGGATTCTAACTCTGAACTACAATCTAGCGACAAGAATGTCGTTTTGCATTATCAGTTAACGTTTAACAACAAAGTAATGGGTAGTAATGCTCACACAAACCCACATGTGTTTGTAACTTTGTGAGGCAGCAACTGTCATTAACGCCTTCGTTCGCGCAGAAGACATTATATGGCAGGCTTGGAGATTAGAAATGAGGAGTTTATATTTGAGCCGACCGCTCACTGCTTTACCGGCTCCGGAGTTACGGCTTTTTTCCCCCCTTAAGCACCTGGTGGCGCTGGGATACATAAGTCGAGCTTTGTTAACAAGTGGGTCTGTACCTTTGTGTCAGTCGGCGTAAGTGGCTCTCTCCTGGTCGGTAAGGGGTAACTGACGAACATCGGCGCATATTATGGTACTGAAGTTCCATGTAATATTTCGCTTTCATTCGTAACAAAAGTAATGAGTACCATTTTTCAAGACTATGATTGGCTGATGAAGTAATAGTGTATATTCTAGCAATGACATTCTATAACCCAATGTTTTATATAATATGCCAGCCTCTCTGTCTGTCAGGGTGAGCTACCTGTTAAGGTTTTTTTCCGGGTTTTCTCTTACCCTGACAGATGAATGTCGGTTAACTTTAAGCTCTGTGGACCCTGGACTCATTTGAGCATAATTTCACCCATTCTATTCACCGTCCGAATTGGCTTAAAGTTGGAGGACGTAAATTAAAAAAGTTTTACATAATCCGCTTTAACTTACATGGTCATATCGTAACTGGCTTCAGAAGCTCGTTGAGTGTAGGTTCATTAGCGTTCTTTTTCTTTCCATCATTGTTAACAATTTTACCTTGGCTGGCCCCGTAGCTCAGTCGGTAGAGCACCTGCCTGCCGTGATAGGAGTCCCGGGTTCAATTCCTGGTGATGGGGGTGGGGATTTTTCTCCGACCAAGATTCTTCATCTTCCCCAGAGCCTGGAAGTATGAATGAGAGTGCGGATGTGTGCGTGATCTAATGATTAAAACCCAGTGGATACGCGTTATCACCTTCGATATGTTCCAAAGGAGAACGGCCGCCGATATGACCATTGCAGTTTAATTTTCTCTGCATCACACCTAACAACTTTTCTAATCATTTGCTGACCCAAAATAATAGTATAGATACTTCACCGTTAGAAAAGGAGTTAGTCCTTTCTCTAACAAGCGAGAAACTTTAAATTTAGAGACTTACTTGAACACTTTGAGGTTGTTATTTAAATAAATCATATTGTATTACCCCAAAATATATTCTTAACCCTTAAAAATATCGCCTAAATTAGGTATTTCATATTTCAGGAATAAATTTTGCTATCAATTTTAATGATTTTGTTTATAAAATAAAAAACTAGATAAATTTTTTGAAATGTAATTTTTTTGATATTTTTGCTGATGTGTCACTTCGACTGCCTTGCTTGAAATGTATTTACTCTTTAACTAGAGAATATTATGCTGGATAGTGCCACCACGTAATACAACCACTGTGAATCCACATATTCCTTCTAATTATAAATAATCAGTTATTGCTCTGTTCAACTTAAATACGATAAATATCTCATAACATAACAAGTAATTTGGACTTTATCTTAGGACAAATTTAGACCCAATTATTTATATTAAAAGGGGATACACTTGCTTTATTGTGCGTAAAAAGAGAATCGCTCAAGCATAGTTCAACCTGCAAATATTTAAACATAAAAATAAAATTAATTTTGGGAAAGGCTAATGCCACAAGAAGATTGTTTTATTACAAACAGGTCTGTAGTTTTCTAGCAGTTACGTGTTTTTTTTTTTTTTTTTTTTTTTGTCTTCTGTCAATTACTAATACCTCTTTAAGAAAACGGCATCATGAACATGTGTATTGCGATGTTTAAGGATTCCTAAAAATGTTCGCATTTTGTATGTATTTTCTCTTCTTAGGCTCGTATTATTAGGCGAAATCTCGTATTAAATCTGTAATAATATATTAATTTTTTGAATATCTTAGTGTTAAAAGTGGAATTTGAATTATGGTTATTCTTCCTGACAACGTTCCATCATTGAGTTACAATTTAAGTTTACAGATACAGCTTATACAGCTTCAAATGTTTTACAGAAATGTACATTTTGTTCTCTTAAACTTCCTTAACTGCTTTAAGGACGCGTGACCTCATTTACTGCAATTTCTGTAGTTCATATTCCATAAGACAAAAATAGGATGATGTGGAAATGGCCAAGTGTAAAATAGAAGTACGAAAGACATCATCCTAAACCCTATTTCATAAAGTTGCAATGAGAACCCCACCCACACTACGTCTACTTGTGAAGAAGAAGGAAATTTTAGCGCTTGGACATGACTCACAGATATTTCTAAGGAGATTCGACACTTTTCCAACTTTGTGGAAAACGTGTCCCCAACGAGAGAGGTGCGGGGGAAGGGGGCTCTGATTTGTGGCCCATCCGCTAGATGCCGTCTTTTTCTCTTTTTTTTTCCGTCCATGTCGCTCTACGAGAACTAGAAACGAATCCGATCGAGGGGTCTCTGACCATAACAATAAATACGGTTCTCTTACGTCCGCCTCAAGAGCGATCTTTTGTGCGCATGCTCCTGGCATCTACAAACTTTGGCATCAGTGGAAAAGAGCTACATAAACCAGCGGTGTAAAGTACCTAAAGTTCTTTGGGATCTCACGACGAGATTATGTCATCGCTTATATGCATCTTAATGTATTGGTGATTGCACTCACAAATATGCATCCTTGGGATGTGCATAAACTTAACGTGAATGGGACAGCAAGGACAGCAAAATAAGTCATATTCCTAGTCAGTAATAATCGAAATAAAGTAATATAATCTCAAAACACAAATACCATGTCAATTAATACTTATTTATGCAGCAACTGTATAGAGTTCATGATTATGGTGTCAATGTTATCCTTATTTTTATCTTTTATTATAATGTCATCCCTCTAGATTACAAATATATAGTTAAAAAGTTCATTGTAGCAATATTTTATACCTAATTTGCTTATTATTAGTGGATGTTAAGTTTTTGCCACGCCCCTTTGCGTAAACTTTCAGAAAATCGATCATAACTTCTGTAATACTAAACAGATGATTCTGAACTAAACCTTGTTTTGTAAGGGATATTTCAAACTTTTAACTCCAATGATGATAGTTTTTCTTATGTCTTTGGCTGTGTAGGTGAACGGTTATTTTCTCTGAATAATATTTTGTACCAATTATTGGTGAATATATATGGGTAGGCCAAAAACATTTCGAAAGAGAAAGCTTATAGGCAATCGTTTTACTAAACAGAAAAGTAAATGTACAAAATATAAATAGAATAGACAATGAAGCCACAAGTAATATTGAGGTTAGTAGGCCCAGTTCACACAATACATGTGCTAATTATGATAGTAGTCATATACAGAAATTCATGAGCTCTGAGTCTTGAAAGCAGAAAAAAATGGTTGAAGAACTCGCCAAGAAGGCAAGAGAAATGAAGAGGAACTTGAAAAAAAAAAAAAAAAAAAAAACCTGAGAATACAGAGGGTCAAGACCATGCGGCAGAAATTATCTGACTCATTTCAGTGATCAATATATAAACTTTAAAGCTGATTTTCTCAGTTTCATATTTTTTCAGGTTCCTGTACACTTTTTTTTTAAAAAAACTAATCAACCAAAACAGATGATTTTTTGTGTATTAAGCAGACTCATAATAATAAGAGGAAGAAGGGATTTTTCTCTGAGATTCATAATATTTGTTTAAAAAATAAAATTTTCTGAACTTTCAGTGCTTTCTTCTTACAAAAACTAAAACATTATAACAAATTATCAGTGCAAAATTTTCAAATAATAATAGGTATTATTAAAGATAAAGGTTTTTGGAATATGCCTGAAAATATTCATGTAATGTGCACCCAAAAATCATGGAAGTAGCACTGTGGAGATAGACAATACCTTCTCACCTTCAGGTGAAAACGCTTACACATTTAATGCAAACTTTGGGGTGTAAATTGTAGGATGTTTTAAAATAATTTGGCAGCTTTAGCTGACATAATCGAGAGCATCTTCGAATGTTCGTATCGATTGCTGCATAAAATGAGACGTAGCCTCTATCCCTGCATTTCATGTATTACTTAGTTGAACCGATAAGCAAGACAACCACTTGCATACTTACCCCTGGGAGAGAACTGCTCAGGTGCTATGGGCTCTGATTAGCTCGTTAATAAGACAGTAGATCTGAATTGTTTATAATTTTATGCATATTAAAGATTATTCACTCAGATGTGTGGGTAACCACATCTGAGAGAGTAATCTTTAATATGCAAAATGTCAAATACTCATAAAATTATAAATGGTGTCTTCACTTTAAACATTTTTTGTAATTCGATCTGAATTGTACTGTATTTAAAATCTATATAAGTTTCTGCATCTTCGTGATTAAGAGAAAAGAATATGACAAGCATATCACAAATGTTTTGTTTGTTTTTCTCTCTATAAACCACGAAAATATAGAACTACGTTATTATATTATTATCGTAATTAAATTCTTACTTTTATTTAACCTCATTTCTAAATGGAATGTAAATTGTGTAAAGGCAGCTTGTCCATTCTAGTCCAACTTCAGAAGAAAAAAAGAAAAAAAAAAACACCATGTTTGTAGATAGAGCAGACCTAAAACACTTTGTATTAAATTATTAGTTTCTGCATTCAGATGTCATATTATTTTTCAGAATTAATAGCTTAGTCCATTACTGAGGAGTGCTTATAACCGAAATGTTTCGGGCTATATATTTGTAAATACAGAGAATTTTGGATATGATATATGCCACGACACATGCTGCCGATGCTGTTCATCCTATATCGCCAGCTTCGGTTAGTACAGGAGTTCATGGTTGGAGAAAATACACGTTATCTGTTCAGAATTGTTCTTTGGAGGATCGGCACGATGTTGGAGAGGGAAAACAGGAGTCACCGAGTGCCAAAGTACAAGCCTAAGTCTACCCTTTGATTCAGTAGTCTCCGAGATTAGTGCGATCCATATAAATCTGAACCAATAATAGTACACACGTGCAACTTTGAGAGAATATAATACACAATTGGGAGATTACATTACACTATTTACATATCAGAGAAAATGTTGGAAGTGTTCTCCACCAGCATCTATACATGTTTGCACTCATCTCACCATATTCTCTGAAGTTTTACGGAAATGATATCGAATTGAGAGAAGGTTATTTCCAGAAAAACGTGCCATATATCTAATGACAACATGGAACTTGTAACTAATTTCTTTGATAATTGAATAATCTCAGAAGGAATCTCAAAAGATCTATGGCCCTCCAGATCCCTGACCTAACCTCACCGGATTTTTTCTTACAGGGATATCTAAAAATAGAGTGTACAAGAATAGGCCACGGACAATTGTTGTTCTCAAGGAATCCATTCGAACTGAAATAGGTGACATTGGTAATGATACTCTCTGTAAACCTTCAGAGAATATGTTGAGACGAGTGCAAACATGTATAGATCCTATTGGAGGATACCTCCAACATTTTCTCTGAGATGTAAATAGTATGGTGTAATCTCCCAATTATATTCTTCCAAAGTTGCACGTGTGTCCTAATATTGGTTCGAAAGTTATGGTCTATTGAAATGGTTCAGATTTATATGGATCACACTGTACTTTTAACATGTACTACCGTGCTATGTAATTGCTTAGTTAGTATAAAAGATTTTAAAGCTGTAAATTGTTATTTAGTAACTGCTGTACCATTCATACAAAACACTTTAAAATTTGAGTTAAATTTTTAGTTACCTTTTTAAACATATTTTTGATACGCAGAATGCTTCTTGGTCTACAGTTATGGCTTAGTAGTATACCATTTTTCAGAAGAGGTTGAATCAAATTTTTAACACTGTTTAAAAAATATAACTCAAATTATAAAGCTTGAATAATTCATACTATGTGAACAAAAGTGTTTCCTTTTCTTTGAACCAACTAAATATTAAGAACTGCCTGCAGAACAAATTTCTTATTTGTATACTTAACTAAAATTAAAAGTTGCAGCAATAATTCGCAGGCTTCAAGGAGCATTTCATATTATATCAAAAAGTGATAAATTATGACAAATATTTAATGTTTTAAACAGTTAGCTATAGCTTTTTCAAATTTTGTAATCAGTTATGTTCTGAGTATATGGTAAACATACAAAGAAATGAGAAGGGAATGTAGATCTTTGAATTTTCATTGATGTATTGCCTTAAGGAAGTTATCTTGTAGTTGATGCGAATGAATCCCTAAGGTTTTGGGTTGTTAGACATTATCTATCGATTGCAGCAAGAGCTCTTGAGTCAGTGTTTCGCTGCCTATGAAAACCCACGTTAAACCGATAATTCAAAGCAACACAATTCATAAGCCTGTCAGTGCCCATGGATCAGAGTTTACTTAACAGTAGAGGCAAGGTCGTAAAGTTGGGTTTATCTTGCCTGTTGTACCACGCGACCACGGTGCTGGGATGCTGCGTACTGAACAAGCTTCCCCCACTCTTTGTCCTTTTATTTTTTTTAGCTCCCTCTTCTCTCCGTCCAAGCGCGGCATTAAATCTGTTCGTATATCTCAACTTCCTGGAAGTGAGACGAAAACTAGTCAGGTTAATGATGAACGTGAACTTGTTTTCAACTTTTATTGACTTTATGAGCCTTCGTTCGCGTGAACTCTTACCTCTGCTTCTTAGCATTGTGGCACTTCTTCCTGGTATTCTCTCTATCTGGAGCACTTATCTAGGGATGTTCTGCAATAAAAGTATAATTTCTGAGACAAATTACTTTATAAGCAGAGAAAATTATCATATATAATATGCATAAGGAACAAACAATATTTTATGTATGCCAAAATAAGACCCGAAGCTTTCCTGGCGACGGCTATGTTCAAGATATTCTTGGGAAACAAGCCTTGTGAAAAGACGATTACAAATCGCCTTTTCGGGAGCGTATATCGCTCCTATCCTCAATATACTTTTAAGAAATGTTATAACCACTAAATTGATATAACTCAAAAATCAAGAAAGACAAAACACTACTCACTACACCTCAATACTCGCATCATTGAACAAAAGACTATAGTAAATTAAATGCCAAGTCAGGAGCTGACGTGAGTGTAGAAAACTAATGTATACCAGTCTTCTTCCTCATTTTTTATTATATCAGTTTTGTTTGTGTATGTGTGTGTGTGTGTGTGGGGGGGGGGGGTGGGCGTCAAGTCCTGAAGACACCGATATTTTTTATTTGCTGTTTGCAAACTTATTTTCCATGTTGGCATTCAGGACTATTTGGTATAGTAAATAAGTTCTTCCCCCTTTTTTTATCTGATGGAGAAAACATATCAGCATATTACTTATTGTCCTCAACTCAATTTTTGCGATTTTAAAACATTTGTTTTGCCGTAAGTTTAAACCATGTAAATATTTGTTTGTTCCTAGGATCTTAGGTATTTATAGAAATGCATAGAAGGCCATATCTGCTAAGTATATTCAATGGTTTTGAGGCTGCAGAGTGTTAAATTACTTCATTATTATTCAATAAATACGAAAAACCAAGTAAAAATAACTACAGTAGAACGTCGTTAATACGGACCTCTTTAACCCGGACCAATTTTGAAGAAAAAAAAAATAAACTCATGTTCTTAGGCGTAGCAAATGAATATTTGTTTTCCAGAAGATAAATTTCTATTCTGATAGGTGCATTACTCAAATTCTCTTGTCAGTGGGTGAATTCACTGCTCCCACCTCACCTGCTTGGGATCAGGTTTAAAGAGAAATTTTGTCACTCATGGAAAAATTGTGGCCTGCTATGTGTGACTTGCGAGAAAACAAGATTGAAGAAGAAGAAATAGTAAGTGTGGAAGACGATTTTATAGACATTTTAAAAATATCGATATCTTTCCTCATGTTGATGAAGAAGACACTATGAACCACACATAAGCAGTAGCAAACATAGAGAAACTGATGCTTTATTTCGAAAGTCAAGCCGGAACATTGCCACATGAACTTCTAATGTTAAAGCGGACGTGAGATCGCGCTGATCGTAAGCGATACACTAAACTGAGACAGCAGAAGCTCAACCTTTTGTAGCACAGTGCAAATACATAGCTTATTATAGTGTGTGTGTTTTTTTAGCTGAAAGTGTGACGATTGGTGATTTTGTACCTTTTTTTTTGTTTAATGTTTGCTCTCGGACCGGCCCTGGTTCCAGTTGAATCGGTAAACGACGTTCTTCTGTATAATAAAATTAATCGTATGAATGTAGGAGAATTGTATTGAATCAATATCGTTTCCCAAGGTAGTTTAAACTAATTTAGCACACTTAATTACATTTAAAGTAGCCGTTAAAGTAGCCGAGAAAGATGCATTTTGGGACCCAATGGATTGCTTTGTTTATTCTTAAACTCTTGAGACATGTAAGAGATCTCATACTACAAGCTCTAACGCTGCAGTTCTGGGCGTGCAACCAAAAGTTCTGGGTTAGAATCTTTATCTGTCACATTTTGCAATAGTGTTTATTTGTTTGATGGGATGCCAATGACAAAGCAGGTGTTGGCAGAAGGCTACTGGCACTCGACCTCGCAAACAAACCAAGGTTTTTGCAAACAACGACCGGCGTGTCACTCGGTTTGTCCCAGAGGTGCACTGGATGTGAGTACCGAAAAACACTCTGCACGGCTTTATGCAAATCGTATTAAACTGCATTAAAATGTCACGGGGTCGTTTGGCTTTGCACACGTTCATCCTGCAGCGCGCCCTTTTTTGTTTTTTTCCTGTGCGATTTAAATTACGTGATGTTGAGTTGAAAACACATACACAGTTATGGGCGTGTTTTACAACCTATTGTGAATGTTACTTGAAGGGTGACGCACAGTCCGACACAAGAAGAGATCAGATCAAAATATCTGGCTTTACTACCGAGTTAATGGCGCACTAAAGCGACAGGGGTGGCTATTCATTATTTCTTGGATGGCCGTAGAGAAATCGCCGAGCTGTTTAACCACAGCGGGCTGCATCCTTCTAATATCGCATCGTAATGAGTCTCAGATGTGCGTCCATTTCATACCTCAGTTATTTTCTTTTTATTTCTCTGCTATATAAGTAGAGTAAATGTTGCATTCTTCACGAAAATCTCCTCTCAGATTATACTGGAAATGTGCGGGATTGAATATATCCCCTCTCCAAAAATAGATTTGAATGGGTTTGTTTCTTTTCTACGTACAGCATAACTTAAATAAAAAGTCGTTTAAATACGAAAATGGCACATAAATTCCGCAATGTCGAAGAATAGACAGAAAGAGTTTCAAGAAAGTTCTCCCACCCAAAACCATCCCCTATAAGCAAATGTTTTAAAAATTGTCACTTTTTTCAAAATGGCTGTAAAAATTTGGTTTAAAATACCTTAAATTTATTATATTTTCATAGAAAATGAAATTCACATCTTGAATTTTCCTAGAATGCTCTCTGATCCTCTTCATTCTGGATGACTTTTGCTAAAGGATAAGATGTAGAAAACTTACTCCAAAAAGATTTAGCTCATATTATTTAATCACGCAATTTATTTCAAATACATTTTTGTAAGGCGAAACTCATACTCCATTTTAGTGATTTCAATTTTCAATACTTATGCTCTTTAAAATTAGGAATACATTCTTTGTTCCTTTCATCTCTTGGGCTTACAAAGAGGATGGAGTCTCAGATCAGTACCATAAACCACCTAAGCCTACCGTATTTCCATTCTCCCATCCCACCTACAAGGAAACAATAAGATAATATATGAAAATGCTTATTTATGTTAATATGAAGTGAGTAAGTAAATAAACGCTTCTAAGAATAGAGAAAGTAATGTGGGTGCAATGTATCAGATTTTCTAATTAAAGCAATATACAGGATTTTCCATAGGCAAACGAAAGGAAAAGTAAGAAACGGAAAATAGCTCTTTCCACTATCGAAAATAATATGTGAAGCTTATAAAGTGAACGTAATTTCGTGGTGGTTAAAGTATTCCAAAATTTTGGGCTTGTGAAGAGATACCAATCTCTACTGGAAGCTGTTGATTTCGTGCAAGTGGATTGAATAACTGGTGTTCTTGCCTGCCGACCAGCTGGCTAAAGATATCGATTAGTGACATGTGGGAGTGACGGCTGTATGATGTCTTTGTGAGGAGAAACCAGTGGATGTCCACAGCGTTACTTAGTTTGTCCATTATGCCAAAGTCTTCTTAGGTCGGGAACTCATTAGTGGATGCAAGATCTGGACCATGATATGTTTAATTTAATAGAGGCTACACCTTATATGAATTGCAAATCTCGCCATGCCTTACAGGGGGCCCAGCACTCTGAGGCGCTTCAAGAGGCTCGAGATAAAAGTCCGATACTCTTCTCTCCACCTACCTAATGCCCCCTTTGGTTTGTTCTTTCTTGTTGTCTCTCTGTTAGCACTCGGGCAAGTGTTTGCAGTGCAGGAGTTCCTAACGCAGTTGTCTCCTCACGCGATAATGCCGTATCATCGGTAGTCAAAACTCGCCTTAGCATAATGGACCACCCAGTCAGCAACTCCAGTCACTTATTCCTTATGTCGCTTCTAAACGTTCAGTGAAGTAGAACTCAAAAACAAACCCCGTCCCAAAAAGGAAACAAAACGAATAGTGCTCAGCTGGATTTTGAAAATATTTTACACTTATCGCGTTATTAAATTATAAAACAAGAGACTTCTTCAAAGAAAATTTATTTTGTAGCAATTGCTTCAACAAGTTATATAAATTGATTACATGATGGTTTCAAATTTCTCTAATGAAGTTAAAATTCAACAGTTTCATTTCATTGCATTAGTTTACAAAACATCCGATATGCAGGCTGGCATTGTACATACAACCGTGTGTAGCTTAAGGTTTGAAAGCTAATAGAATCACTACGAAAGCTACAAATTCTATTAAGTAGAAATGTTAAATTCTTCGTTTGAAAATATTTGAAGTCCTTTTCGTCATATACTAGCATTCACTGTTATGTAAGACAGCTATGGTCAGACGTAGAAGTTCATATGCATTGAATTCAAATTATCTTGCAATTTTTGTACTACAGAGAATGCAAAACAAGAGATGCTAAGGGTCAATAACAAGAAGGCCAAAACGAGCTCGAGTGCTGTATATAAACTCCAAAAGAATGTACCACGGAATAGGGGTGGTTTCTTATCTAATGCATCATGCGTATAGTCTAATAGTAGTTCCTTCCGTGCAGACTTTAGTGCTTAGACATTCTTATGCCTGCTTACGACATTAAATACGTTGTATCTTTCCTGTCATCCTTATTACAGTCACACGGGTATCCATTATGTTATATTGTTTTATATAACACGGTAGCTTTTGTTGCTGATGAACTCATGTAACAAAACAGATGAATGGCGGTCGTTTGCAATGGTGTTGCTTAGATGGAAATCACAGTTCGTTTTGAAAAAAAAAAAAAAAAAACTTGAAAGATGTAACCATCAATATTTGTCAGCTCTGATGCTGTACGAAGTATTTGTTCAATAAAAACTCTATAGTTACTTTAACCAGCTCTATATTTTCATTCATCTTTTACAGCTTATAATATGTTCAACATTCAACTAAGCTAATATTTCACGAAATATTCATAAGAAAAGCAAAGTATGAGAGATAAGCAGATTAGATTTCCTATCGGCAACAAAGGAGAAAGCTCTTGGTTTCCTTTATGCTTTGACAAAATAGTAAGAATAATCCAGAAGGGTCAGAAGTTCAGTGACCATCTTCTGTACACGAAGTGAGTGGTGAATGGACTAGGAATGGACAGATTCTGCTGGTGGAAATGAATTGTGTCAATTTTAATACGAGTTTTGTAGTATTTCAGTCTTGAACGTAGTAAGGAACAAATCGAAATAAGCATCGCAAACGTCTGTGCTATTAAGTTACATCACAAGAGAGGGAATATCCACAACAATTAGTGTAGCCTTATATGAATATTTCATGAAGGTTTTATTTCAGTAGGGAAAAGTAATTACAGAATTAATGTGCTTGAAATCACATCAAAGTCTAAATGCAAAGTCTAACCTTTTACAATAATTTTCAGCGCTGTACTATTTAAACTAGACGAGCAATGATCTTGAATACAACTAAAACTAACACACTTTCATTGCAACACGTTCAAGTCTAAATAACTAAATATATTTGTTTAATTTAAACGGAAATAATTTTAAATATTGAAAAATATGTTTAAAATCAGCGTTCTTCTGTTTGGGTATGCGACTCTAGATAAGTGTTCTCTGAAAAGTCTAATAACATTGTTGTAGTTTAATACTCAATTTTTAAAAACATCCATTTGTTAGCATTCATTTTTCTTTTGTCATTCTGCCGAACTGAAATTTAAATATTTAACGAGTAAGTAACTCCTGTCTGTTATTATTACTAAATTAGATATTAAAACTTGCTCCATTGTTTCATAGATAATAATAGAGCCTTCTTCGAATATCTTCGTTAGGCAGTTAAACAATCATACATTAAAATAAGACCTGAAGTTTTCCTGGCGACGAACATATTCCAGATATTCTTGGTATAATACAATCATACATTGTCTCTGATTTTGTTATACTCAGCTCTGATCCACTATACGAATAGTACATGTCTTATATCGCCAACTCTTAAAGCATCAGTTTGAATGTACGCATGTTTGAACTTATGAAGGGATTATAAGATAAAATATTGTCTGCGTATTGTACAATAAGAACGTCACGCAATTGGTTGAAATTTTAAAAAGCAATTTTTTATTTTGGCTTACGATAAAAAAGTAAAAGAAAAATGTAACTCGTAATTCCGAATATTTTAGTTATATTAAGCGTTTGTTTTTCTGATAAAAAATAAACAAGGACTTTTATAAGCGAAAAAAAAGAAACTATTCATCATAAAGTTTTCAATGCTTCTTGTTAGCATAAAGAACCTTCATGGCTCTTAATTTCTTTTTCCAAACATGTTATGAACCAAGTCTCTTGCTCAGCGATTTCTGTAGCGCAGAATTCCCTCAAGGTAAGAGATATTCGCCGCGGTCAGGAGTGACAAAGGCAAATTTTCACAGGCTGTGTTCAGTGACTCATTCAAATGCACTTGTAGCTTTAGCAAAACAAGTGTGTTTACCTTCCACTTTAGGCTTTGTGTACCTGGGCAATAGAGGTAAATTGTTTTGGACATGGCGGCTGTAATTACCCGGTTTTCATAAGACCAGGCCATGAAAGAGTGACCCCGCAAGACATGCAGTATGTGGAGTTGATGAACTTGTCTCAAGAGGAGAAGGGAGGGAGGGTGGCGGAGAATTAAAATTCCGCAGCTTCTCGACGACCTGAGCTGGTGCATGTCAGATGGGTTGCGTAGCTGCCAGGCGCGAACAATGGTGTCACTCCGTCTGTCACTTAAAACAAAGATGCCAGATGAGGCAGTGACGAATCAAATACCGTCGTCGTGCTACCTTCGTCTTCCTTCTCCCACCCTCTTGCTCTTAATTCTTCTTCCTTTTATATTTCCCCCTCTTTTTTTGGACCTTCGTCTTTTGTCTTGTTTTCTCATTTGGAGTTCTTGCGGCTGAAGACGTCTTCCATGACTAAATCTACTGCTGTGGAAGGGCTAAGTTGTTCTTTTGCTGCTAGTTAATCTGGAACGTCTTCATCACCCGGACAGATCATTGATTCTTGCTCGTCACGAGCTTTACAACTTCACTTGCAGTGATGGAAAGCTTGCATAATTAAAACATTCTTACTTTTGTTTTTGCAACAGCAGCTTGTTGCTGCTAATTAAACACAATGTGAAAAAGATAAGAATTTAGCCTTTATTTAGAAATTACTTCTGTATGCACAAGAATTATAAATGACTTAGAAAAAACATGATCCCACACATGAAAGTGTGAGAATATATGAAAGTTGTATAGGTTCACAAAGACTCTTCAACAAAATAAAAAATGAAACACAATTAAAGTGACTTAACTAAAGGATATATGTTTATCTTACACTCTTTTCAGATCTATTTGGAGGAGGATGCAATGGTCGTTAAATTGGTGACAAATTAATTGGCACTTTAGAATTTTATAATTACCAAATTATTTGAAGAACATATGGAGAAATATAAAATATGGTACTAAACTTATGTGTAATTAAATGGTTATAAGGTGAGAAAAATTAAATTTCATAATATTTGAAAAAGCAAGAGTTGCTGGATTGCATCTGTTCATTTGGTTTCAAAATCTATTTATCAATTCAATTGTTTCTTACAGAATTATACATTAACAGCAGAAATATATACAAGAAAAGGCGCCAGACTTTTATCACGTACTGCGTATTTGATAACTACGATTGGTTTTTGTGTGCTTGGTAGCACTTAAATGTTTTATATTTTAATGACCCCACTAATTGCCAGGATCATATCAATACCACCAATCTGGACCGATTTGGACTCACAACCTTGGATCAGTATGCTAGCGCCTAACCAACTGCGCCACTTAGACTGACATTTCAGGTATCTGAATGCCAAAGGTGTGTGTAAATTTGCAACTTGCAGTTTTCTGCTTTAAAGACAAAATTTAAAACACAGGTTTTTTATTTTGATATTGTATACATGAATAGTATACACTAAAAGTACTTAGAGTTGTCTTGGTGAGTTTTGCCTCATTTGTTTCTCTTATGAAATGTTGCTCTTATCTTCATTGTTTGTCCTAGTTTGATATGAGTTTAGAATTACCTTATGGTTTGAAATTCTGACTCCCAAAAATTATTTTGTGTAGATATGTATTAAGGGTAATTCTCTATTGGTAATTTTAGAGGACAGATAATCACTGTTGATGCTTCACTTTGTTGTTTTTCTGTTACCTGTAAATCACATCATATACTCGTGTACGAGCGAGAGAGACCACCATGAGGGTAGCGCACTTCTGCAATTAACGACCTGCTTTCTAGTGTTTAAACAGGATCTCAGCAATATCATGATTGCAGAATACCGGTTCTTTATTATATTATTACGTGCCGTTTAATGGGAAGGCAAGAAAAGTATTAGACAATTACGTTTAAGTTGATGGCGGTCATAGCAGACTTCGTGAAATTGCCTCTTCTAGACTGCATCAGTACGCTTAATTTATTTTCTTTGGTCGGAGGAAATAATCATCGGATTAATGACATGTGGATCTATGCTTTGCATAGGACAATGGAAAACTTGATTGGTGTTAACCGAGCAGGATACTTAGGCGGTTTTGTCTGTGGCCTGCATTAGGTTCAATTCCCGTGGACGACCTACCCGCCTTCGGGTGTTTTCCCGGGTCACCAGGCGAACGCTGGGTAGGTTAACTACATACCCCGAATTTCCTGTCCCTCCATTTCATTTCCATCATCATTTCACATCATCTCCAACATTTACTTTGGTCTCTCAATTCCAATTCTAATATATTTTCATGGCAAAAGATTTTAAATTACTTTATAAGGAGAAACATTTAGGGAACACTGTAAATTTTGATAAAAAGAAACTCATAATTTGAAAATCGCTTCTCTTTACATTGCACATTTTATATTATACAGTGCGATCCATATAAACCTGAACCATTTCAATAATCCATAACCTTTGAGGCAATAATAGGACACACGTGCAACTTTGGGAGAGTATAATACACAATTGAGAGATTATATTATACTATTGACATCTCAGAGAAAATGATGGAAGTGTCCTTCACCAGCATCTATGGATCGTTGGTCCTATTTTCTTTGATACGACTGTGGACACTGAAATTTATATGGGTATCTTCAAGACATTTGTGGAGCAGCTGGATGATATCGAATTGAGAGAACGTTATTTCCAGAAGGATGGAGCAACGTGCCATACATCTAATGACACCATGGAACTTGTAACTAGTTTCTTTGATAATCGAATGTTCTCAAAAGGTCTATGCCCCCCCAGATCTCCTGACCTAACCTCACCGGATTTTTTCTTGTGTGGGTATATAATAGAGTGTACAAGAATGGGCCACGGACAATTGATATTCTCAAGGAATCCATTCGAACCGAAATAAGTAACTTTGGCGAGCATACTCTGCGTAAAACTTCAGAGAATATGGTGAGACGAGTGCAAGCATGTACAGTTGCTGGTGCAGGACACTCCTAACATTTTCTCTGAGATGTAAATAGTGTAATGTAATTTCCCAGTTGTGTATTATATTCTCTGAAAGTTAAACGTGTGTCCTAGTATTGGTTCAGAAGTTATGACATATTGAAATGGTTCAGATTTATATGGATCACACTATAGATTGCCTCTGTGGTTTGGCCTCCAAATACATAGGTCTTGGTTCGTGACTGTGGAGATTGTTAGATAGTATAAAGTTACTCTTTCTGGAGTGTACGAAAAATATCAATTTAAAGACAACCTAAAGTAAACACAAACAGTGAAATAAGTTGAACGTTGTTCCCATGGTTAGTTGTTCCAAAGAGAAATTCCGATAATGATCTAAAAGTTAAAGAAGATATATAAATGGAATAAAACTTTAAAAACATAAATAAGTTAAGGGAAAAATCAAATCAAACTGATGTTTTTTTTAGTTTTTTTTTTTTTAAATTAATCGGTTGTTTGCCTTAGAAAATGTAAAGCAGAGCTCTACCAGAGTTTCTGTGAAGTGCAATGGGGCTTATTGCGGAAACACCTTTTAAAACCATAGCATAGTGCACTTGTTACAGTTGTCACTTGAAAGCGAGGCGAGTAACAGAACATGCTACAAACTCGTGGTACCGTAGTTCAGTTACTCGGTCGTGACAAACGGATTTGTAAGCGAGGAAACACCTGCCGGTATGGGTGTAGCAGCACTTGTATGTGATCATACCTTAGTGCTTTAGTCACGGGGCAGTTCGATTTATCGTGACTGTTGCATGGCGTGAGGGAATCGATCGCTTGTATGCTTACCTGCACGTTGACAAGAATGTATTTCGTCATGTCCGCGGCGTAACTGAAGCAGCTCGAGAAAACTCATGGGTGTGACTTGAAGAACAGCTGGCTACTGACGCTTTGAAACCTCCACTTTGGTTATTTAGTTGTTGGCGACAGAAATTATCTGGAAAGGAAAATTTATAACACATAATTACACTAATTGAAGCAAATCGGCAGAAAGCTTTCACAACGTCTTGACACAGTGGTTATTTCGACTTCCAATTAGCGAGTGAGGAAATTTGGGATATGCAGACTTACAGTAAATCCTGCTTAGTATACTGAATCTGAGGATTCATCCAACTGAATCACTCGCCGAATGCTCATTTAGTCCGGTGTCCTACAATTAAATGAATTTAATGCCGGTATAGTCCTAGAGAAGCAAAATTACTGGCCCCCTTTTCCATTTATCAGGTGCAGAAATTTAAAATATTTTAATAATATCACTGCAATGTCCATTTAAGTATCCCAGATAAGCGCTGTGCATTTTGAATTGATACTGTTATATCTTTAGGTATTTTTTAAAATATATTGTTTATATATTTTATATATTTGTTTATATATTTGTTTATATTTATGTCGTGAAAGATAGCCTCTTGACGGCTTAGTCGTCGCATCTGTTAGCTCAAGACTGCCAGAAGATCGACATTCCTGATGGGAGTGATATGAGAATCTCCTTGTTCTCCTAGGATGAGTTGAGTTGACAAGTTATTACACGGCTAAGGAGGAATGGTTGAAACATTTACCGCAATCTTTTTACATCGCCATTGGGAGATTAAGGTACGTTAGACGCTACTGGCAGGCAGGGAAGACGTAGAAGGTATAGGCAAGGGAAAGGGATTGTGAACAGAGCAAAACATACCGATTGGGTGTTGACTCTTTATGTCCTTATTCACCTATTGTTAGTGCGTTGTGTATGTTTATCTTTGTTAACTGTTATTTTGGAAGTATAGTACGGCATAACAATGCATTGTAATATGGGTACTGTTGATTTTTTTGTTTGAGTGATTGTCTGCTTAGCGACCTGATGCCTTAACAAGTGAATGGCTCATACCTCGTTATAGGAACCATTATGTTTTCCAGGCGCTGGTTTACAAGTTCTGTGATGAATTTTTTAAAGGTTAGTAAGAACGCTTGCAAGATAGTGATTCAAAACATGTAGGAACAGTTTAAAAATTCCTTAGAAATTAAAATTCTTTTAAAAGCAAGGATGCCTTTATCTCAATTTTCAGTGAGAAAAATATTTAATTATAGTTTTCCTAGTGCATTAAAATATTTATTTGCGTATTTTAATATATTTATTTCAACACATGCAGACAAACGTGATTTTCAAAACAGATATCAACAATGTGTCTCATATATATGATTGATTCTGAAAAATAAATCAATGGATTTTAAATTACTGTCATCCAGATTTTGCAACATTTACTCCTTTGAAAAGAAACATGAGTCCAAATGGAATAAATGTATTAAATATTAGACATCATAGGCTGCAGCAATACAACGTGTATATTTTACATTCAAACTACTGTACAGCAGGTTTCAAATTCTGGTTAGAGTGACTAGATAAAAGTAATCCTCGGCTTTTCGGATCCCGAGCACATTTAAGGGTAGGTAAATTGTTTATTCAATATCTTTGAAATGTTATATATACTGAATGTCACGATAAATTTACTTAAATTAAATGGACCATTAGTTTCATTTTTTGTCATTTTACAGCGCCTCTCTGTTGTAGATTACAGTTTAGTTTAGACTAATACATTTGCTCTCACATACAAATTTAAACTGCCCAAAAGCAATTCAGTTTTACCCAATAGATACAGCAAGAAGTTAATCCAGCTCTTTCCCTGCAAATCCTGCTATTCTCAAATGATTGTATCTTCAAACGTCTCACCTCAACGACTCAATATTTTAATTTCTTGGACTAACTTCTTCTTTCAACTAACAACTTTAAATCCTTTACGATTTCAAACAAGCTTTCTATTCCATTATTGCCTACAAGAACGTGATCATATACCAAGGATGAATTGTAAAACAAGTAAATAAATTCTAAAATGACAGTAGTTACAGGTCCACTGTTGGAAAGTATAACTATCACTATTTATTCGGAATAATTTTGAGCAATACTTCAACAGTAGCGGAGGTACTCAGTTGGATACCCAGCAGAAAGGTTGGTATCGTTTCTTTAGCCAGGATTATTTCCTGTTCTCCACAAATATGAATATATTTGTGAATTTAAAGACCACTCCCCCAAAAAGATTAACACAGTAAGCGATTAAACACTATTATCGTGAGCATACAAAGAAATTCTTAAGCAGTTGGCTTCAGATATTCTGCAAAACAACATAGGCCAAGGGTGACTGTCAGACATAATGGGTCCTGATGCTGTCTACAATGCCCAGGGACTGTATGAGGGGTGGAGGTGTTTGTCTTTTGCTAGCTCCCTATCTATGGTCCAGTGACCTTTCGTTCTGGCTTTAATACTTAGAAAATGTAATGCTTTCTAAGAGCAATTAATTGCTCCGAAGCCGCAGATTTCAAAGACGAAATATAAATAGAAAAAAAAAAGAAAATTAACAGCTATTTCAGCTATAGCTCCCGGTTTTAAACTGAGAACCTATCAGATAGTTCTACTGGTTAGTGTCATTCCTACATCATCAGTAACAACCGAAGTTAATTAGGATTCGACATGCAGAACTAGCAGAAAGTGCAGCTCCCGAAGCACTTCTGGTCACATTTGCTCTCGTTTACTGCATCAAGAACTATATACAAGGCTCACCGTGCAAAGAACACTGCTTCTTTTCTATATTAGCCGTCACAGTTTTTAACCAGCCTATATTACACTGATGGAATTTTTATTGGTAAAACAGCAACAAACCGAAGGTGTATGCATCCGCAGCACGGACACTTTTATTTTAATTAAGTCGGGTAGAGGTTGAGGAAGCTCGGAGTATAGTGAGTCCGGCATTCCCCGCGCGTGTCACTAATAACCTCAGCCAAACCCTTAGACGGGAGGGGTCCTTTTGTTTCACAGCTTGATGGATGCTAATGAAAGCGCCGAGTCAGGGTGGAACGGGGAAAGAAGGGATACGTAAGGAAAAGGAGAACGTCACATCATCTTGTGCTTACGTGACAGTGGTTGTTGGTCTGCAAGTGGCATCAACACCCCCATCATCACGACACAAAGACCACCCCGACAGGGGCCTCACCCCCGGACCCTGGCCATGTAATTCTAATTTTCGAAATAAAGTGCTGTCCCGAAACCATTGTTTCGAGTCCACGCAAACTTGTTGGGCAACTCATCTCGTTTTCGGATGTGGGACAATCACGCACACGCAAAAACTCTCCCCCAGCAAGCGCTTTTGGATGCTGACAGGTTCCCGCATGGCGGATCCGCTAACAATTTGAACACAAACTTGTGCTTGCTTCAAACGTCCACAAGATTGCCAGATTATTCACGCGTATTTATGTGAAACATGCCGATTAGAAACTGTACTCTTGGAGAGATGAAGTGTCACGAAATCGAGAACATTAAACACCTTATCTTATTACCAAACTCTCATACATAACGCGGCATACATTGATGTAGACTTCAAAACTGTAGCTAATTAAGTCATTTACACAACTGAATATAAGATAAACGAGACAACTTATTTACGTAAAATAATATATAATTAATAATAAATATACTATATAGGAAATTAACTCGGCTATAACCACATTATTCTGATTTCACATAATTTATGCGTTATTTAAAAGAAAGCAATAACTCTGCTCACTTCTGGTGAACTATTTCATCTATCGCACCGATATTTTATATTTTCCACTTCTCCACTTCCATATCAGGTATAGAGATCCACAGTTATACTCCTGGACAGGTGTCACACTTCAGGCATCCACGTGTTTAGTACATTTTATAATTAGAACGCCAATCCAATTAAGATGCGTCCTTCATTGGCTGGAGTAGAGATCGCTTCCACCACTCTCCCGTTTCCATGCATTAGAAACGTCAGAATATTTTACCCAAATGTAGAAAATCGCACGATAAGAGCTTAAATGCTATGAACACCTTAATGCCATGTCAGCCTAATTATAAAATGGGCTATAAGCCATGAGGGGCTACAACTCCTCAATAGGAATAGGATAAATAGAAATTTATGGAATGCTTGTAAGTGATCATATTGTCAGCATTAGAGCTGGGAAGGGTAAATCACAACGAAGACCAAATAACAACACCCTGGATCAGCGGTCACCAACTGTATGGATTTTGTGCTAGAGCAAATGACGTACTACTGTGCACTGCCACGAGTGCCGTACGACTTTAGACATGGAATTGGACAGCAGTGTTGTCTCGTCTCTTGCGGTTTGTTTTCGTAAACATAATGTCGGTTGGAGAATGTAATGTGACACGTAGGAAACCTACTCCTACATTTATGCATTCCACATTGCACGTGGTGCAATTAGAGCCAATTTTCCAAATATTTGCTGAGCCTTACTCTACAGAAGTTGATAATGTTCCATCTGAATTGCAACTTGAACTTATCGATTTGCAATGCAGTCGTCAAATGAAAAATAAATTCCGAAATAGAATTAGTTTGAGTCATTTCTATTCACATTTTCCAAGAAATACATTTCCTCGACTACATAGTAATGCCGCTCGTGTTCGCTGTATGTTCGGATCCACATATATATTCGAACAATTTTTTCGCTAATGAAATTAAAGAAACACCGCTGCAGAATTCACCTGTCGGATCAGAACTTAAAATGTCAAATTAGACTAGCTGCTGTACAAACATTGATATCTAATTTTGAAAAATTAGTGTGCCAAAGGAGACAACAAAAATCTAGAAAACTAGGTTCCACTTCTGAGTAATACGTTGTGCTTTTGTTCTTCTTCGAGCTGTTATTTAATACTGCTGTATTGTAAGTAGGTTGTCGATTATTTTCATTTTGTTTAAACTATCAATTATTAATTTTTTTTTTTTCATTAAAATAAAAGTACATAGTTGAATGATAATGAAAGAAACAATTAAAAAAATTAGCAATTATACCCTTCATATTACAATTCGATTATTATTGTTGCACAGTCAATTGTGCATTAAATTGCAAGATCGGCATTCCGCCACTGCTCCTAAGGCTACGGAGTGCACAGTAGACTATTCGGGCGTGCAACGGGTAAACTTGCACGACCTACTGTGCACTCTGTGCACTGAGATGGTGGCCACTACTCTAAATCCTACCACTGCGCATGTGTGAATGTTTACTGCTAGTTAAAAAAACACCTGAATCTTTGTAATTTAATATTCAGGGCTGATTAAAAGCAGTATGGACAATTCATATTAAATTTGTTTTTATCTTGCTCGCTGCGTGCCCACACTTGTCTTTCTGAATTGTTGTGCAAATATTCCTACTTACAATGTAATAAAGAGAAAAAAATTCTCAAACTTTATAAATTTTAGAGGCTTAAACTGTTTATACTGTGTATGATTGGTAATCTACTAATTAAGAAGGTAGATTCTTGCCATCTTAAAGGAACTTTCATGAGTTTAAATAGTAGTCGAATTAGTGAAGATTAGTGGAGACGATACCTATTATACATACACCCCAAGTGGGGAGCCCCAGGAGGGAGGATGGGGTGAGAGGAGACAGAGGGCGGCAGACCACAGTGAATCACTACAGTACAGATAGCGAGGTCCTTACACTTTATCAGATGGAAACTCCCTGGCGGTGGGCTCAAGATAATCGACATCCCACCTGCCGTGGCCCCGAAACAGCCTCGATGCCGGTTCGGACACCGGAGACCGCCTCCCAGAGCAGTATACTCCAGGCAGGCTTGCACAACCGGCATCTCGCCTGCCGCGTAGCTCAATCAGCCCACTAGCCGGCTCGGAGAACGAAGTTCGTCCCACCGGAGGGCAAAACATTTTCCTCAGAGCACATCACCCCGAAATGCACCGCCGAGATTCCTGCCGACAAACCTACCCTGAAAGAAACCACCAGATGAGAGATGGATGAAATGGAGGGACGGTAAATTTGGGGATGTAATTAAGCTACCCAGCATTCGCTTATTGACTTGGAAAACCCCCCCAGAAAAAAACCCATTGGTCAGGTAGGTTCGCCACGGGAATCGAACCCGGGCCTCCCGAATGCGGCCCTCACATGAAACCGCCTGCGCCATCCCGCTTGGTTTAATTTAAATAAACTAAATATTCTAAGCGTTGAATGTCGGATTCTCAATGCATTGTTGTATACATACGAACCTCATTACTGTATTCTTAAAGTGCGCTGCCGGCAGCAATCAGGACATGAGACGTTGTTCTTCTCTAACGCAGAATCCTGGGTCCTTCCCCCTTAGAACTCTTATCTTAAGCTGATTGTTTTCGAGGAATCAAGATTTCCGTTCCTTACTCCCTTGTGGAAGTGGGTGCAATAAGCATTTCCGGGAAGACTGGGCAATGCTTCACAGATTCTTGTGCATTCAGCTCAGGCGTGGGTGCTGCTCTCTATTTTACAATGCGATAATTATCTCGTAGAGAATCTGCGGACGTAGGAAGTTGCGAGCTTCCGAATCTACAGGATGTAACAAAAGTAGTGGCACATTTTAAACATGCTACTGCACTGTACTAAATTGGAAACAGTGACCAATAACTGTGAATATGTTCTATATTGTTTAATCCATAATGAACAACTCACTGCCTGTGCCAAATTCAGAGACTTTGAGCCTCTTGCGTCATGTCTCTTCCTCCTTTATGTTTCCTTTCCTGCTTTATAGCAGTGATACATATCATGAATCATTACTAATTTCACACATAAGCACATGTTGTTGGTGCTGAAACTTACGTTATGCATATTTTAAACGAAATGAGATTTGGTGGGGGGGGGGGGGGAACCAGTAGACATCTCTGAACCCGAAGTGAGCACGTTCTTCCAAACCACAGCGCTGGAGTATATACAAATTATTTTCAAAATTATAACCAAAGACAACGGAGTCACAAAAAGTGTATTGTTTATCATGGATTCTGTAGATCTTTCGTTTCTACAGCAGCATAATTACGGCATTTTAGAAATGAAAACGTCTCAAATTTTTAAATTCAAAGGTGCCTTAAGAGTGAGTCAACAGAGAATATATATGGTCATGTTATATTTTTCCACGCCATCAAGTTATATAGTTTCAGTTACATCTCATTAAACAAGGACCGGGATGGAATTTTGTGAATCTCTAAATATCCTTAAAATTGATATTGACTTTGTAAGTCCACCGCGTGACCACTGTATCCCGCTCCGAAGTTGACGTGTGTTTGTTAGTTCATAAACTGCTGTTTCTTAATCAAGCACTTATAGATCTCAATTGTTAGCGTATATTGTAACATTTTACGTGTATTCAATGCTTTATTATTATTATTATTATTATTATTATTATTATTATTATTATTATTATTATTATTATTATTATTATTATTATTATTATTATTATTATTATTATTATTATTATTATTATTATTATTATTATTATTATTATTATTATTATTATTATTATTATTATTATTATTATTATTATTATTATTATTATTATTATTATTATTATTATTATTATTATTATTATTATTATTATTATTATTATTATTATTACTATCATCAGTATTTCACTTTGTTTATAATGTAAATAATAATCAGAACAGGCGTTTATGATAATTTTGCTTGCCTCCAATATTTTTTTACTGGTCTCTTTCTGAGGCACGTAGCTGAGCACATTCTGGATGATTTGCTGGTAATTGCATTCTAACCTAGCTAAACTGTTTTCCCGAAGCTTCTTTTGATGCATAGCATGGTTCTGCCATTGTGTAATGAGCACGCTAATATTCCAAGTTTGCCCAGTGCACCCAAGGGCGCCGTTAACACGAGGAACCTTGAGGAACCTAATAAAACTTTACCTGAATGAGCATATTGACCCACTTCCTTCCTTCTTTATTTTCGTGCAAACTGAAATGTGCTCTTTTGTTCCTTCACTGCAATAACTTAAAGCTATAACGTATTCAGCCTTGAGACAAATGCCAATTGTAATGGAACGTTTCTCTAGTTGGCGCTGGAGGAATACTCTGCCCATATCACGTCGCTCGTTTTGTTGTTTTCTGCTTCTTCGACTGATCATAAAAACGTTGGTTGGGATAACTTTTTGCTTCACCTTGTTTTTCTCAGCTGCCTGGAGCTTTCTGAATTTTTAGTTGATGTCCTCGTCATCTTTTTGATCGTGACGCATAGAGGTGCGTTTTGTCTCCTACAAGTGGTATCAATACTGATGAATTTGTGTTTGTTGTATATTAATATTATGGAGAATATAAGCAAATATTTAGTTTTGAAAAATGGGAAAATACGCACGTAAACCTGTGTTGACCTAATCTCTAATTTGAATACTCATTACAAGAATATGCTATTTATGTCTAGTGTTTGTCTTTAGTTCGGGGACGCTCACATATTGTTATAAAACGACCCAAAACACTACCTTTGCTGGTTAGTAGTGATGAGTGTCCTGGATTCTAAACTTGGATATCCTGAGTGCGATTTCTAGCTTGGGTAAGAGTTTTCTGTTAATTAACATTCCTAGATAAGGGGAATATGATTATCCTGCAGAGTAAGACAAATTAAACCTCAGGGTAAATCCATGGTAAACTACAGTTGAAGGGCTTACTGTCTGCCCACCATAGGCAAGCGGGGCATGAAGTGGGAGAGGGACTTTAACGGTTTATCGGCTCTGGTAGTAGATCTGTTTACTACGAAACAAGAAGGCTAACAAGCATGAAGAGGGAGAGAAATTTGAACTGTTTGTGTTCTGGTAGTAGATCTGTTTACTACGAAACAAGAAGGCAAGCGGGGCGTGAAGAGGGAGAGAGATTTGAACTGTTTATCTGTTCTGGTAGTGGATCTGTTTATTACGAAACAAGAAGGCAAGCGGGGCATGAAGAGGGAGAGAGATTTGAACTGTTTATCTGCTCTGGTAGTGCATCTGTTTACTATGAAACAAGGCAAGTGGCGCATAAATAGGGAGAGAGATTTTAACTGTTTATCTGTTCTGGCAGTAGATCTGTTTACTATGAAAGAAGACGGCAAGCGTGGCATGAAAAGGGACAGGGATTTGAACTGTTTATCTTTTCTGGTAGTGGATCTGTTTACTACGAAACAAGAAGGCAATCGTGGTATGAAGAGGGAGAGGGATTTGAATTGTTTATCTGTTCTGGTAGTGGATCTGTTTACTACGAAACAAGAAGGCAAGCGTGGCATGAAAAGGGAGAGGGATTTTAACTGTTTATCTGCCCTGGTAGTGGATCTGTTTACTACGAAACAAGAAGGCAAGCGTGGCATGAAAAGGGAGAGGGATTTTAACTGTTTATCTGTTCTTGTAGTGGATCTGTTTACTGCGAAACAAGAAGGCAAGCGTGGCATGAAAAGGGAGAGGGATTTGAACTGTTTATCTGCTCTGGTAGTGGATCTGTTTACTACGAAACAAGAAGGCAAGCGAGACATTAAGAGGGAGAGGTATTTGAACTGTTTATCTGCTCTGATGGTGGATCTGTTTGCTACGAAACAAGAAGGCAAGCGGGGCATGAAAAGGGAGTGGGATTTGAACTGTTTACTGGTAGTGGATCTGTTTAATACGAAATAAAAAGGGCATGAAGAGGGAGAGGGAATTGAACTATTAATTTGCTCTGGTATGGGAGTGCATATGAATCACTCTTGCTGCGAGAGCTAATGTTCGTTTCAGCAACTGCAGTGATAGGTATTAGGTGACAACACTGTATTTTATATGAACCTAGCATTCTTATTATATCCGGAAGGCGAGCCTAAACACAATCCTCCGCCAAGCCTTCTTGTGGTGGGCATAGAGTATCTTATCAGTTGTACGCGCTTATTATTTGTTTGGAACATGAATTCCACTTTTTCAAAATAACTGCACTTCCAGCCGTAACAATCAGCAGCAATCCTTTCCAGACTAATTGTTAATTAGCACTTCATATTTCTGAACAAATATCATAAAAACTTCAGGAATGTTAAATACAAATTTTGATAACACAGTAACTTCTCGAAGAGCAGTTCTATAAAATGTAATTATTAATAGACTTCATAAACAATTTATGTGATTTTTTAAAAGAATGCAAGTAATGGATGCATTAGTTTATTATTATTCTCAACTAAATATTGCAAACTCTGATGTTTCAATGTTTATCATTCTGTAGGATGTCAATAATACAAAATAGGTTTATGCACAAATTAAATAAGATTGTAAGAAGAGCTTACAAAAGTGACATTAATATGACTCGAATTAAAATAAGCCTGTTGTAAATATATAGGAGAAGGCAAAGAGAGATACAGAGGTACTTGAACCAAACGCTCTTAAACTGCTTGTAATTTTAAAAAGGAGTCGTTCTAGTTGTTTTTTTTTTTTTTTTTTTTTTAATCGGACGATGGATGAAATAGGTGAAGTGATGCTCAAATGAGTCCAGAGTCCATGGAGCTTAGAGCTACTCGACATTCGTCTTTCAGGATAAGGGAAAACCACGGAAAAAACCTTACCAGATAACTCACCCTAACCGAGATTCGAACTCGGGACCTCTCGAACGTGAGGCAGACACGCTACCATCTACGCTACCAAAGCTGGTAAAAATCATTCTATTTTGAGCCAGAATACAGTAGATGTATATTTTTGTAATCTGGGACACTTGATAAGGGTTTATGTAGAATTTAGCAATGCCTATGAACGATTTAAGGTAATGATAATAACACATTAATATAGCAGGTAAAATAGCTGTTGAGGAAGAGAAGACTTGCTTGTTGCTGCCATTCAAAGTTCGTCACTTTGTCTGAGAAGGTGGTGTGCTCCAAGACGTCAGTTGCCAAGCAACTCTGTGGTCTACAGCCTAATTAACTGTCATCAACGAGCCGCTGTGTTGAATGGACCAGCCTTTGGAATACTTTCCTCAAGATGACGGACCTGCCAGTGTTTGCGTGTTCTGTAATAAGGGCCAGTCAAGTCATAAGTCCCAGATTACCTTCTCTTCTCTCAGTTCTCTCCTACGTTACAAGAGAGGGCGAATAAACAATACAAACCCGTGTTAATTACCGTGTTGTGGTATGATGACTGTATAGCAGTATATCATTGACCATTTAAATTAGGTTTATTTCGAGCTACGTTAACCTAAAGCATACTTAGTGACCATCATAAAGAAATTTATTTATACTAGCTTCTATAAATAAGGGTTTGAAAATAAAAATAGACCGTATATTTTAAAAATGAAAAGCAGTATGCAATTTTCATCCTAACCTGAATTATCACTGTCTTTACTTTTTACCAAGTAAAGAGCAAGTAGAGAAGGAATTGCTTTCAATAAAAATTCGATACAGGGTTTTCACTATATGCGTTCTAAAATTTCTTGTATCCTATTCGGATTAGGATTATTATGGAGGGGATCTGGCACTACGACCAGTCTTGATCAATTGTACCGGTGTACCAAAGTGAGGCATCCTCAGAAGGAAGGATGAGGCGAGATGAGACAGAGGGCGGCCGTCCCAAGAAGCCACGACAGTTCAGAGGGCAGGGTCCCTATATTTTACTTAGATAGAAACCTCCCCTGGCAGGCCAGGACAACAAAGAACATTCCAACATTATTTCGGAAATTGTCCCAGCGGACGTTTCGGAGATCGATAACCGACCTACTCGAGGAGGAAGTAGTTCACTCAGAGCATATCATCCTGCCAGCACCGCCGAGACTCCCGCCGACACTTCTACGCTGAAAGAGACCAACAGATGAGAGAAAATGTGAAATGATAATGGAGATGAAATTGAAGCACACGAAATTCGGGGAATGTAATTAACCTACCCAGCATTCGCCTGGCGATCCGTCAAAACACCTGAAAAAACCCATTGGGCAGGTAGTTCGGCCACGGGAATCAAACACGGGCCTCCAGAATGCGGCCATCCCACTCTGTTTTCTGAGAACATCAAATTTTCTTTTAAAAAGGATGAAAAATCGTTATATAATAAACTTTATGTTTAACTTCAACATCTTTCAAAAATATTTCTAAGAAAATCTAATCTCACACTACATTTTACATGGCCATTTTTTTATCAAAGTATTGGTTTTCTCAAAAATATTTCTAGCCATTTTGATTAAAGCGCCATATGTTGAAAGTATTTTATGGTAAGTTAAATGTATATCTTAAATTTTATGGAAATGTCCTCAACAGTGCCATTCTTCCTGTGTGACTTTTCATAAACTGATAAATCATAAGAGATACAAAACATATTGGTGCACATAAAATGTAGAGCTGGTTAAACCACAGAATTTATGTCAAATGCGATTTTTATGAACAATTTCTCAGATATTTATTCCTATTTAGGATCTTCCAATATTTATAGCTTTCACAAATAGGAAAGTGTATTTTTTAATCTCTTACCCATTCACAGTGAAAGGAATTTGAAAAGCATTGCTGCTTTTAAAAGCTTTCATCACTTTTAATCTAAATTATTCCTGTTTTACTTATAAGAAATTTAGCAGTAGCATAATGTTTATCTTGATTGACATCAACAGGTTGAGGAGTATTTTTAAAACTAGTCATATGACAATTAAATATTGTTTCTTTCAAAATACGAGGGCTGTTCAATAAAGAATGATCACAATTTTTTTTTTTTTGACAGCGTACCTTTACACATCCTCATAATTTTGATGGCCCTTCTCAAAATAGTCTCCCCTGGATGCGATGCACTTGTCCCAGTGTTTCTGCCAGTCTTCAAAGACATGCTGGCAGCCATTTTATGAGAGATCCTTAAAAATCGCCTCCGCAGCCTTCACCACTGCTTCTGATGATTGATAATGCCTCCCAAGAAGACGTCTCTTCAAGTTAGGGAATAGAAAAAAGTCACATGGGGCTACATCTGGACTATAGAGAGGGTGAAGGACGCACTTCACGTTTATTTTTGCAAGATATTCAGCAACAACGTTAGCAGTATGCGGCCGCGCATTATCATGGTGCAGCATCCAGCCTGCTTCATGTAAATGTGGTCTTTTGCGCCTGATATGGACTTGTAATGTTTTCAGGACATCCCTGTATTATTGTCCAGTTACTGATGTGTGTGCAGGTACAACATGCTGATAAACCATTCCATGAATATCAACGAATGAGATGAGCATAACTTTCCCAGCAAAAGCAACCACTTTTGCTTTTTGGCGGAGGTTGGTGATGAAGGAGATTTCCTCACTGAGCTTTGCTGTTTGCTCTCAGGATCAAAATGATGTAGCCAAGTTTCATCAGCAGTTATTACGTTTGAAAGAAACTCCGGATCTTCCTCTAACATCAACTTTAACTGCATGTTACCTCCATTGCAGCGGTAGGCGATACTGAATATGTCTGAACTTGCCTGGTTCTCACAGGCGGAAACCAGGAATACCAACAATAAAACTACTACGACATGTTTGTTTCACATTAAGCTAACAGAATATAATAAGATTGAAGTTTAGTGTGAAAAATTATGACCGTAAAAAAATTATGACCATTCTTTATTGAACAGCCCTCGTATGTTTAGTTATACATAGGGTTTTGAAAATTTAGGAAGGTGTTTGTAGTTGTAAAGTATTTTACTAAATGGATTCCCGAGAATTTGCTCTATGGTCGTTATCAAAACAGTACTCTGCCAGTCCAGACTTCTCAGTTTGTATTTTCGGGAGACGACCATCTTGGCAAAATGCAACAGTTACTGGGAGCGGAGAATTAAGGAGTCTTTGGCGATTTCCTCTGAAAGAGCACGCTTAATCGTGATTCTGGATTTCAGTTCAGCTCCTCTTGGAAACCGGCCTTAAAAATGGAAATCTATCGAATTAAGAAGCAAAGATCAATACAGCTTGATAATCAAGTTAAGTAGTTACGTTTCTTTGCCACAATTTTCTTTACTCACGCCATCTCCTGACCTGGCAATTAATTTACTGAAAACAGTCTTTTGTTCAGTAATGCGAATTTTGATAGTGTTTTGTCTTTGTTTATATTTGGGTTTTATCCAGTATTTCATTTGTGGTTATAACATTTTATAAATATCCTGATGATGGGAGCGATGCACACTCCCGAAACGTTGATATGTAATCATATTTTCTCCTGGGTGGCTGCCCGAGAAGAAAGTGAGCGTATACGTCGCCAGGAAAGCTTCAGGTCTTAGTTTAATATACACTATGTTTGCAGTTATGTGTCGAAAATATATCCAGCGAAGTGCAATTCAAAATGGGTGAATGAATATGAAAATAAACCTAACATTCTTATTTTAAAAATTTGGAAATATTCTGTAGGCTACACCTGCCTGGAAGAACAGTATTTTTAGTGGCGAAAGTGTTATTAAAACCGACTTAGGGTTTAATGGTGTTATACTGCTCCCCAATATACGCATACACACGTACACGCATTAGTTTTTCTCTTTAATTCAATTCATTCCAGATGCTAAGGGGATTTGTTGAATAAGATGCAGAGAAGTTTTTATTACCCGTTTTGGAACACTATGCAAGAATAGGAAGGGTCGATACTGAATGTCACGGGGAGAGAGAAAAATCGTCGAGTTTTGCAGGTTCTAATAGTTGAAAAGATTGAAAGTGCACAATTATATCGCATTATAGGCCACCTGTTTTTGAGAAACGTAAAGGGATAAGCTCTGTCGGACGTACAAGGAAACCAATTAATGTGATGGCGTTGGAACCATCTTCTACCAGACGAGTGGCTTCAACCATCAGAGCTTGCTGTATCACACCGAGTTTGTATTCAGTGAACCGTGGCTACTTATGGGTAATAACATGTTAGACAGCAACTCAGAAATGTATTGTCCCTCCTTTGAACAGTCTGGTGCACATTTATGTCGCCTTTTATTGCCCATTTTCCTTGTCTTGGTCGATGTTTTACTACTCTGAATTCACTTTCTATGCGTGGAAATGATCTGTTCTTATTATTATGTTTTATTTTTAACTTGTTATTGTTTTTAGAGGCCACTTAAAGACCGTAAGAAATTGCAACAAAACAACAGCCGGTAAGTGTACATGGAAGGCAAATTAAAAATGTAAATACTGAAAGAAATAGTCAAAGAATCGAGAATTAAATTTGCGCATGAATCTGAGATATATAGGAACGAAAAGAATGCTCTGGCACCATAATTGTTCTTGAAAGTTGGCAAAGATAAATTTGTTATTACATTTTTATAGCAGATTTTTTAAGCTTCTAACGGATGATATGCTTTACCTCACCACTAACCCACCCCCCTCTCTCTCTCTCCCTCACACACACACACACACACACACACACACACACACACACACACACACACACACACACACATACACACACACACAACACACAAGTTCAGTTGTCATTAGAATTCATTTAAGTTTAATTAGTGGACCTTAAAAACACGATAAGAAGTCATGCTAGTTTTCTATTATCAAATCCCAACTATTCCTTTATATATGCAACTATTTTATGTTACATATTACCTAATAAATAATTATGTATGCTTTAAACATTGCGAACGTGAAACACTGTAAAGAAACATCATTAAAGATTTATTTCACCTTTCAATTTCTATGTGGCTAAAAAACAAACGAAGAATTAGTTGACTTTATCATCATCATCATCATCATCATCATCATCATCATCATCATCATCATCATCATCATTACATTTAGTAGTTCTCATAGCAATCAAAAATTACAACATATATTATAACAATAATTTTATTATTACGTATATCTTTACAAGTTGGTATATAAATCCGACTACATACATAGTTACTTGAAGTTACTAAAGAAGAAGTAACATAACAAACATCCTCTTAATTCCCCTCTAAGGCAAGGTAACCTCCACGTTTCCGTCGACGGATTACGTACGCGTACAGACTTCCAGTAGCACCGCGGGCGACATCATGTGCACCGTTACGGCTAGTAACGTCAGGTTGGACAGATGTCCGCATCGTTTACTGCGCACATAAGAAACAAATGCTCTCAACTTAATGAACTTTAATGGTTCAATAGCTTTAGGCTCTTGACTGACTTATTGCGTCGGGATCATTAAGAGAACGTGATTACTCCCGCACCCCAGCTGTCGCTTCACCGCATTTGTTTAACGAAACTTCTTACACCCGCTTCTGACCATAGTCAGCGAGACAAACGCTTTCTACTGCAAGCTGGCCTTGTTTCAGGAGTCCTTTCAGCTTCAGTTGCGTTCTATTCGCGTCTCATCATTTAGCAAAATTTCCAAATTCAAATGTTCATCGCAATTATTATGGAGATCAAATCATGAGATTACAAATTGTGTTAATATGTTTCTCTTTCTTTCGCTTATTGTTTCATCTCATATATTTAGTGTTCGTTTAATTTCATGTCTACAGCGAACTAATAGGACTAGGCAGTCGGAGGGGCCTCAGTAATTGGAATGCAGGACGGCACTTTAGAATGCAGTGGCTCTTTGCACTTCCAACGTGGCCCCTTGGAGGAAAGGATGAAGTGGAAACCGGAAAGCTGACCAGATCCGGATGACAGTGTGCGCTAGCAATAATGAGGTCCCTAACTATTCTGACGTGTCAAGAAACCCATCCTGAGTATAGTTCCCCACAGCTAAGAAAGTTCCAGGGGAATGAAGCGCCTGGGAGGTTAGACATGTCTCCGATACCCTGTCTGGTAGTGGTTTAAGTCACTTGGGTTGATTTAGTTACAGTCCATTTAAAAACATTCTGACGCATTCTACTTTTGTGAATAGATCTTCTCGGTTTTGTATACCGAGTGAGTAGGACGCATGATTTTTTTTAGCCGTCCTACTTCTTGTGTAGCATGCGTTCTCCGTCTCACACAATCGCTGTCCTTGTCGCACTGTATAAGTGTGGCTCATTCCTTTCAGGGACTTTCGGCGAATAGCCATCCGTGACCTGAGAGTCTTGTAAAGAGACAGCATACTCCAGAAAGAGGACCCCAGCCTGTTGTGCCATGGACCAGGTTAAAATCTGTTCAGGATTTTCTCGGGTAACAAGCCAGGTGAAAAGACGATTGGGAAACTACGTCTCGGGAGTGTACATCTTTCCCATCATCAGTATATTTTAATAAATGTTATAAGTACAAAATGTATAATTGGATATAACAAAAATAATAATCGCCTGACTTATTTTCCTAGAAGATTGAACATATTCGTCGCCAGGAAGCTTCAGGCTTTATTTTGGGTTAAAATCTGTTCATCGTGCAGGTTTTACCGTCCTACCGCAACATACCAACCGTTACTGCCAGGTTCTTGAACCCTAAAACAGATGAAAGCAAATGAAGGGTATGAAAATCATGGAAGGAAGCAAACCACTGGGCGTTATTTAAGAATCTCGGAAAATTACGAAATAATCCAAGGCCAGAATGGCCGGTTGTAGAGGAATCGAATTCGGGACGTCACAAATGCAAAGTTATATTTTGACATCTCAAAATATAATGATGTTTATTTCTCACTCATATTCTTATTCATTATTTTATATACCGATGCCCGTTGATATTTCCGTCTTTCCTCAGTATTTATAGGGGGACATCTTTAATGCCTACATAGATCGACCCATCCTCAATGAGGAAAGAATGAAACCAGGTTACAGGTCACAGGGACTTGTGGAAGTTTAAACATTCCAGTCAAGAAGATCCGTCCCATTTCTGGAGCAGTCTAGAAAAGAATATAAGTGAACCCTCTTGACCAAGCAGCCCTTCAGTGTTCATGGGAAATGCTTTCCATTCAGCGATCATCCACTCCATCTCTGCGGCAGCCCCAATACCTACATAACCTAAAAGCACACTTGACAGATGAAGAAGGAAACAAAATGAAATGAAAATTATGAAAAGGAGATCGTGGTAGATAGGAAACAATCCCATTATTCTCCTGTTGACCAGGTAAAACTACGAAAAACTCAGGTAAAGGCTTTGGTCGTTGGTAACCAAACTCTGCATGTCCTAGAGTGCCTCAGTAGCTTGTACTATACATTGTCTTAACCTTTGTCAGCCAAGCCTTAGCACTGCGGTAGAGAAAATAACCCCGGTTGCAGCCATCACGTAAGACAAAGAGACGCCAGATGAAATGAGACAAATAGGGTATTCAATCATAGAGATTCTTTGGGTCATCGGCAAAGAGGATAGTGTTGATGAATGGGGGTTACACCCGGTGTCTTGTGAGTGAAACAACTCCTCAATTTGTCAGACAGCGCCGCGCCGTGGGCGAGAGGTAGTACCTACTAAATGAGTGGTATCGGCTTTTGCACTTCTCACGGCCTTAAACTTGTTGATGTTTAAAATATGCCGCTCAAGGTGATATTCAAAACAATGAAGATAATTATCATTCTTAAATTAATACTAATTGGTGTAACTTTTACTTCTCTCGTATGGTTTATAGCTAAATAATAAGCATAGAAATACTTTAATAAAATCTGCAAATTTCAACCTTTAAAATTTTACAACTTATTCTTACCACCTCTACCTCTTCTTCCTATACATTCCATCCATTAATCTTATGAAGCGGGTGCTTTGCTTGATTATTTTAACCGGGCAGGTCGTATCGGAGAGTGAATGACCGAAATAATTGAAATTATGCTAAAGTGTACTTTGGTTCATACAGGTTAGAATTATCCAACGGTGGTTTACTCAGGATAAGGAAAACCATAGGAGAAAAGCTTATTAAGATGACTCACCCTAACTCGAGCTACGGGCCACTTAACTGTGAGGCACATACGCTATCCCCACATTACTGAGGTGATCTAAAGTTACACCTTTTCACGTTAATTAGTATATATAGAATAAAGTAACGAAAACTTGTTATAGCTCCTTAATGTTTGCTCTATACAAATTCTGTAAATAATAAAAAGTGTAAAATATTATTCTTATTAGTCTTTTCGATATGGAATTAAAAAATAGCAGTAATAAGTGACTTGTTTCAATACTTTTAACCTTATACGCTCTCAGGAGCTCCTCGTCTTTGAAAAGCAATTCAAATGGCATTTAAATTAAAGATGTGTGATACTTTATACACCAAATTTAAAAGAAATTGATTCAGTCACACCTAAAACGCTAAAAGAAAAGAACACTTTCTTTCTCTCTTTAATTGCCCTCAAATACCACTACTCGTACTTGGTGTCAGGGTATTCTTGTTTCTCTTAACCCATATGCCCTTAGGCGGTAGGTTGAGGAACAGAATCTCTGGATCAGCAAGAGAGAGAATCCAGGATGGGTGATCAACCTGATACGAGAGTGAGGGAAGGTGATGACGTAATGAGGGTGAGATGAAACGATAGGAAAGATGATGATGAAGCAATTGGTGGGATGCTGGCGGGCGACACCGAAGGACCCGGAGAAAACACGCCGTGTTGTCCACCACAAACCTAACTTTGCGGTAGCTTGGGATCGAACCCTAGCCGCCTTAGTGAGGGTCACGCGGTCTAACCACGCGGCCCAGGAAGAGAACACACACCCACATTTTTGTATTTTATAGCTCCTAAGATATTTTTCTGATAAACTAATTCGTTGAAGTTTCTGAAATCAAATATTTACTTATCAAAAATATACTCGTGTGAAAGTAAACATTTCGTTTGGAAAGATCGCGATCGTTTGATATATTCTGCAGTCATTTTTTTTTTTTTGTAATTTACGTCCAAATGATGCTCAAATGAGTCCGGGATCCATGGAGCTTAGAGTTTCCCGACATTCGTCTTTCAAGTTAGGGGAAACCCCGAAAAAACCTTATCCAAGTAATTCACCCTGACCGAGATTCGAACTCGGGACCTCTTGAACGTGAGGCAGACACGCTAGCATCTACGCTACCGAGGCGGGCTCCAATCAGTTTCTTGTGATGTTGGAGCAAGTCTTGAAGATACTGTTTATAATAATATGGGCAATTTTTAAATAACTATGTTAAATTCTAACACATGAATGAAAGCTTTAGCAGATTGGCAAGTAAAATTAAAGAGTAATTAACAATTATTGAATGCATTGTTGAACTGTTGTGTAGTGTTAAGAGTGGATTCTTAAAGTGAAGCAAATGGTAGCTGATACGTAAGCGATCCATGGTTATTTTACTTTGCTAAGCGTATAAAAGCAAATCGATAGAGAATATTGGAGTAAAGAGGAAAGGGAAGTGATTTGTCTGCTTTAGTCAGAGAATATAGAACTAAATTTGGCTTACACTGAAATGTGAGAAAGGCATATGACCCAAATACAAGGAAACTTCAACAGAAGCTGAAGTGCCAAGTGCTAATGATTGAGAGCAAACTTCGATGTGATAAAAGCAATTGAAAGTTATAATGTTCCACTATAAAAATACTTGACGATTTTGATTTAATTGAGAAATTAGGGGAGTTTTTTGAAGTAGATCTTTGCCATCTTAGTACTCGTACGTAGCTCTAGTTATGACTTGGTAGTAGGAGGTGCCCTCGAAGGTGGTAAACCATTTGGAAGCGATAGAAATAATTTACTTTAGTATATACTGGAGATTAAATCAAGGAACGTCAGTAGGAATACTAAAATTAAAATATATAAAACAGTACTGAGACCAATAATAATGTAGGTTCAGAAAGTTGGGTATTGACAATCAGAGAAGAACAGAGGTTATTACGGTGGGAAAGGAAGATTTTGAGAAACATATTTGGGGTGATAAGGGACTTGGATGGATGGAGAATGTGGACTAACTTAGAGTTACAGTGCTGATTTGGACCACAAATATAGTAGTGGAAATTAAACAAGGAAGAATAAGGGGGATTGGCCATGTGTAGAGAATGCCAGAAACCAGTAAGTAGTTAAGAAGATTTTCATAGACAAAGCTGGATGGCAGAAGGAGAAGAGGATGACCCAGGAAAAGATGGGTAGGTGATGTAGCAGATGACTCGAGATAGTTCGGGGTTAAAGGCTGGAGAAGAAAAGCAGAGAACCGAGTAGAATGGAAAAGGGTGGTTAGGGAGGCCAAGTGCCTACTTGCCTGTAGGGCCAACTGTCATCATCGTCGTCATCATCATCATCATCATCATCATATACTGGAGTTAAATATGTCTTAGTGTTTATGCAGTGCTTATGCTTTTGTGTCATGACGTTGCATATTGTCGGGGTAAAAGTCTTATCTGGGTTCTGGGCATACCCCTTGTAATGATTACTTAGCATTACTTAAATGTAACCCCCTTCGTCACCATAGAGATATGGAAAGGAAGTAAGTAAAAGAAAGAAATGGATAAATGAATGATGCTATCCAGATAGTAGTAAATAACTCGACAGCCAGAAATCATTATTTGTGGAAGAATGTGTAGGTTTTACTTAACGAGAGTATAGTCTTGGGCGATGATGATCTTATTAGCCAACTGGAATACAGAAGCGTGGGTCGGACGCTGGGTGTAGCGTGTCAGGGTTCTCTTAAGAGAATAGAATGAAGATTCTCCCGAGGCGCTCTTTAGTTTGAAACGCCCTGCTGCGGCGTCACTCATTATTTCCGGGAGGAGGGATGAAGACGTCCGTTAGTGGCCGGCCACTAGAGTACGGGGTTCGACCCGCTCGGTGATATTCAATAAAGGGGTAGATAGAATCTGAGAGAGAGGCGAGGTGCGGGACAGAGGTTGACAGATTGATCCTCCCTCATCAGCAGCGCTTTGCTTCTCGGTGGACTTTCCAGTGGCGGATCCAACGCAATTAACACGTAACACCTTAATCGCTTGAAAGCATAATGCTATGAAATCACGTTACGCAACTTATCTCCTATACGTATGGAATCTCGGTCACTGCTTTGTGCAAACCAGATGGATTTTAAATCGTGAATTGTAGAAATGTATCTGGGGAAGAAGAGGATAGGATAGGGGTAAACTTTAGGCAGTTCATTAAATGGATTTCAAAATGAAATAGTGCTACAGAGCGGAGACAGAGTAGCCGAAGTCTTAGGTTCCCTATCTACATTCCACGCACAGATTTGACATCTGTAATAAACAGGCTGTGGCGAATTATAAAGCTGTCATCATCGAGCTTTAGGAACTGCTTAGAGTTTTGTTCCAGTATAGGTGACTGATGTAATCCATAATTACCCAGTGAAATACTTTTGTAAAGCTATAACAAACCAAATGATTGAAAATGACAGGTATTGCATCTAGCTCTACTACCGAGTTAAAAATGTCTTAATTCATTATGATTTAATTTCCCTTTCTTTTAACCTGAATTTTAGTTCCATTTTATGTACATAAATAGTTAAGCATGTACAAATGATGGGTAATCCATATGCCCTACAGCAACATTTTAACATATCAAAATATTTAAAAAAAAAAAAAAACATCTTAATCAAGTCCATCCAGAGCTTTCATTTATTGCTTGCTACCTATTCTAGCCATCTATTTTTACCTTTTTACCAATTTAATGCACTATTCGTAATCTAGAATAGAATCAAAATTGATCAACTTCACTAACCTTTTTAAACTTCAAAGCTGACAAAATTAAGTAAAACCAGCGAAAAGCCTTCCCGCCAATTTTTTTTTTTGCCCAATTTTTTCTCTAAAGTATTGGTTTACTACAGTATTATTCAACTATACGGATTCCATGTTTTCCCCTTTATAATGGAAAGTTATTTTAGAATCTGTACGTCTTTTCTATTTCAAAATAAATAAGATTCAGTATACTTTTACGTGAGAGAAATAGGTGAGTTGTTCATTTGTCAGCGTATATAACAGTTGTTAAAATTATTTATTTTCATCGCATATATTCTTATACAACATATGTTCCACAGTTGATGATTATATTGTCTTTAAAAATGCAATATTTTCAGCTGTCAGAATGATGTATATTAAAGCCAAAATTGATTCCAATAATTCAATAAAAATATGGATGATTATTGACTGGGGCCAGTAAAACATTCAAAGATATAAAAATAATAGCTCTAAGTCAAATCATTACATAATGCAAGAGCTTTGAAGTCTTTTTCTTCGGATAGGTCACAATGGAGCAATAAGAGCAAGTTTAGCTCGAGAACAACCACCCTTAAGATTGAGGAAAAACACGGGATAAAAATGTGAAACAGCAGTCGAGATCGAAATTTAGTTGACACCATGAGCGTCAAGTATTTTAACCCTTAGACCTGTTATTGCTCAACTATGTATTTTAGCTTGGAGTGTTATCGTTATTTAGCAAAGTATACTCTTAGGAATCTATTGAGGTGCAAGTAGAGGGACCAAGAAACAAATCACAGAAATTTAGGAACGTAAAAGCACAAAATAAATGGAATATTTCTTGTGTGGGTACGTGCACGAATGAACATAAATTATCCGGTATAGGAACTACAAAGATCTCGCACGAAGACTGAAGTACGTTAGACAATGGTTGTTAATTAACTCCGAGCGGCTCAGGTAAAGACTTACCCAGTGCTTCTTGGATCCGCCACAGGAGTCCTTGTTCTCCCCTCTCATTTCTTCACGGTTCTCTGCGGAGGACGTCTGTCACGTCTTTTGGCCGTCAGATTACTCCAAGACAGACAGAACCCACCCACCCACCCAACCACCCACCCGCAGTCGATCAAATTTCTTAGAACGAGAATATTCAAGGACAGTGAAGACGAGAGAGAGAAGAAACAAAAGACGGTGGTGGTGTCCGAGGAGGAGTGAACTTGCTCCCCTCCAAATTATAGCTTGTCTTTCGCCATGCATGATGCGTAATATCATACAAAATCAAGACTCCCGCAGTTTTATAGCTGTGCCCCGGCCTCAGGGAGGGTCACAAATGTTAAATTTTGCTGAATTGTTTCCACCCTTTCTTGGTCGTTTCCTTTTTATTTATATTCCAGGCTCTGTCTTAAGTACCGTAAGCTTCATTCCTGCATACAAGTCCTGATTAATTTACAAGCAAACACATTACTATTTCCCCACTGCAGTGTTTACATTTCCATGTTTGCCAAACAGGATCCAGTGATGTCTTTCTTGAGAAGGTCTTGCCAAAAGCAAATGTTCATCTGCAGCGTCATAAAATATTAGGTCAAAGTGATTTCAGTGGAGTGACTTTTGCTGAAAAGTGCGCAAAACTCAATGATGGATCATTTTCGCAATTCTTTGGCAGTTGGTCCAGAAGGCATTGTTTTAGGAACGCTTTCGGAAGTATGGATATTTATTTACCAAAGTTGATGCTAATACTTCAATTTTGGTGCAGCCTTTTAATGTCCTTTATAAAATTCTTCCCGAAAATGTGCAGTAATACTGAGAAAATCGCTCTATTTCAATGTAATTTCTAATTGTCTACCAGACATCTATGTGCTTTGTTAAATTCTCAAATTGTGTCCCTCTACATTTCTTCGTTTAGAAACTTTTTTTAACTATTGCAATCTTTAGGGCCTTGCCTTTTTTTTCAGTAATTCATATAAGTTCATTTATATAAACTTAGACAAAACAAAACACTTACGCTGTGTAGTATCTACTGTGCATTCCTTATACTCTTAAAGCGTAAAAATAGTCTATGATTATGATTTTCTGGAGTTTAGATTCTACAGTTTTTCACTATAGCTCTTTGATTTAAGCTCTGATAAAATTGTAAAACGAAAATATTACACGTCGTATTGATTATGGACCCCAAATCTTTATGAAAATTTTACTAGGTAAAAAAGCGTTACAGTTCTTGGCTTATGAACAAATAATTGCATTAATTTCACTCTTTTCTTTCAAAGATTAACGTCATGGTTGTTTTAATTGATAATTGCCCAATAAGCTATAAAATATTGATGGGTAGTATGGTAGATATTAGAACAAGATGGATGTTTTAGTTAGACTGCCAACTAAAGTCGCTGAAAATTATAGTTTTAAAGACAAAGACAAGAATTTACAGATAAATGGATCATCCAATAGCTTGCGCTGGAAAGGTTTTATATGATTTTATTTATTGTACAGGTACTTTATAAATATTAATAATTTTAACCACTGCACTTAAAGTTAACATCGAATGACATGCATTAGAACTGTAATTATATTAATAATTGGTTGTATATTTTTAATAAAAGAATAATATGTGCTGAGTTTCTTATAATTTCTTATATTCTTTAAATAAAAGCCTCATGAACCAGAATTTGATGCTGCAAAAATAAGTTGTCCCCTCCTCCTGAATTGTCTCGACAATAGTTTTGGAATTGAAAGAACTCTGAAAAATATTCAGGCTAATACGATTAAACAATTACATACTTTTTCTCTAACGTTTTACGATTTCCTGTGTAACTTTAGGGAACTTGCTCTAGAGAGGAATTCAGTTAAATCTTATGAATCTATTACGTTATCACTGTGTAACGTAGTTGGTGTGGAAATAAGGTCAATATTATGGTTACACTTAAAAGCTATAGCAAATACCAAAGCAGTTAATAAAATAAACTATAAGGACACAAAGGAGAAAAAGAAATTCTTAAAGGTACAATTAGAGTCTGTAAAATAAACATTGGTATTTACTCGGGACATATTACCAATGTGCATGAATTGGTGGCGCTCTTATCCTGTTTACATATGTACACTGAGGACGGTTATGCTTAGTTTCTCAGTTGGCCGCAAATAAACAAAAGCATTGCTATTATTATTTGAGTAATGCAAAGAATGTAAGGCGATATACTTGCGTAGAAAATATTACATTAAATGTTACTTAGATTATCAGATTATGACACAGAAATGGCAGCTGTAAAGAAATATGTAAACAAACATTCTATCTAAAGCATATTGAGGTTGATTACGATGATTGTGTAAATGTATAAGGGTTTTAGATAAAATGACTTCTGCTTGGCATTAAACCCATGCATGTTCTTTCGTGGAAACTGAGTTGTAAGTTCAGTTTACTTTGAAGGGCTCGTATTTCGAGATTTATTCAAGTTAGAGTTTGAAGATGAAAAACTCATATGGATAAGAAGTAGATATGTAAAAGAGACTCTTTATTGCAGCTCTTGTTGGCCTGCCATTACCAACCGCTTTCCTCGAAGCTGTAGAAAATTGCTGAATCCACGTGACTTGGACTCCATAATCACAAATATGTATCAAAACAGTTATTAGAACTCATAAATTACTTCTGAAGCTGTTTAGCTCTACATTGTTTTTTGCTTATTAACCAACCTCGAATATTTCTTCTCTCCTCTCTCTTGTTCTGACTCACCACTCTTAAGGGTAATGCCCAAGAGGCTGCATAAGCAGTGAGTGCTATTTGTTTTGTGTGTAGTAATCAATTTAAATATCTATTTTGATTTTCAAAAATGGATTTTTATGTCTATTAATGAAATATAACAATATTTTGTTAGCAAAGTTGTCATTAAATAGGATCATAGAGCGCCAACGGTGTGCTCGAAATTCCATCCCACAGGAGCTCCTTTGCAGCGAGCAAATCTACTAAGGTGGACTGTCACTTTTAAGCACACTGAAAAACGAGGGCCGGGTTTGGATCCGCGACCTTGGGAGTATTAGGGTGTGTAGATCAAAATCCACTCAACCGAATTTGATGTATCTTTCACCATTGAGAAGCACTATTCTTTCTGACTGACAAAGGCTATAAAACATCTTCCAGTTACAATTCATTAATGACTAAAAGACTAAAGCTGTCGCTAAGTGTGTCGTGGAGTAGAAAGTAGAGAATGCATGTAAAGACTAAGCCGCTTGCAGTTTATTCCAAATAATATAATATACTATACAAACTTCATTCCCATATAGCTTTTATGCTTCCACTACCATGTCGCATATTTTTTTCTAACCACCTGACAATATCCGGCATTCTATATATACACTCTAGAAGTGCTGGCAAATATTCTTTTCCTTTTGCAAAAACCAACTTCTTCTATCTGTTCCCATAAATTAAATGAATTTTAAGTTAGTATCATTTCCAGTAGTTTCGGAAATGAGAGATAATTTCTCAAAGGTGTTCGCCTGCCGTTTGCCATGTCAAGTAGCATACACCAGTCTTAAAAAGCACCTCCTCGTCGGCTTCATTTTCTTGGCAGCTTCTCACAGTCCCAAGGATTTCTTGTAGCCGCTGATTGATTGACGGGAAATTTGTTGGTGGTGTGACGCAAGCCATGGCTTGACGGCTGAATGACTCCACTTTCGTACAAAAGCGAGTTTTCGTCTTACCGTAACGAAGGACAAGGCGGTGGCCTTCTCCAGCAAACTGTGAGGTGCCACTGTAATTCACCATTATCTGGTGGAGGAAGACGGACATTATACCAAGCATATCAAATCTCAACTATACTTTGCAGATTGTCCCTAAAAATCAACTTACTTGAAGGTTTCTTTCTATAACATTTTTGTGTTAATTTTGTTAATATGATACGGAAACATGAAGAGTTGAGCAAGGAAGAAATTTTAGTTGAAACAGTTCAAAGGTTACATTTTAACCTCTTAAAAAGGTAAACAAATTGCAGTTTTTACATATCCTTAGCTATATAAAATACAGAACGTTTTTCACTTTACCCAAAAATTAAGCAAGGAAACTTTATATATATATATATATATATATATATATATATATATATATATATCCCTTAATAAATTATTTGCTTTTTAGTGATGTGTACGTATGTGTCCATATGCTTTTTCACAGCATAGCTCAAAAACGAAAATTGGTTAAATAAGCTTGGAATGCACGCTGAAAGTCCTCCACGAAAATCCCTAACTCAGACTACCCTTTATATGTAACAGTTTTCCTTCTATTTTTAATTTTTCAATTTTATTTTGCTTAAAGAGAAATTACTTTCAATATATTTGTAAGACATTGACATGTTTATCTTGAATTCTTTAAAATAGGGTGTGAAGTCCTTTTTATTCGAATGATTTTGGTATAACTGATTAAAGATAATAGAGTCACAAATTAAATAAAGAAATAAGATTCCATTGATGCACACAATTTATGTGTGTATGTGTATGTTTATGTTACTAACTATTTTCAAGATATTGTGTTGGTTTGAATTTTGAAATGTTTATGTTTTCATGAAGCAGGGAACGTAAAGCACATACAATTTCATAACCGTTACATATTATTGAAACACTACATCGTTTTCAGCTGTACCCAACCTACACAAAATGAAGTATGTAATAAAGTGTGTTTGGATAAAACAGAATTTAAAAAATAAGTTTAGTAAAAATAGTTTTTGAAGAGTATGAAGGGTAAGTGTGAGGAGTTTGAGGAGAAAGACGTATGAATTAAACACACCAGAGCCAAAATCTGTTAAGAAGGAATTAGTATTTTGTTTTCTAATAATAACATACACCCTACTTATATACATTCAATTCATGGAAGAAGAGTATTTTCAACCTTATTACATTTTCTTCTTTAGTATAGAACAAGAACAACAAATTAATACTTATTTCCGAAACTTTAAGCTCAACATATTGTTTCTCACATGCTGGTTTTTCGAAACTCTCTCTCACTCTCTACAAGAATGACATTTTGATTGTTAATGTATTCTATAAATATGAATTATATACGTTAGAATCTTACTGAGGTTAACGACAATTTATTTTTAAAATGCAATTTTGATAACTTTTTCCAATAAAATTATTGAAGAGCATATAATTTTTTCTGTGGTGACAAAATTCCAAGTGAGCATTTATAGAGAGATTTCTGAGATCTTTAAATTAAGAAGCTTTATTTTAGGCATTTATGCACTTTATGGAATATAACGGCGTTTGCTTTTTGGATGAAACGGATAAAGTGATGCTCAAATCAACCTGGGTATCTAAAGGGTTAGGCTGCTTTTATTCTGGGCGCACTCTAAAATAAAATTTCTGATTTCAAGGTATAAATCCTTGAGCTTATCCTAAAATTCTTACTCTTTGTTAGCTAATATCTATTGCAGAAAAGCCAATGGTGCCTCTATCCTAAGCGTTATCTACGAGGGCTGTTCAATAAATAATGATCATAATTTTTTTACGGTCATAATTGTTCGAACTAAAATTCAATCTTATTATATTATGTTAGCTTAATATGAAACAAACATGCCGTAGTAGTTTCATTGTTGGCACTCCTGGTTCCCGTCTGTGAGAACCAGGCAAGTTCAGGCATGTTCAGTATCGCCTACCGCTGCAATGGAGGTAACATGCAGTTAAAGTTGATGTTAGAGGAAGATCCGGATTTTGTTTCAAACGTAATCACTGCGGATGAAACTTGGCTACATCATTTTGATCCTGAGAGCAAACAGCAAAGCTCAGTGTGGAAATTTCCTTCATCACCAACCCTCCAAAATAGCAAAAGTGGTTGCTTCTGCTGGGAAGGTTATGGTCATCTCATTATTTGATATTCATGGAATGGTTAATCAGCATGTTGTACCTGCACACACATCAGTAACTGGACAGTACTACAGGGATGTCCTGAAAACATAGGAAGCCCATATCAGGCGCAAAAGATCACATTTCCATTAAGCAGGCTGGATGCTGCACCACGATAATGCGCAGCCTCATACTGCCAATGTTGTTGCTGAATATCTTGCAAAAATCAACGTGAAGTGCATCCCTCACCCTACCTATAGTCACGATTTAGCCCCATGTGACTTTTTTCTATTCCCTAACTTGAAGAAACATCTTCGTGGGAGGCAAGACTGGCAGAAACCCTGGGACAAGTGCATCGCATTCAGGGGAGACTATTTTGAGAAGAATCGTCAAAATTATGAAGATGAGTAAAGGTACGTTGTCAAAATAAAATTGTGATCATTGTTTATTGAACAGCCCTCGTATCTGGAGATCTATTTGGCACGAAGAAACTAAGGTAAAAATATCAAGCACTATCCTTTTGTGCATCGAATGTGGGCATATTCAGCGCTGTTGGCATAAATAGTATTGGGAATTACTGGCCATAGGAATACTTGTACACTTCAATTCTGAATTTACAGCTAACCGGGAAGGAATATATTGAAGTGAACTAACCAGTTTCTATTAGGGACTTGTACGGATTTTTGTTTTATATTGTTCACTTGCACGATATGTTTACCTTATTTCAAGATACTTACTATTAAATCCTCTTCCATGTCAATTATAAAGCCATAATTTTATCAAGGTGACTCAAAAGATGGAATTTGGGTATTATCTTTGAAATTTTATGACCTATAAACAAACTGAATCTCTGGTGTCAAACCATTAAAGGTAAAACCATTACTCTCGTACAATGATGATGATATATTTTGTTGGACCGAAGGAATCCAAAACTGGCAATACTTCACTGTGCCACAAGTTAGGATTTACTATACCAGAGATCTATAATAGCCCGACAAGAGCGACTCTACTGTAATGTATAAACATAGTCAACTGAAAAATAGTTGCATCATGCTTCCACCAGAAATTATGAGCCACCAACACGCCAGAATACTCGTGTGTCACATCCTTCTTGATGCATGTGCATGTCAGTGTTTCTACTGCCGGACAAAATGGCTTGAGAATTATTACTATACGTTTCGCGTTTGTTTTTATTATTTTTCCACCTTGTCGTTTCGAAATAGGTATGCAGCATGGCGTGTTCTCCTCACAAAAGATGGTGTTATTTATTTGAGGGGGTATCCCATTTCTGAACTACGTATGTGAATGAAATAAACATTAGACGTTTGTAAACTCGCTGACGTTGTGCTAGAAAGCAAAGAGAGGGGATAAGAGCCGTATTTTGAATCACAAGATTGCCGAGAGACAGTTTTCAGGACATTTATTTCAACCGACGATTTATGTACAATTACACCATACTTGTAGCTTCAACTTTGAGAGGTTTTCTGTAAATGGAAATTGTTTTCCCTAGAAAATGACTAGGTGTGTGTAGTAACAGCTGAAGCTAAAGCTCAGTACAATTTATAAATTCGAAGTTGAACTAATGCTTGAACAATCGAACTCTGATGCCCGATTGCACCAACAGATGTTAAAATCGACGTTAACAAATGTAACGTAATAATTGTCACAGCGCTAAAACTAATGTTAAATTTCTTGCATTTCACCAACCTGTTTTCTTAAAATGTTAACAAACCTGTGTTAACGCCAAGAAACTTGTAAATATCACAGCTATAGAAGGCTATGGATGATTATCTGAACCTACTCCGATGCGCTTTTGTTTTCATTTTCGTCTGCACAAATGGCGGATGAACAAAATCATAAATAAAGCCGTGAGACTAATTCCTCATCGACGGAGAAAGAATTGTTAATTGAAATGGTGACAAAATGTAAGGATATCGTGGAAAATAAGAGGACGGATGCAGTGAATGTAAAAGACAAAGATGTCGCGGGGAAAATATTGGAAACGAATTTAATTCAAATGCATGTGTCACTATTACAAGCACCAAACAACTTGTCAGTATTACGTAAATTTAAAACGAGGTGCGAAGAACAAGTGCCTTAAACGTTTCAAGACGGGAGGTGAACAATGTATCATCCATATAATTCAGTGAATTATAAAATCGCAAAGTTATTAATACTTGAAGCAAAGGCGAGATCGGCATATTCCCTTCGATGCATATTGAACCTGTCTTGTACTTCCGCAGTAACCTTCATAGCAACATGTTTCGACAGTCTACACCTCCGTAAAAAAATTTTCTTCGGATAGCTCCTCAATATCATTTCTCCTCATAGGCCGCACTCTATTATGAATGCCATTTAGACGGTCTTAAATATAGCAAATCGACATCAACTGCTGAGTTCATGCTCGCCATCTTGACTATTTACAGTTGTTAAGGATTTAACATTAGAAATTCGGCTTGTTAGTTTAACATGAGATTTAACACGAGTGTTACGCTAACACGTGTTGGTGAAATGCAATTTTTGTTTTAACTATTGCTAAACTCGTGTTAAGTCTTAACATTTATTAGTGAAATCGGGCATGAATGTATTGAGGAATGAAATGGATTCTGCAAGATTGGAATGGTATATATTCTGATGCACAGTACACAAACAGCTTTGTTTAGGCATTTAAATACATATATTTCTGTCTCCTTGACTTCTAAAAGTATCGTTCAAAGGGCGTACGGTTTTCTAAAACTCCTGACCGCGGCTTTGCCTTTTCTATGCTATAGTGAAATGTATAAATGTGATTTGGTATCTGATCTCCATTAAAAAAAAACATGAATAGAATAATATACACTGTTGTAAGAAGAAATTGCAGCCAATAGAGACAACCATGTGAATTATACATAACATTTTCTTATCTGGTAATCTTATTACTCCCCCTCCCCACACAGTGTCTCATATTTATGACGGGACTAGAACAAGAAACCCCCACGCCACGAAACGTCAAAACGAAACACGTCAACTAGCATACTACTAATACTTCCTGTTACCGACCAGGAATCCCTAGGCCTAAGAAGCAAAGTTACAGTTCGAAACTGCTCTCTTTGTGAAGGAATGTGTATGACTGTTTTGTCATTTTCCGTTTGTTCTGGAGTTAGCAATAAAGAACTTCCGCAAGCAAATGGCAGCTTTTACAACACCTTTATTTAAGTTTTCTGTTTAACGACTTCCGCAGAGAGGCATTGACCCAGCAATTCTTGGCACGACTATTAACTTCTGGACCAAATATGTTTTGTTCAGTTTCCTAACATTATGAGAGATTCTTGAGCTTCTGATAACCTTAGATTTATACTGATCTTAGCCAATGTATGATCTCATATGATGTTCTGTTTAAGCATCACATTCCACTTCTTTCTACTAATTTCATTCTGTTCTCGCTTTATATCTTAAATAAACCACATAATTGACTTTGGCAATAGAACTGAACTTTCAAACACGTGTTTGTTGTTTAGATAATTGTTTCTCGATCATCAATAATTTATATGAAAAAAATCATACTTTGATATCAATTAAACTATCGAAAATAATTTAACACGCGTGTACTAAAGCTAATAATTGTTCCTATTGCTACAGACTCCGTGTGGGTATTTTCTTGAGCATTGCCATAAGAGCAAATAGTACTTCAAATGAATATTCTAACCATTTTAGGGAAATTTCTATGTGATTGACATACGCTTCTGTAATTCAGCCAGTGGAAAGAGTGGATCTCTGACACCAATAATTTGAGAAACACAAAACTCTTGGTTATGTGTATGACGAGAGAGCCCTGCAATTGCTCAAAGGAGCTTCTGTCAATCACGATGTAATTTCTTTCTCACACCAATTGCTGTAATATTACATAAATGTGATTTGGAACATGCTGGAATAGGGAATTTGCCCTATGGGAATATTTAAATTTGGCTATATTAGTGATTATATACTAAATAACTATTTACACTCACTCAAGCATCTAATATTTACACCCAGAAAACTTGGTTAATGTTACAGTTTGTGTAGCATAGCCAGGAATGGAATCCAGTATTCCTCTTATTGGCCGGTTGCACGGGAGGTGTATGGAACATCAAATGGCAATTTCTTCTCCCTCGATATTCTTTGTGCATTTATTTTATACCAATCTAGAGCATATTTATGGCGAAATACCCTTTTCAGTTGAAATAAAAAACGTATTTCTCTCTGGTCCTATAGTTCTTTAGAAATAAAGGGGTGAAGCTCTTGAATATGAGAATTCCCTGCTAACACGACCAAGTTAAGCGTTTTCGAAATGATATTCAGTATGAAAATTATAGAGAAAATTAATACCATTTATTATCAAATATAGGATGACTGATTTTGGATGTTACGCTGGCCACAAGGTTTTCTTTCTATAAAATTATTTAACAATTAACTTGATAATAGTATAAGGGGGAAACACGACAGAACTTTCTACTACAATGATTAATAAAATATTTTGGTGTATATATGGTATTTGAGAAGATCCTTCCCTATCATTTGTTTCTGTTTTCTCAGTTGTCAAATCGTGACTATTGATGTGTTATGCTTGAAATTAAATATGAATGAAATTTGTTTTGCAGTCATTTTTTTCCAATACATTAGTGTTCCCTAGAACTCAAAAAAGTTATATATATTCCTTTATGGTTCCAAGATATTTACCCTTTAGTATAATGCCTTCAGTCTTTTGGTAATTTAAGAATTTAGTTAGCAAACGATGTTTTTCGAAGCTGGGAAAAGTATCTAAATTATTTAATGCTTATTACAAAATATCCCCAGATATATGCAGAGGCGCAAACATCTCTCTTTATAATTTAGGGGAAGGGGAAGACCTCCCGCAATGCGACCTACGTAGATCTATTGTGGTATATCTAGGTATATATACTAATATATTTGTTTTAGTAATACGGTAATACTATATATCATATGTATATACTAATGAGGTAGTGTAGTTAATATAGTAATTAGAATTAAAACTTTTGTATGAACTTCTTGCGTTTATTAGCTATCTCTATGTTTGGAACAATTCAGCATTGTAAGCTTCACTAATCAAAAAAGGCTGTCCTTTTCAAAGCTTTTACAGCATTGGTTCGCAAAAAGGTTAATTATTTGTCGTTTCATTCATATTGGGACACCCTACAGGCGTTCTTAAGCAATGAGAAATGTGGATTACATTTCGAGAGCTGCATAAGGAAACTACATGTTGTAAACCACGTTTTTTGATCAGTTCCCTTTGCGTCTGGTTTCTTGCAAGATTATCCGCGTAGGGATCTTAGAAGACGACTCTTTATTTTAAAGGGTTTAAACAGTTTTTCTTCCTACCTCCGTTTCACTTTCTTCTACCATTCGTTTCTTTTCTTTTGCTCTATGTCCAAACCCTTTCTTCCTCTCTATCTGGAAAAGCGATCCGGATTGACGATTTTAAGATCTTGCTTTGGATGGGAAGTCGTCATGAACGTCTGTAGAAGGAAGAAGGGGTAGGAGGGTGGTCGTTCTTTGCCTGTGAAATATTTTTGGGCCCCGGTGCCGAATTCAAACTGTTTCAGGGGTGGCAAAAGCTCTCATCGACAGAACTTTACCTCACTAACTTAGTTAATCCAAACAGAGATGACTGTATGGTCAAAGGGACCGATTAATTTCGTTTGTTTAAGAGTCATAGTTTACATCGCTGCTACAATTATGGTGGTGTTTTAAGTTCGAAACTTAAAATGTCAACAGCTTTGTCGTCCTTAGGGAAGGAAAGAATAGTTTCTTGGTCAGATAGTTGATTGTGGAAATTAATTCTTCTTTCACACTAGCCGTAAGTTAGCCAAAGTATGGTGAAAAATTCAATGTCTTAGCTGGGATTTGAACCATGGCTCTTTCGGTGTCCGTCCGGTTGCTCTTAACCACTGAGCTACCATAGCCAACATGCCAGCATGACATTAAATTCTCTAACTGACTTGTGTTTTTTTTTCCGGTAAACCACCAGGAATTCTCATAAACACATGAGAAAACTACCTTCATGGCGACTTACTTTGCTGTAAGTACTTTAAGGTGCGGGCTTTAAATTTCAGACCACTATTAGGTCATTAATGGAATTAAATTGCTCTTTCACACTAGCCCTGTGTAGGCCGAAGTATGAAAATGCTGTGGCACTAAATTTTTCATTCAGACTCTACCTTTTCATTTGATATTGACTTTCTTAAAGCATTAAGTTTATCTTTAAATTATTAAATCATTTCTTCCTTTTGGGAAAGTAAAAAAATGATTTCAACAAGTTCTTGGAGTCTTCCCAACTTCTTGCCAGAGGAAATGTTAAATGATTGTCATACAAATGCACAATCTTGGCCACAGAAACTGTTTCTTAATGTAACCTTAATATGGTATCCAAACACAGTGAAAGTCAGTTTTACAGGCGCTATATTTACTGTTTTTTTTTTTTTTTTTTTTTAATTTACGTCCTCCAACGTTAAGTCATACCGGACGGTGAATGAATTGGGTGAAATGATGCTCAAATGAGTCCTGGGTCCATGGAGCTTAGAGCTACTCGACATTCGTCTTGAAGGATAAGGGAAAACCCCGGAAAAACCTTATCCAGGTAACTCACCCTGACCGAGATTCGAACTCGGGACTTCAACCTGAGGCAGACACGCAACCATCTACGCTACCGAGGCGGGTTTTTTACTGATTGAGCGAATATGTTAAATACTAAACTTTTTAAAAACAGTAATAAAACCCGTTCTTAATATATGTGACACTACAAACTGAAAAAAAATTGCGAAAGGAAATTTGGAAAGGATACGTTACAAGTTTAAGGTACCTCCCTTCTATTTATCAGTTATGATTGAGGACAACGTAGAAAATATATTTAGGTGAAACCTCTAAATTCTGTAACCATATATGTTTATCTGCATCAGGAGCTATGCAAATGCAAAGGCCAAGAAGAAAGGATGAAGTGAAGGTACTATGGGAGATACAGGAAATAGATGCGCATGGAAAACTCCAACAGTGCTCGACTTCAAGATTCGTCCTATTACTGGAATTGCCTAGAGCGTACGAAGAATGACCCTACGAACAAGCATCACTCTTGTATCGACACGGAGTTCTCTTTGTTTGCCTTGAACAGGCACTCAAGTCATCTATTCAGCGCAGCCATACGCCTCGAAACTTAGAAGTACCTACATCATAAAGCTGAGAATACATCGGAATTGCAGTTTAGGAAGTTGGTTTTCTTGGAATTTTTTGTTTTGTAATTTACGTCCTTTAACTTTTTAAGTCATGTGGGACGATGAATGGATTGGGTGAAATTATGCTCAAATGGGCCCAGGGTCCATGGAGCTTAGTTACCCGACATTCGTCTTTTAGGATAAGGGAAAACCCCGGCAAAAACCGTATCCAGGTAACTCACCCTGACCGAGATTCGAACTCGAGACCTCTTGAACGTGAGACAGGCATGCTACCACCACGCTACCGAGGCGGGCTTTGGAAAGTTTGTTCAACGTTCGAGTACGTTTAAATATGCAATACAGATCCGAAACGCAACTACCAGTACTCGGTTTGGTAGTGGAATGTTGGGGTTATTTACACTTGGCACACGATATAGGGTGTTTTCCTGCCTCACTGTAAATGGACATCCACTCCCCCGTCTTCTTTTCTCTCGCGTCTCTCCCCTCCTCGACTTGGGCGAGAGCTGATATCAGAAGGAATGTTACGACCGTGGAGCGAGGCAATGCCATCTGGGGGTTCCCCCGTGGATGTCCTATCAAACTTCATAGTGAGCGAGAACTCCCACCCCACGCTATATCGTATATCCTTGGCCGTGATGGGTGTGATTTGAAGGCAAAGGGGTCAGTGCCGCACCCCCTCGTCGCTAAGTAACGGAGAATGGGACCCGTGCAAGAAGGAAAGATATTAGCCTTCCTGATACGGCCAAGTGGATGTTTTATTTTCGCCTTCTGTGAACTTGTGGTGCATGTCTCAGCTGTTCATGGAGTACTGATAACGCCAAAGGAAGAGACGAGTCTCTTCCTATCTCACCTTTAGCCATTCACGGACGTCGCCCTTCGTCTGCAGTATAACTGCCATCTTGCTCTATTTCTTCTCAATTGCGGAATTAAAATTGATGTTAAGTGACTTAAGATTTAACATTTTTGGAATTCCTTATTTTCTTCTTGTTCTTCTTGTTCTTCTTCCCTGCACATATTACTAAATTGTTTGCTTCAGCTACCTTTGTTCATCTTCCTCTTTTCCTCAGCGAAAAACATCTCTTCTACTTCATAGTTTATACTCTTGTTTCATTAATGCTACTTTTTAAACCTATTATATATATTTTTTTCATTTTTCCTGAGACTATCAAATGTTATCATTCATTTTATATATTCATCTAGTTCCTCCTGGATATCTTTATTTCGAAGTAAATCTCTTCTGAAACAACCTTCATTTGTTTTGCTTGACATTTACTTACCTACTTTCACCTGTTTCGTTTCATACGTCAATGTCGAGGTGTTGCTTTTTTTACTTTATTAGAACGAATAGTTTTAGGATATATTCATTTACGAAAGGTGCCTTATAATGTTGGTATTTCCCAGCCATTGTTTTATAACACGTAATTGTATATGTTCTAGTCCTATCTTGTTGATAACGACCTTGTCATTGTGCCATATATTTAGTGAAACTTACTTTATTTTCTGTTTGATCTCTGTTGAAGCTTGTATTTTAGCTCAGATTCTAAAAATGGGACACTTGTACTAATATTTTACCTTTTATAATAGTTTTACATCTTTTACAATATTTCCAAAGAGTTGGATCAAAAATTAAATTTACAGTTTTTCTTCTGCTTAGATCTTTCTCTATGGAAAAATTGTAATACATTGCTTACTCTTCAATTTTTAAACTCCAGAAAGGATGGCATTTAAACTCGTGTGCTGCAGGTATAAAGTCTCTGAATACATACTCTTAGTATTTCTTAGTTTATGTTTTCTTTTGTTTTACTTTGTGTAAGATCCCCTTTGCGTAACGGTTTCTGTCCAAATACGGCCACATAAATAAAGTATATAAGAAAGTGCTCGGTTATTGAATGTGCTAACGCAAGTTTAACTTATGAGTAGGAATGTATGCTTAATGAAGATGCAATTGTTTAAATCTATAATTGTTGGGGTCCCTGTTCTGTCTGTCTTCAGATCCGACAGACCTTAAGAGCCCTCTCACCTCATCTATCCTTCCCGGGATTGCCCCTTTAGGAGTATAGGCACAACAGATTTTTCATAGATCCATCTGAGACTTTTCATTAGTCCTAAACTCGAATTACTTTGATGCAATTTAAAGAAAAGGGTATTAAGAGCGATTCCTCATTGTGTATAGAAGAAATGTATTTTGTATGAATACTACAGATATGTCTGTATATTCAATGGTAGAAAGAACGAATGGTGTATCACATATTTATATTCCTTATTATCTTGACCATTTAAAACTTTAATACCATAAGTAATACAATCAAAGGCTGTTGTAACTAGGCCCTTTTGTATTTGCTTTTCTTTTGTATTTGTTTTTGGTTTTGCAAGTGAAGTTTAGCTTAAAATGTCTGTCGTTACAATATGTATTATAGAAGGAGGTTCAAGCGCTTCTGTAATAGTGGAGGAAACTGTAGAAATAGGTAATTTCATTTGTAATAAAAATTAATATGTTTCAATAGAAAACTGTATAGAAATAAGATTCATTTCAACTAAAAATGACACACTAATTGATCATAGCGATACAATTTCAATGCATTTAGAGTTGTTTATATTGACAAGGAAATGGCGTAGTGATGAATTATCTACTTAGACACGAATGCTTAATACTTGGACTTTACCTGAATTTAAGTATAAGATACAGTGAATGTTGTGGTTCTAAAGAACGTGCAACATTTAGAATGACGAGATAAAAAGCGCTAATGCAGTTTAGCTTGAAATGGAAGAGCCTTATCTAGCGTCATTGTTTCGTCTTTGGTGTCAGAAGTGGGATGTAATTTTTGCTACTGCCTCACGTTATACTACCTATCTCGTAGGTTCACACGGGAGATGTGAAGTGGTGGCTTGACAAGTAAGGCTGGAATTAGTACACAGTGTCGCTAAATTAACAGTCACCTGTCACAAGAGTTTGCCGCTCCCGCACGGGTGTCTGGCTGACTAGTCACTCCCACTACCTCAAGTCGCCTGCCGTGCCGACAATGAGACAGGACAATGTCATATTCATCTCATCTTCTCGTGCTCCTTCCCCCTCCAGAGCTGGATTTACACGGGGTAACGAAGGCAAGACGCGAAACAAAAACATTGGTACGTACATGTAGGTGACAAAGGTCAGGAGACGTCAGGTACTCTCACCTCGTCCAATTTCACCAAAAGCGAGGCGGGAGGGGGTCACTTCTACTTATGTATTCCAACCCGTGACACGTACTACCGAAATGGGTAGAGCAGTGGAGGAAACCTGGATAAATATTACCTCTATATACAAAACGTTCCGTTAAACGTTTAACTCTTTAATTCATCACACACAAGACTTCAGCGATCTAAAAGCGAAGGCATGTGCAAAGACAAATTCTTTGATGAGTATGTTAAGTGCTACTATCTATGAGTGTTGAACTCAGGACTAGCTGTGCAAACAGCGAAATGAAAGGTATGAAAGTAACATAAATCTGAGAACGAACTTCAAACATTCTAAGCCTCTGAGAGTTAACTAGCAAGTATTTATGTAGACAGTATAGATGCCCTAAATATATTTATGGGTTGTCAGTGTCTAAATGATATAGATGTACTGTCCTGGCATTGTTATGAATATTCACGCGTGTTCATCGACTGCACCATGAATGTAATAATGGTTTATTTTTCCGTGTTATAATATTAATTTTCTGCAAAATCTGCTTAAAAGCCTAACCCTTGGTAGAGGGATTACAACACCTCCCCCCCCCCCAAAAAAAAAACGCGCTCTGCGACCTATGGAGATATATTGCGGCTACTACTCCACAGGAGGAAGAGGAGAACCGACACTAAAGTTAAAACAGCAGGCACACAAGTCTCAAAGTGCGTAGAGGTCCCTCCCTGATGGGAAGTACTCTTTTCTTGAAGCAATCAGCCGCACAATCTGTCTGGCACCGCCTCACGTCATGAAACCTAGAACTATTATGTGTTTCAAATGGGAAGAGTTCTGGAGTCCAGCTAATCAGATGTATCACACTCAGCGTTGCCAGCTTGTTACCCCAATCCTTTTATAGTTCCCTCACTCTCGCACACTCATACAACATGCAGCTCTGCTTGGTGCAGACGTAAGGGTAAGCAAATTGTATTCTGCAAACTTTACAATGATGCAGTTGCCAAAAACAGAATTGGAAAAATCATTTTCGCAAGTTATGTATATTTTTAAATACTATAACTATAGTTTATGAATTACCTGTTTTTCTAATCCAATGGAACTGCCAGTGGCTCATCCATATCGCTGTCAATGTCACTTCCGTTAAGAGACAATTCGTCATTGTCACTGTCTTCATCGTCTGATACTTGCACATTTATGATTATAGGTTCCAAAATCTCGTCACGTGCTATTTCTTTCTTAAGATCGTCTTCTTTAAGGTTTTCTGCATGCCTCACGCAGTTTTCCCAGTCCTGTTGTGTTATTCTGTCAGTTTCTTCGTGAACAAGTCGTTTAACGTCCGTCAGTTTAAAAGTATTATTTCTGTTTGCAATCCCCCTGTTTGTTTGAGCCCACACCAACTCAATTGGATTATATTGACAGTGGTAAGGTGGGAGGCGCATTACCTCGTGTCCCGTTTCAATTAAAAGTTGATCCAGCTGACTTTTTCCGTGTATTTAAACCAAAGTACTCTTTGCAATAACTCATCTTTAGTTTCTGTTTCCGAAAATATTTTTGAAGAACGTGTATACCTTAAAAATGATATTTTGAGCCTGACTTAGCAATACCTGCCTTTTTGACTCGCCACTAAATTCACCGCAAGAAGCCAACTATTTAGCTCTTACTATACTGTTGTGTAAAGAACAACTGAATGATATTGCTCTGAACTCTCCAGAGTAAACACTTCTTATCCAGCATTCATTCATAAACATAAGCATACAGCATTCCACAGGATAACAGGAAATGAAGTATTAATTTTTAGATGAGTCGTATTTATTACACATCTGCTTCACTTTCGTACCTATTTTGAGGACATGTTTCGCAAATCATCGTTTGCATCTACGGCTGTTATGCGACTGAAGCTTGATCCAGCAGTCGCATAAGAGCCGTAGATGCAAACGATGATTTGCGAAACATTTCCTCAAAATAGGTACGAAAGTGAAGCAGATGTGTAATAAATACAACTCATCTAAAAATTAATAATTTTTCGCTTCACTGTGGTGTTCCAATATAGTTAAATCTCAATATAGGAAATGAAGTGTTTGTTCTTTCTCGAATTTAACACCTTGACTTAATCACGGTAATTCTTTTATCCGTCATGTCAGTAGTTTAAATATCAGTTCCGAGTAATTAAATGTATATGTACATACATACACACCAACCACTTTGAACTCTGGAGTAAATAGAGATTACGAACCATTCATAAACAAAGATATAATGTGACTAGACACGTTCTGCCAGAGCAGCAGGAAATTTATTCTTTCTTCTCTCTCGAATTGGCTTATTCAAAGTAATTCTTTTATCACGTCATATCAAACATTTAGGTTTCAGGTCTGAGTAATTAGAAATATACGTACACGCATACATGCCAAATTCATACAGTGCTTACGTCGCGATTTATTGTTATAATACAGGTAATAGTGGTTTATTTATTTGTATTAGAAAGACTATTTGAGCTAAAAATATGGGGTTTTCATGGTTATGTTAGATCCATTACTCTCTACCTTCCACGTGGGTTAGTTTTGGCAGAATCTGAATTTTTGTCTTAGCGCGAGTAGTATTTCATACAGATTGATTAGATTGGAGCTCCTCACACCACACTTAGTGGGAATGCAATACGACAACACCGCAAGACTCCGATTGGTTGCACTCAAGGCAAACACAAACACCTTCCCTTTTGAAACACATAATAGGTCTGGAATTCAAGCAGGCCAGTCGATTATTTTGTCATCAAAAGCGTGTTCGTGTAAGGCAGCGATTGTGTTTTGGCTTTCCCTCAGAAGCCTCTATGTATCTAATTTCTTCTGGGTTAGAACTATTGGTTACCTAACTTTTCTTTTGACATAACAGTGTACAAATTTTGGATTTCTTATAGGAACACCAAAGAATTTCTTATAAGTTCAAGCTGACAATCCACATGTGACTCGTTGCAGCAAACCTTAATAGAATATGTACATGCAGCTGCGTTGAACACACCTTGGCAATAATAACTTATACAACAGTGTATACGGTATAACATTATACTGCATTGAAATGCCGTAGCCATTGCTGAGCTATGTTCCCACAGAGTGAGGCTATTCCACGTGGTACTGACGCTCATCTCGCCACGTTCAGGATGTACCCGGTATAAGAAGGCCATTGGTGTTTATCGAAATATGTTTGTGGAATACATAATATAACTGTAGATTAAACTATCAAGTGGAAAGGTTGCATGCAGTATTCATGCTATTAAAATACAGCAGCATACATAATGCTAGGTATAATTATTTCATAACAATTTCATCATGTTCTAATACGTACATTAACATATATTTCTGTTTGTTTCAGGTAAGTACCGCAGAGCTAATGAAGTTAGTCCGGTGAGGCACTCTGGGTGAGTTGGTACACTGACTTAGATACATTACAACGCAAATAATAACGTAGAGTGATTTATCGCCGGTAGACAGCTTGGCAGATGTCGCACGCAAATTATCCCTTGTCATATTTTACCGGACTGTTGCGTGCGTTACATCTTGATCGATCCACGTCACGAGTGTAGACCAGTGCACGGACTAGATTTCAATTTACTTACAAAGCACACATTCAATTGGAATATTTTAGCCATAAACATTTAAAAGGAATGAGGTATCGTTGCTGTTTACTTTTGCTAGTGGTTCCTACCTTATTCGCCCGCCTCGGTAGGTAGATGGTAGCCTCACGTTCAAGAGGTCCCGACTTCGAATCTCGGTCAGGAGTTATCTGGTTAAGGGTTTTCCGGGGTTTTCTCTCATCCTTGTCGGGTAACTCTAAGCTCTATGGACCCTGGGCTCATTTCACCCATATCATTCATCATCTGATACGACGTAACCTTGGAGGATGTAATTAAAAATACTGTTACACTGTCTAATCTCACATAATCAAAGCCCTTTTTTAAAGAGCCGCTTTTAAGGTCAGCAGTATCACAAACACACATACATACTGACAGGGTGGCCTAAGTTCTTAAGACAGACTCGTGATCATGAGTTCTGGAGTTCAAATCCAGCCTGGAACATCCGAGGCTTTTTCCTTAGTCTTCATAAATGGTTAATCCTGGGGAAGTTCTTAAAACTATAATTTTATCCATTATAATATCCACCACACCTTATTTAATAAAAACATTTTAAAAAAAACAAGAAAGAAATCCCCCAAGAGTTCAAGCCAGAATGAAAATATTGCAGATCATTGTTTTATAGCTGTAACTCTTACAGATTTTGGTTTCTTCCTACCAATTTCAGTGAACATCAAGAATGATTTTGAGGGTACTCGGCAAAATCCTCAGATGATTATGGCGGATATCTAAGGAGTACAATGCTACTCTGTCTGTAATTAGAGCTTTTAGCATTATGCATTCTGTATATTAGCAGAGCAGCATTATAAGGGCCACAGGTTAAAAGCTATACATTCATTCGGATAACAATGTGCGCAATTGAGCTATTGGCTACTAAAGAGTAAAGATACGAGGGGGAACCCAAAAGAAACCGGACTCCGAGGGCGCTGCCACTCGTAGACCTAGTGCAGGGATCTCACGCTAGATGGTGTTAGTGGAGACCTTCATGAAACAGCTGAGCAGACGACGTCAGTGTAGAGCTGAATGTGCAAGTGTGGTATTGTGTTTCTCTGACTGTTGGCGGGTTACCTCTGTGAAGTCGTTATGGCAACTTTAAAAGAACAAGGAGTATGTGTGAAATATTGTTTCCTTCTTAAAAAACTGCAACGGAGACACAACAAATGCTTCACGAAGCTTTCCAGGAGGACGCTATGAGCCGCACACAGGTTTTCGAGTGGTTTGGGCGCTTTAAATGTGAAGAGGTGTGCGTTGAAGACCAAGCTTGTTCTGGACACCCTTCAACATCGCGAAATGAGAACACCTAAAAGGTCCGCCGAAAGATCAACGGGGATCGTCGCCAAACGATCGACCAAATTTTAGCAGCGACAGGAATCAGTTGGAGCTCATGCCAGCGGATTTTGAGGGAGGATTGGCACATGAGACGTGTTGCTGCTAAATTTGTTCCGCGCCTTCTCACACAAGAGCACAAAACCATCTGCATGAATGTGTGCCAGGACTTGAAAACAGAGATTGCACGTGATCCAAACGGGTATGACCCAGAAACCAAGCAAGCGTCAAGCTAGTGGAGGACTCCTAACTTTCCCAGACCAAAAAAAGCAAAGCAAGTGAGGTCGAATGTGAAGACGATGATCATTGTCTTTTTTGATGTTCCTGGAGTTGCAAATCGGGAATTCGTACCCCCTGGCCAGACTGTTAACCAGAACGTTTACTTGGATGTTTTAAGGCGTGTGCGACAGGATGTGAGGAGGAAACGCCCGGAACTTTGGCGATCAGGTGAATGGTTTCTGCATCACGACAGCGCTCCAGCACACATGGCTTTACGAGTGACCTACTATTTGGCATCTCAGAGGTGGTCTGTCGTTCCCCACGCTCCGTATTCGCCGGACCTAGCCTCGTGCGACCTTTTCCTATTTCCACGAATGAAAATTTACTCGCAAGCTCACTGATTTATTCGTAAGCAATACTACCTAAGTGTAACCCAGGAAAAAATGGTATCTGGGTATAGTCAATTTTAAAATTAGACTGACATCGCAAACTAAGCATGTACAGCAGTAAAGAGGAACCAGCCATTAATACGTAATTTACTCACGTGGGGTGAGTGGTGCCTCTGATTAACTTAAGTAAGATATAAAACGTTTCTTACCATAGGAAAGCTTCGATCTCTTCTACAGCCAGTGAAAGATGTGACAGTAGGAGGACTGGCGAGACATGGCAAGTATTGTCTTAATTGCAATGCTAGTCTGTTGCTAAAATGAAGTATACACGTTTCTCCCTAGCCCTATGCCACCATAGACGTGACCTGGTGCTTTGAGAGCAAATTGACACAGCAACAGTAACTGCTGTTCAGCTTCCATCGCCTAACCAATTCTCATACGCCCATTTGTCCTATAAATCCCCGTCTCAACACGTGTTTTATTTACTTCCATGATTATGACTCCGAACGCGAGTACAAGTGGTAGATGAAGCAGTACTAGAAGTTCATCTGATTACATAAGGCATTATCACAGGTCCCCTGTACACTCCTGCGGAAGTAATGATTCTGATGATAATTAGAGGAAATTGTAAAAATATTCATAATTATTGGCTGAATTCTAATGCAATTACTGAGTTAAAAGCTCGGATAAAGCAACACCTTAACCATACCAGATTTCAAATACATTTAATGAACAAAAAATGCATAACCTTACGTACTTCCTGCCGGGACAAGCTATGTCTCAACAACTGGTAAACTTGTAGTAAAAGTCGAAAGCGAAATTTGTGCACATGTTTACGTTGACGAAAGCTACCTAACAATGTTAACTAACCAAAGAGATGCTGTCAATAATAGTGTTCTAGACACGTACAAAACTGTGAAAGGTATTACCCATAGGTCTTCTTTACGAGGGATCCCGGGTTTGACATCCAGCTCGTGAGTGGGAATTTCTCTCCGGTCAGTATTATTCCACATCCCCCTAAGGGAATCAAATATGATTATTATACAAAAAACTCCAGGATCCAAAAACCCTGCGATATAGGGAACCAGAGGCCAGCGTGTTACCCCTAGATAACAGAGGATGGCATAACTTCTTGTCTTTCTCCAAATCTCTGAAGCCATAAACTATAGTTGCATGTTTTTATCAATAAACTTATTAGAGCTTTTCATTTCTCTAGTGAAAAATTAAACTCGAATATGATTTAATTGACCCTATTAAGATTAAAAGGAAGTCCATAAAGATTACAGGAAATAAATAAAACTAAATGTTAATTAACCTACTATTAATTAATGGGATTGTTTTCAATTATTATGTTTTTCTCTGTGTTGTTGGGGGCTGTTTGTTGTGAATGTATCTTTGAACGTCTATGCTGCAAACCAATGGCAATCTCAAACAAATTAACGGATGCTAATGAGCTGATTAAAGCAGTCAAGTAGTAATGAGGTCATAAACATGTGGAATAAGCAGTCATGATTGTTTGAAACAAACCTTTTCGTAACGTCGTATTAGTCAAAATTGTTATGACTTAAGTGTTAGTCAATTAAACAAGATAGCTGTGACCTATCTTCATGTAACTAACGTAATAATAGCTGTCTACCCTTCCTGAGGAAGAACTGTAGCAGACCGAAATATGGGATTTATTTAACTAAAATGTTTCGTGATTTACTCAGCTACTAACAACAGTTTTGTTTCAGATCTACTCAATCTCTGTTTTCGTCCATGAAATATAGAGGTTATTCGTCACTCCATGCCTTCAATTATGAAAATTCGCTTTATTGACATGGTCTAGTATCCAAAGTTGGTGTTGTCTAGAAAACAAATTCATCTTGAATCGAGAAACAAGGGCACCGGTAAATCACCGGCGACCGTCCCACTGGAAGGCAGCAACGTAAAACAAACGCAGATTATAAATTATATAATACCCGTCATAAATTTCGTTGCGAAGTCATACCTTGGGTTCTTAATGTCTCGCTCTAAGTCGAAATGTATCTATTGAATAGCGCTGCGTCGACTATCGATTGAGAAATATTGTTGAATCAGCGGTTTGAAAACGAGGGTACGAAACACGGAATCTGTTCCTTTCCAAACACAGATGCTTGTGCATTAGATTAAATAGATGGGCTAAATATAATAGAATATTATTTTAAAATTGCTGAAGCTATTAAGTAAATATATTTTTATATTTTCTACTTTTCACTTGAAATGCCTTCTAAAAAATTATGTACGTGTGCCTGTCTCAGAATAGAAAAAGGAGTTAACTCCAAATCTTTGTTTTTTTTTCTGTTTTTTTGTTTTTGTTTTTAGTTTAGTCCAAGGATGGGTCACGACGATTTCCAGTAACATACTCTATACTTTACAGCTAAATAAAGTAAGTTTTTACTCAAAAAATGAGTAAACACTTTGATTAAAACATCTGTTGAAGTTATGTGATATGATTTCTTGAATGTTCTGGGAGTATTCTCAGAAGTTCTCTTAATTCTAAACGTCTTTTACATAACCAATAAACCGCAAGAAATGGATTAAAAATATAAATCTCTTTAAAACACACCATTTTTTGATGTAATGATCCACTTCTAAGATATTTACTTTTATTTTTTGAAGTTCCCAATACTTGCAGATTTCTCAAATTGGAGGTTATTCCTTTCTTCTTCACCTTCTTCTTCTTTTCTTCTTCTTCTTCTTCTTCTTCTTCTTCTCTTCTTCTTCTTCTTCTTCTTCTTCTTCTTCTTCTTCTTCTTCTTCTTCTTCTTCTTCTTCTTCTTTCTTCTTCTTCTCTTCTTCTTCTTCTTCTTCTTCTTCTCTCTTCTTCTTCTTCTTCTTCTTCTTCTTCTTCTTCTTCTTCTTCTTCTTCTTCTTCTTCTTCTTCTTCTTCTTCTTCTTCTTCTTCTTCTTCTTCTTCTTCTTCTTCTTCTTCTTCTCTTCTTCTTCTTCTTCTTCTTCTTCTTCTTCTTCTTCTTCTTCTTCTTCTTCTTCTTCTTCTTCTTCTTCTTCTTCTTCTTCTTCTTCTTCTTCTTCTTCTTCTTCTTCTTCTTCTTCTTCTTCTTCTTCTTCTTCTTCTTCTTCTTCTTCTTCCTTCTTCTTCTTCTTCTTCTTCTTCTTCTTCTTCTTCATCTTCTTCTTCTTCTTCTTCTTCTTCTTCTTCTTCTTCTTCTTCCTTCTTCTTCTTCTTCTTCTTCTTCTTCTTCTTCTTTCTTCTTCTTCTTTCTTCTTCTTCTTCTTCTTCTTCTTCTTCTTCTTCTTCTTCTTCTTCTTCTTCTTCTTCTTCTTCTTCTTCTTCTTCTTCTTCTTCTTCTTCTTCTTCTTCTTCTTCTTCTTCTTCTTCTTCTTCTTCTCCTTCTCCCTTCTTCTCCTTCTTCTCCTTCTTCTCCTTCTCCTTCTCCTTCTTCTCCTTCTTCTTCTTCTTCTTCTTCTTCTTCTTCTTCTTCTTCTTCTTCTTCTTCTTCTTCTTCATCATCATCATCATTATTATTATTATTATTAAGTTTTAGATATGTCAAGAGAATGGAAAATATCATAGCGACTAGCACTTTAAACATTTCTTATTACCCTATTTCCATTGGTTTGCTCTATTTCTATTGTATGAGGCATGTTTTTAAGTCAGTACCATTTTGGAATTTAAAAAAGACGTGCATAGATATCGCAATAATTTTATTTCTACATGAAAGCCTGTAACTTAATGTACTTTTCTACATAATTTCCGTGAATATTGAGGCACTTGTCATAACGTGGCCCCAGTTTTTGAATACCCTCCTCATAAAATTCTGCCGCCTGACGTGTTAACCACTGTATCACAACTGTTTTGACTTCGTTATCGTCTTGAAGACGCTGACCGCCCAGATGTTTCTTCAAGTGCTTCTCTCACCTTTTCGTCCAATTTCTGCACCAAATCTTCAGTAACGACCAAAGGACGCCCACTTCGTTCTTCATCATGCACATTTGTGCGGCCATCTTTAAATGCTCTCACTCATTTCCTTACCATTTCATCACTCATAATGTTTTGTCCGTAAACTTCACAGATCTCACGATGAATATCGATCGGTTTTACGCCTTTAGCACTAAGAAATCGTATAACAGCCCGTACTTCACAATCGGCGGGACTCACGATTGTCGGAGGCATCTTAAACACTCAGTAACCAACGTATACAATGAAGAATCAAACTGTAATGGCGTCATTGCGTAGACAAGAGATGTAGGTAACCATGCATGCGCGGAACGCCGACAGTAGCGGTGCGGCGGCGGAATCGCAAAACGGTACTGACTTAAAAAACATGCCTTGTATGTACAAGGAAATGTGGTATAAAATTATGTCTACATATCTTTATCAACTTGAAATGGAATATGGGTTTCCAAGAAGAGTTTGCGCAAGAGTGGAGAAGGTCATGTGGGCGCAAATCATTAGAGTTTTCTAAATACATTTTCTTGAATTCGATGAAATCGTGTCAACAAATTTTAGAATGAAATATAATACCTTCTATTGTAAATTAAAAGACGTTCTTTAGCCGTTGTGATTCTCAAGAGTGAAAAAAAAGTTTTATTTTGTACTTAGGTTTGAGGCTGTCTTACGAGCCGTAAAGCTATGGCACGGAACCACCAGATTTACTTCCTTTCCGAGAAAAGGTCATGCCATGGTCGTTTAGGCCCGTAAAAATATAATGTCCTCCTGTTGGTTTGAACCAGCGACCTCGGAAACCAGAGACTAGTATGTCAACTAAACCACTGAGGACACCTTCTTTTTGTAAGGTAGGTAACAGAATAAAAGAATCACACAACAGTAACATATATTGTGTTTTGTTAGACTATTTGCTTTGCTAATTTCTGTGTCCCACAAGCTGTAAGCTGCGACTTAGTCGGTGTCTGCTGCATGGTCCATGTCAGTCAAGTCATATTTTACATGACGCCATCCCTCGCGGTTTGGAAGGCGACAACGGGTCCTGGAGAAGACGCCTTTCTTTATGATGTATTTCTTGGGACTTGCTGAAATTGTCGATGGTTTATGTTAGTACGCCCATTCATCAAAACCGAGCCGTAACGAATATGTTTTACATATGAAAGAATGAGGCTAATCGCAGCGCAGCCACACCCGTCACCAGGCCAGTAGCAATAATCTCCCACGTGACTCCGGAGTGTTAACAAGACACGTTGAAGTTGCGGGACTCTGTGTTGGGGATGACATTGTATCACATTAGATACACAGCGTGCATTACAACTTAAACAATCTGCAAGAGACACCTAACTGCCACGCTCTTGCAAACTATTACTAAACATGTACAAAGAAAGCTGTGAGCAAAGTGTAAACTAAGGAGAGAGAGGGAGAAGGAAACTTTGACGTCGCTGCTGTTGTCATCGCAAGTTGCCCGCAGTTTCGCACCCAGCGTGCCAAGTTTTGTTTTAATATCGGCGTCATTCGCGGGACTGAGGAGATACGCTTGTTGTACCGGTTTCTTTTCCTGGGCAGTTGTCCGTCTGCTGGACACCACATCCGCTGGCTTCTAGCGCAGTCACCGAGTGGCCTTGCTAGCTTCTCCGTATCACCAAACACACATTGTCAGTTCTCATTATCTTTCTCAGTCATTCAAAACCATATGTATTACATTCATCTGACGTCATTTACCCAGTCTCCCACAAACCATTCTTACTACCTTATACTTACAAGTGAGATGACTCTGCATTCGAAAGGTCGGTGGTTGGATCCCCGTCGATCGCCCACACTGATCTCCTTTTTATTTTTTTTTTCTGGTTCGGAGGCAAATGATGGAGTGACTTTATTTTCCGTTATTCAGCTTTCTTCTCAACTTTCATCAGCGTTTCGAGATTTCGTGACCTATGATTGTGCCGAAAGATGGAGCGGATGTTTGCTTAATGAAAACAGTAAAGTGGACGTACTTCCACAAAGTCCCTAGCAATGGTGGTGATTCCAGTAGGCGATGTTGTGTTATTAGTTAGTTACAGACGAGTCAAATACTGTACAGGACCAAGCTGTATGTGGTTGTGCGATGCTGGGAAGTCGGCTAAGGGGCATAAACTGCGTGGCAATGCTTGCATAAACAGAAATTTAGACGTGAGACCTTAGGCGAAGAAGCAGACGATGATTTGGATGGCATCACAGAGCTTCCCCAATCCCCCTTAGAGTAGCGCACCAACGTCACAGCTCAGTGAGCTCGATGGGACTTGCTTCTCAGTTTAGCTTCTTTAAATGCAGGGACATTATGGAAGTACAGCTACTGTACTTCCCTTGGTCACCATATAACTGCAGGTGATTTATTGCCCTCTCTAGACATCTGTAGGGACTGTCGCGCGTCTTTGTAACCTATCTCTTGTGGCCTGTAGCCTGCTTTGGTTCCTTCACTTCATCCCTTCGTCTCAAGGCGTGGTAGCCACAATGCATCTATGTAGGCCTTAGTGCGTGAGGTGTCCCCCTCTGTGATATGATCTAAAATATACAAACCATTGTTTTATAGGCTTTAAAGTTTTACAGAAATGGATTCAGTGAAGTTTCGTTGCTCAACAGGGGGTACAGGAGACTGAAGTAATAGTTAAGTCTGTGAAAATAATGCCACTTTTTGCTGGTTGTGAAATCCCTTACTTCGTATGATCACAAAAAAAAAAAAAAATGACTGACGTTTTAGAGGTCCATTTATACCAAAATATAAAAGTTTGTTCGGAATTATGAGGGATAGCCCGTTCGTAGAAACTTTAACTATACACTCTAGTTATCTCCTAAATGTTTTAACACTTTTAATGAACATGCTTGGAACCATGTTTTAACAAAATCGCAAGCAATGGAAAAAAATGTCGTATAGATGGAAGTTAGAGGTACGTGGAGGGCAATTTTATTGAAGCTCTTTCAGTGGTTTCCTTACAAATACTGACATCTTGACTTAAATATACTTAAACACATAACCATATTTCTGAAGATCTAGTTTAGCTTTTTAGTGAAATTAATGCTTTCATTTTTCTATCTATTTATGTGCTAGAGAAATAAAAGTTATGATTTACAGCCAAAAGCCTACCTCTACACATTATCATAATTTATTCCATTTCTAGTATTCATTAAGCGTTTATTTTTCATGCTTATTGTTAATGGTTTCAATACATATTCATAGCAATTATATAGATGAATGACACAACAGTTATCTGTTTTGTATATGCAGTCTGCCTTGATAATGTATTCTCTTTATAGGAACTCAAGGAAAATACATGAACGTATTTAATATGCTTAAACTAGTGGAAAATTAACAGGAAACAATAAATACCTTAGGAATGGTCAATGGTAAAAATAAACTTACTTCACAAAAAATATATCCATATTTTGAGGAGTTTTATATTGTTTAAAATTATGTTTTGAGTATTTCACATGAGTTCTGTAACTATACAGATAAGAATGATGAGAATAAAGAAGAATAAACAATGAAGAGAGCTTAAAATGTTATTCACAGTAAATTCAATACATATGTGCATACATTTCATTTTCATATTAATACAAAAGTCATGTATTACTTTAATCAATCTTGATTAGTAGTTTACGAGAAAATTGAAAACAGCTAACACTTTTCATGTAAGTAGGAGATAGTTTGGGAACTGATTCTTTAACGGTACTGGAAACCTAAAAATTGATAATCATGCCAAATTCACAATGAGTTAATGTTCTATAGATACGAGTGTGAATCATCACTCTCTCTCTCCCTCTCTCATTCGTTTTAATAAATGCTACTGGAGGATCTCATAGGTCTACAAATGATGTACTTACGGTGAAAGATATATTTTTAATAGAATTACAAAGACAAACACCTAATTCGTGACATTCGGAGGATTTCTCTCTACAATTTACGGTATATCTGTTTTCTTTGTTGTTGTTAAATTTGTATAAATACCGTGCGAACCATATCAACCTGAACCACTTAATATAGGCCATAACTTTTGAACCAATAATAGGACATAAGTGCAACTTTGGGAGAATATAATACAAAATTGGTAGATTACATTACATTATTTACATCTCAGAGAAAATGGAAGTATACTCCACCAGCATCTATACATGTTTGCACTCGTCTTGCCATATTCTCTGAAGTTTTACGGAGAGTTTCCTGGCCAATGTTACTTATTTAGATTTGAATGGATTCCTTGAGAACATCAATTGTCCGTGGTCTGTTCTTGTACGCTCTATGTTTTAGATACCACGATAAGAAAAATTCCGGTGAGGTAAGGTCACGGGATCTGGGAGGCCACATACCTTTTGAGATTATTGGATTATCAAAGAAAATGGTTACAAGTTCCATTGTGTCATTTGATGTATGGCAATGATGTATGGTCGTTCTATCTTGCTGGAAATAATTTCTCTCAATTCGATATCATCTCCATAAAACTTCGGAGAATGTGTAAATGCTGGCGGAGAACACTTCCAACATTTTCGCTGAGATGTTAATTGTAATGTAATATCCCAATTGTGTATTATATTTTCCCAAAGTTGTACGCTTGTCGCACTATACCTTTAACTTCTATTGTGACTTAAAAGGCTTTGGTCTAAAAACAACTGATGATATATAACAGTTGTTTAACAGAAAATTTCTGAAGATCGTTTCGTTTTTATTTTTGACACTAAACACCTATTTACAAGCACATGTATAATGGTAGACTCTCTAGAGGGAAGGCGTTAGTTTAGATAAAATTTCTCTGCCTCATCTAAAAGCCGATCTCGTAGCTAAGCATTTAGATTGCTGGGCTTTGAACATTCATACATGTTCTGCTTTTTCTGTAACGCTTGCTTGGTGTCTGGGGTCTTTCTAGACCCCAATGCTGCTTTAATTACGTAGAAACTGCTTTACTGTGAACGTAGACTTCTCATCTTCCAGATATGCTTTTTGTGTACTTTTTATTATAAGTGGTCAAAATATTCATGGTAATATGACGATCGATAGCACAGAATTGTGAATTTTTTGTAACAGGGTGAGAAAATACCCCATGTAATACTATATGTGATTTTCCTTGTTATATTACAAATTTCCTACAATAATTAAGACTTGGAAAAATGCACCTTCTGAACCTTCATTTGTATATCTACGGTTGCTACAAATTCGTAGACAATAAATGCACATGCCCTTTTGTGACAAATTATTATAAAACACAAACACAGAAGCGAGACATGAAAAAATAAAAAATCCTGAAGTGATAATATTCTACAACTCAACAAAGTCAGAAGTCGATACTGTTAATAAGATGATTAGGCACTATTCAGTGCAACGTGGAACAAGAAGGTGACCATTTGCTCTATTTATTGACATACTTGACTTAGCATTCCTTAGTGCTTACGTTCTGTACTGTAAATGTTTACCTTATACGAGGGGTAAAAATGCTAGAAGAGAATTCCTCTAACAACTGGGAAAAGAATTACTAACCTCTGAGAAACAAATGAGAAACAAATTCTTTCCCCCAATGCAGAACACAACGCATTCGTTCAGCAATAACTCAAATTGGTTTCAAGGATCTTCATGACAATCAACAAGATCCAGATGTTCTAAATCTGAAACGAAAAAGATGTGATTCCAAGGTCAAAGGACAAGAAAGTTAACAAACAATGCGGTGAGTGTCACAAATTTATCTACAAAGAACATGCAAGAATAAAAGAGTGCCTGTTTATCATTTCAAGTGGAGAATGAGTAAAGTTTATTTATAACAGGAATTTTTATAAAGTTATAATGCACATCATAGTAAAAAATTACTATATTGTGATACAGTATAAGGTAAATGAACATTTTGTGTTAAAATAGTATATATATTGGAACTAAAACATATAAATGTATTCATATTTCAGACATGGCTAGTACATAACTTATATAGCTTACAACAATGGAGTTTTAATTTAAAATATGTACTTTGGTCTCAAAATAAAGTCATTATTATTTTTGTGGAAATATTTTACACTTTAGTGCCACATATTTAGAAACACTTTGGGATGAAAAAAGACTCCAGATACCATACTAGGTTAAGAGAGACGTTATTTATCGATAAATGTTTTATTGTTTATTTGTTAAGGTGACCCATAGTGAAGTTTCTAAAACTCAGTTATGTGCCCCCTTTAATATCATATAGTGTGTGTTTTTTTTCTTTCGGAACATTTGTTCAACAGCAATGAAGATCATTAATCTACCATTCTGTTTAATGTTTCATTGTGTTTACATTGGGTTTCTCTTTATAAACGTTAAATTCACACACCATTTGCACTCTCTCGTATTCTTTCAGATTAAATATAGGAATAAGTCGGGCTAAAGTAAAATTACCTTTCACTTAGTGTCTCTGCATTTGGAAATTAGCACGCCAGCCATGAGAATCCCCAGTTTTTCTCTGTTGTTGAATACTTTAAAAATGGACTAACCGTCCTAGTTTATAGAAATATACGTAATTTCACTGTTTTTTCCTCAGTAGTGTGCGAAGTATTAACTAAAATTAAAAGAAGAACCTAAGCTTTGGAGACTGAGATGCAGTAATTTGTTCAAAAATAAAAAATAGGCTTATAATGAACAGATTAAATCGGTTGCTGAAAAGCTGAATGCATCCTGTTCGTGTCACTTTCCTAAAGAACAAACCATAAAGGATACCAGAGCGATGATTTTCGTTTCATCAGTTTCCGGTTGAATCCAATAGAGAAGTAGTCATCGTATCTCATAGTACTTTGGTGTTGTATTTATCTGTAACACCCCACAAATTTGATCCGAATTTCTTACCTCGTTTCTTATTTTAAGAGCCAAAATTAGCTATAAAAGTAAAAACCCGGAAACCTCAATTTAATTTACCGCACCCAGACACAAACCCCAAGGACAGCTAGGCTATAAAATAGGTTTTTGGACACTCACTTCTGTTGACGAGATGTTTATTCATGGCCGTAACTTTTTTGCAGCAGCGGATAAGAGGCGAGTAGCCTGTTGGCCATATATAAATCTTAAAGACACGCCACACATAAAAGTCGTGACATGTGACAATGATGAATTGAAACGTCCCTCAAATCATTTTCAAGGTTGACAAGCCATTAACAGAACAGCAACTGTCTTTATTTCAAGAGTGTTGTCGTTCGTTACTAACTAGAAGACCTTTTATCGATGTGTACAAAAAGAGAATTACATGTGCATTGCTGGACTTCGTTTTGCAAGTGTCAGGTCTGTACTCGAGACCACTTAGCAAGTGCTCGGAATGCAATCACTCATTTATCAACTTCTGAGGTGCTCGCTAAACCGCTTTGCACTGACCGTTATTTACCATTTCTGCTGCATCTTAAAATGCACAAACCGTTAGCAGTTTCCTATGATGCATTTTAAAGGAGTGAATACCTGGTTGAAAATGTGAGTTATATTAGACCGGCGACGCTCCAAAACTGTTTATTACTAGAAATCTTAACAGCAGAAGTGGGAGAAATGTTAATGTAGTTCTAAAATATAGTCTAATAATGTACTTGGTTTACAAAGCTAGCAGCTTTAATTATTCAATTTTATAATTTAAATGCCATAATAAAAACAAATTAAATGGTAAAGTTAATACATAATATTTCAAAACCAGCAATAAATTTAAATGAAATACCTAAAACACAATAACATTGCGCGTGGCATAGATGTGATCTGCATGTCACCTAATAAGAGTGATAATAATTGGTGCTCCGTTATTTAATCGAATAATCGAGTCGATTAAAATTAATCGATTACAATAAATATTAATGAAGGCTCTTTTAGCTAAATTTGGTCCTCTTTGTTTTGATGTATTGCTTCCAACGTTAACAGTCTTTCCAACCCATCAAACTGTCACTGGACACGCAATGTTCCTTGAATTTTGAGATAATATAACTCCTGATAGTTAAATGAAATCACTGTTAACCCCGAGAGAGTCTAAATAGCACTTGTGTTGTGAAATATTCTAAGAGATACATAACTACATATAGATGCTGACAGAGAGGTTTCTTTCCTTACAACTTGTGTGTGACAACATATCGTATACAACTGATTATTTATCGCTTGCTAGCTTAAACTGAGCTGTACAACCTTGAACCGAACACTTCGCTTATGCAGCTATGAAAAAAGTAGCTGATCCCTCTTCTCAGGGCTGGTGGTGATGTAACTTTGCTGTAAATTGTAGTGAGCTAGTAACGTTTCTGACGTCGTGACAGTGAGTGAAAGTTTTGTGTGAAAAAGTTAAAATAAGGAAAAAAGGTTTTGTGCTGAGGGAAATTAAAATTATGGCATACGAAAATCTGCGAGGGAAACAGGGTGTACATTTTGGCTTTAAGCTGTCTGACAGGGAAAAAAAAAGTATTTTGTAAAGTGACTAGGTGAGTCTTCATATAAACTATTATTTGCATGTCAGTCTCACTAATCTCAGTACATATTGATATAATACGTTACGAAATAATTACTTACAAAAATGTTGTAGATCTAATTCAATGTATATATAAAGCATGTGCACTTGATGCAAACCAAATTTTGAATCTAAATATTTAAAATTTTCATAAATAATTAAATACAGAGTATTAAAGTACTTTATATAATCCTTATACCTAATTTATCGATTAATCGATTAAAGTGCTATGATTAATCGATTAAAATTTTGTTTATCTACAACACTAGTAATAACAGATAACAGTGAAATGGTTGGAGAAAAATTAAAAGTGAAAGGTACATTTGAAGAACTTAGGGATACCTAAAAAATTCAGAGGACCTGTGAAGGTTCTTCCGAATAGGTATAGAGTTCAGAAGGGATCAAGGTAGACGAAAAGCAAATTGGAAGAAAAACTTGGTAGAGATGTTACGTTCCTTAAGTTTCATTGGGAAGAAGAGAAAGAGAAAACAGCAAAACTGATGTAACCCTTAGCTCCGCTCGCGTTATTGCCTTCCTGTCTTACTTACATATTCTTACTCTGCCCCATCTGTTTGTGTAATTTACGTCCTCCAACGTTGTCATATCGGACGGTGAATGAATTGGGTGAAATGATGCTCAAATGAGTCTAGAGTCCATGGAGCTTACAGTTACCCGACATTCGTCTTTAAGGATAAGGGAAAACCCCGGAAAAACCTTATCCAGGTAACTCACCCTGACCGAGATTCGAACTCGGGACCTCTTGAACGTGAGGCAGACATGCTACCATCTACGCTACAGAGGCAGGCACTCTCCCCATTTCTTTATATTTTCTTCACATATTTTCCTTTTCATTCCACTCCTCTTTCCTCCCAGAAACTGTAAAAAATACCAGTTAGTCATAATTTTAGTAAAAGAATATTTATTGATAAACATTTGAATGCTAATGATTACGTAGAAAATGAAGGTAGCTACAGTGAAGCAATGAATATTACACAATTTGTAACAAAAACTTCACCTATCTTAAGAAAATGATGTTAAATCTTCTTTCTAATTGAAATCGATTTAACAAACAAATTGCTTGGTTTATCAGTCCATGAACACAATTCGTTGTCAAGGATTACGGTTACCGTGTTATTATGTTTTTTCAGTATTACCAAAATCTGAAAAAGAAACAAACATAAAAACAAAATCAGCTGCTGGTATTTCAAAATTCATCCTGCCATGTTTATTTTTTAAAATAAATGTATTTTCCCAAACCATTAAATCAATAGGACCATTTAATTGTTTTAATAATTTAACTTCAGGATATATTTCATGGTTAAATTACCAAGAATGTTCAGTTTGTTTATACTTAATATTATGAAAACCTTCTTTCGTTCTGGTTTCCAAATTACGTTCAAATGCCGATCTCAATTATAAAGAAGAATTAACATCATTCTCTTAAGATAAGTGAAGTTTTTGTTACAAATAATTGTATTTGTGCAATTTAAATGCTAGTTTTTCACTCTGGTTTACTATGTTTAAATTTCTATACTTAAATATATCATAAAATTATGATCAAAAGCTTTCCATGCAACCAACCATTATCAGTAAATCATATTATAAATGAATGTACTCACTACTTAACCTATAGGACCCTTCATAAAATTCCTACAGATCTTCATGCTCTACTAGATGAACCGAAGAATCTGCAATCACTGTATTTATTTCTACAACACCTGGTTTCCGTGTATTCTGTGAACTGAGAATAACTATAATTGATAAGTAATACGTAACAAGTATAAACATAGTGCTGTGCAATATCGATTCTTCAGTTCTTTATGAATGTATAGTTTATGTGAACTTATATGTTTGTAACCTAATAGGTACTGACCAACTGTATACAGAATTTGTTTTACCATCTTATAGTTGTCGCTATAAGACTATTGTTGTTAGGTGACATTAAATAAATTTATCTTTAAAAAGAAGCTTTCTCGTAAATCGTTAGCTGAATAATCGATGCTGATATATACAGGATTTGTATGAGTAACAAATGATCCCAAGAACATTAAAATTAACTCATGTTTTAACAATTCTGGTATACATCAAACTTTTTCTTGTTTATATCTTTCAATGCAAGAAAGGCAGAACCAGTTACAGTATGTTATCCTAATTACTTTACCCAAAAGATGTTGGTTTTTAATGGAGGGAAAGTTGTGCATTTATAGCTTTATAGGTCTCAATATTTTAGATGTATAAAAAATTCATGCACGTCAATCGGTTTTTACCACATCATAGTTCCGATCATATTACAAGGAATACACATACGTTGTGTGTCTTAAACTTTTTACTTACATATTAATTTTGTCAATGTACCTGAAAAAGCAGCTGCGTAAACGATATATGATACATTATATGAAATTCAGGTTGCACGAGAGGCAAAAAGGGTGGGAGGTGAGGATGGTGTAGGTGTGTGATTGACTGAGTGGGAAGACATAGAAAGAAGATAGTGGGCGGGAAGAAAGGGAGGGACGAAAATATGTGGAGAGAGGGAGAAAAAGATAGAAACAGAAGAATCTTCACATTTAAAGCGATAACACTAGCAGAGCTACGTATTAAAATAGTCATTCCAGGGATAAATACTTTGTGTTGTTTTGCAGTTAACATGGAAATAGTAAAGGACTGAGTAACTAAAATAAATGCTGGAAAGGGAGAGAGTAGTACGGGTGTAGAATGGAATGTAGCAAGAGATGAGAGATTGAGAGGAGGATGAAGAGGAGGAGAAGGAGGACTTACCTCATTTTTGACCTGATGGTTCCTTTTCTATCACCAATTTCCTGTTCATTTCCTGTCCTATAATTTCCTTTCATCTGATTTATCTCATCTTTATAGGGCGGATTTACTAGCGGTTAGTATGTTGTGGCGGGGCGGTGGAATTTTCGTTATAGAAAAATGTCTTCTTGTGCCTGGAGGAACTACGGCCCCCTTCCCTTCTTCGTCTATAGCTGGGATCAGAATTAAAGTGAAACTGAGTTTTTATTTACGATCGCTCCTTAACTACAATGGTTCCCAGTAGCCCCTTCTACAGGTATTGGACATCAACGCCACTTAAATCTTATCACAGCCCAATATGTCAACGTGCGGTGCTGTTCTCCAGGTACTGCTATGTGTTTCAAATGAGATGATGTCTGTCCTTGAGCGGTGCTAGATGAGCAACCAATCGGAGTCCTGCGGTGTTGTCGTATTGCATTCCCCCTAAGTGGTGTGTGATGAGCGCCAACCTAACCAACCTCTAATAAATGCTATTCGCGCTGCAACGCGACGTAAGCAGCGTATGAATGGCATATATGCGTGTACGTATTATATTTGTAATTACTGAGAATTGAAACGTGAACAGTTGACGTGATCTGATAAAAGAATTAATTTGAATAAGCCAAGGGTTATCTTAAATTCCAGCGAGAACAAACAGTAATCATCCTACTGGCTTGTTGAATGGTACATCGGCAGAACGTGACTTGTCACAGTATACATTTGTTTATAAATCGTACGTAATCTCTATTTACCCTAGAGAAGTCAAACCAGTACTATTCATTTGTTCTTCCGTTTAAAAACCAGGGAAAAGTGTTATCGGCTAATCTCTGTTTCATATAACCTTGCCCCGCTGACATGTATCACTCCGCGTGCAACTACCTTCCCCCTCATCCTAATTGGCTGATGCTTTCGCGCCATAGGCCAAAGGCGGTGTCTTCCCGTCACATTTAAACCTGCAGTAAACGTCATAATAATTACCAGAAAGATAGATAAAATCATACAAATAAGAATATGAAGGCATGCAAAAATATTGAAGTTTATAATGAAACTGGGCAAGTTGAAACTGAATGAATGAGCAATGAAACTGAAACAAGTTTATAATGAAAGGCCTTCGACGTTTTCCACTGAGATTTTTTTAAAACCAGCACACAAACCTTGCAAAAATACTTGTATTTCAGTCTTAAAAGTCGTGTCACACCATACATTCATTCACCAAAGTCTCGTCAAGGTAGTATATTTTGCGACTTGTATCCCGGTACAATCTGATTGTCCTTAAATAACGTCTTCGCCACACAGCAATATCGCCCCTGGAGTGGTAAGTTTTCCCGTTGTCTCAATTTGATATCGCGGTGTTCCTACGCATCTAACACACCTGTAAGTTCAGAGCACAGCTGTTCGACTTCTCTCACTGACAAAGACGGATTCTTCTCTGTGAGTGCATTAAACACATGCAACACAATTCTTTTTTCGCCGCTTTGTGAAGGTTTTCCCTTGCAATGCTTCAGAGAAAAACTGGCGGTAGACTCTGCCATTATATATAAAAATAAGTACAAGCGCAATAAACGATCAATAAAATAATTTAGCTCTCGTACTCGGCACAACACACCTTCGAATGGCGATATATGACTAATCCAGTTCAAAACAAGGTCAGTGATAAAAGTCATATAAACAAATATATCACCACTACCGCTAAATCACGTGCTATCGTCTCATGTGCTTGAGAGCAAAGGAACCTCCTCTTTAGTTCGTTTAAGAATTAACAGTCATTTCAGATAAATCAACTCGGTTTCGTAATATATTTAGTTAAAAGTTACGAAAATATAAATTTGACAATTCTTTTCCGACATATAAAGATATATCACCATGTTAAATAACGAACTCATTTTTACCGCACAGCAGTCTATATTGCAATAGAAGCCAATGAGAGGTGATAAGGTCACGTGACCGTTAAGACATACGGGGCAAGCTTATGTGAAACAAGGATTAGATGAACTTGCAATTGAAGTGAGACACGATCCACCTTCCCCCTTACCACTGTCTGAACAATATAATTGAGTTAATGTGGGCTCATATTACGTTGCAAACAGAAATAATACTTTGAAACTGAGTGACGCTGAACGACTTTTTGACGAAGAAATTGACAAGGTTGCACAAGACAGGGAAAACTGCATGAGACATGCAGATAAACTACAAGAAGACGACATTTGGAAAGAAATAGCATGTGACGAGATTTTGGAGCTTATCATCATATATTTGCAACATTAGACGATGAAGATAATGACAATGACGAAATGTCTCCTGACGTAAGTGACATTCACAGACATATGGATGCGTCGCTGGCAGTTTCGTTGGATTAGAAAAATAGGTAATTCATAAACTATAAACTATCCATTTAAAACGTGCGTAATATACAAATTTTAACAATTGCATTATTATAAAACTTTGGAAAATTCAGTTTGCGGTCCCTTACGTCTAGCGCCATGAAGGTTTGCAAGTGTGCGAGAGAGGGAAACATAATAAGAGTGGAGGTAACGAGGTGGCAACGCTGAAGGCGCTAAGGCATCTGATTCGCTACAAGCCAGAACTCTTCCTATTTGAAACACGTAGTAGATGCCATAGCTCTTGTTCTATACGATAACTGCATTTCTGCAGCCACTTCAGGGGCACATACAGCAACATTTTGACGCAGATGAACGTCTTTTTCGTCCAACACTAAGAAGCAATAAAAGTCCACGATTTCCCAGTGGTTCGTTATCCCCCGGGGGAAGACAAAAGCCTCCTTGACTTACCTGCCCGCTTTATTGTCGTAATTCCAAGCAATCAAAACGTGATCAAGCAAGATAACATTCCATATTTTGCTCGCAGCAGTAAAATTGAATGCAGAGGCTTCCTACCGCCGTGTGTGGACAGTAAACCGCATCCTGCAGGGGGAGTAGCGATCCCATACATATTTTTATTGCGGCGTAATAAGGTCGTAAAGTGACTCCAGTATGTTTTACAGCACGCCTCAACTTGAAATATAAATCCCACAGGCAGGCGCGCATGCGCAGGTATAAACAGCGACAAGAGATTTTTCCCCCAGTCTTTGTTACTACATTCTTTCAGCTTGCATTCCGGTTATGAAACATAGAAATCTATGCTAGAAACAATTTACTTCATGTTTGGTGGTGCCTTGACAATATTTTACAGTAGCCATTTACTTGTTTAACAACCATCTTCAGGCTAAACTCAACAACATAAATATATTTGTTGCTTTTCAAAGTACCACATACAGAATACAGAATTTTGCTTCACGCACTACATGCACTGATCTGTTTAATTTTATTTAACATTCTCAAATAAAAATAGATAATACTACATATTCACTTAAATCTGATGTGCTGCGTTCACGTGACTTTCTCTACTCATTCTTCTACTAGCTATTCTTATGGAAGGGTATTTCTTCTTACTCCGGATAAACTTTCGTTAAATATTTTCTAAGGTATGAAGATACATTAGGTAAAACAATAGTCAAACTTAAAAAAAAATCGAATCGCTATATGATTACTTTGAAAGTTCAGTCTCTTTTTAGGAATGAGAAGAAAATCTGGAAAAGAACCTGTCAATAGCAAAACGAAAATGTTAATACCATAAAAGCATTTATTCAGCATTCATTGTGCAATAGTAAGATCCAAGTTTTGAATGTGACAGAATTTTCTCCATCTCTTTCTGTTTACCACTTACACAAAAGTCATGCAGATAGTTGAGGACCTTAGAGGCTCTTCAGAAAAAAAATTCAAAATTAAAGCATATTTCATTTGTCATGTAGGTAAATATCTTAAACATATGATATTTTAATCAAATCGTCAGAGCTGATCTTTGAGAAATAAAAAGATAATGAAATTGATTATATGCAAAACCTAGTTTAGGATAGGGCAACGTTTTTAAAAATCTCCCTGTAGCATCTCTAAGAGACCCTCAACTTAAATTCCAAGTTTGGTATTTAACCTAAATAATATTTTTGGCTCTTTTTGTTTAGAGACAAGTGGTCATGCAGAACGTTATATTTCTTAAATTGTTTTTGGATTTAGAGGTTCTGAAAAGTTATTTTTTTTTTTTCGCTTAAATCTTATCAAACTTGTTATATCTATGGAAAACCTCTTCCTACACTTAACGTAAACTTTAAAGGAAAATGAAAAATGCATTTGCACTCTACGTTCAACATATATCAATAAGGAAAAAGTTTTTGATAATTTGGAAAGTTGATGTAATATTTTCCGTTGTAATTTGGGTTCAAATCTCATTGAAATAAAACAAATTATTAAAATATTCATTCAGTTACAAGCAATTTATGATTAATAATTCTTTCTCAAAATTATTGTTTACTTTTACTACCTCCACTGACACTGTCGCATATGTTATCTTCTAAATAAAAGCAAATAACAAGGAGAGCAAGAGAAAAAAAGGAAAATGCACATTAAATTTTCTAGAATATTTCGCTAGTTGGTGAGAAGTATTTCATATTTAATTATCTTTTTGTTATTTGTGTCTTATCCTTTCATTAGAATGAAGATTTGAAGGAGTTTTCTCTCAGCTGTTTAGTCTGGAAGACTTTAGATGTATAGTATACCAGAGGAACGGAAGTCTCCGGCGGATGAGATGCAGGGGTTTGGAAAAAGGTCTTTACACCCTCCCTCGGTAGTTTTTTTACACTTCATGCCAGTTCAGTTACAGACCATTCTGACGGCTTCCACTTTTGCGAATGAATCTTCTCGGTTTTAGTGTATAGAGGGAACAGGGCGCATGTATTTTTAACATGCTGTCCCTGTCCCACTGTGTAAGGGTGGCACATTCCTTTCAGGGCTTTGCGTTGGTAGTGGTGTACTATTCTTTATCTTTTAAAGGTAATTTAGCATTTAGAAAATGGCAGATATACGACTCTCAAAAGGTAATGTGGTATCTAATTTAAAATAGGCCGGTATTTAGATGTCATTAAAAGTAGGAACAATACCTTATATATTAAAATACAGTCTGCTTCACAGATGACTTAACTCAATGTGGTTGCACACACTAGGGCTCAAGAGTGAATTTCGGTTTTCAGTGCTAATGAAAACTCCAGGTAATTTTTGCTAATGTCTTGTCCTTTGTTCTATCGTAAGAACCTACAGTTCAATTTAGGTACCTTATTACATACTTGACGAGGAGTAAAATTATTTCTTATTTATAATTAAATATGATACTCTCGTGACCACGAACGGCGCAGAGACATTCCGTACCTGGTATCGAGGTGGTGTGCTTTGTTGCCTCAATTCATTTACATCAAATATCTAAGGGTTAAAAGCAACGATATAAGTGTACGAAATGCTACATGATGCCATATAAAAATGATGTTACAGCATTTGAAAGTGTATAAATTGTAGGCACGAGAGATGCAGAAGAGCCGAAAATATTGGAACTGATTTTTGTAGAACCTTTTGTAGAATATCAAATACCTAACTTTTTGTAATATATTTTCTCAAAATTGTAACTAGTTGATTTTCCTCTCTTAGGCATTCAAATGGAAATATATGCCGAAGGAAGAGAAAAATGTTTTATGCTACATTCTCAAGACTTCCTCTCCTCATTCTTCTAAACTGTTCTTACAAAAAGCTTATGTTTCTTTCTACTTCATATTAAGGCAAGCGTTTGTCGAAAACGTTTCATTAGGATTTCGCTCTAAGCACAAAGGTTACATAGAAGGCTGATGCCATAGTAAACTGTTTAAAAATGGGTCACTCTATTCTATTGTTTTGAAATTCTATGATATGCATGGTCACCAGGTACAAATAAATAATGGCCTAGCATTTCAAAAAAGGTTTCTGGTATTTAAAAATTCAGTGGAATGACAAAAATTAAACAGAAACGCTTAATTTACAAAAAAATATTTGTTTGCCATATATTGCCTGTTTTAAGCTGTTACATTTTCTCCGCTTGAATGCTTCTCCATTTATTTGGCTGTACTCAGGTGTGTACAAAATTCAATTGGAATAAAAATTACTTAAGGTTTCTACAGAACATTGGGATTTATATTGCAACAATCTTTGTCAAAATCATTATCAACATCATTACAGAACATTTTCAAAGAAAATATTGAAAGAATGGAAAAACCTTTCCATGCAGAAGATAATGTCGCATTTTTAAAAGGTGCTTAACTGAAAAAAAAAACAGTTTCTAAAAAAAAAAAGTAAAAAATGAGAGAGAAAGATAACTAAGTGTTAATGAGTACAGAAAACCCCCAAGGAAAGCCACGATAGCGAGCCCAGAGGTCAGTAATTACTTTGGCGTTTTCAAGAGTTGCTGGAGAATTTGGTGATGTTGCGTAACGGACACTTGAAGAACAAGATGGCGGATAGCAATTGGACAGCCATCCATCAGACTCCTCCGCCATGTTGTCCGGTGGGCGTGCTACTGTTCAATTTCTTATGTTTCTGTCGATCAGTCCGCCTCATGCTGCTGGCGGGCCGGTTGGGAAAAAACAAGAAGAGGTCTCCTCCGGATGATGGCCGTTGCTGCTGCTGCTTGTATTTGCAATGTCTGCAACCTGTCCACATAAATCTGTCATCCTCGAAGCCATGGGGAGGAGGAGGGGGGCAAGCAAGCGGCTGGATAAACGACGCAAGGCTTGTGGGGTGCTAAAAGCAAAGCCATGTGATGGTTTTCAGCCTTTTGCATTGGTTGCGGTGGTTTAGCCGAGTCAGCTAGTCCCACTGCCCTAAACGCAACAGAGAAACTTCTTTTTTTGTTTCCTTTATGCTTCTTTCCCTTTCACCCGGTATTTATACTCCGTCATTCCCATACATTTTTTCCCATCTACTTCGTTTTCCAGACTCTATCTTTATTGCATTTCACTCCTTCTTTCCTTCGTGCGACACAGTGGCGTGACTGATTCTTACGTCATCACTCGTCATCCTTCTTAAAAAGCATTTTAATATTTGATTGTCAACAAAATATATGTGCGTTCCGTATATTGTCTCATGTTGTTACCCTACAAAATGCTTGAGTGACTGTAATCTATGGAAACTTCTTGGACGCCCAGACGAGCCAGAAGCTGACCACTTAGAATTCTGTCCTCTATCCATTATTTTCTACTTGAGAGAAGGGACAGCTGCCTTCTCTTCATATATTGCGAGAAATCTTACTTTCTTAAAAGTGAATAGAATGTACAAATGCAGGATGTGGCGGTTTGCCCCTAACCACTGTGTTTTACTGGAGCTCTCGTGTAGATATTTGTCGTACCCCAACGAGACACGAACAGTAGTCACGCCACTGGTGCCATATCACCTTCGCTCTCTTAAGTTGGCCTCTCCCTCCCCCACCATAAGGCGACGAAGACCTGCACAAAAGCAGCTCTTCTGCTTGCTTGATATTCGCGATCTAACTCCGATACCACCGCGACTGGTCTTCGCCCGCTCTTCTTCCTCTCCAGGAATCTTATATATGCTATACTTTTTCTTTCGTCCTCGCCTCCGCGGCGTCTGCGCAGAAGTATTTGCATACTTTAATTCCTACATGCGGTATATTGTGCTGTTGTAATTATTTGCACAACGTCTGCTCTGTGGAAGGTAATTGCGCATCTGTTGTTGATGCCCCTGTCACACAATCAGTTAATTTCTCTCTCGGCATTCCAGCAGCGCCGTCGACACTTTAAACATCTATTAAAAGCAAGCAGCGCTGGAATTTTTGTTGCATACAAGTTGAACCGAAGATGACTTCGCATGCAAAGCAAAAGATAGTCATGCGATGTCTTTTTCCTCTAAAGAGCATATCTTTCTGTAGAAAATGGGCTGTCAAGTCCATACTTCTATTAGATTCGCAGCTTTGCCAGTAGGTGTCACTAAAGTACATGTCAAACTTGAAGCTAAAGTGTGAAGCAGTGCTTACTGGAATGAAAACTTACATAATAGTTTTTACAAATATTGTGTTGCTGGTAAATGTTGTAGGCTGCAAACACAATTTAGGAAACACCTCGATGAAAAAAGGTTGAAACTGCCAGAAGGTTTATTATTGCTTAAAATTTAGTGAAAGGAAATTTCTATTATGTAAACACGGCACTCAAAATTGAACATTTAAATCGCTTCCAAGCTACGAGTTCTTTAAATATATGTATTGTAAGTAGGGAGCGGATTTATAGGCACTACAAGTGTGTGAAATAGGCAGGAGAAAGGCACTAAAATGGGCAAAATAGGCACTAAAAATTTGCTAAGTAAAATGGGTCCTAAAATGTACTATAAATGCACTTGAACAAAATGACAATAATTGAAACATATGCTGCAACGAATTCGCGAAACGCATACTATTTTGCTGTTCCCTAGGCGAAATAGTTCTACATTTATTCCAAATTTCATAAATGGTTCCACAGCAAGTTAAAATAACAGATATAAGTCATATAATTAAAATACATATAAATCCACTTCACTAAGTAAGAACCATAATGTGTAGAAAGGCGTGGAGTAATTAACTATGTCAAAAAAGAAAAACATGGCTTTTAGGGGGAGGGCTGAAGGGTGAAAATTGAAATATCTGAAGCTTTTGTTAGATTATTTTTTTCAAATTTATACTATTTATTTTTTGTGATCGATCAAGAACTGAATAATACAAATTTTTAGCTTTCTAGTTACACTAGTTTCTGAGGAATTAACAGTTTATGTATAAATTACAGGCGATTTTCAAAAGTCCCACATATTGTAATTTTAAAAATCAATGTTGGGGTATAAGCTTCTTCACCCATTTTAACCTATTAATGACCTGTACCTGTGTAAAACATTTGTCTTCGCCATATCAACGAAGGGAAAGAATAATCATAGTTGTTTAACGATTTTTATTTTCCTAAGCGTTTTTAGTAAGAAGTAAGCATTATAATCCTTTTCAATACAAATAACAAAAAGACAACAAATGTAAATGGGTACACTTAATATGCAGTTGCCTTTAGAGGCATGTTTATAATTTCATACAGATTAATAGAAAACTGTATCCTTTGGAACCTTTTCAAGTTAGGAAAATGTAGAAAATATGGAATCCGAGAAATCTGAGGTTAAAATTATGTAATATCAGCTACGATACAGGTGTAGGGTTATTTAAATAGTCATATGACAATTTCTGTAGTGCCGCTAGGGAAAAAAAAGACAACTTTATATTATTGAAGTATGTCTATATTAACTTTAAGAAAAAAAAAAGCCTAAATCTGCTATTGTTGTAAGTTTTGGGCCAATTTGCACAGATGTGTCTCCCTAATAAACCCCTTTTTGTATATCTAATGTGCAGTAGTAAGAAATTTCTCTTCCCTAAAAACTTCACGTTGAAACCAACAAATGCAAAAGCAGTTGTTACAAATTACAAGCAGAAGAAATTGTCTAGAAAGGTGGTTTTAGGCACTAATAAGCAGAATAGGCACAAACATATGAAATAGGCATTTATAGGCACTATAAAACTAAGAAATTAGGCTAATAATTGTAGGAAACGTGCTTATAACTTAAAAGCCTACATTTCCAAACAAAATTCGCCCCGTAATTATGACCTTCTTGTCGTAAAATGCAAGAAACACAATAAATGTTTATTATTTCATTGTACTGATTTTCAGAGTTAAAGAAAAATTTTTTGAAAATGAAATACAAAGTTGTTGTTAACAGATGCTAAACTAGTTTTTTCAAATTATGCATTTTTTTTTTTTTGGAAACCATGTACATTATTTAAATAATAAATACTTAAATAAAATAATAGCTTTATTACTATGAGCGAGTTTAATAGTGCATTTTAGCAACTGTAATATTTTAAACATTTTTCAGCACTTAAAATGCGTCTTACATTCCTTTTACAGTTATCAGAGTGAAATTACGAAAATTGTACCTTCAAATCACGCACTTTAAAATTTAAGTGAATAATAGAGCGAGACTTAAATCAAGGAATCGTCAAAGTTTGGTAAGTTTATACTTTTTCACAGACAAATAATTATAACTTTTTAAAAGGAAGTAGTTAATAAAATCTAGCTCAATGGGTGACATAGAAGGAAAATGTTGTTCGTAAAGGGACATTTTTTATTCAATAGCTCAGGTTTATATTTTAAAATCAACAATTTTAATGCCTTTTTTATTTATTGTACCAAACGTTGCAACCCAATTTTTATACGACACAATATGTAAAAAATAGAAAGTGTGTTTTGGAAAACTTACAGATCAGTCCGTTTAATATAAGATTCACTTGTACTTTACTTCTTACCCTTTCAATTGGCTCAGTTCATCGAAACCAGTGACCGTTCACACTGAAGCGGTTTCCAAGAGTTAAATCAAGGACGCTGCTGGTGCGACTAACAGCGTGTTAATAATCAGATATCAGCCTAAGGTAAACCATTCTCTATTGTTGGTATCTTGCACTTTTCAGGTAGAGAAAAGAGTCTCCCTGATGCTTGTGGTGGAAAAGTTTTATGCGGTTCGAAGTAAAGGAGCACACACGTGTAAATTGCTCTCGGGTCTTCAGGAAACTATCAAACGCTGCTGGAGTGTTCTCCCATCCTCCCACTCTCTGTAGCTAATACCCTCACCTCCGTGGGCGCAAGAGCGACTCACATGCACTTTCTTGCTTAGAAGGCCCAGGTTCAAATATCAATCTGACTATTAATTCGTTTTTCTCTATTTCTTTGTATCTACGTGATGTGTAATGATGCAAATAGACTTTGTAAGAATAGTTTGTAGAAGCTGCAAAAGAAGGACCGATAGTGAATAGCCATAGTCAAATGAATGTATATCGGATGTGTGAAAACATAAAAAGTAAAATAAAATAAAATCGGTATATCTAATAGCCCGGTTTCTGAAACCTAAACCGGGCCTTATTACGTAAACTTAATTTTTAACTTTATTAGTTTTTAAATAAAATTACACAAAACAATTTACAAATATTGCAGACATAATCTACTTGCTACCTTAACGGACGAACTAACTAAACCTACAGATTAAGGGATTCCAGTACCGTTACAAATTTATTCATATAATCTATCTAAAACAGTCTTTCTTCTACTTTACTTCTACACCAACAATATAAATCAAATCTATATATCTACTACAGTTTTAATTCTTAAAAACAAGCTACGAAAGCCTGTTTCCTACAGTTTTAGAATTTCCTCATCTGCAACTGGTATCCAAAGCTTCCTCCTATTGGTATTCATCTCCTAAAGGGATTGGCATCAGTAGATGGAGCTAGTTCGTCAGTTACAGACATGCGGGTTGTCATCTTTCCGCTTCTGCATAATCAGTTGTATCTGTCCGCTCTAATACTCTCCATATAGGCTCTCCTGGGGCTCTCCTTTCTACGGTTTCTGGTCTTCTTTCCAATATCCATAATTGGCGTCTTCTATTTATCGGTTGTGCGTCTTAAAGCAGGTCCCCAAGTCTTGTAATATGTATCTTCAGACGATCTCTTAAGTAATATTCTTTTCTCGTAGAAATGTTCCTACATTTCTTTCTTTAAATAATTTGTTGCGGGTCATATATTCCTCCAACGCCTTAACGGATATCATTTGAAACATATTTTCTAAATGTACATAATCTTCTGCATCTCTTAAGATGTTCCATAAACATTTTCCTTGAAGTGTCCTTCGACCGTCTTCTACTACTTCACTATATTTATTGCGCTCAAAAATAGCATGTTCAGGTGAATTTAAACAATTACATCGCTCACATAAATCTTGCGTTCTTATTCCCTATTCTTTTTAAATATACATAATATGGGCCATGTCCTGCTACAAAGTGAAAAAAATCATTTTCTTGGTCTTATAAGTTCCAATTTTAGCCTCTCATGTACTCTTCTTCCTACGTGTGCAGGCCACGCCGTGGCTCAGTGGTTAGACCGCTTGGCTCTCACCAAGGCGGCCCGGGTTCGATCCCAGGCGACCGCAAAGTGAGATTCGTGGTGGACAACACGGCGTTGGGGCGGGCTTTCTCCGGGACCTCCGGTTTCCCCCGCCATCTCATTCCACCGGTGCTCCATCTTCATCTCATGCATCATCAGTGTCACCGCCTGCGGTGCCGTATGTAGTAAAAGCGGGCGTTAAACACTACACATTTCATTTTTTTTCCTACGTGTGCATTATCCCACTCTTCTTGCCATTCCTGTAATAAATCATTTTTCACTTCTTTCTTAGTATTGCATCTTTTCCCCACAATTTTAAAACACATTCCCATATTCTTCCTTCTTTAGCCAGTATGTTGCACCCCTTAATCTAATGATAGTCAATAGAACAAATTGCCGCTACTATTAGTAGGGCCAAAGTAGATGTTTTTGTAGCTCCGCAGCTGCGAAGTAGTATTTGCCTCTGAGTTTTCCGGATTAAATTTGCACAGGATTTGTCTCGTAACCTATGTGCCCATGTACTTGCGCCATATCCTATTATATCTATTACAAAACTCATTGTTGCTGTAAAAAGAATTCTATAGCTCTTTTGTACAATTGACGCTAATTTCATGGCATTTACTGCCTTTTCTCTTACATACTTCGTATGGCTGTTTAGAAGTAATTTTCCATATAATTCTATGCCTAAATACTTAAACGTTTTGTGTCTTTTTATATTTACATTATAGATTTTAATAGTAGGATTTCTTTTAAACATCACATATGCCGATTTATGTGGCTCACGGGAGTGTTGGATCTAGCTACTCATCAGTACACAGGACAGTCAAAATTTTGAAAAATACTTAATTTTATATGTAGTAAGGTTCTACCTGCGTTTTGCTGTCGAATAGTTATTACAGATAATTGAGAATGGAGTGTTATTTATAGGCAGTGTGAGAAAACTCAATATATAAGCCTTATTTTTCATTTAAGTATGAAAAATGTGTACTTTAATTAAGATTGTTGAGTATTTTTGAAAGAATAAAAGAATGGATGTTCATGGTAGATTGGGGCCGAGATATTCTAAAGCTGCGCTTCTTTTTTATGGGGGGTAACAGGTGTTTTGAAAGTATGTGTTTCCATAGCTGTTCTAATACTCCTTTACCTATTGTACATAATTGGTAGATTAGTAAACATAAAGAAAGAGACAAAAGGGAATAAAGCTAATACCGAAAAAAGGGCAGTGTGTTTCTTATATGTCTCGTACTTAAATATATTCTTCTCTCTCTACTCTCTGAAACGAACATTATGCACCTTCAAAGATTAGGCAGATAAGCGATATTCTCCTGCATTAGTTGTGGCTCTATGGAGCAGATAAACAGAGAGCGGTGCGTGTTGAAGTATTTCGGTAGATTTTGCCGAGTTCCAGGCCAGTCCGAAACACGTCTTGATGCCTTGATTGATTGAAAGGAGAAGGTCTGACGTCGTCGCGAGTCGTCCGCCTTCGATGATCGATGAAGCTGGCCGGCAGGTAGGAGTAAGGGGAGGACAATTCTCTGCGAATGGACTTGAAATACTCTCTCAACTGTTTCATGTGAGTTCTAACATTATTCCCAGCTCCCATTGGGAGCAAGCACTAAAGAAAATGTGAATAATGTTTCCTGTCTTTGGAATAGGCAGCATTTTCATCCTTCGTGGGTTTCTACATTTCTGATTTTCTTTCATAAACGTTCCTTTATGCTCTCTCTATACCTACTTGTGATCCTTCATTGTCTAATCGTTGTAAATAAACTTTCATATGTTTATTCTTATTCCTTCTTTATTTGTGCATTTTAAATAAATTGTTCCTGTATTCAATATGATGCGTAATTGCTCATTAAAACACACGTGCCAATAGTAACAATGGGTAATACGGTATTCCAAGTTAACTTGGCTTATAGAAACAATGTATTAATATACTTTATTCAGAACAAGCAATATACAAGCGCTTCTCTGTATTGTTAAATATAAAATCATAAATATCTGAAGTTATAAGTGCATTCTCTGCTGTGTATTACAGACCATAGCATTTGTTTACTTCCCCTCCCATGGATTCAAGTGTCTGTATTGTTTGTCGGTTCAAGACACCATGGCTCTGACCAGATTTATGTACGCATATAAAAGCAAAGTAGATCATATTAGGTGGTAAAATAAAATGTGGACTTTAATACTAGTAAAATATGGAAAAAAAGATACCGAAAATATGCCAGATAGGATTGAAGATACGACCGATTGACCAAATAGAAATAAGTAAGAAACTTAATATGGCTGAGTGGTTAGACTGCTCTTCTCTCAGCAAGGCGGCACGATTTCGATCCCAGGCGACTCGCAAAGTGAGATTTGTGGTGGAAAAGATGGCGCTGGGGCGGGTTTTCTTCGGGATCTTCGGTTTACCCCGCACAAATTGCTCCAGCATCGCCTTTGCTATCATTCATCTCGCATCACCAACCACTTCTCTCACCGTCCCCTTCAGCTGCCGTGGTGTGGGTGCTGCGGACCCTTAGCACTCGTGGTACCTCTGACTTTACTAGAGGAACCTAGGGCCGAAATGCCGAGCCCCTCCCGTAGGGGAGTTGTTCGGATTGGGTTGGACTCGAGGGGGCAGTGTGTTCACGACACCCACGGGGAATTGGGTACCTCCGGCCAGGCTACGCCAGAGGGGGTAGAGGGTTGCCTCATAAGTCCCGGGTACTAGCCTGCAGAGCTAGTAGGTGTGCTATCTCTACCGAGGTTTTCGGTAGTCTTCCCTGCGGGGTTGACGCGCGTAAGTGGCGTATCCACTTCCATCCCGTCTTGACGTTGTGCTCAGTGGGGGGAGGGCTTTTTAAGAAATGAGGTATTGCCCTATGGGTAGAAGGAGGCCCGGGTCCTTGGTCCTACGGGTCCAGGACTAATGGGAGCAGATCCTCTACACATAACTTCTCCCACCCTCAAAATAGGCATTGGGATGATCACCCATCCTGGTTCTCTATCAGATCCAAATCTTCGGTTCCTCATGCCCGGATATAGGAACAAGATAAGGGATAGATGAACAGAAACCCCCTAACTCCGCTATAAGTGGTATACCAGGGATAAGATAAAGAAGAAGAAGAGGGGGAGGAGGAAGAAGAAGAAACTTAATACTTCTATTTTAAAGAATAAGATGGTGTGCTCATTGTTTATGTAGTGAAAGGGGGAATGATTTTATTATATGCTTATTTGCCTGCATTTTCAGTAGGCAAGCAGTTTTTCTCATTACTGACTAAGTCAAGTAAAACCTGCTTAGAACACTGCCCGATGAGTATTTAATTTACTAGAGCACACTCATAACTGCTATTAGTAAACAACTAAGATTAATTCATGCACGGTCTTAAAGTAAGACAGCCTTTCTATTATGAAAGGTTTCCACAAATCTACAAGTCTTGTAGGCATAGCATATCAATAAACGTTTCTCAGTAACAGGAAAATCTGTGAAGAATCTAAGCAATCAGGAGTATGCAGTTAATCTCTATTTCCCATATGCAGCGTTCCATATGTGTGTCTTTTGATCTTTAACTATTAAGCAGACAGTATAATTGTTTATTATTTCAATATATTTCCAAATATTCGGCCCGAAATCAGTTGACTGCAGAAAGAAACATAAAATTGCTAAATTGGCTCTGGGAAAGTTCGACGTACCCTCAATTTCGATTTGATCATTAATCACAAACAGAGATGATGAATGTGTGAAGTATAGTGCCACAACTGGAGAACACAGTAGAATCTTTGCCGAATACTGAAGGCGATACAGTGAAACAAGATTCAGAAGAGGAAACAATATGCGGCCGTGTTTAAAATTCAAAGCTCGCCGTAGAAGTATACATTCAGGTACCAGCCTTTTTCTCCAGCTCACGTAGTATTTAAACTGTAGAGAAAGGAACCCCAGAAGAAATACTTTTAAAAGTTGCCGTTCAACCGTGGAAAAGGGGGTTATTTTGCATGGGGATGGCAAAGGAAGAGAACAGTAAACTGAATTACCTCACAGGTTGAAATAGCCTTTTGTTCTTCCGGCTTTCGGGCACTCAAGAGTTGAAAAGTATCTGGTCTTCCGCTGCGCCTCTTCATGCGCGTGATAGAAGTTTATTTTTGGTGTTTATTTTGTAAGTATTTCAATGCATGTCATAAGCAAGTATGGCTGAGGAGTCAACGAAGTCTGCCATATACGTAATTAATATTAATATGATGTTAGTTTTACTTTCTCTGCCACTTGTAATACTGATTTAACTGTATTTGTATAGTAGCCGCGCTCAAACCATCCCCAGCCAGCTCTCTTTGTAAGGAAAAACTGTTCTTCCCCTAACCACAATGACATAAACATCTTAGGAAACACCAACCGGGGTCAGAGGTGAAGAATGTTAATCACGTGTTTACAGCTGAGAATACCCAGAGTTGCCGTTGTTTAAAATAACGTTTAGAGGCAAAATATAAATAAATAAAGCAGAATTCACTGTAAGAAATCGCCATTGATCTTTTCAAATAAATTTTAAATTATTAATGTCTCCTATCATAATACACAATGTTACAACTTTTTATAACATAACTGACGAGATATATTACTTATGCTGTTATGGTATTAGTACTTCTATTACGTGCAATTACTAAATGCGTATTATTAGCATAATATCTAAGGAAAGTTTAGTAAAACATCGTTACAATTTTAAAGGGGTTAAATTGCATCAGTGTTCATGAATTTGCGAGGGATATTTACTTGCAAATCAAAGAATCACTTTGGATATTCTGGTAGTTAATAATTTATAAGCAAAGATTGCACGTTAGAGCTATGTTTATTGCAATCGTGAGCCGATTTATCCTAAAACATTTTCCTTTGTTCTATGGCAGCTACAGGTGGTAAATTTCTGTTGATTTAACAAAGTAATAAATACTTCAAAAGTAAAACAAAACAAAAAAAAAAAAAGAACCAAGGAATTAAAGAAAAACTAGTAAGGAAACTCTATTACTCTTTTCAAATTTTTTAAGCTTTTTACAAGGATGTCTGCTAATTTTACAAGTTCGAATAAAGTTAAGTGGTGTATTTTTTTGGGGTGGGGGGTTCACAGTTATAGAAATCTATGGCTAGGTCGTATTATTTTTACTACGATGCGCTTTTGTTTTCATTTTCGTCTGCACAAGCTGAAAAATGGCGGATGAACAAAATCATAAATAAAGCCTTGAGACAAATTTCTCATCGATGGAGAAAGAATTGTTAATTGAAATGGTGACGAAGTGTAAGGATATCGTGGAAAATAAGAGGACGGATGCGGTGAATGTAAAAGAGAAAGATTTCACGGTGAAAATATTGGAAACGAATTTAATTCAAATGCATGTGTCACTACTACAAACACCAAACATCTTGTCAGTATTACGTAAATTTAAACCGAGGAGCGAAGGAAAAGTGCCTTAAAAGTTTCAAGGCGGTCGGTGGACAGTGTATTATCCACATAATTCAGTGAATTATAAAATTGCAAAGTTATTAATACTTGAAGCAAAGTCGAGATCGTCATATTCCTTTCGATGCCTATTCTAACTCACTATTACGTAAATTTAAAACGAGGTACGAAGGACAAGTGTCTTAAAAGTTTCAAGACGGGAGGTGGACAGTGCATTATCCACATAATTCAGTGAATTATAAAATTGCAAAGTTGTTAATACTCGAAGCAAAGTCGAGATCGTCATATTCCTTTCGATGCATATTCTCAGTATTACGTAAATTTAAAACGAGGTGCGAAGAAGGACAAGTGACTTGAACGTTTCAAGATGGGAGGTGGACAATGCATTATCCACATAATTCAGTGAATTATAAAATTGCAAAGGTATTAATACTTGAAGCAAAGGTGAGATCGTCATATTCCTTTCGATGCATATTCCAACTCATTATTACGCAAATTTAAATCGAGGTGCGAAGAAGGGCAAGTGACTTGAACGTTTCAAGACGGCAGGTGGACAGTGTATTATCCACATAATTCAGTGAATTATAAAATCGCAAGGTTGTTGATACTTGAAGCAAAGGCGAGATCGCCATATTCCTTTCGATGCATGTTCTAACCTCTCTTGTACTTCCGCAGTAACCTTCATAGCAACTTGTTTCGACAGTCTATACCTACGTAAAAATTTTCTTCGGATAGCTCCTCAAAATCCTTTCTCCTAATAGGCCGTACTCTATTACGAATGCCATTTAGACGACCTTAAATATAGCAAATCGACATCAACAGCTGAGTTTATGCTCGCCATCTTGGCTATTTACAATTGTTAAGGACTTAACATCAGAAATTCGGCTTTTTAGTTTAACATGAGATTTAACACTTGTTGGTGAAATGCATTTTTTTAACTATTGCTAAACTCGTGTTAAGTATTAACATCTCTTGTTACAGTCATATACTTATAAAATATGTTATTGCCTTGAATTTCCGTTTTGTTACAATTTTTGCTATCGCAGTACTTATATTTATTGTGAAATTTAATCTTTGTCATTTATTTTGTTTCAGTTGTTGTTTTAGCATTCTCTCACAGTTGTAATACTCTGTGGTAATAAATACAAATGTATCAAACGTTTTATCTTATCACCTTGCTTAGGGCGAATTTAATTACACAAATGTTATTTTAAAGTAACAGTGTATTAATAACTGATATTTATAAAGCTTAAATAAATATACACTGTAAGATGCTTTTTTGCGTATTCCATTGGATTTCGTTACAAATTATTCATAATCATTTAAATAAATAACTGCCTGATGTGCAGAATGAAATCAAAACCTACTTGAATGTATATAAGCCAGGTTTTATTGTGAATTAATGTTTTTCTCCAATAACAACGTTACAGTACATTTTTATTGTGAAGCATCATGTTCCCAACATATGGCCTCAAAATCTATACAGAAAATAGTGTACATTATTGTTCAAGTATCCACATATTCTGAATTTTTTTCAATGTTTTGTAATTTAATGATTGAAAATGAAGACTGAATGGAATTATGCTAATGATTAGAATTATTCAGTTTTGGCAAACTTATTTTATTTAAAAAAAGCAATTTAGCAGTGCAAGACAAGTAGAGATTAAATAGCTGACTGATAAAGGGACTCTCTGGGATGGCTGAGGCTCGTGCCTGTAGTTAAGCTTAAATTGAATGCGTTCAATCTGGAATCGTTAGGGATGCTGTCCATGCTTACACACAACTCTCCGATCTGATTGTCATTCGTACATCTCTCTCTGTCATTCCTCCTTCCCTCTTTGGAGTTTGTTGGAAGCAGAAAGAGCCACATTAGCCAAAGGGCGCTGCTGTAACCGGTTTTTCTCCCTCCTCCCGAGATCGTATCCCTTACGTTATCTTCAGGATCAGAGATTATATTTATTTGTGACTTTGTGGGTTCCTAAAATTAAAAGTCCAAGCTGCAGAAATTCAAAACGTTCTCTGTTTCCGTAGAAATACACTTGGTACACTTGCAGATTACAGCAGAATTCATAACAAACACAATTACAATCTACCAAGGTCGTTGACCACAAACAAAGAGTTCTCACAATTCAGTTTTGATTACACCCTCTCATTACGACCCTGTTTACTACGACTGCTACGCTGGCGTGTCGCCTATTATATACCACTTACTCATATCACTAAACATTTCAGGAATATTCTGTAACCTACAAGGAATCGACTGTTCCCTGTGAAACAAGATATCACTAGAATATTGCATTTACCTCACTTTATCTGTATTGGCATGCCTTTTATCTCCGCGCTATGTTTATCTGCTTAGGCAAGTTGTTTATCTCCGTGATACACTAATCTGCCCTTTATTTCTCTGCGCTGAACCTTTCTGTGCGCTTCGCTTCGCGACAATATTTAAAAGAGAAAAATTGTAAAGGAAACTCCAGTTCTAATTTGACCGACAGGTTAGAAAGCAAGAATGTAACCTCATCTATGTGAATGGCATAGTAACAAGGCACAGTAGAGAAATACGTCACATCACTTAAGAAAACTTAATCTTATTTTGTTTTCTGTGTTACATTGCAGAATATTTTAGTTAAGGAAAAAAGAAAAGATATCTCTGTGATTTAATAACTAGGGAGAAATAGTGAGCCTATATTTATATGATTTAATAACTAGGGAGAAAAAGTGAGCCTATAGTTATATAATTTAATAACTAGGGAGAAATAGTGAGTCTATATTTATATCTTTGACAAATAAAGTTGAAGTAATTTTTACACAACATATTTCAATACAGCATACGTTTTGTTTCTTCAAGTCTGCATAGAGCCCAAAAAATGATCTTTCCTTAACTGGCCTGATGGATTATAAATCTATCACGCACTTTGTTAATAACGTCGCTGCAATATAAGGTAAGAACTTTCATGTTATGTAATATAATAATGGACTAGCAGTCAGTAGTAATTGGATGTAATTTGTACCGATTGGCGGTTTCAGTTAAGCTTTAATTTCAAGAGGTACTTGGATAGTAGCTTCAGTTTTGGCGGTCGATTTATTCGCAAAGCGATTTCCCAGAAGCAACAAACGTCTTTTTTTCTCCCTTTTGGTTAGATGCTCCGTAAGATTATCAAAATATCGCAGATAATTGATACCCTCAGTTAAAATTTCAATTACATATAGAACCTAAAATATTACGATAGCAGATATTTCCAGTTATTATATTCATCCTACTAGCAAGCATAATGCTTGAAATAATATGTTTCTGTTTGTCTTTCATTATTTGCAATGTTGGTGCATAATAGTGTCAGAGATAGATGATAACATATAATTTTCTTTTTCTTTTTTTCATTTTAGTTTTAGTTCATGATTTAGAAACATTTTACTGAGTCTTACTTATCTTTTTGTGAACTACTTCACAGCTTCTCTTCTTTGCAAAAGAATCATCACTTATGTTTAGGGAAAACAAGTCCTTGAAAGAGGTAACGATGCAAAAGAGAAGGTGAAAATAATTTAAAGAGGTCAAAAGGAGATACACATTCAGTAAGAGTTTTAGATTCTTAATGTGTGCATTCTTCTTTTTGTATTTTGTGTGTGTTTTTCTGTGTTTCTTCCGGTTCTTATATACGCATATTTGCTTGTATTTCCATATTACACGTCTATTCTTTTGTATACAAAAGTAGTAATTCGTTACTGAATGGAGAACAAGGACTTGGGAATCTTCTACATTAGAAGCACATGAATGACTATGACTTTTGATAATTTAAACAAGTGACAGTCTCGGGTAATTTAATTATATTTTTACTTTTACTTTGTATCTGCCTTATATTGTAGTAGAGGAAGTGAATGGCTCTTTCATGCTTTTTACTGTCATCTTATAATACAGCAACGTCCCTTTCTTTAAATTTTTTAGGAAAATTAAATTTTTTAATAGGCGTGGTATCTGTCTTTTAATTTTATGAAATATCATAGTAGAGAAGACCAGATACTTAAAGTAATTTCTAAAGTGATTGAATATTATTTCTACCCAAAAACTCATTATCCTTATTTCCTTATAAATACACGTTTTGAGGCTCTCCGAATTAAACTATCTGTAAGTTCATTTGTGCATATGCGACACTCTAACACAAAAGCGAAATGTATTTGAGTGCAGATTCAAATATACGACAAGAAGATTTTTTTTTTCAGGAAAATTCTCTATACAAAAGTTCTTTCTACGCGAGAATTTTTTTTTCTCGCCATTTCCGCCCTCAAATGTGGTGCAGTGATTTTTCAATATCTTAAAAATTTGGTCGCTAAAACTATAGTTGAATATTGTGAAAATGGTCTTTGGCATTTTCTTCGTTCTTTATTAATTTTATATAGCTGGTAAACAATAAGAGGCACAAACTTACTGCACAAAATATGAACATATTGTTGAAATATATAATTATTGTTAAATATTTCAACATTTCTTATTATGTTTTTAAGTTGTCATAACCGAGTGGGATGGCTCAGGCTGTTTCGTCTGTGGCCCGCATTCGGGAAGCCCGGGTTCGATTCCCGTGGCCGACCTACCTGATCCATGGGGTTTTCGAGGTTTTCCCGGGTCGCTAGACGAATGCTGGGTAGGTTAATTACATCTCCCGAATTTCCTGTCCCTCCATTTCATCTCCATTATCGTTTCATATCATCTTTCATCTGGTGGTCTCTTTCAGGGTAGAAGTGTCGGCGGGAGTCTCGGCGGTGCATGGCGGGATGATATGCTCTGAGGAAAACTACTTCTTCTTCCGGTAGGTCGGCTGCCGGTCTCTGCTCCTCTGCTGGGACCATTTCGGGACACCAGCCAGGGTCCTTTAGGTCTCGTATCACCTGCCTGGGACCTTTGAGGCTCGGCAGCTGGCTTCTTTGCCGTCCCGCTGTGGGGGAGCGAGTTCGTTGTCCTGGCCTGTCGGGGGAAGTCTCTGTCTAAGTAAACTGTAGGTACCCTGCCCTCTGTACTGTCGTGCCTCCTTGGGTCGGCCTCCCTCTGTCTCCTTCGCCTCATCCTTCCTCCCGGGGGTGCCTCCATTTGAGGGCAGAGGAACAATGGGCCCAGCATGGTAGCCTGCGTACCGAATCCCCTGTGTAATGAAATCCTAGTCTTAAGTTGTCATATACTACATGATCTTTTAAACCAGTAAGATTTTTTTCGTTTTATTAATTAACGTCTTCCAATGTGTCTAGTATCCTCCACAGGAGAGATAGTCTCCGAGGCCTGAGACGCAGGGGGTTGGCGAAGGTTTCCACACACTCCCTGGACAGGTTTATAACACTTCATGTCAATAGAGTTACAGACCATTCAAAAACGTTCTGACGGCTTTTACTTTGTCAATGAATCTTCTCTGTTTTAGTGTACAGAGTGAAAGGGCGCATGGTTTTTTAACGGTCTGCTCCTTGTGTAGCAGGCGTTCTCTGCCACACATTCGCTGTCCTTGTCCCAGCGTGTAAGGCAGCACATACCTTTCAGGGACCTTCTTTGCGTTGCTGAACAGTAATCGGTCGTTGAAGGAAATGGATGAAATGAAATTCAAATGAACCCACGGTCCATAGAGCTTAGAGTTATCTGGCATTCATCTTTTTCAGAATAAGAGAAAAACTCGAAGACACCTTATCTAAACTCTAACCAAAATTCTAACCAGGACTTGTTGAATATGAGGCAGCAATTGTCATTACGCAACTCCATCTGGAATATTTGGAGTGCAACTTGGTCAACATCTCTATAAAGAATAGCTTTCACTATTAAATAAATAGTAACACTATTATATTACATTTGAAATACAAGCTCTGCAGTGTCAAAATAAATCACAATACAACAATTCAAAACATTCCTAACATCAGATTTAAGAAAAAATTAGCTTCATAAGTATTAAACCAGATTGCTTTCAATGAAAGAAAATTTAAATTTATTTGCATTCAGTGGAATTAACATTAACTATTTCTGATCACGTAATGGTTAAGCCATAACGTCGAAGCTGAGCTACGACCAGGTATCACAATTCCACTATCACATAATTTTGTTTTAATAAAGGCTAACTATGTGATAAACGGAATTTAAAAGATTTTAGCAATAATTTTCCAGCTATACTGCCGTAATTGGTTGTTGTTCAGTCTTTACTTCCGGTTTAGCCTGAAAATAATAATTTTGGGTATGTTTAACGCAATGCTTTTTTTTAAGACGACTATTAAACCTGCGGCGTAGAAATAACTTGTTACGTAATGTGTGGATGATGTGGATGGTGCAAGGACTGCAGTTCTGTAGCCAAATAACAACAGCTGTAGCTTGATGCAGTCACATTTTTCGCTTATATTTTAGTGCCAAGTGCTCATAATTAATGCAAGTCCATTTAACGCGGCGCAAGTGCATAATGGATTACCGAGTCATTTTGCAACTGTTCTGAAGCGAGCTGGGCATTTTTGTGTCACTTGATGGAAGTTCATTACTTTAAACAGACGGACTAGTTTCTTGTTCGTGTTTAACCACAAGTACGCATATACGAGAGGCAACAAAAAGAATATTGGCTGTAATGTGCTCAATATATTGTTTCTGATTAAATAATAGGTACCCAGGGATGTATGCGAAGGGGCAGAAACAATTGAAGACGCGTGAAACTATATAGGTTCCAGGTTCGATGCGACCCTGTGCTACAGCTGTCTAGAGAGAGCAATAAGGACCGATGGTTCAATGTTGAATAACCATCTGCGCCATCGGTCCTGCATAGCTACATGCCAGGAAAACTAGAGATTTACCTGAAAAATGAGTCGAAATGGAATGAAAAGGAACTATGGAAAGGACTGGACTGGACTACTTTAGAAAAGGGATTCGCTACGGAGACGTCAAACTCGGTCTATTGTAACCTTCAGCGGTACAATCGGCACCCCCGGGAGGAAAGATGAGGCGAGAGGAGACGGAGCTCGGTCGTCCCAAGGAGTCACGCAGAGGGCAGGAACCCTTTATTTTACTAGGTGAAAATTCCCCGGCAAGCAAGGACAGCGGGATCTTAAAATACTGTGGTTCGGTAACAACCCCACAACCAGACCGGGTTCGGAGACCGGCTACCGCGAGCATGTCATTACTCAGAGCATATCGTCCTGCCATGCAGCGCCGAGGCTCCCGCCGACAAAGAGACTACTGGATGAGGTGATATGAAGTGATAATGGAGATGAAATGGAGCACAGAAAATTCGGGGGATGTAACTAAACTACCCTCCCGTATAGGAGGGCATCTGTCCCCTTCAGCTGCCGTGGTGCGGGCGTTGCGGACCCATAGCACTCGTGGTACCTCTGACGTTACTAGAGGAACCTCGGGCCAAATATTCGAGCCCCTCCCTGATTGGGAGTTGTTCGGATTGGGTTGGACTCGAGGGGGCAGTAGTTCCCGCTACCCGTGGGAGATCGGGTACGTCTCCGGACGGGGTTGAGTGAAGCCATTAATATTCCCGCGTACTAGCCAGCATAGCTAGTAGAAGGTGTGATAGATCACCAGGTGGCCTTACCGAGGTTATATCGGTAGCCTTCCCACTTTGGTGTTGGCACGCGTAAGTGGCGTATCCACTTCCATCCCGTCTTGAGTCCACAGGACCAGATTGGGGGGGGGGCTTGTTAGTCTCTAGGTCTTGTCCTATGGAAAGCCCCACGGAGGCGCTGGGCGCCCTTTCGGGACAGCTGGGTAACTCCCTGGCCGAAGGAGGCCCGGATCCTTGGTCCTACGGGTCCAGGACTAATGGGACTAGATCCTCTGGCATGGATTACCCAGAATTCCTCTGGCTTCCTGGGTAAACTCCCAAAAAAGACCATGGGTAAAGTTAGCCGGCCACAGGCATCGAAACCGGACCTCACGAATGCGGGCCAAAAACGAAACCACCTGAGCCATCTCGGTCGGTAAATTGCAGAAGATAAGAAACCACATGAGTAATTGCCACAGCGTTGGGCTGATTCTTCATCCCAGAATCTCTCTGATCAGGAAACCTCTGATTGTCAACCCGTTGCCTACGGGCCTCGAGGTTGCATGGTTCAGACGGCACTATGCTCCACTTAAGGAACCCTATGGATTACAGGAATTCATTCATTCAAGTATTCGCCAACCGACCGAGAAAACCAAGAAGATAATAAAGTCAAAGGGGTATTAAATACACGACCTCCCTAATACACTCATCACAGAGCCCTCTCGCTCGGTTAATCTGTATTAATGTTATAGGGAATAGAATTGTTTATGGTGTCGTAACCTATATGGAAGTAACCTCATTCTCTTGATTTTTAATGCTCATTGTGGAATTTCTGGTCCATAAAACCCGGTAAAACCATTGTTTTATAAACCTTAAGTATTGTTTCATATCTAGCAGTGTATTTCATTCTTATTTTCATTTATGTATTTTATATTTGAAAATTGAGTAAAGTAAAACATGTGAATACAACGCATCTTTTATCTTCTGTATTTAACCTTTGGAATATCAAAATTGTGTCCTAACAGATGAATTATAAAAATCCTACTTGATTTACTTAGAGGCAAAGGATCATATACCAAAGATATATTAACCTGTTTTTAATTTACGGTATTATATAGTTACACACTCTTATATAGAGTTTTTCCATTTTTTCCCAAGAATTCAGAATATTTGAAATATTTATTTCCGGTGAGGTCTTTTTCGGTGTATCGGAACACTTCCTCTGTACTTCAGGAGACGGAGAGAAAGTAAAAAAAGAGTGACTCCGAACTGGTATTCCACCCTCCTCGGTGTGAATAGAATCATGCTCGGTTTACAAATGACTCTGCTCACCCTACATTCACAAGCTCCCCAATTTAGCCGCAATGGTCAGCCAGACAGGCAGTGTGTTTACACCGCCAGTGAGCGATTGGAGAGGGGGAAACGATCACGACCCAATAATGGAAGCACCGACCCTGATGGGGTACAAAACCTGTTGGTCATGCATGCGTATAGGTAACATGTTTTATAGGCCCGGTCCTGCCTACACACATACAGTGCATTATGCGGTTACCTCACCGTCTTCGAGACAAACAAAAACTTCTTCAGCACTGTAATTATTGGGAAACGTTTCAAATCAAAATGAATATGTAGTTTTCGGGAGCCTCGGATGCTAAACATTTCAGTAAGAAACCATTGCATATTCTTGGCATGACAACATGTTGCAATGTTGCAACAGACACATAGATGTAAATAAAACTCTCATTTTGGAACTTGTTGAACGTAACATAGTTTCATGGAAATTGTACCGACTTTTTAATGTGATCTACTTAGATCGTAAGTTGATAAGATTATATCTGACGTGAATAGATCAACCAGATTTTTGCATAAATAATGCACATGAAACGATGAAGTTAGTAACATATAAATTTTGTGTTATAATTTTTTGTATGAAAACTCCTTTGATCTAGATATTCCAGATTTTAGATCCGTCCCAAAATAAGAGAGGTGAGACTCTATAGGCCGTATTAATAGCTATCACTTTGGCGTAGACTATCTTCCGACTAACTTGGTCCGGACCAAAGGTGGTCTAACGTTTTGGTATTCATATACGATAAAAAAACCTCGGACCAAGTAAAGACGTGCACTAGCACGGAACAAATGTTAAAGTTTGTTTAGTTAACTCTTGTGCACGTCGGCCGCTGCCTTTGACAAACCCTTATAATCGTTTTACAACACCAGCCCTCCTTCTCCCACACCTTTCTGCAACGTTGCCAACTTTCTCGATACGTCATGGGTATCGTACATGGTTTCGTCTTAATAATCATATGTCCATTACTGCAAAACTTCCTTAGTTTATATATATGTGTGTGTGTGTGTGTGTGTGTGTGTGTGTGTGTGTGTGTGTGTGTGTGTGTCGCCAAGCTGTAATTCTACTGGATTCCATAATAACATTTAACTTATACAACAACTTTGAAACCCAGCTCCTTTAGGAGGCCGCGCAAAGTGCAGTGCCCATAAGGAAAATCACAAATTTCTTCCAAACGTGCAACCAATTCATCTAAGGTGGGCGCTCTCCCTTTAGCATAGAATCTATAAATTTCTCGACGAATTAAATCGCATGTCAAATTATCTAATTTAGAGAAACGTTTCCTTTTGTTTTCACACTTGATCGGCGTCTTTGGTACTCCTTTCGTCACAATATTTCTTACTGTATTTCTGTGAATACCCAGAAGGTGTTAACTCGTATTCGTTGGGTTTTAATCATTAGATCACGCACACATTCTTACTCTCATTCATACTTCCAGACTTGGGGAAGATGTGGAAATTACTGCAATTGGGTGCGAGTAAAATTTATTTTCTTGAAGCACGTAACTAAATATTTTATGTAGATTACAAAACGCTATATTTAAAATACATGTTTTTCAGCTTCCTACTTAACATTTAATTGAATTTAAATTGGTACACAGGTTTAAAAGCGCATAGATAACCTACAATTTCTCTTTATACAAGGGCATTGATTTATATAAGTGTTGTTTCTTGGCTGGAACAGGAATAGCATCACTTAAGATGTGACTGAATTAATTGAGTTTAATGTTGGACGTCTCTGGAGAGAGAATTGGAGGAAGTTTTCGGACTGTGCCAAAGCCCTAGTTCACAACTTTTCCAGGGAGTTACTTCAAAGATTTACACCCCCAGGAATTATCGCCGATAGTTTCCATTAATTTCATTACTAGATGGAGAATTCGTGACCATTTCAAAATCCTGCTCGCCAAAGAACCATCACAGATCATTAGCATTATCACCGCGATAATGGTTGGCCATCTTTTATGTGCGATAGTTCGCGTGTGGGTACCCATCTCGAGCGTTACGATATTAACGATGATTAGTCGCACCTTGTATCGACATTCTACGTGCTTATCGATTCATCAAGAGATAGCACCTCTCTTTTGTTTTCATGCCCAGCATAGCACTTCTCAAGGCTGTAAGCGTATGTAGGCTAAAACTTTGCTGGACAAAATACCTGTATTTTTCTCTCTGTCTATGGTATTTATTTCAATTCCATTTGCATATTTATTACATATTTTAACACCTGGAGCTTAAATATATCGGCGGCTTTCCGTTTGAAAAGTTCATATCAGTAGCATTCACACATATACTGTTTCTCAATCATGGACTTACCTTTAAATTCACATACATTCACACTCATACTCATCTTTCATACTTCCATCCTCTAGTTGGGGACCAAATCCAGCCCCATCATTTAGAGGTAGCAGAAGTTGTTGTTAAGTGTTACATTTTCTACAATGTTTTGATCAGAACGACTCGATGCCAAGAGACACAGAACTATGCTTTCATGATGTGTAGTATTTGGAAGCACTCCTCCAATAATAGTGTTGCACAAATCACAGCCTCACTGCCTGTCCTCTGTTTCCGCAGAATGTTGCCAACTCCAGGCAAACGGCCTCTGCTTTTTTATAACATTACATCAGATAAAGGTGTATACATTGTTGTTAGTTTGCAAGAGCATTGTCGTGCTAATTTATAATACATACTGTAAATTTTGTTATAATAACATGTTGGTATACTAACCAAAAGTTCATTTGACGACTTTTGTAGCAACAGCACACATCGACAACAATATTGTAATCGCATGAAACCTCAGCGTCGAAGAAAAGACGGCTGGACTATAAGGTATCCCAAAAAAGGATTCAAAAAACTAGATAAAGAAATACAGTTTTGAAGTCCAGGGCGTCTTTGTGTATGCCTAATGCACCACTTGATTTACAGGTTTAATTTTCCTAGATTTAAAAGTTCTTTATATTCCTTTGTAGTAATCAAATAATTTTGATACATATAGGTACTTCTTACCCTTTTCTTAATATAAATTACTAAATTATGCCTCCGTATCACGCGCTCTAAGAGTGGACATTTGTTTGATACACTTAAAATGGATATATCAACCAAATTTTTGTATAAATAATGCACAAGAACATAGAGTTTTGTGTTATAGCCTTTCGTATTGAAAATTCCGTTACTCTATAAATGCCATATTTTAGATCCCTCCTGAAACATACCGAGGTGAGACTCGATGTCTTATTTTTTATCCCTCCTTCTCCACTTCCCGTTTAGAATGCCGGAAATTGAGAAATTAGTGAGGCCTGGACCTATTTTATTTTCGTGATGCTGCATAAATTTAGTGTCACAGAAAAAAAAGCTAGGCTTAATGGGTTGTAAAAATCGTTGCATAAATGTGCTCCCTTCCCCTTGACTTCGAAATATTGAGAGGTTCTGTGACACACCTGCTTCTTTTTGGTTCCATTTTATTTCATGGTTCAGGGAACATTAATTCACAGGAAGGAAAAACGTTACTAAGAATTCTGTAATTAACACTAAAATTGGATTATGCAAAGAAGAAAAAAATTAATGATTTACGGTCTTTGAGGCTTACAGCTTCAATGGCTACTGTTGCATGCTATTCCTCATGCAGAAGGAGGGATGATACTCAAGTTCTTTGGATTCTTAGGTTCTCATTTTTTTTCAAGGCTTGGATGCTCCTCATACTGTTTGCACAACTTTGAAATTTGCAGAATGTTTTCCACTAGCCATTAAAATAAGCATGCATTCTGAATGGTTGCTACATCACATAATTTAAACAGCTCCAACAAATTTGATCAAATTTTATTTTTATTTATTGTTTTAACTGATATTTAATTTGAAGAACAGCGAGCAAGTTTTGGTCGAATAAAAAAATGAAATAGCCTTAGATAAGTCATATGAATTTCTTCCTTTCTTTATTTCTAATCGAGTCAAATTATAATATAGGCATGATATTAAATAACTATTTTTACGATATTCTCTCTTTGCTCAAAATTCAGTTGCAAGAATACGAATAAAAAGAAAACCTAAATGTATTAATTTAGTTTTAAGCGCTAAATTTTTTTGTGTATGTGTCTATGACTATTAATTTAATTTTAAAATTTCACTATAACTAAAAATTACTTTTTCTTGCGACTTGTCATTTAGTCTTTTATTAAGGCGTATTCCGCCTCTTGCAAGTATTTAACTACAACTACAACGTCTTGTATGAAACATTACTTAATCCCTACGTGATAAAAAGCACGCAAATATGAAGAAAGTCAAGTTTATAAATAAAGAAGCATCAGAATTTCACAGTCATTCCCCAAATACGTTCAGTCTTTGTTAGCTGTAAAGTTATTTTACCTCTGTTCTTTTGTTTTCACCTTTTCAGTGTGTACATCAACATTCAACGAAAGTACTAGAATCTAAAGAAAGTAATAAAACAGAGCGATTGTAATTTTTGGAGGCAAACAGCTCACGGAATTAGGAGCCAATAGTTTGGATATATTTATCCCAGGAGAGAAAGGGAAGCAACTTGCGTGTCTTGTGGACAAAGCACAAACATTCTGATACAGACGTTGCCATAAATTGAGCAGCTGCAGACCATAAAGGTGAGGTTCTTTTTTGTAACAATGGAGTCACGCAAGACTGGATAATGATGACAAGCAAGTGAGAGAAAGCATTCTGCCACCTTCTTATATCTTCTTCGTTTACTTTCAGCACTGTATGGTTGTGAAGGTGTTTGGAGTAAATCATCATTCGCTGTATAATGCGTTAGCTTGCTAACTGCATTCTTAGTTAGAGCATTGCTGAACTGCTTAGAGAAGCAAACTTCACAAGAAGTTGCGTGATCCTGCTTAATGGAGATCCTTCACAACAAGCCGATATCCTACTTTACTCTTACGTCTTCATCTTTACATATTAATGTTTTTTCTTGGTGTATTTAGTTTGGTTCCTTCATAAACCACTGCACCTGCTCTTCCCGGTAGGGTATATAATGTAAGGGGACACCTCGTGCACTGTTGCCTATAGAGAGATCTGTTGTGACTATCATTCCAAAGAGGAAGGGCCACAGAACACTGCAGGCCACAGAGGAGACCCTAACATTCCCTGGCACTTCAGTGGAGTTGCTCAGTTGCTTTTGATGTAACTGCCTTATTTCCTAGTATTTCTAGCGATAAACGTTTGATTTATTTTAAGAAAAAGTGGTTAAAGTCAATAAATTTACACGAGGACTTAATAGTTGAGTTTGTTAAACTTACTATTTTTTGTTTGGATCAAAAATTTTTCACTTTTAATGGTGATTTTTTTTTTCAACAAACTTCTGGCTTAGCAATGGTTAATCCTCTTTCAACTTTTCTTGCTGATGTTTTTATGAGCTCTTTCGAAATGCAAATCACTAGTGCATACCCTTTGATTTTTAAAACCTGGTATAGATATGTTGTTGATATTTTTGCTATTGTTCCTCATAGACAAATAAATGGTGCTTTAAAATGCCTAAATTTACAAGATAAAACTATAAAATTCAGATTAGAATCTGAAATTTATGGTTTCCTTCCTTTTTGGATTTGAAGATAATAATAAATAATAATAAATTGAATTTTGGTATTTTTAGGAATCTACTCATATCGATGATTACATAAAAAATAAGAGTTTTAACTCTTTTCCACATAAATTTGCTGTTTCTAATAGTTTGACGTATAGATTAATAAATATACCCATGAATAAAGAAGAATTTAATAAAGAATATAAACATATTATTAATACGGCTTTAATTAATGGTTTTAATAAAGAATTTATACAAAAGAAGATTGAAAAATTTAAATATCAAAACACTGTTTATGATTTTTCCATCTTTAAAAAAATAAAAGGGGATTATAATTAAAAAAAAAAATTTTACCATCCTTGGTTGAATAAACAATTTCAAAAAGTTTTTAAAGAGTTTGGTATAACTTTGGTTCCTCAAAACAAATATAGTATTAGAAATTTACTACATTTCTCTAAAAAAGATGAAATTCCTAATAATAAAAAATCAGTATTTATCAGTTTGATTGTTTAGATTATGATCGGGTTTACATTGGTAGGACAAAACATAATTTGGAAACCAGAACGAAAGAACATTTTCGTAACTTTAAAAACTGAAAAACTGAAAAATTGGCCGTAGCAAATCATGTTTAGTCATTTAACCATAGTATAAATCCTGAAGTTAAATTATTAAAACAATTGAATGTCCCGATAGATTTTATGGTTTGGGAAAGATTGTTTATTTAAAAAACTAAACCAGCAGTGATTCTGTTCTGAAGTTTGTTTCGTTTTCAGATTTTGGTAATACTGAAAAAAAAAAATATATATATAGTAACGACGAATGTGTTTTCTCCTGTGGATTTCTTTGACTGGCGATGCAGTCAAGAGTTCGTAAAATGGATTTCAATTAGAAAGAAGAATTAACATTATTTTCTTAAGATAAGTGAAGTGTTTGTTACAAGTTGTTGTATTTGTACGAGGGCTATCCAGAAAGTAGATTACGTTTTCGTCTGTTTCCGCTAGGGGCGGGGCTAGCGCGGCCATCTTGGGGTCAGAGCGTTGCGCAGCTCAGTCGGCATCTAGCCGTGCTAGTGAGAGGTTCGTGCTGTGCTCCGTTCAGATACTGTGACGGTTTGAAATGTCTGCGTTAATTGAAAATCCCGCGAGCTGCGAGGTGCGTGCAGTAATAAGGTTTCTGGCTGCAAAAAAAACTGTAAACCGATAGAAATCTATCGGCAGCTTTGTGAAGTGTATGGGGACAACATTATCACTGAAGGTGGAGTGCGTCAGTGGGTCATCAGATTTAAAAATGGCCGAACCAATGTTCACGACGAAGATCGAAGTGGGAGACCCAGCATAGTGACTGCCGAACGTGTCGAAAAAGTCGATGCTAAAGTCCGTGAAAATCAAAGGTTCACAATAACGGAACTTTCTTTGAGTTTTCCACAAATTTCGCGAAGTTTGTTGCACAAAATCATCGGCGAAAAGCTTGGTTACCACAAGTTTTGTGCAAGATGGATTCCAAAAATCTTGACAGAGGACCACAAAAATCAGCGAATGGCTGCAGCGTTGAACTTTTTGGACGTTTACCATAAGGATGGCGACTCTTTACTCGATCGCATCGTTACTGGTGACGAAACATGGGTGAAACACGTGAACTGTGAAACGAAATTGCAATCAATGCAATGGGGGCACACAAGTTCTCCCCAAAAACCCAAGAAATGCATGCAAACAATGTCGGCAAGGAAGATGATGGCGACTGTTTTTTGGGACAGAAAAGGTGTGATTTTGGTGGACTTCCTGGAAAGAGGAACTACAATAAACTCTCAAAGGTATTGCCAAACTCTCCAAAAACTCAGAAGAGCCATTCAAAACAAGCGCAGAGAAATGTTGAGCTCTAAGATCTTGTTGATTCACGACAACGCCCGGCCCTACACGGCAAATGTCACTCGTGAAGTTCTTGAATCTTTTAAGTGGGAGTTGTTTCCTCATCCGCCGTACAGTCCCGACCTGGCACCGAGCGACTTCCACCTATTCCCAGCAATGAAGAAGTGGCTGGCTATGCAGCGTTTTGATGACGACGCACAGCTGCAAGAAGAGGTAACGAAGTGGTTGAAGGCGCAGGCGGCCGAATTTTTCGACGAAGGAATTTCCAAGCTCGTACATCGCTACGATAAATGCCTTAATTTGAATGGTGACTATGTCGAAAAGTAGTATTTGAGTATGGCTTTCATCTGTATATAATAAAATTTGTTTCCTATACTTTGTTTACTTTTTATTCCAAAACGTAATCTACTTTCTGGATAGCCCTCGTATTATATATTGCTCTTTTTTATGTAGGACCTGAAAACGTATATTTTCAGAGAAATCTTGATATCTTTATATGTGCACCTTTTAATATAATTACGTACGTGGTAAAGGAAGATAAAATACAAGAAAGGTGTTCTTTCTCGGGTTTAAACGTAGGGTCACAGTATGTAAACAGGGAATAAAATTCCTTCGGCAGTTGCCGTATTTCCCATTGTTATATCTGTTTATGGAGACGAACTTGTTTACTTAATTTCACTATTTATTTTCTATGGACGCTTAATCAGTGCATGCGACCGAGCAATGCTACACAAATGTTTTTCTGTCATGAAGGAAGGATGTGAACGATATTTCATCAAGGGAAGGGAAGCTTGCCGTTTCTTGGGATGATTTGTGTGGACATGCCTTGTTTTTCCCTTCTCCCCCGCCACCGCACTTCAGAGGAAAATTTTAATTAGTTGCGTGTCTCATCCGCCTGATGGCTGGACTTGAAGCTTTGCCTGTGTCCACCTGTGAATGAAATATGAGACGCTCAGGATTATCGTGTACGCTACTTCACTCCGCCTCTGCTAATCCTCTCTTATCCTTAAGTTTCCTTCTTTATTATAATTAGCATTAAACATCTTATTTAAATTTTTAATCTTAGTAGGTATATGTAAAATAAATATACCAATCATTAGAAGAAAGAATTAGTATGGAATCGCAATGTAAGGCCAGGAAATCTATAAAGTACCATGTTAAAACAAAACAAGGAATTATTCACTTCAAGCATATGCAAATTAATTAAAATTTTCTGGTTTATGGAGTAATGGAACTGAAAAAAGGATCCAATTAATACATAAATAATCTAAATAAAGAATATCGAAGGGAGCTCAAGTGGTTTCGTCTGTGACCTGCATTTGGCGCTGCATTTGGCGCTTATCAAAACAAGCATCAAATGTGGCATGCAAAATTAAGAACTTCTGACATTAATAACTTTAACAATTGAAATTTACTGCATGGGTTTTTGAACATAACCATAACACGAAATTAATTTTGCTGCTCCAATGAACCAAACTTACAAAGAAGTAATGTTCAAAATCTATAAAATCTTACCTTATATTGCATTATTTCTCTAAGAAGGAATTTCAAAGAAAATTAATTTTGTATAACATTAAAATCCTTTAAAGATCTTACTGTTCTAAAAAAATAACGTATTGAACTATTAAAATAACAAACCTAATACTATCAGAGCTTCGTGGTAACATGTGATGCTTATATTCAGAAGATCAAAGACTCGATTCCCACCAATCACCCCCCTTCGATTTTGGGTATTTTTCGTGGATATCTGTGGTTGGTAGGCGAATACTGGGATGGTTTCTCAACTGCCTTGATTTCCTTTGCCATCTTTTAGCGACGGGCCCTAAAACACCACAGACTCACTCACTCACTCGCCATCATTTAGTTTTCGTTTTATCTTTCAGGTGTGTTTCTAAGTTTCATGGCGTATGGCGGTGCTGTCAGATACCATAGATCCTTCTCAGAGATGAGAAAGGGAGAGACAGGGATACTTATGCGACGCTCTCTGAGGCCGCTGTTGGTGTACGTAAATTCTTAAGTGTTTATGGAGGTTGTTCTCGCGAATCGTTGCGCTTAACTTTATTTATCTCTCTTCCCCTACCCCATATGAATCAATCTAGTTTGACGCAGATTACAAAAGAACATTCTAAGTGTTAAATCGTTACGCGCAGGGGAAAAAAAACTATCAGAGAGGTTATCTTTGAATTTTGCGTCTTAGCGCTGCGGCGATTTGCATATTCCTTATTGAACATATAATCTTTTCATTAGCGTTTGATCCCTTGGTAGCGAGTATGTATGATGAGGTAATCATTGCTTGATGTGAGAACGCTCTTGCCACATTAATTTTGTTTGTGCGGAGACCGGCAATAAACATTATCGAGTTTTTACATGGCGGCGAGCTCATTTTTAAACATATCGGCGAAGTTTACAACAGGTTGGTCCCCCTCCGGCGCTGTCGTCATTTCCTGCAGCACGTTCCTGTACCCTTCCCTCCCCCCCCCCCCGACTTGCCCATTTCCGGACAAGTGGCGTCTCTTAGTCGTCTATTACATGGGAATTGATTCATCATCATTCGTGCAATTATAATCCGACACGTATCGGCGATAGCTCATTCTCGACAACAGTCCTTCTCCCACGCAGTCATATCCCCATTCCCATGCAGTATTACTAATAGACAAAAAACTACATTCTCTAATGCTTCACACTATAAGAACTGAATGTTAATCGCATATTTGTGCTTTCATTCTAGAGTGTGCCAGATGAAAGTCACAAAGTGTAAAGTACACCGTATTGTGTACATTTATTTCATATAAGCTATCAACGTTTCAACAAAATTAATGGTAGTATTTTTGTCCCTTTAATTGACCTTAAAAGGGCATATTTAAGCTATTTTCTCGGGATTTGCATTTCACTATAAAATTATATATCTATATTTCAATGGAAATACAGTAGAAACCCTTAATAGCGCCGTCCAAAGTACAGCAGGTTCGGATTTAACGCGGGTAAAAGTATGTTCCCTTAAAAATATATTGTACTTCATTATTATTGCTACTTATTGATTCGGAAAGTTGAGATAAAAATATTCTGCAAACAGAGATTCTGCAGTAAAATTTTCGTTGACACTGGCCACTGCATTCCAGGAAACTAATGCATGATACCACCGTTCTTGGTCTTGTCTTTTTCATCAGCTCATATAACTGCTGAATGAAATCACGCACTGACCTTGGGAAGGGTGTAGGGAACACAGTAATGCCGTCTGCATCCTAGGCACAGTCCATCCTAATTCACAGTTACTTTTTTTCATTGAAAACTGCATAAACTTTACTTGATAAATTAGGATGCAAAACATTATTATCATGCTGTTCAAAAGATTTCCATGGATTTGTCTTTGTTAATACAAACCTCTTGGGTAACGCATTGATTACTCTCGGAAAAGTGAGAGGGGTACTGGCGGGCATCTCGGACGTGTGCAAAGTACCAATACTTTAGCCAATGAAAACTCGAATGATATATGTTATGTCCACGTGGAGTAATCAATGCGTTATCTGAGAGGTTTAACAAAGATAAAGTAAGGGTAACCATTTGAGTAGCACGATAATACATAATGTTGTCCACAGCAACAATGGAAATAAACAACAAGATGACGGCGAAGATGATAACGGTGAAATGATGTCAGGCGGAAGAAAACATTCCGAATGTTAGTGAAGTGATAACTCATTTAAACTATGTGATTCTGTGGATAGACAGACAAATTCAATCAAACAGCATTCATCTTCTCCATCTTGCCACAATACACGGAGAAAAAGCGTAGCGCATTACTGCGTCAAACAAAACTTATTGATTTTTTTTTAAAACAGAAAAATTAGGTTGGTGTGAAATATGTACAGTAGAATATAAATCAAGATCGGTTACAGGTTGGAATTTATCTTCCAGCATAACTGAATATTGTAATATATTTATTTACCTTATATACGAGAGGTGTAAGATTATAGGATGTTCCCCAAAAATCGCGTCATTTCGGGCTTCACTGTACTTATTTTGGCACCCCTTGAATCTAAAAAAGAGGATCTTTTATAAAAAGAATTCATAATTGTGTCTGTCTATGTAAACAGTAACTCAAAAACGAAAAGTTGGTAAATAAGAAACTAGATCGTTAACCAATTTCTAGTTTGTAATTAGTAGCCTTACAGACACTGTCATCATTAGTTAATATTTAATAATTGCTTTACCTAGTTACCTCTAGCGGAAGTAAACTTATACTGTAGTTTTGCATTTCTGAAGTCACAAAGAGGTCAGCAGTTTTGTAACCAAATGTACTGTGAATCACTGTAGTATAACAAGATTATGGAGTCTTTACAACATTATATTGTAAATAGGGTGTAGTCTTTCGGCGCATTACCAAAATATTTTACTACAATTAATCATTTGAAAAATATTTGTTAAAGGATTCATCATACTAACAGAATAATAATAATTCGGGACCCAGCTTACGGAACCTTATATTAGATTTAAGTAATTTAAGTGATCAGGAGGGCTGTTTCGGAACTACAGAAACTTGATGTTATTTTCATAACCTCCGACTTCTGTATATAAAGACTTTCATAAATGTCCTTATCTAAAAAGGTTTGCAGCAATACCATCTTGAAATAAAATTAGATAATCGATTTTGGTAAACAGAAATTTTTAGGATTCTCTTACGACATATGCCATAAACCTTAGCCTCGGTAGCGTAGATGGTAGCGTGTCTGCCTCACGTTCAAGAGGTCCCGAGTTCGAAACTCGGTCAGGTTGAGTTACGTGGGTAAGATTTTTCCGGGATTTGCCCTTATTCTTCAAGACGAATGTAGGGTAACTCCAAGCTCCATGGACCCTGGACTCATTTGAGCATCATTTCATCCAATTCATTCACCGTCAAAAAAAAACTAATTTTTTATTATTTTACAGGTTTGTTCGTTACCGCAAATGATGCATTCGCAGTACGTCAGCCGCATGGCTTTTAGCGCTTAGCCTAACGCAAATTATGCTGTACAAAAACTATGGAATAGTACAGGTTACGTAGCATAGGAGGCCGTTTACCGTAAAAAATTGCAATAATTTCAAAGGCTCTCTAAAATATTTGTAGATAGTTTGGCTCAAATAGCTTATTTTAAATTTATTCAAAAATATTAAATTTATTCGGTTGCAAGTTGTTTTTGTGCTAAATGTAATGCTTACTTTATATACTTAAAAATTTTATGAAATTATTGCATTTCACCAGAAAATTAGATGTCGATTCCTTGCCGGAAATAAGAGTTTGAAGCTTCCTAACGCGCCGTACAAACGTATTTTTGAAAAAAAAAATCCCGAGTATGAATAATTGTTTGAATATGTTAAAAAGGAGGCGCCGAGTAAATTCCAAATTTGTTATTTAAGCTCAGTATCTTTCAAAGATTCGACACCACAGACTAACTAACGTTTTTCATTAAAATTTAATATGTTTAAGATACTAACATGTCATTCATACTTTGAATTTTCTGGAAATAGCCTATGAAATCTTCATTTAGGAGAATCTTTACAACTTGATTTCAAGGTTGAAGCATAAACGATGGACAATACTTTAATACAAAGCTTATTTCAAATAAAATTTCCTTTGGTATTATATATATATATAATGAGTTATCCGCTATTGTTGGTTTTAATTGTTCAGTTCGTTTGTCATTTGTAAAACAGTCCCGACTTTCAGCTGTTGGTATGATGTCTTGGAAGGAGTATGAAATTTCAAAGAGTATATGAGACATATGATTACGATTCTGCTTTCTGTCCCACTCTGTACCTATTTAGAATTGTTTAATAAAAGCCTTTGTACAAAGATTTAGTAGAAGTATAGAGAAAAGTAAACCTTACTAGGAATCTTACTACTTATAGGAATCTACTACTAGGAATCTTACTAGTTATATAGGTAAATATAAACGACAGTGGTTAGAGAAAGTCATGAGAATGTAACATATCTGAGTTTTATATAAGCAGTAGGTTGTATAAAGCTTCCTCAGTCACAGCCAGTTGGATATGTGGACGCTTTAATCAGTCGAACTTTGAGGTCGAATGTTAGAAAGTTCCCAGCAGTGGCCGTTGTGGACGGGTAACGATTTTTAGAGCTAGAAGGCGAGTTAAACAAACAGAACATTTCCAAATGAAAACATATGGATTGGCAACAGTGTTTCCGACATCCTTAGCGCATTTCTTCAGCGGGACGGGGTACGCCCCGATGACATGACGGACGGAGCGCCGCTTTTCCTAACCCCCGCACTGTCCGGCCGGCGTCTGCAAACGACAGATGAAACTATCCACCCCCTCCCTTCGTCATCGTTAAAGCTGTTTCGCTACAAACGTCCGTCGGTGCAAGTAGCTGCGTGGCGTGCTGTCAAAGCAAGAGACGACTGAGGGAAGTGCCCCCCTGCTCCCCCTGTCTGTCACACTCACAACCTTCATAATGTACGAGAGAGAACAACAAAACTCTAAATGCAATTTCATTATTTCTTTTATTTTCCCCCTAGAAAAAGGAACGGGAAGCTAGCGGTGGTAAGATGGACAGGTCCGAGGTGTTCTTGTGGTCTACAAGGCAAACTTTTTCAATCTTCTACAATGTGCGCTGACAGTATTGCTCGATTTCGTGTATGTAAAACCACCTCTATCGTACGCTAGCTTTGTTTTTCCTCTCACGTGGACGAAGTCCGAAGGCGGCAGACCTCAGCTTCATACGGAGAGTTGTGTAAACATGTTATGCCTGAAAAGATCTTCTAATGACTGTTCAAGTTAGGAATAATAAGATAGAGGAAGGAAGAGAACTGCACAATTGGTTTAGCGAGTGTTACTCTTATACAAATAAACATTGATTCAGTTTTAGAGTTCCTCGGAGCATAGAGAGTACTTACAACAGCACACTTGTAATTTGGTAAGCATATGGTGCGAGATCTTAGAACCGACTTTGCTTTGCTTTCGAGGTCCAATAGAAAGAAATTTCCGTAAGAAATCTTCCGGCCAATTGAACTTTTTGGATCACATCTTAAGCGTAAATTCGAGAAGGCACACCTTTGCGGCACATTCAGACGAACTTTCAAAATAAGTCCACTATTTTCGTAACTTTAAATGTTGTAGCATTGCGTTAATGTATATCCCTACCAAATGGAGACTATAAAAAACTTTAAAAAATTAATATTGGTTGCGAGTTCGTTTTGAGCGGGATTGAGGAGCTTTTAAGTTAAAGCTGCAGAGTGACACTTGTAACGAACTAGGCTTTTTTACTTGTCACCGCATAAGCATGTGTTGTTAACAAATCCATGCGTAGTGTGACGAAAGGCTGACGTAGGAATAACACAAAACGAAACAGTAATATTTAATATATAGTGGAATACGTTTTAGTAAGTGTAAATACACGTGTGAAATAATATATGAATAAAGCTGATTAATCATGCCTCTTACGTGAATACGCTAATAGTGTATACGTGAATCGTGAATTAAACAATTTGTTGTAACCTTTCCTTAAATTATAGGCATTTGTCAAATTAAGAAATTTGTCCAATGAAACATTCAATACACTTCATAATGAAGCTATCTCTTAAATTTATAAATATGCTACAAGAAGTTTACAACTACCTTTGTATATTAGCAGAGATAGGAACGGATGTGTGCTGAAAAAAGTGCGTGAAAGTGACGAACAGACACCCTATGCCAAAACTTCTGTGCACATTTATAATGATTTTTTGTTGTCTGCCAACGCCCTTGTGAAAATTAATTAGCGTTGAAATGTCAGCATGTCCAGCGTGGGTCAAACTTGAAAGTGTGTATGACGCAAGGACCGATTCCCTCGAGAAATCGAAACCTTCGGCGTCGCCGTCCATAACTCACTCCCTCATCCCCGACGCAGGCTCGTAATTGGACTTTGGGTTCAGCGACGACGGCGATGACGACGATGATGATGGCAAGGCTCGGTTGGTTGTCCATCAAAGTCCGGGCAGGCAGCGCCTTTTCTCTCTTCCCCACCTCCCAGCGTCAGGACGCCTCAAGGGGCCCATCTGTAAACCCTCACGACTTGCCTTCTCGGACACAGACTAACCCTCTCGCTTGTTAATCATCGTATGAGATGACGCCTTGTTTTTCCCCTGGCTGGTTTCGTTTTTTAAAATCGTTGCATCGCCTTGGTTTACTCTTAGCATGACCTAGGAAACTTCAGTGACAAAATGTGCTCATCACAAAGTGTGGTTTGCTGTATGCTTGCATTTCTCTACATAATCTCTTCCTGGGCATGTTGGGCGCCACTGACAGGCGGAGAAGTGTAGCGAGTGCAGAAATGTTCTGTTTAAGGCAGACCTCTCAAGACTAATATATTTGGAAAGGGATTTATTATTAATTCTGTATAGAGTATATTAAGAAACTAACCTTCATATTTTGAAACATTTTTCTGGTCAATAATTTATTTATGTCATTTTCCCTTGTTTCTACGTAGTTGTAAGTTATATTTGTTCAATATAGATATAATGGAGTAATATTAGCACTGAAATAACTAAAAAGGAGTACGATAAACTGTTAAAAAGGGTACTTTTCCTTCTCTGCAAACTACTTCCCCGCACTTAAGGGCCAATTTTGTTATTACCAACCTTAAAAGTATGAATATATCAACAATTAGGTATCCTATTAAAAATAACCTGTCAGTTAGTCCTAATTTTCTAAAAATGCTGCCCAACGTAAACAGTTCTATACCCTCTCCACATTGGAAGTCGGGTTTGATGCCTATGAAAGAAGGAACTAAGTTTATAGATTTATTTAATAATTATTACAATATTTCATAGTAATAGAAATATTTAATAGATGTATTTAATTCAATATTTATTATATAGTTAAAATAAATGAGAATCAAATTAATTGCAATCAACAAATGTTACTCTTAATTGATTCTTTTTGGTTCGTTCGTGCGTGATCATCAAAATTGCTTTTCGGCCATCTTCCATTAGGGGTGTGTATTTTAATAAACTCCAGAGTAATTTTAGCTTTTTTTTTCTGAAGAAATGAGTAAAATTTTCCAATCGTATTGAAAATCCTGTGCCTTCCATCGAAAAAGTTCGAATCTCACTTCGGAATTGAATATTCATTTTTATAGCTTTCCTTTTTCTTTGCTTTGCACAAATATCAGCAACGTGTTAGTTAGAAAATAAATTGAAGAACCAGACCAGGTTGTACTAAGAAAATTATGAAAATTGGCTGCTGCCGAGTATCTTTCACCCCACTTAGTACGTTTTTTTTTTCATTGTTTTAAAAAAAATGTATGTCACATTTGTTAAATATGAAATTTTAACCTGTAAATGGCCACTCCTCTATACGAAATTGAAAGCTACATTAACTGAGTGATTTTAATGAAGGTTACAATCTCTTGTGAGATATGCTAGATAGTATGAAATCAGAGACTTAGTTTGAACTTTTCCCTGCAGAATTTCAGGCAGTCAGCTGTTTGTAATACACCCCCTAGAGAACTAAGATACGCAACACTGCGTTACAGCGGCGTAGAAGAAGTTGCCGGGAGATCACGGGTAGCTGTTGTTTCTTTGTTCTTTTTGCTGTTTGTAGAGGGTAGGTTTATTTCACTGTTTACTATGCAGTTAGCTCTTTCCAGGGTTTCTTAAGAACTTCTGTGCTTTGTATTGTATTCAGTTAGCCTGTTGACTTCAAGATTTGAACGGGTTCGATTTCCGGGTAGGGGAGAAATTTCTCTGTAACAACTATTAACCTCTCTAGAGTAATTAATGAAGGTTTGAAGGTGCGTGTGATATTCAGAGTTTAAAATCAAAATAAATAGATTTCCAGGAGTGGAGACCGATCAACTACTTACGAAATAAGAGTCACCCACATCTGTTAAAGGCAAAATGCAATAGGAATAAAAATGATTTATAGTGTATATTACTGGTTGTCCTTCAGTTTAGTGCTCATCGGCAGTGATATTGGTGCCCTACTTAACATATAATGAATTACTTTCTGTAACAGGAGATGAACCCCGGATCTCTATGTTTGTATATTAGCATTTTAATCAACAGTCCATTGAGACAGAAAAGAAGTTGTTAATATTCTTATATAAATAATAAGATTTCTCCACGCCTTCATTAATTAGAACATTAGAACTAATTATAGACGCAAGTGGCTCTTCTTTTCCGAATATTCACAAAAATAATCCTACTAAAGAACTGTCGGAAATAATATTCAGTTTAAATTGTACAACGTTTTTATTCGATTTTCTATTCTATTTTATCTGTACGGTGGCCAGTCCGTCGTATATGCTTTGCTCACGGCACACACAACGATTCAATAAGTTCTGTAACAGACGGCCAAAATCTGCATCACGGTAATTACGTATTTCTGGGAGCACTGCTGCTGTTCTTGTCGCGTGGAATGAGGGAGCGTTGATCTGGTGTCCATTTAGCTGCCGAAGAACAAGCACGTCACATGCTAACCCAAGCACTCCCAAGAGAGATGGGCCTAGCCTTGCATGCAGCATTTCAGTAAATGTTTTCGCATGTAAAACACTCCACGAGGGGCTGCGTACACACAGTGCGAATCAGGGCCGGCTTACATGCGTGACGCAAAGTAATAAGGACACAGCAGAATTCACATAATTGAACCATAAACTACCAGGCCAGCTCTAATTTATGTGTCGTCTTCCGTTGCGCACCGTCACGATTCGTAAAATGTACTTTCTTTCCCAACCCTCTTTCCCGCTTGTCTTAAAATACCACTCGTTTTTACAAAAAAGTTTATTACTGCATCCTTAACGTGGCACAAGTGTATAAAAGTATTATGTGTTGAACTCGCGTGATTTTATCTGTTATTCGTATTTGAAATATTCATACTAAAGGGTGTTACTCCATATGCCTATTGTTAATCTAGATAAACATTCAAGTCACATCTACACAATTTTATTGTAGGATACAATAAGTAAGGTTGTTTCCTTATAGTTTGTAGTAATAAAGCTGATGCGTATCAATCAGGAGGTCTGCTTCGATTACCTGAGTCGTGGTGACTTTTCTCTCACTGGGAGACTTGGTTCGGAATACACTCAGCCTCGTTAGGCCCTTAAGACGCCTGGTTGCGAAGATCGACATAACTGAGGCGCTAATGGTGTCCCACTCTCCAGTACTGTACTGTACTGATTGCCCAGGACAAGAAGGCAAGCTAGAGGAATGTGCGACGTAATCGCTTTTGCTTCTCCGTGGGGTGAATGATCGCCTTCCGTGTATGACAAGGATGTAAGGCTCAAATGTTGTCACATAGCTCACCTATACATAATACCTATCACTTCAAACATTAGATCTGGCAGCATGGATGTCTCATATGCACTCTCATTCACTCATTTCCTAGTAAACAGATCCGTTACGGGAGCAGATGAACACTTCAAGCTTCTCTGTCCTTCATACCCCTCTAGCCTTCTTGTCGTGGGCATACAGTACCTCACTCACGACGGAGGACGCAGCGGCCTGCTGGTAGGCCTCTTGCCTACCAAGGATCTATATAAAATGCAAGTTTACTTTTTCGTTTCTTTAATATTAGTTTTTACGTAGGAGTATTTGCTTTGACTCCTTCAGAAGTTTCATTGTTTAAGCATTTAAATCCGCAGGATTACATTTCAAGGTTACCGTTTTCTAAACTCTTCTTAGATTTCTCATAAATTAACCCTCTTTTCAAGGTTAAACATATATCATATAACTGTGCTCATATTTGTAAAAAAACTACAAATATAGATTTTTTCTGATATTCACCTTAAGCTTTTTAAGAATCCCAAAAGTTCCTTTAGAATATGTTCAACATTATGTTGAGATAGATTACGTTAAAATTACATAATTAATTACAAAATTTCATCCAAAAGACACTCGTTTTGGAACACCTTGCTTATAAGCAAGTGTACACTTTAGAAACCAATCAGATATTTCAATCAGAATACACCGCTTTAAAATGTTTCACGACTGTTATTGAATATTAAAAGCAGATATAATTATTTATTATAATAGCACCTGTAGATTTCCTTCTTAACTTCTGGAAAATTAAATTTGGAGGTACCTCCTCTTAAACGTTAGTTACTAAATAATTGGTTGCTAACCACAGGGGGAAGGCACAATCTTCCTTTTAACAAAAAATTCGTATTTTAAGACTAATATCTCTAAATTATATTCAATGGAATACCAACATTTATAACTCAAAATTCTACTGGTAATTGTTTTTTATGAAAGCTGGTTCCGTTATTACGAGGCTCAATCTACCGTAAACGACAGAGTATGGAAAATGCGCCATTAGGATTTGTCATTGAAGAAGAAAGATAGGTTTGTCCTTAAAATTAAATACGTATATATATATATGCGTAGTTTCCACCAACGAGATGTCTTTATTAACTCGTGATAATGTATTTTGTAAATTAGATAAAATTAAATTTTAAAATGACTTCTTGTTGATTTTCTTGTGCTAAAACATAAATTTAATACCTCAATGATTCAAATAAGTTAGTGCATCGTGATTTTACGATTATGTATGTATAATATCAAGGGGTTTAGGAGCAATGGGAGGTAATCGCCTTGAAATATATTTTTGGAACTAAGCATTACTTTAAGGAGTTACATCTGCCGTTAGGAAACAGATGTGTGTGACATGATGAACAATTATGTCAACTTAAACTGCAATAATCCATTTCCAATATAAGAAACATACCAAATTTAATCTGTATTATATATGCACAGTATTCATGTTCTCTCCTTTTTCTTCCACCCTCTTACACACACACACCTACGCCAAGGAAATTTCGTTTAGTGGCAAGTCGATCAAAAGGGGTTGACATTTCTAGTTAAAAAAGGAGACAAGGCTTTGTCCAAACATTTGAGGGATTCCTAGAACCAGGCAGCTGTCCTGTTAACGAGCACTAACCTTGGGGGAGGAGACTGAAACGGAAATTAAAACACTGGAGCACCTCCGTCTCTTTTTCTGCATGTGTTAAATTCAAGAACACTGACCTGCGTGTTAAACGTGTCGGCCAGTTTGAAATGAAACTGGGAAGCTGCGGTTCTGGAGACGACGTCCCTCGAGTTCATGTCACTCCAGTCTTCTCCCCTCTACCTGTCAACACCGTCCGCACATGAGCTCCCAGTTAAAAAAATACACCAATCTCTTGGTGAAGTACTACGCGTGGTTTTACTTCACGACATTCCTTTAGTCGCTTCCATAGTCCCACAAATAACTATGAAAATACAAGATCTTAAAGTGTCAAGTAACGCTCACGTTTTGGGAACATCGCGTCTCAAACAGTGTAGCTATGCAGAGTTGTCAAGCTGCATTGATTACATTGTTGACCGATTAAGTAAAGAAACTTCTGTAGTACTTTTAGTTGCGTTTATTCAAACTCCTAATAAATAACTGTTCATTATTTCCTGTGTCCTTATGATTCTTGTTTCTAGTGTTACACTGCAACGGCACTAAACTTTCTTCGATGAAAGCTGGGATTTTTAGTGGTTTTCCCTTGTCGATAGGTGACACTGGTGTGATTTCTCATCTAAGTTGATTTACTTGCCATTATTTTCCTTTCATTCATTACCCTATCTTCTTTTTGGTGTGTTTATAGGTTTTGGGACGTAGAGATGGCACGATTGCTAGTTTGAAAGAATACTCCACATGGACAATTATCATCTTTAAGCAGTGGGACATGTCTTCCAGCCTTGAGTGTTTGTGTAACCCTCTACCTACGGGCTGTATCGTCCTGTATGTGTGCGTGTGTTTTTTCGCCACTTTATTCCATACTCTTGTCATCTGTAGCAGTTGTTTCGAATTCAGCCTCGAGAGAAAAAAAAAATCAATATTGATTATTTGTTATTTAAATTTTAAAAATATTAAAAAAAATCTTTTAGAATATTATAATTTTTAAATTAAGTTTCGGAAATGAATTTGTAAAAATAAATAAGACATTTATTTATGTAGATATAAGTAACGTGTGGTTGTTATGGGGAAGAAACTCAATAATCTGTATAGGAAACAGGACAGAATTAGTTTGATCATCGGAGAGGACAGTGGCAGTCACAGTCACAGATGAAAGTGATTTAAGAAAATAATTGCATTAGGAGGATTGTATTAAATTAAATTGTGTGAAAATAAGTTTGACCGTCGTAGAAGACGGAGTAAGCGTATACGTTTGATCTTTGAAGAACCTGGCCGCTTAGAGATTCCTACAAGTAATTATAGAAAGTGAGTACACTGGAGGGATTTCAATTTCATTTGTGCTATATCATCTTGTGTTAACTGACCGAGAGTTAAATTTAGTCTATTGAAAAAGTTAATAAGTAATTTATTTTATTTTGGTAAATATTTTTGAGGATAAAAGGACAGCGGTCTTAGACAACGCCTTGAGGTAGGAATCCTCATGTTCCGGCTGGGAAATCATCGACCAAATTAGATTGAAAAGTTACTAAGTTAATTTTTTACAAACTTTCGACACTTAATAAGTTTCATCAAGCAATTCATAAAACTTCTTCAAATACCGCCGCAACTTGTCGATTGATAAAATATATCACATCATAAGAATCTTTCTTCAAAGGACGCTGCAACCTGAAGACAGAGTAGAACGCCACATATCAAAATTAGTTGTCACCCCTTGAGGTATATATATATGGTGTAGCTATACCTATAATTATTTATGAATCTTTAATTGCCCATTTTTCTTTAGGTTGTAGTAAAAATTATTTAATTATCTTTCAACACATTCTTGTGTTTTCTCAAAATAAGAAATAAAGAACAAGAATTATATACATGTTAATAGCTAAAACGAAAGCAAAGCTGAGGAAGAAGTAGCCAAATTTTTTGTTCGCCTGTTTATTAAAATATTGGTTTCCTGTTTATATTTACGATTGTATAATTGACGTTTGATTTCATTCTTTCTCTTTAACTTCCCTAGTTGTACCACTATCGTGGTGTTAGGGGATTCTTGTTCCTCTATCCTTTTTTTAAGGCTGGGCATAAAGAACCGAAGCTCTGGATCCGATAGAGAACAGAATTGATCATACCAATGCCTGGTGTGAAGGTGAAGGAAGGAGAGGATGTATGAGGATGAGATGAAGATGATGGAGCAATTGGTGTAATCCTGACGGGGGAAACCGGAGGACCTGGGCAAAATCAGTCCCAGCGCCATGTTATCCTCTCCAAATCTTACTTTGCGGTCGCCTGAGATCAAACCCGGGTCGCCTTGGTGAGAGCTAAGCGGCTGATTTCATTATTAATTCTGCAATATAAACATAATAACAAGTGAATATTAATATTGTAAATTAATTTTTCTTTCACACTAGCCGTGTGTAGTACGTACTATGAAAGAGTAGAGCCAGATTGAAAAATTCAATGCCATAGCCGGGATTTGAACTCCGGATCTTCTGGTCTCCTTCCAGCCGCTCTAACCATTGAGCTACTATGTCAGTAGCGAAGTCAGTTGGAGAATTTAATGTCATGTTGGCACGTTGGCCATAGTAGCTCAATGGCTAGAGCGGATGGACGGAGACTAGAAGATCCGTGGTTCAAATCCCGGCTATGGCATTGAATTTCTCAATCTGGCTCTACTCTTTCAATATCAATATTGTTTGAATATACCTCACTAAAGCCGTTATTCTTTCTCAAAACCAATTTGACTATCACAAGTTGATAGTGTGATACTTAATGACAAGTTTTACTAGTCCAGATATCGATTTAAACTGAAACAGGTAGTTGGCTTACCTATGAATAGCTTTCCTATATACATTACAGAGGTTGATTTACCTTGACATTTTTGACGAACTGACCAGGCGCTTCCACTCACTAAAATTAAAGGCTGGTATGAATATTTTTGCACAGATTTACGTCATCTGTTGAGGGCATATTTGTTTTCTCTCCCATAATGGTCTATTAATTAATTTTCAGAAATTGATGAATTAATACCCCAATTACTTTCCGCTATTTGCTTTGGGTGCAGCATTAAAAATTGTGTACTAAAATCACGGATAGTATTCAAGATACAGGTGCATCGTAATTATTTATTACACCTTTCCTGTGTGGTAGTAGTAATGTTGCTTTTATGTGTGACTTTATAGGGCTCTTATACCTTCATGTACACAACAAAAGGTACAGTTAGAAATATATTAAAAGTTTACCATATTCACAGCAGTAGTATATAATTTTTCTTTCTTTTCCCCCTAGATATTTATAATATGATGGAAAGTTAATTCCCATTACTGGTTAATGTCACAAATATTTTTAGATTCACAGTTTCTGTGATATTTTTATAAATATCTCTTAATGTTTCTCAATGTATACATTTTATTCACTATTCCAGTATAAGTTTTGTTTAAAACAAATGAATAACGAAACTACTTTCAGTAAGCTGTATTTTCTAACTCTGGGAAATCATTGTAATTCGTCATCTCCAACTGACTAAAGAATATGCATTATTTTTTTTAATCAGGGAACATTTATATTTCTCGATATCTCAAGAAATAGTTGTGAAGAAAACGATAGGGAACAGACTGAAATAAATTATACAAACATGGCGATGAAGTTCAATGATGAATGTAGTGAAATGTGATGAATAGAAGCTCCTATTGGCAAGGGTTTCGCGCTCGAAAGCCTTCATCTAAGTCAGCAATCAGCGCAGTCCAGATTAGAACAGCTGAGGCTTTCCATCAGTCTCTCCAGTTTCAATTCCTTTTGTGCTTTCGACGAAACGACCAGAGCGTCTCAAGTCAGGAAGGCAAATTGGTCCATTCGCAGGCGGTCGTTGAAATTAAGAGCGTCACGGCAGAGATGAGCAGATGCCACTCCGGTCACAATACCGTATTTCCAATGCAATGACATCTTCATTAACCAACATCGACGTTGGCTACCTCATTATTGTGATTTATTAACAGCGATCGAACGTAGCCTTAAAGGGCCGCGGTTTTTAATAAGCAGCTTTATTCAACAGCCGCCGCCTCGTTTGTTAATGCTATTCCATGTTTCGTAGGACCGTTTGATGACGCTGTTGTCAGCAAATTTCCACTGTCATTAAATACCAGCTTGTATATTAGATGGAATAGTTTCATATCATTATATTTTCCTACGTCAATCTTAAACGAGCGAGATGGTTTCATGGTAATACGTGAGGTTGGCATTTGGAAGATACTGAGTTTAATGTCCGTCGGACCGGCCGCTCTGGCCATGGGTTTTTGTGGTTTCCTGGTCGGTAGGCCAATGTGATGTATATTTCTCTCCTATGACGAATTTGCTATTCAGTATTTCCTTCTATCTGTAACATCTCAGGCTTGTAGACGGCAACCGTCTGGATGAAGAAATTTACGTTTGTAAGGATTTTTTCCGACACATGTTTGGCTGAGGCTGACTACTTTCATTTCGGGACCTCCAAATTGAGGATGCGTAAGACAGAATCGCCGATGCCAGGATGCAATTGTGAAGGACCTCGACCTTGCTAGTGTGCATCGTCGCCCTTAGGATGTATTTCATCCCGTCCTCCTTTGGGTATCGTAATAAGCTTGAAAAGTCTACTGTACGTGCGGTGCTATGCTCTTTGACATGAGTCCCCTAATTCTAATGTAATCAATCCAGAAGAAAGAGTTTCATTGCATAAAAGGAAAATAATTCTTTTCCCTCTCCGTTTCGTTTAACTCTTGATATATCTATACCATATGACTTAATATTGTGAAGATCTAACCATGGAGGTTAATGGGTGCTGATATTGAATGGCCAGACCTTGCACGGGGGGGGGGGGGGGGGGGGCTCCTAAGATGGGATTCACATGCTTTGCGGAGAGGTTGGGGTTTTCTGTATAAAGGTTCAATTACATTACAAAATACTGAGACTACAATTTAGACATGAAAGGCTTACTACAATAATAGAAAGTACCAAAGCGGCCACATGGCCGTAACCTGCATTACAAAGAGCGGACCTACGTCCATCCTGGCCAAGAGTTGCCAAACGAGAGAGAGACGACGCCTTGTGCATGCTTCACTATCAAGAGGGAGAGGTCACGTGACATGACGTCACCCGCAACACCATAATCAAAATAACTACTGACAATGCACTATTTAAAATAAACACACTTGTTACAATATTGTTCATTATCTTAATACTTCTATTCTTCTACCGCTAACGTGTTTACCGTTTATCGTTGTCATTCCTGTGACAAGTGGTTTCTATGACTCATTTAATGCTATATCAGTGTCATTACTAAGAGACGGATTCCTTTAACATGTCATATTTTAATGATACCTATAATCTGAGTTCCAAGCAAGTAAAACCATACAGGCATGTCTTCTGATGAAAGTTATGCAATTTTTACTGGGTCATAAAAGTAATATTTCTCACTTTTTTCAGATGTTCGCTCGTATTTATGCTTATTTATATGATAAAGTTATATTTTGATCATATTTTGGGGATTAGTATAGTGCTGTCAGAGCCATTAGAAACAAAATAAACCAACATGTTACAAAAGACGGCAATAGCATTGTTCACTTGTTTTTCAAGGTTCCTATAGCAGGTACCAAACGTTCGTACAGATGGGCTTGAAGGCAAAGTTTGAAGATTCTGAGCCGGAATTTTCCCCAAATAAATTAACTTCAAATATGCCCCTCTAACCTCATGTGATGTGGAACGTAGTTTCCCCAGATATAAGAACATTCTGTCTGTCAATTGAAGACGCTTCCAGTTTGACAACCTGAAAATGCATATTGTCACTCAATGTAATCAACTAACCCCCAGATATGAATATTTTTCTCCTGACTATTCTTTTCTTAAATTACAATAATTATTTTTCTCTAATTTAGGATGTATTTAACTTACAGATTCTATAAAGTGCTGAATTAACAAAAGAGAATACTGTTTTTCTGCAGAAACGATTAAAAATGTGATGGCATGGACAATTATTAATTATTAATTTATTTTTAATTGTCAATTAATACTTATTTAATATAATTAATAAATTCATAAGTTGTAAACTTCATATTTTAGATCATATTTAAGCTACTTTAGGCTATAATTGCATGCATATTTTCCATTTTTTAGGTCATAGAAGTCCGCTCCGCTTTCTTAACCTCCTGTGAAACAGCTTTACTACCCTCCCACTTAACTCACCTCCTTTTTCCTTGCGCATGAATATTATATCCCTAACGCTGCTTATTTTCCCAAAACGCTATTGTCTTTTCAGCTATGGTTTTGCTGTCAGGAACAGAAGGGAATGTCTAACAATTACGAGGAGAAATTGTTGGACTGGTTACTTCGATTCCATGCGGAACTGATATACGATTGTGCAATAAATGCAAGCAGCGATTGGAGTAACATAAGAATTCCGATGGATTAAAATTATTTATATAATTTACACCTTCCTAATTGAACATGTTATGCCAATTATTAATTTTGTGATTGACATTATCGAAATGAAATCTGTTTTCTAAAATTGGACTGAAATTTTGGGTAAGCTCGACAAATCTGTTGAAATGCTGCCGCTGTAAAAAGAACATACCGGAATCTGGTGATCCAAAAGGGAATACACGTGAAACAGAAAACAATTGAAAAAAGGAAGGAAGCAGAGCTGGAATAGGCCATAACGATAAAGGGGTGGGACTGGGGTAATAAAGTCCCAGTAATTGTCGGGTTGTAAATCTGTTTGCTCTAAACACTAAGCCCGGCAAACTAAGGCTTTTTGTAACTTTAATTTTGCTGACGTTAGGAGAGGGGGATAAGGTTATAAGAGGGTGGGCGGCACGCTGCTGCGGTATAAGGAAGGGGCTACGCGAGACGAGAAGGGAGCGGAGGAAAAAGGAGTCGCAGTGACCCCGTAGGAGCTCATTTCCTCTGTTTAGTAGTGAACTGAGTGACGTCCAGGATCCTGTCCGTTAGTTTTTTATTCTGTTCGGACAGACTTCCTTTTAAAGCGCAATATCCCTTCCCGGTTTCGGCTGGGGGGTAGACGGACGGACAGACGTGGTCGGACGGACAGAAGGCGCAACCACCACCACGAGCAGGCTTGCATTATTTGGCAGACAGGACAGTGAGAAAAAGAAGGGTCACAAGGAACCGTATTCCCTCTTACAGTTCTCTCCCCCACATACGCGAGCAACAGTTAGGACAGGAGACAGCCATTGCTATTGCTCTTGTTTTTTCTAGCTCATTGCATATTCAATGATGCATCTTCTGCTAGGGATGGGAGGAAGACTAAAGTGAAGAAGGATTTCACACTTGAGCCGACTTGTCCGACAGCAGCGCCTTAAAACATGCCTCTTCCTTGAACATTACTTGAGGTATCCCAGCGAATGGAAACTTGCATCAGAGATCTCTATGATATCCTAGACAGAGTATCATCCCCTGTATCGCAAGCATTTTGGATGTACTCAAGATTTTCAGCTAACTTTACCGCATAAAATATTTAATTCACTTTCGAAATAGAATTCTTAGCTAGTAAATATGTGACTTTAGGTACAATAATTCAAACTGAATTTAGTAACACTTGTGACCCAAATTATTTAAGATACGAATTCTTGAACAGAACGATTGAGGTCCAAATCCCTTTAGAATCATCATCTGTGGCTGAGCATTCTTCCAGCTTTTCCTCTGTGCACATATTTAGGAAATGCCAGGGAGATATCCTAAAGTCTAGGACGTTACGCTTCCAAAACTCCTTCCTCAAAATGTGTGAACTTAATTTCATAAATTCAATATTAATAAACTTAATTTCATTGCAATCTCTTGAGAAACACGTGGTGACAAAGTAAATTTCACCTCAGTAAAATTGCTAACATATAACAATGAGATTTATATTTGCGTATAGATCTTTCTTAATAACTGATGCTTAAAAATCCTAGTCGGTGCCATATTATATATTGTTGGCGTTGTTAACAATCCACTATCTAAAGCAATGGTAGTCTTCCCCTCCGAAGTTAGGCAGCTCCTTGATTTACCTGAACATCTGAAAGCCAAGTTATAACTCTGTCACTTTGTATGGGACTTCCAAAAACAGTGTTGATATAGCACAATCGAAAGACGAACGAAAATAGATGGAAACATTAATACAAAATGGTAAATAAACTTGAGAAGCCCTTGTACTCTTATGTGCTCTTAATGAGGAAATTATTTCCACGATGTACTCATAAGTACTTTTCCCCTTAATTCGCTACACCATTACGGCACTGCTTAGTGCATGCTTGTTTACAAAGCTTACAAGATACATCATCATTATACCGCAGAATATGGGTGACAGTAGTTACTTTCCCTTCCATAGCCCTTGAGGAATCAGTATCATCCCACCCTATCGTTTTCCACCCTCCTTTTGAAATCGTACGCCCCTTCAGTCGTAGGGCGTCACTTGTTGCATGGACGTCTAATATGTATCTCTAGCTACAAGTTAGGGAACTCCTTACATGCAGTTTATAAGTGTATTTATACTAGCGGGTGCATATAAACTGTTAAACGTAACAACTTATGCAGCTTCTAAACAGATCTTGAAGACGTCCTATTTTTATTCCACAGCACCTTTCATGGCCGTAAAACTTAGTTATACGAATGTGTACCAAAATCAGAGGTATGTCTATGAATATATTAGCTAATACTTGTTGAAATGTCCTCCATTTCATTCCAATTAAATTGTTGATGCAAAACATGACAAGTTTATGAAGGATCACAAAAAATTTGGTGACTTTGACGTCTTTAAATTTTGGACATACATGTTGGGAATAAGATACTTTAAGCATTGAGGCTATGTTTCATGGAAAAATAGTGGAAATATAGACCTTTTCAGGCAAGAGTTTTAAAACTTTGGAACAGCATTTATTGGTAAAGAGAAAATTTAGAGTATACATAGGTTTATTAGGGATCAAACGAGCATCGACGAAATATGAGAGCTGTTCAATAAAGAATAATCATAATTTTTAAGGTCCTAATTATTCGCACTAAAATTCAATATTATTATATTCTGTAAGCTTAATGTGAAAAAAAAAAAAAACACGCCGTAGTAGTTTCATTGTTGGTAATCCTGGTTCTCGCCTGTGAGAACCAGGCAAATTAAGACATGTTCAGTATCGCCTACCGCGCCAATGGAGGTAACACGCGAGGAACAATATGCGGCTTTGAAATTCTGCTTTCGTCTCTACAAATCTTCAGTTGAGGCCTATACAATGTTACAGGAGGCCTATGGAGAGTCTGTTCTTCCCTGCAGCACAGCTCGAAGGTGGTTTAAAATGTTTAAAGAGGGGAGACAATCAATTTCAAAGGAAAGTGGACCCGTTGCTCCAGCTACTGCTCTTACGGAAGAAAACATCAACACTGCTGCTGCCATTGTGAGAGTGGGTCGACGAATTAGCTTAGGATCACTTTTTGAAATACTGAACATTTCATTGGGAGCCACCCACACGTTGGTGATAGAAACATTACACATGAGACGTTTTTGTGCGCAATGGGTTCCAAGACTGTTGATTCCCGAACAAAAGGGCATTCGCGTGCAGGTCTGCATGCAGTTAAAATTGATGTTAGAGGAAGATCTGGAGTTTCTTTCAAACGTAATCACTGCTGATGAAACTTGGCTACTTCATTTTGATCCTGAGAGCAAACAGCTAAGCTCAGTGTGGAAACATTCTTCATCACCAACTCCCAAAAACCGCAAAAGTGGTTGCTTCTGCTGGGAAAGTTATGGTCATCTCATTGTTTGATATTCATGGAATGGTTTATCAGCATGTTGTACCTGGACACACATCAGTAACTGGACAATACTACAGGGAGGTCCTGAAAACATTGCAAGTCCATATCAGGCGCAAAGGACCACATTTCCGTGAAGCAGGCTGGATGTTGCACCACGATAATGCGCGGCTGCATATTGCCAATGTTGTTGAATATCTTGTAAAAGTCAACGTTAAGTGCATCCCTCACCCTCACTATAGTCCGGATTTAGTCCCACGTGACTTTTTTCTATTCGCTAACTTGAAGAAACGCCTTCGTGTGAGACATTATCCATCATCAGAAGCAGTGGTGAAGGCTGCGGAGGCGATTTTGAAGGATCTCTAAAAATCGTTTCCAGCAAGACTGACAGAAACGCTGGGACAAGTGCATCACATTTAGGGGAGACTATTTTGAGAAGGACCATCTATATTATGAGGATGAGTTAAGGTACGTTGTCAAAAAATAATTGTGATCATTCTTTATTGAACATCCCTCGTAATAAAGAAGTGGATTATAAGGAAAAGGACATGTTAAACTTATTTTTAAAATATGCTGTTTCAATAGGAATATTAGTAAGAAAAAGAGCATGAAGAGCAGTTTATTTTACCAATACGTTCTAACAAATCAGTCATATCTATCTTGGAGTTTGCCCGCTGCTTCTACGTCGTCTTGGGAACTTACCATATGTGCGAATAAGGAAGGTAAATTCAGTGTTCAACAAATGATATCGCACTCAGATGAAATGATACGAAAGTTTGGTAATTTGGGACTTTAAAATGCCCTGCTCTTGTTTAAGAAGTATTAAGATGTTTGTTATTGTAAAAACAGGAATCCTTCCGTGCTGAACGAAATCTTTTGGGAATCCCTCACAAATTGATGTTTCTTAACTTCGTCTCGAACCTAAAGCTTGACACTGGATTGAATATCAGCTGGCCGGCCGGCAAGAAACGCCATTAAAGCAGCGTTAAAGGGCTGCGCGATTACATCTCCAGCCGTCAAGCAAGCACTGTCAAGTCGGACAGAGGACAGACGAGCGCTAAGCATTCGGCCTCCTCCATGTCATTTGGAAGGTGGACGGCAGCAGAAGATGTCGCATAAATGGCGAAGGGGGTGAGTTGGCGGAGAGGACGTTCACGTCACACGCATATACATGACTTGTTCCGCGCAATACCGGTTCAAATAACAACATTGATCACTAAAAAGTTAAATTCAGATCTCTCTCCTAATACGTGCATTGGCAGTGTTTTGACACTAATAAAAATTACTGTTTATACCTTCACCTCGCCTGTTCTAGCATACTTAATGTGCTGACAGATGAGAAGTAACTTTCCTCGGGGAGGTGACGAGGTGCGGAGGATTACAGAGGAGCTTTCTGTAAACCGGGTGCTAGGCGGGCAAACTCCTCTTGCGCAAGGGGTTCTTCAAGGCCTGTAAATTGATTCTTGGGGGATGAAATTCCAGCACACCGACGGCTCTGATAAGATCCTTGACATTGACAACGACGTTAACAAAGGATAAAAGGAGATTCTTATTTATTGAAGAGTATTAGATTACTTTGCAAAAATACTACGGATAGTCTGAGCGATTAGGCCAAGTCTAAGCTCACCGTCTCTTAAGCACACTATAAAGAAATATGTTTTCAAAAATATCTGGAAGATATTTAATTCTCGTTTTGTAAGTTAACATTCATCGACTACTAAGAATATCTAGACAGGTTTCTCTTCATCGGATTCCCTGGGTTCATGTCAATAACAGACTTTCTTGCCTCTAAAGCATGTCTTTCTTCTCTTCAGGTCATTCCAGTATGACACCTTTAGGGTCATTATTATTCTTTCAATATATCGTCTCCAGTTTTATATTTATCCTAGTTTTGGCTAAAGATGATATAATTTATTTCTATTGTTTTCTTCTAAAGTCATTTATTCCGATGCATCCTATAGCTGACCACAGAACTGTCATCTTCACCGATGGCTTGTGACTGACATTCTTTTGTGTTTGAAGAAGGGCGACGTTACAAACCTAAGGTGTGTGTTATGGAAACATTTAAATGAACACATAAAAAAGGAGTAATTACAAAGAATTTTCTGAGTTGATGGAATACAGGTAGGGTCCACCTTCGAATGCTGTCCTCGTTGACGACAAGTGATTATCAAGACGTTCCCTTCCCGTGTGTTTGCTGGGAAGCGATTGGCAATGACGATGGACAAAAATTAGCGGCGCCTTGTGCCACTCTAGTCGCTTGACGTCAGTCCGTGCAGAAGCATCCCGTCTCGCCTGCAGGGTCTGGAGTTGACGTTCAGGTGACAGTGAAGGCTCTCCCCCCTCCCCCTCTCTTTGTGATGTTCCCACTGTGTCAAGCTCCAGGCAGGCAGCATCTCGCGCGGCATTGATCTGTCCACGTCGGACCCTCCTCTCCCGGTCTTATACTGATGGCGACTATCGGCAAGGGAGGGAGGAAGACTCCGTTGTGATGGACCTGTCTGTCACTCCCCGGAGACGCATGGACGTAGTTCCGCTGTTTAGGATCTTCATTCGGAGCCGGTCCGCGACGCGGCGCTGCTGTTTCCTTGTCGAGCACTTCCGCGTACAGGACGACGCGAAGCAGCTGTGAGGGATGTGTTTGTTTATTGATTTGCGCCCGGGTTGCCGCTAATATTGTAAAGTGATCTTTTATACCGCGAGACAATTTGCACTACATTATGCCAGCTATTCTTCTAATGTAATACCATAACGTCAAACAATCTCAAAACGCGATTTCCTCTTCCTTTTCCTCTGTAAGCGTCACACTTAATGCAGTCTTAACAATGTCCCACAAGTTCTTACTCAGGATGCTACTTGTTCTTTCAGTTACAACTTCTTTTTCTTATACCTACATATTGTGTATCACTTTCCGCAACTTTCCATGCAGTGGAGGACTTTTATTTCTGTCACTTTAATTCCAACTATGGTTCAGCTATTTCTCCCATAAATCTCTTAAAATGAAGTTTAATTCCACATTGGACCACTTCATTCTCGTATACCTGTATCTTCGTATATAAACTTGTCATTAAAATCTTCCTTGTATATTATGTTTTCCACAGTCTTTCGTGGTTCATAACAAAATTCGTATAATCTTCCACGACATATACTGAACTAGTAATGTCAATTTTTACATTTCATTCTTTAATACATTTGGAAGAAAATGTCCAGCAGATATTTGAATATCATAGATTTTTTAAAAATATTTTAAAACTCAAAATATGAAAAAGAGAAAGTGGCACATTTTATCAAATAAACTGAGACTGGTATAACATTTCCACGTTCTAAAGTGTATTGTTGACACATTAGACGTCTAACTATACTTTTTATGGAAAAAGATGAGTTTTGAATAGGTAAAATAAAAATTGTAATAAAAAGGCTGGACAAAGTTAAATCATCTTTTACCAGGACATAGTAATTTAAAAATGGTATCCGAGTATTTATTATGATCATGGAGTATTCAAATTTCCTAGATATGGAATTTTAAGTGTGAAGTTTTTCGCCAGAAATGCAAAAATCAATGCACTTTTTTTTTTTTTTTCAAAATAGCTTAAATAATAACACTTCGTTTTCCTCTTAAACTAAAATAACCAATGCAATCCTAGCATTCATTGTATCCACTTAACTGTCTTCTTTTTTGAATAGGTATGTATTATTGCATCCACCTTATACACCAGCTTTTGCATTTCTTTTTACATTTGATCGAGAAAATTCGAGTGGAGACGGTCACTTGCAGAGATTTTATTGCATCTTCTCCGCCCTCAAGGAGTATCCTGTTTGATTTCTTTGAAGAAACGCGAGCAATGTTCCTTTGGCACAACTAAAAGAACTTTATTTCTCTGACAAGTAGAAAGGTAAAAATATCGTTTTAAAATTCAGAAACAAACAGATCATTCTCCTGTACCAGACTTGCTAATTTGAACCATTTGAGACTGCTCTCTTTTCTTCTCTGACTTTCATCTTGTGAGGGAGTCAAGCGATGCTGCGGTAGTATAGTACAGTGATGGCCAACCTCAAGCGAGAGGGGGAAGGTGGGTTCCCCTTCAGGCATTGTTTGCAGAGCTATGACATATTCATATACTCATGAATGTCACAAACCAACCAATCCCTTCAACGTTGGGTTACCTTGGAACATTCTATTGCGATCAGCACTGAGTGAGCAGAGACGACTGACTGGCCGACTGAAGTGAATTGACTATAAACACAGAACAAGTGATGGCGTGATAAAGCTGCAAAGTGAGTTCATTAGTTCGTAAGCAAAGAGGCTAGACTTCGTTGGGATGGAAACTCATGAAACAATAAGGAAACAGTAGTACTGAATTGGTCTACAAGCCTCCGCCTTCCGGAGGCAGAGCTTTCAAAGTACTCCATAGGCAATGAATATTTTGTTTCGTAATATTTCACGTTACCATGTGATCAAGCAATTACTATTATTGTTACTAATTGGGAATATCTACTCTTAAGCGCAATAAGGTAAACTACTTTAACATAAAATAAAAGCAATATAGATAACGTTATTGCCATTGCGTATACAGCAAAGGAAAGGCATTACGTGGATTGTATTTCTAATATCTACTAAGAAGGGATATATCAGTTTGGTTGGAACTCTGGAACTGGAAGCCAAAGCCATTAAAGTTCTTGAGGAAAGGCATTCAAGTTCTTCTTCTGGAAGCAGCTAATAAGTATCCGGAGCTTTAATATGTAATATTCACAAGTTTATTTTCATATAGGATTTTAGCACCAGTTAGTTTCTTGAGTTTCCTACAAGAAGACTAAAGCTTTTTCCGCATTTCCCGCAGTGATTATAATGTGCCCTAAATTAAGCCAGGAATGTTTCACTTTATTTCATAAATCGTCATTGTCCACCTCTATGAAGTCATATGTCATGTAAGGGATGTCAAAACACCACTAAAGAAAATATTTGTGTCGGAATATCTGCGCTTTATATCAGAGAAATGACCTTAGAATTCCCTTGTTTGTCTTGATTGTGACCACACTTATAGCGTCGTTCTCTATTGCCCATCAGTAACTACGTCAACTTTGATGTTCTGAAATGTGAATAGCTACACTTTCATCCTACATCTCGGAAACCAAAAGAGATGGTCGAAACCAGACTATGTCCCTCCGAACTCACACTTCGCTCCGTACAGGGTTCTTGCCTCGCTCATCGCCCAGACCAACCTTGTCCAAATATCCCCTTGATTTGAGTTGAGTTTGCTTCTTGGTAAACCAAATATTGATCTTGTTGCTAGATTGTGCCTTCATAATTGTGTTGTCACATTGCTGGCTTCAATCAAATAGCCACGTGTACATGGCAAATCCCAAAGGAATGTTGAATATGGAACGGGTTGCCTGGTCTCTTCAGGCGATGCCCCGTATTCCTTAAATGCCATCTTGCGCAATGGCATCCAAATAAGAGGCGCAGAGCGAGTGAGGGGGGTGCTGCGGGTTTGACCCGACCCTAGCTGACAATCGATTGATGGGTGTCGCTCTCCTTGCGTCTTACTCGACCGTCCGCCTTCTCAGCCCGGGGTCACTTGGCTCCGTCGACCTGTCACGCGAGAAATTCCATCGATTGATTTAATATCGCCGCTCCCTCAGGGTCTTGCTTTCGACTGTGGCGTTTAAGTCTTGGGGGATGATCGCCACTCCGTTACTCTGCTTTAATTAGGAGCATCAAATAATTACATGAGTCATATCAGAAGAAACTGTATTACTTTTTCATTATACAGTTTGGGATGGATATAAATGCGTATACCTTATAGTGAAATAGGCAGAAAGCAGTATTATATATTTTGCCTTACATATTAGAAAATAAATGGTTCTATGTGTTAGGACCTAATCTATTGCGAAAGACTGTAGTAAAAGCCAAGGAAGTTGTGATGAAATTGTGATGAAATTGTTGACTGAGGAAGAAGAATAAGGACGTATATGCACTGGTTCATAAACATTCACCAGATTCATTTACGAAATTCTTATTCCAAATTTCTGCTTTTCACACCGCCGTTAGGCTTACATTTCTTCTTTTCTTGTATCATAGTTTTCTTCCCTTGTTTCTCAAAGCCACTAATGTTAATGCTTTCTTATTAATTTTATTAATTACTTTATTAATGTGTTGCCATCTTTAGTTTCTTGCTTTCTATCGTTTACGTTGCTTTTCTAGAAACAAAATTACTCATTTTCGTAACGGTTATTAATTTATGATTATAATATACTTAATAAACGAGTTTTATTTTAAAATCATTGGACACAATCCAGTGCTGTTCTTGAATTATTGAGAAATATCCAATTTAAATATTTATACAAATGGCAAAAATAAAGAAATAGATAGCAAACTATTCTTAGAATGAGGAACAAAATATTAATGAATATTTGGTCTTCTATAAACATTAACATCTTAGATGCAAAGAGTATTGGAAAAACATGCTGTAACAGATGTATGTCTTGTAATTTAAGATCATTGCCTATATTATAAGGAACCTGGATTAAGGTGTTTTGTAAGAACTGGACCGGCAATTGATTAATGCTGCGGTTTTTACCACACAATGTACGTAATATAATAATGAATTTTTGTTTAAATTATATGGTTAATTAATCAAACACAAGAGTATAGTTTCTAATCTTCAGAAGTTATTGCATTTAGCTCTGTAAGTAAAACAGTTGCTTTCAGATCTTGGTTTGGAGTTTTCTCCTTTAATTTGCCGTCTGAGGATCTTCCCCTGTCACTCATATAATCCCCAGATATCGAAGCATACCTATTAAGCAGTTGCCGGTAAAATCATGGCCAAAGGGTTACAAAATCTGTAACAACTCTTCCAAACAGATCTGGTCTTCTGAATCTTAAAAGCCTATATAGATATTTGGGTAAATTTGTTCTATTTATTTATTTTACTTACATCCTCCAACGTCTAGTCATATTGGACGATGAAGTGATGATCAAATGAGTCCAAGTCCACGGAGCTTAGAGTTACCCGACATTCGTCTTTCGGGATAAGGGAAAACCCAGGAAAAAGAAAAAAAGCTTTAGGTAAGTCAACCTGACTGAGATTCAAACTCGAGACCTCTTCCGGGTGAGGCAGACACGCTACCTTATTTTATTGTTTTCAATATGGATCTTGTTTTGTATGCAGTAATGAACTAATAAGTTACAACTAATTTTTCTCCAAAAACATAACATTCAGAACAATGTCAGAGGCGTTTGCAATTATTTTGTAAACGTTGCTTCAATAAAACGAATTTACAATGTTCACAATGTCCTTAGTCAAATTCCTATAGATACAACAAATTATTGATATTCACTGTAAGCCAATTCTTAATATATTTCCCCGTGTTACCGCTCTTTGATCATGTTTAGTGACATTCAGTTTGCATCTGTAACAATTGAAGCAATCTGTACTTCCTCTTTGCATAAAGTTGAACATCTGACGTACAGTTTCTTCTGAATCTGATTCTATCATTTTAAATGAAAATATAGCTTTTTGAAACCAATTCTATGGAGGCTCAAGTGTAAGTCCCATGGTTAACTATCAAATGGCACGTAGAGATGTCCATTAATAAGAGAAGAAGCACGGTGTGTTGATTCCTTGCGCGCGGTGTAACGATTTTCAAGCAATGTTTTGTTTAACCCTGCAGCCCTCCTTAGATAAACTGAGGCAAATCCTGTCGCTCGCACAATGACATGAGTTTTCGCTGCTAGAATTTGTGGATCTCCAAAGTTGGACAGGCAGAGCGTCGTAATCCGTGACATGTGTCCCCAAGATCTTGAAATTTAGCGTCGAAACTCTGTTAAAGTTTCGGCGATAGATTTTCCTCTCTATCTCTCCACCCGTCCCCAATCCACCCCGCTGAGTTGCGCTTGCGCAGGGTCCGTCCTCAGGAGACTCACAACTTACAAAATATCATATTTTAAAAATTCTGTCCCATTACGTGAGATATGATTCACATGTGAAGAAAAATTATGTTACTCTCATTCATAAATTTCACATGAGCACGTGAAGTTGCTGTTACGACCTAGGATACTGTCATTACAAGACCAAGGACTACCGGTTTTAATTGGAAAACCTGGACCCGACAAAGTTGCTTGCTTAGGCCATAATAACTTTGCTGTTGAAAGAAAACTGTTCAGTTTTGGGGAGCTATGAAGAGTTAGGTTTAATCAGAACGTAGAGACCTCCAATAGCTGGATCACAGCACTGCACGTTGGTCGTGGTGGGTTCTTTTGGCCCTTGGGAAGGATGACTTGGAGAGCCGAAGGGTGACCAATATCGAACGATATAGTGTGCTAGCGGAGATGGAGTCCCTAACATTTCTGACTCCCTTAGCACTGCCTGACCGCAACTGCCAATCATCCTTTATGATAGGTTTCTTTCTAAAGATTTTTTTTTCTTTTGCATAAATGCCAAACGCCAGTCAGGAACTATAGGGTAAGGGCGCCAAATTTCGGACACCATGTTTATTTTTGGGTATTCTACCTGTCATAGTACATCAATAGACACGAAATTGTGTGACAACGTTCTTTATTCTTATTAGCTTACAGTCCCTTAGTCAAAAATGTCTTATAGAGTATGTTCACTTAAGACATAATGAAAACCATTAAAGAACATTTGGATTAGGTTACAAAATGGTGCCTAATTTCGGATACTTTTGTGGAGTGCGATAAGCCAGTTGAGTGCCTTTTCATAAAATCCTGAGCCATTTTTTTTCCAGCCATACCGCTACTCGAATCAAATGGATGCTTTACATTGTTGATCAAAGCTAGCTGGAATGCCATTCGTCTAATGTATTTCTTTCCAAGTCCAAAATAGCGATCATCCATAACCACACAATATGCAGCCAGTTCGGTTCCCAGCTTCTTACGAAGTGAGCAATCTTTTCCGATTTTTAGTACGTCATAATATTTGGAAACTTTTAAATATCCCATTTTCTTCTCCTTGACGGCTTTTACTGCTTCTCTCATTGTTTCTTCTGACCACCACCTTCTGCGCCCTGGTGCCATCTGATAAACAATAAGTATTTGAGATTGGTAATATGTTGTTCAATTTTAATTTCGGATATCCGAAATTACGATGCCCTGTGGTATCCGAAATGAAAAATTCCGCCATATTGGTAAATGACAGCTTGGATTAAACCAGAAATAAGTAATTTCAAATGTTAATGCATATAAGAAAACTATCATATACTAACATATTATAGGCAGTAATTACGTGATTTAGGACCTTACCTTAAGCTCAACAAACAACTTAGGAATGCTACTTCACCGCAACTAACTGCAAAATGGCTGAAGGCTCACTGTGTGCACCTGGTACTTCCTCCTACTTGTTCGCATGCTTTCCGAGGCAGTGCAGTAAGCTCACGGAGCAGAAAGTCTACCATCCGAAATTAGGTGCCTATCCGAAGTATGTTTGTTGCCGTTACCCTAAACTTAGACCTGGAAGGCCCTTTTCCCAAATTTTCTTTCCTTTATTACTACATTTCATGTAATATCAGTGTCCATGAAACCTACCTTGCGTTTCTTTTTCTACAGATCTCCGAAGCTGTGTTTACATTCGGTTCTTGACGTTATTCTAAGATTTTCTCTCTTTTGCCTCAGTGTTTCAATTTGTTTTCCTAGTCTAACGAGATTTGTGATCTTTTGCGCTGATATTATCTCTGGCACTCATTGCGCCAACAATTTCACTGATTACTCTCAATAATATTCTGAGACGTCAAGCGTAATTTACTTCGACAAACTAAAATGCGCAATTGTAAAGCTGATTACAAACTTATATCTTCATTTTCAGGTATTTTAGTTTAATGTATCTCAGTATCCCCATACACGTTTTCGAGACAAAGGTATTCTGTCAAGTTTTAAAGGGAAAATCAGTTGTAATGCTAATGGAAATAGAAGTGCAGTCACCTAAGAAGACTCATTGCTCAGTCTTTATAAAAGTTCTTATTTCCAATTTCAGAACTTCGCATCAGATGCCCACATTCCACTCTATGCATGTGTCTTCAGTTTAACCATCTAATACATCAACGATAAGGGTAGTTTTCAGAAATATACTAATCATTATTTCAGACCCAAAATCATTTAGTAGTATCATATAAGCTTTAAACATTTTGCTGCTGCAGCTGCCACAAAGCCTTCAATATTAAAGGGCATTTCTTCATGTTTTGTATTTCAAGGCATGCATGCAAAGTATAAGATCATATATTGTTTTTGATTATATATAAAACTCAAAAGAGTTCGAAGGTATGTTTTCGTTTATTTTCTTCCCTGTTAAGGTGTACGACCCCAATGGTTCATAATGAAATTAAAAGGAGAAAAGTAACATGGAAAAACAGTAATGAAGACTTACACAAAATGTTTCTTAAAATAATTTCTGATGAAACAATTCTGTATTAAGAACCGTTTAAAAAAAATCCACTGCATTGTTGCCTAATGTCAGCTTTGATGCCTAATTCATTTTATAAACTGCAGCACTTGAAAAAAGTAAAAGCTTACATATTTTGCACTATGCACTTAAATTCAGTTTATTTTAAGTAAAAGTTCTCACGCATGTATATTGGTTGCATGACGATATAAACATAGTGAAACAGCAGGTTCCCGATTAGATTGGTGCGGAGGATGCGGCAGCCGCTGTATCACAGGAGCCATATGTGTGTTTTATCAGTATAGTATGTGATGGTTCCGCAAGATGTCGCAGTAAGTGGTGTTAGCTCCTTCAATCCCGCGGGATAATGCTTGACGGCAACGCATTCGCCCATAAAGGAAGCCCTTTTCGGTTCAGTTGTTTATGTGATTCTGGGTGTGTGAAAAATGTGACTGTTACGCTACTTTCTTCTTAATTTCACGGATGTAGCTCACAACTTGGCAAAATTATTGCAGTTATCAAGGTGTCAATGTGCACGTTTAATAAACAAGATCTTAAAGATAGCTTTGTCCACAATAAATCTTACTTTGTGGTCGCCTGGGATCGAACCCGGTTCGCCTTGGGGAGAGTCGAACGGTCTGACCACTCAGCCACGGCGCAGCTACAATATAACTTAAAGGATTACAGAATAACACAGTTAAATTTCAGGTATTGATGTAAGCTTCCATTTCGTAACTTAGATTGTCTTTAATTTAACGTACAATTTATTAATTTTTCTATTTAAAAGTGGTTTTGATACACCGTTTTTGTATTCTGATCCTCAGTCTGTGATTTAGGGTCTCTTCTTCGATTGTTTGGTTGGATTTGGAAGCGATTTAGTGTACAAGGCTGTGCTTTGTTTTAAAATTCAAATCAAATCTCGGTAGGCTGCATTTGCTCTATGATCTAAACTCTCACTTCTTCGGCTTTAATTTTGTTTGTTATGTAACGTTTGTGTTAGTTAGAATGTAGAAGTTATTCGAATATCATCTTATTCTTGTTGTAAACAATTTAGGACGAGAAGTGATATAAAACACTATACGTGAGCATTTATAGTTTTCGTTATTTTAATTTTGGTTTATCATCATTTGTATAGGTGGTTTCTGAATACGAAAATGGACCTGCTGAGGTAAACATAATTAAAAGGCCAATTTTAATGCTTGCAAATTGGCGAACATTTCAATAGGTCACAAAAATCTTGTGTAACATTTTATTTGTGTAAATGCAGTGCCCTGTGATTTCCTTTCTTGAAAAGGTGAACTACAGAAGAAGACTTCGGCAGAGAAAGCAATGCTGTTAAGTGCTCTAAAACAGAAAACTAAAATTGGTATCTGCATTAGGTATATTTATACATATAACAGTAAAGGAATATCCTTAGCGTTCGCAATTTCTTTATATTGCATTAAGGAGCAGGAACCATGCGGGTTTCATTTGGTTTTCTTCGGCTCCTTCTGAGAAACGCGCGAAGCCCTTAAGTAAGCAATCTGTAATCATTTCACGGAGTAGCGTTTTGACAGGAAGCCGTCAAACGCTGACATACTCGTAGCGCTCTCCCTTTCTCTCTCACACGCAGACATGCACGTACATACTCTCTCACTCCTGAGGGATTGATGACGGAAGTTCTCAAGATGACGAATTCCACGCATGCGCTTGGGCGGGTGCAAGGATGTTGTGACGCACCTCACACGCTCTCAAAGAGATGACGCCCTGAAAGCGCGGTTCACACGCGGTCGAGAGTTGCTGTTGAGCGGTACTGCACATGTAGCTCTTCTGACGAGAACAAGGCTAGATCATTTTGCTGACGTAATGTGACCGTCCGGTAATATCTAAAAGTAAATATTTCAAGGATAATTTGAGTCAATGAACACTAGATTTGTTTACACAGATAAACAAGAAAGGGAAAAGTCATTTACAGGGAAACGCAAACTTATAGAAACTTGTTTTATGTTATTTCTTGATCTGAAAATGCTGGTAATCAGACCCAGCGACAAGGAAAGATAAAGAATAAACTGATAGCTTGCATTTTCACTCTAGTTTGTTTATGTATACGTATTAATCTTTTTCAACCACTTTGGTTGGAAATAAGCTTGTAAAGTCTATGTTCAAAATATTTCGAATAAAGCTGTTTGTTATCTTTACATAAAAACTTATCTGAAGCAAGCACAACAACCCTCTTTCTACATCTTTTCTGAGTAGAGCAAATAGGAGGAATTGAGTGGGTAAGACACTAAGCACAATAACAGACGCTGAATGTAGCCATCTCTCCATTTACTCTTTTCCTATTTTGTTAAATGCGTACATGTAGTGATTAACAGAAGCCACTCTTGAAAACCATAATTTGCATGGAGACCCACATAGGGCGAGATTCAGTACCAATTGACAAAACCTGAGAATAGGGTGTGCCGTTTGTTTTCTCTCCGGCACCTTTTTACTTGCCCTTCCGGTTCGAGGGCGCTGCTGTCAGGTTGTTTGGGGCTTTCCGCCGTTCCTCTTTGGGGGCGCTGCGGTGCCCGAGGCTTCTTGGGTGGCTCTCTCAAACCGGCAGAGGAGTGTGTGCCTGGCTGGTGTCGCGTCGGTGTTTCTAAGGGTAAGTGCTCCATGTTCGGGTTTCCCGATTCTCTCTAAGGGTTTTTCATGCGTTGCCTTTTGGGGAGCCGTGTGGTTTTATGGGGCTCTTTCTCCCAGATTGGGACCAGAAGTTGATAGTTACTTTTACGTGTCTGGTTGATCAATGCAAAGTGTAGCAATAAAAAAAAAAACAACAAAAAAAACAAGAAAATAAATCCATATTAAGGTTTTCATAAAGGCTTATGGTTTTAATTTAATCCCATGACCCTGGGTTGGCCCGCACAAGGGTAGGGAAATGCACCTTTCGAGGTGCACCTTGGGCTTTGTTTTTCCAAATTTAAAGTGAAATGGTTGTAATGCGAAAATGTAGAAACCATAGTTAAAATCTCTAATGACATTATAAAGATGGACTAGCTTGGCAGTTATAGGATTTATGTACCGAATATGTTCGTAGTCGAGTAGTTAGACTGACGTATAATTGGAGGGCCTATGAGTGTCCTGTTATGTGAAACTTATGCGTGCAAAATGTTTTGGTAATACATTTTATGTTATTTGATAGAGAATTATATAGTGTGTTTAGTTTGTTTACACTTATACACTTTCTGCTCCTTTTCGATCAATAAAATGGTGTACCAAATCGACACAAGAGAGCAGGTTTGAGACCTTCTCCTTTTACGGATAACTGAGGTGTCAAAGCTGCAGAAGCCACCCTTGTTGTCGATTTGACACTCTCTAAAAAGAACCAGTATATAAGCACTCAAAAGCTAATCATTATTTTGTAGAGTAATGACGTAACGAATGACGTAAAATGTCATAACATTGTACGTAACATTCACTTTAAAATAAAGGCAGGACTTCTGGGCCAACGCACTAAATGAATAACTTTCATAACATCTGGTCAATGTTTGGTGAATTTGCAGAAGGATAACGATTCGTGTTTTGCAACTTTATCAGATGTATATCCATTCTTCCATTGAATGCGCACGCTTGTTTTGGTAAACAACACCTGGAGTGGACAGCTACTAAGTAGAAGAAAAGTCGAGAATTTATTTTCTGTTAATATTGAGTTATCCACGTCTCTTACATATGCTCCAAATGTAACTTCTCATATTTTGGAATGGAACTAATCTGTATGTCCAAAATATCATATACAAAATGTTCACTAGTGTTATAAATGTATTTACTTTTCATCAAATAGTTTTCAAATTGCATTTTAGAAGCTTATATTGGTTATTAGAGCCCGGAGTTCTAAGCGAAATGCTTATGAATGCTTTTTTAGTGAAATACAAGGCTTACTTTATACAAATCATGTAAATTTAATAGTACATTTTCACTCTTAGCCATCATTTTATCATTCAGACAGTTTACAATGTCTCGCTGAAACAGTTAAGAGCTTCTTGTCTCTAGCGTAAAAGAAAGTATTTGTACTGTCGCCGATAAGCGTTTAAAAATTTCAGGAAGTTATTCCAAATTTTTCTTTATCTCCTGAGCCAGTTTCAACTCGACGGAGTCTTGGTTAAGGGTTGTGTCATACTACGCAGAACATTTCAATGAAGCAAAAAACAGTGTTGTACCCCTTAGATACAGAAGATGCAAGAAGCATTGCCACAACACAGAAATTTTTTGTGTATATTGGGATCCAATATAAGATAGAGTACATCTTTAACTGTTTCTCCAAAATAAATGTAAACATTCACTTTCTTTGTTAAATGAAATTTCAGAAACTTGTCTTCAGAGACCTGCGGTATTATTAAAACGGCTTTTGAGAAACCCAGTAAGGTATTAACGAAACTCCCTAGCTACGAAACAATATCTAGAATTTTTAAAAAAGGTTTGTGGTACAGGAATGTATACAGAGGAATCTATTCAAGGAGAGCTGTGGTACTTTTCACATGTTCCAGTGACGTCATGTGACGTTGAGAGATCCTTTTCACTGTATAAAAAATTCTTCACTGACAAACGCTGGAGCTTCACACAGGAAAATCTTAAATTAAAGGCGTCCGCCTCGGTAGCATAGATGGTAGCACGTCTGCCTCACGTTCAACAGGTCCCGAGTTCGAATCTTGGTCAGGGTGAGTTACCTGGATAAGGTTTCTCCAGGGTTTTCCCTTATCCTTAAAACACTGGATTCATTTGAGCATCATTTCACCCATGTCATTCACCGTCCGAGATGGCTTAACGTTGGAGGACATACTGTAACAAACTTATGTAAGGTGAGTATTCTACAAAACAATATGTTTATGATTAAAATTTTATTTGCTTATTTTTGGTGCTTATTTGATTCTTTTTCGTGCCTATATGTTTGCTCATTTCATCATCTGATTGTGCTTACAAATTCGGGCTCTTCTAATTATTATGTATCTTTCCAAAGAGTAAAACTTAATCTGTTTTACAAAAAGCAAATAAAGAACGTGCTCTCCCTGTGAGGAACACATCTTATGAATATAACACACTGTTGAGTTTGAAATGGTGTACTCATTATTGAATTCATATTCTTCCCTCGCATGCTCATAGAGTTCGTGTGCCACCTGTCACGTGACTGGCATCATTGCGATGACGAATGGTCCTCTCACTGAATTTATTACGTAAGAATGCTTGGAGTCATGCTCAGCATTGTCCATTCCCTCGTGTCAGCACAGAAGCATCTCTCTCATATGAGGACAGTCGTCTGGTGTCTGAATCCTCATAACTGCCTAATGCCGGGTAAGTTTTTTTGAACTTAAACATGAAACGTTTCCTTTCCAAATATCCTTTCTCAACACTTATTTTATTTCATGTATCATCGGTTCCATCGTCTGAGGTTTCACAAGAGCGTTAAACAATACCAACATGGACACATTTCAACCTTTCCAGTTACTCAGTTTTATTTCTCTTCAGCTTGTTTATTGTCCTTTCATCTTCTTTGTCCGTAAAGACAAATTACCACCTAAGATGTCTAGACGCCCCAGCACTTCCCAGAAAAGCAATTAGATTTACAATACCCATTAACAACTCCAGCCTTTTTTATTCCATTTTCATCAGTTTCTTTTCGGAAAGAGAAGAGGATGTATTAGTGAAATGTTCGTCAAGAGGTTGCTGTTGAGTATCCATCTATCAATTTGCTCCAGAAGATCGGGATATGGAGGAATAAGTAACTAACATAAGTTATTAGGAACGTACGATATAAAAAGGAAGAAAAAAGAGATTAACAAAAACGAAAGAAAATAAAGAAATCAAAGTACTCATTGTGAAGCTCTGTAATATACAGTGTATATAAAGCGATTGATAGCAATGAAAAAGCAAATGTATTAAATAGTAAATTGAAAAAAGATTCAGTGGAAAAGGTGATCTCAGGTACTACATACATTAATGCCCGATTTCACCAACAGCTGTTAAAATCGACGTTAACAAATGTAACGTAACAATTGTCACAGCGCTAACACTACTGTTAAATTTATTACATTTCACTAACCTGTTTTCTATAAATGTTAACAAACATGTGTTAACGCTCAGAAACGTGTAAATATTGCAGCTATAGAAGGCCATGAATGAGTCGTATTAGTTTCTGAAAGTACTGCGATGAACTTCTGTTTTCATTTTCGTCTGCACACAGCTAAAAAATGACGTGTAAATAAAATTGTATACAAAAGCCGTGAGACAAATTTCTCATTGAGGGAGACAGAATTGTTAATTGAATTGGTGACAAAGTGTAAGGATATCGTGGAAAATAAGAGGACGGATGCAGTGAAAGTAAATGAGAAAGATGTCCACGTGGGAAAATATTGGAAGCGAATTTAATTCAAATGCATGTGTCGCAACTACGAGCACCAAATAACTACGTCAGTATTACCTAAATTTGAAACGAGGTGCGAAGGAAAAGTGACTTGAACGTTTCAAGACGGGAGGTGGACAATGTATTATCCACAAAATTCAGTGAATTATAACATCGCAAAGTTATTAATTCTTGAAGCAAAGGCGAAATCGGCATATTCCTTTCGATACATCTTCTAACCTCTCTTGTACTTCCGCAGCAACTTCGTAGCAACTTGTTTCGACATTCGGTACCTCTGTAAAAATTTTTCTTCTGATAGCTCCTCAAAGTAATTTCTCCTCATTGGCCGTACTCTATTATGAATGCCATTTAGACGGTTTTAGGTATAGAAAATCGACATCAACAGCTGAGTTCATGCTTGCCATCTTGACTATTTACAATTGTTAAGGACCTAACATCAGAAATTTGGCTCGCTAGTTTAACAAGAGGTTTACCACGAGTGTTACGCTAACACTTGTTGGTGAAATGCAATTTTTGTTTTAACTATTGCTAAACTCCTGTTAAGTCTCAACATCTGTTGGTGAAATCGGGCATAAGATTAGTAATTCACATTCGAAGTTAACTGGTAAAGTGGATAAAAGGAAAATAGGAGCCTTCATTTGCAGCAAAACATATGCCAATATGGTTGATCGATTGATATTAGTTAATCTCTGTTTCATATAAGCTTGCGCCGCTGACATGTATCACTCCACGTGCAACTACCTTCCCCCTCAACCTAATTGGCTAATGCTTTCGTGCCATAGGCCTTAGGCGGTGCCTTGCCGTCACATTGAAACCGACAGTAAACGTCATAATAAAATCATACAAATAAGAATATGAAGGCATGCAAAAATACAAGTTTATAATGAAACTGAGCAACTTGAAACTGAATGAATGAACAACCAAACTGAAACAAGTTTATAATGAAAGGCCTTCGGCCTTTTCCACTGAGATTTTTTAAAACCAGCACATACCTTGCAAAAATGTTTTGTCTTTCAGTCTTAAAAGTCGTGTCACGCCATACTTTACATTTCGTGTGTCCTTCATTCACCCAAGTCTCGTCAAGGTGAGACTTGTATCCCGGTTCAGTCTGATTGTCCTTAAACAACGTCTTCGCCACACAGCAATATCACCCCTGGAGTGGTATGTTTACCTGTTGTCTCAATTTCATGTCGCGATGTTTCTACGCATCGTACACACCTGTGAGTTCAGAGCACAGCTGTTCGACTTTTCTCACTGACAAAGACGGATTCTTCTCTCTGAGTACATTAAACACATGCAACACAATTCTTTTTTCGCCGTTTTGTAAAGGCTTTTCCTTGCGATACTTCAGCGAAAAACTGGCGGTAGACTCTGCCATTATACATATAAGAAGTACACGTGCAATAAACGATCACTACCGCTAAAGCACGCGCTATCGTGCCATGTGCTTGAGAGCAAAGGAACCTCTTCTTTACTTCGCTTAAGAATTAAGATGCATTTCAGATAACTGAACTCTGTTGTGTAATATATTTAATTCAAACAGTTACGAAAATATAAATTTTACTATTCTCTTCCAACATATAAAAATATATCACCATGTTAAATAACGAATACTACAATTGCAGCCAGTGAGAGCTGATTAGGTCACGTGACCGTTAAGAGATGCGGGGCAAGCTTATGTGAAGCAAAGATTACATTTATTTAGCATTAAAATCTAAATACTGAACTGCTTTTCGTATCCATCTGAATTTATACCATTTACATATCGCCGACTATATTTGTTGGCCACTACCACTCTCTCCGTCTCGCCAAGTTTGCAATTTAAATGTTCGCCCTACTAAACCTGCAAGTGTGAACTGTGCTCACTACTTTCAAAACAATAGTTTTATCAAATCACTCATTATTGCCCCAAAGCTATTGGGATACTTTTTGCTGTGTATTAGCAAAGTGGGAGGCTCAAAACCTCCGCTGTGTGCATGACCAAATCACCCTTAATTCCCCTCTGCCACTGTAGAGTACGCTCGAACACGTGTCGCTGGTTGCTGAATTTGGATTACGTAGCCCACCAATGAATCGAATTATGCCGGAGTCACATTACACTCTGATTTATCGCTCCCAAACACGAAGCACTTTTTAGCATTTCTTGGTCTATTGCGGGACTTCAGATGTCACGCGGTCTACCACAGAAAACACCTCACATTATGGCTTATATTTCCGACATTAGCACGAATCTAGGATTTCTACTTGGGAAAGCTGGCTGACCCAGGGGAATTATTATGCTCTCCACCACTGAAATATTACACAGTAGTTTCTGTAATTGCTAATTAATTTCGCGGAATAAATTCACTTAAGAAGAGGGAAGAAACAGAGGTCGAGTGAGCAAGGTGGCCAGGAAAATAATCGCGTGCACGCAATACAAACGATAAACGTCAGCAGTGTATCCGCCACAAAGCTCGCTGAATTTACAGCCGCTCTTCCCTTCCATGTACTTCCGAATAAAACGGGCAAATCATGGTGAAATTCCTGGAAGTTTTTCGTTGACAGCAGGTATGCTCAATATTTCTGGTCATATGCGCTTATTTTTTATAGAATTTTCTGCTAATCACTCAACGGTTTAAACTATGCTTCGTGTCAGCAACGCAATGCTGTCAGTCTGTATGTATTGAAAAGGAGGGGAAGAGAAATGTGGTTTATATGGAATCCAATATATCCCAACCGCTTCATGTTTGTGTACTTACAAATCGCATTTTTGCCTCCGGCTCATTGCATTCGCAGCATTAGCTATCAAATTTCGATTACGATGAAACTATGATGATATATAAGAGTTATACTACGTACTCTGGGAATTATTTCAGACATGACTGAGTTTTACAAAAATTCTGTGTTAAAAAAGCAGTAATGATCTGCTTACGAAAGGGACAAATCATCATCATCAAGCTATGATGATGTGTAAAATATAAATGATCATCCATCCTAATAGAGCTGACACAGAAACCTTTTGGACTATTTCTTTCTCGATCATTATTTTACAACGTTGATCTTCAATTCACAGATCTCCCGTTTACAGGATCATACAAATTCGAAATTCTTTTTAGCACCCCATTTCAGAATGAAGATTTTTATATCACATTCCATATTCAGCCTATACATTTGCTTGAAGACTGTTAGTCTATTATTATGGTACAAAACTCTGAAAGTTCCAAAGTTTTTTGTAATTTACGACCTCCAACGTTAAGTTATATCGGACTGTGAATGAATTGGGTGAAAAGATGCTCAAATGAGTCCAGCGTCCATGAAGCTTAGAGTTATCCGAATTCGTCTTGAAGGATAAGGGAAAACCCCGGAAAAACCTTATCCAGGTAACTCACCCTGACCAAGATTCGAACTCGGGACCTTTTGAACGTGAGGCAGAAAGCTACCATCTACACTACCGAGGTGGGCTTTGCGAACTTCAGGTTGATGTGTCAACAAGAAATGATTGCTTACAGCACAAATAAAATATTAACATATCCTTTAAAATATAATCCCAAATAAATCAAATAGTGTTCTAAAGAGGAGAACCTCATGTTCTAGAGGTCCCGAGTTCGAATCTGGTTTACCGTCAGTTACCTGGATAAGGTTCTGGTAACGAATATCTGGTAACTCTAAGCTCCATGGTCCACGGACTCATTTAAGCATCACTTCACCCATTTCATTTATCGTCCGATATGACTTATCGTTGGAGGACGTAAAAAAAAGGAGGACAAACACAAATACCTACATATAATTCAGTTTTTTTTTTCTTTTTTATCTTTGCCTCTGCCCGTGAGCAGCAAAAATCCAACACACAAAAGCTTGGATTAATACTACCTAATTTCAAAAGCATATCAGGCAAGCACTTTTAAGAAAATTCCTCCTTTACCAAATTAACTTTTATATGGAAGTGGTTTAGCCATTTTTCACTACTTCAAAATTGTCTTAAAGGTTTTGATTTTGATATTCTGGTTTCAGATGTTTGAATGACAAAATTAATATCACTCAATTTCTGAGAAGTTCACTAAAGTCGGTATAACTTTCGCATGACTGATAAACTATAAGAAATAATAAAATACTTCACTAGAAATATGCATCCGGATCAAAATATACCATTATTAACCCTTTTATAAATATTCTTTTGTTATGTCTTTAAAGTTTTCGTAAGTTAAGATGCCTTGCCTCATTTATGTCATTATTTTTTTCTCGTCTGAGTTAATTAGCAACAAAATGTTCTTTTGCGTTATTATTTACTTAGAGATTGTTTTGTAGTCAACGTTATCGTTCGCAACGTAAGAAAGAAAAACCATCTTATATATGAATAATAACAATGTAAAATTACGTGAGTAAATACACCTTGGAAGCCATGTCATCACAGCAATTCTTTTCCGTTTGTCGATTATAAAAAATTCCTGCAATGCAATGTAACCGGAAAAATCCTAGTAATATAGAGAAAAATAGTTAGCATAAGAGATCACTGACTTGAGCATTTATTCGAAGCTTTGCTCTTAAATGGTTTCTTGAACACAGGTATACAAATTTGCTCCGCATTAAGGGAAACTCAAGGCCGAATTCATTCATCCGTTATTTCCAGCCACAAAACTAACTCTGACAAGGGGGTCTCCGCCACCCGATAGGGGCGTTGCTAATGGTGACTCCGGCTACTGATCCAGGAGCTTCTGACAGCAACATCATCATCAATGGGTTAGAAGGATCCAGAATCCCCGGGGTGTGGACAAATGACGACGTGTCAAGAGGTCGCTATAGTCACGTGTCAACAGCGCTGCAGGAAGGCATTGAGCATTGCGTACGCGCGTTCTTGCCGCTTCTTTTGCATAATAGCTCACCGAGCTACGTTCGAGGGTCTGTGAAATAGATTAATTTAACTTTTGGCCCTCTGAGCTGTGATGAATATCCTTCTGGCAGTGATTCGATGTCTCAGGGGACAATCCCTCTGCTTCCCAATACACAGCACCAGGGGAATCTTGGTTTGTTGTCTGATAAGAAATTTTTTGTCTGCCTTGGGGAATATCTTAGAACAGCCAAGACAAAATCAACGACTATTATAAGTAAACATCATGTAAGACGTAAGATACTTATAAATGAAATGACAAAGCAAGTAGGTAGCGTTATTTACTTTAGTTTTATTTATCACATAGTAAAAGTCTGACTTGTTACTTTTGTATAGCTTTGTACTCCCATCCGTCAACCAACTATTATCACAAAGGTTTATTATTCTGTCAACTCTACGATAATTTGTAGAATTACCTTATTGCATATCTCCTTGTAGGTTCAAGGAAAAAAAAAGGACACAGTAGGCTTTGAATGTCAGTCAAATCTTTTAAGGTTGAGGGCTATGTAACAGCTTTGAAATTTCTCTCTCAATATAGGGGGGAGAAGAACCAAGAAACAAACAGGAGAAGGAAGGAGAGATAACGTTCTTTGAGAAAAGTTTTCGAAAATTCAAACCATTAAAAAAAGATATTTCCACAAAAATATTTATTTACCATAAAATGTATACTTTAACGTATAATGAATCAATTTCTGTATTTCTTTTAAGAGAAACCGCGCAACCTCGAGGTCCGTAGGCAACGGGTTGAAGACCAGAGGTTTCCTGACCTGAGAGACTCCAGGATGAGTGATGAGCCCATCGCCGGAAGTGAAATTTCGAGAGAGATGAGGTGATAGAAAAGATGATGGAGCATTTGGTGGATTGCTGGCGGGGGAAACCGGAGGACCCAGAGAAAACCCACCCCAGTGCCATGTTGCCCACAAAATCTTACTTTGTGGTCGCCTAGGATCGAACCCGGACCGCCTTGGTGAGAGCCAAGCGGTCTAACTACGTAGCAATGGCGCGGCCGCTTATACTTGAACGAGATCTAAATTATTTTAAGCAATAAGATTTTGTCATCTGTTATGATTTGCTAGTTATGCAAGAGTGGAAAGTGTTCACAGAAAATTATAGATATAAATTTTGTTTGTCATGAAAACATTGATTCTGCACGTCAGATAATTAAATCAAAATTTTTTAAGCCAATTCTGAGAAAGTAAGAAATGACGAAACATTATCCAGCTAAGCAATAGTTCGCATTAAATTAATTTTCTAAAAATTTCCCTTTCGTGTCTTTGGAGAACGGTAAACTTGAGAACTTTAATATTTAACCAACCTGTCACTTTTAGTTATGTTGTTCACAGATGCACATATCAAACGAAAAAGAAACTACCCACCTCGGGAGCGTGGATGGTAGCGGGTCTACCTCAAGAGGTCCCGAGTTCGAATCTCGGCCAGGGCGAGTTACCTGGATGAGCTTTCTTCCGGGGTTTTCCCTTATCCTAAAAGACGAATCTCGTGTAACTCTAAGCTCTATGGACCCTGGGTTCATTTGAGCATCATTTCATCAATTCCACTGATTGTCCGATATGACTTAACGTTGGAGAACGTAAATTACACAAAAAATAGTAATTTAAAAGTAAATAAAACTAAACATCATCTTCGGACATGCAAGCGTGGAAATCTTTAACACAAGGTATCTCAGAACTTCCACTGAACTATTATTGAATTACTTATTGAATTTTTGAATGAAGAGAATAATATTTAGGTGGAATTTCTCTACCTACTGTAGGTAAATAGTAGAGGAGTTAAGAGTGGACCTGAATGTAAAACTAAACAAATTAACACAAATGAATGGAAGAATAAAAAAAAAATTAGAAGATAAGATGTCAAACGAAACAGAAATTAAATTTTGTAAAGTTAATGAGAACACCAAATTCAGCTCATAAACGTGAAAACGGAACAGCGCATAGGATAGGCAGGAAACTAAAGAGGTAAAATTCCTCCGAGTAATAGATTTTAGAGCAGAAGAGAAAGAAATTAACAAACAGTCAAATGAAAAACATCAACGAATATAAACCTAATTGAGTCAGTATATGTTAAGGTTAGAAGGGGAACGAATGTGTAAAATGTTTTTAGATTTTATATCATTTAAGGTGGGAACAGTTGACAGACTTATGCCTTGTGGAGTAAGAAGAAGAAGAAGAAGCTTGTTCTGTTTGTTAAATTCATCATCATACAGTCAGCCGATACTGAGATTCATCATGGCATTTGTCCACCCATCCTGGCCAAAGAATATTAGGGTATAGTATGTGATATACTGATTGCGAGATTTTTCGCTGATTGGGCCCAATTCTGGAAGAAAGTTGATACGATGGGTGTGTCAAGATCTCCTCCAGGTGCAGTTTTCCCACAGACAGGCAGGCATATTCCATGATTTATCCCCGCTCACAATGCGCCTCAGGCCTGTCCAAGTAAATGGCACCCTCCGACAATTTATGGTCAATCACTGATGAGGAACAAGGTGACGTGGCGGAGGGGTTGCAAGGGAGAAGACAGGAGATTGATGGGCCACGCTGTAAGGAAATGATTGCTGCTACTGATGTTTCATGGTCGGAAAAGAATGATAGGCATCGGCCCTGCTTTAGGGCTCCCATTTTTTATGTTTTCCCTCTTTTGAAATTGTACGGAAGGTTTCTGCAAGTCCACCCAAGGGGTGGGTGGAAGCGCGAATCTGTTACTTTTGTTCATGTTCTTGGGTTTTATTATGCAGTGCGGGAGTTTCCTGGTAGTTTTAAATGCGGTTTGAAGAGGTACTAGCCCACCTTCGTGATATGGACTAGCTACATGAAAATCCAAGTTCAAGTCTCGGTTTGAGTAAGTTATCTGAATAAGTTTTCTTTTCCCGAATTTGTCCTTATTCCAAAAAGACATGGTAAGGCCCTTGTAATCATGGTCGCTGGAGTGTATGTTTTTGGCCTTTCGCCGCGTAGAGAATCGCCGTTTCAAGCCCTGCCTTGGGCATGGGTGTTTATATGTATTATGTATAAAACAACAAAAACAAAAATACTAATGCTACGGAAGCTTAAAAGCGGCGTAAAGAAGGGGAAAAAATAGGGGTCATTTGAAAATTCTTTTGCCCATTTATTTCATTAATTGACCTATATGACTTACCAATTATTTAAAGGACTTAAACTTCATAAGATGAAAGAGAAACAAATGGTAACAGCTTCAGTTTAATACAAGAAATGTCAACAATTTTAGTGGTCCCACGGGAAATGACTCACATTCCGAAGGTCTTATGTTCAAATCTCATATACTCACCTATCTAAGCAGCATATGTATTTCCTTCCGTTGCTAAGTAAATAACGGATTGAATATTCCATACGTTATCAGAAATCTCCATTCACATGATGGTACAGAATTAAGGTAATTTATTCTGATCACACCGACTACATATATGTAACTGTAAAGCAGCTACGGCACGATAGAAAATGTCTATCTCTCTGTCAATAAAACAGGAGGCTTAAGGCGATTATCAACCAAGGCTATCATGGAAATTAAATCAATCAGATGCTAGAAGATGGCAGTACCACTAAGAATATCTCTATGGCGCTCAGTAAAATAATGTGTATCAAAATGTATACAGTTTAAGTTGCTCTGTAACTTCGAAGTTAAAATAAAATTGAAAGTTATAAATACCTAAATATTATATAACCAGTTCTACTTTTGATGTTGGTTGTAACCTAAAGAACGTCCATGCTCTTTATGACCTCCGTTCTGGAGGGATTCAACTACCTTTGATGCTTCATCCCACGAGATGCTATTAAAACTAATAAATACCCTTAAACATAATGTTAACTCTGCAACCAATGGCAGTAATATAATACGTTAATCTACTAATTAAAAATATATCGTTTATATTTACATACAGACTTAAAAAACTGTAGTTGATATCAAATACTCGCTTTTATTACCAAGCCATGCGCCCTAGATATTATATGCATAACGACCTTGCCACTACATTAGGTAAGAATATGGGGAACAAACTTATAAGCCCCTCTCTTCCCCTCGCTCTCTCCCTATCAAACTTCTTCTCATTCTCTTTCTGAATACAACTTGCATATCATGTGATGTACTAAAAAATCAGTATTGAAGCGTTATATTGAAGCAGTTCTTAAAACCTCTGCATTTACTAACTTGTTTCACTTAACCAAACATAACACGACATTCATAGCTATGAATTTCTGTTGCATAATATTCTCAAAAGCCTCAACAATGCATTGAATATGTTTCCAAATGTATGCTCCATAATAACTTCCTTTTTAATCAAAGTAATGAAGGTACTGCACAGAACTTTTTGAGTGATGCTTTAGGTGCATCAACGCTTATTCAGGCAAAATTGTCATACATACGTAGAAGCAGACATGCTAAATATCTAATACAAATACTTAGTTGTCTAGTAAAGAAAGTGCTTAGTTTCATAAAGTAACTAGTCCTGGGAAAGAAGGAAATAGCAAATTTGAAAGCACCGGGCATACCTCAAATGTCATCTATATGCAACGTGGAGTAAGTTGACAAAGGCTAACTTTACGAAAAGAATTTTCTAGATTTCAAACCTAATTTGACGATTTTCTAGTTATACAAAAACTGTTCAGTCACATTGCGGATGACTATTGATAGAAATTACAAAATATCTATGGCAATAAACATGCATTCAATAGCACTGTGGTGGAAAATCTTACAAGTCCTTTTTTGGGGCGGCGGGGGGGGGGTGGTTATTTTCTATCCAAAGGCCAGTTTGAGATGGAATTTTCGAAAACCTTCAACTATTTTGTTGAAATATAAAATTAAATAATAATCTGACAAGCGGGTTGGGGTTCATTTCTCTGTTTCCTTTTATATCAGCATATCAATCTGGAATGGGGGATATAATTCTTCCTCTGTTACTATGAATATTTGGAAAATAACTTAAGAATGGAAGGAGACTGCTCTACCACCACGACCACCTCCCAGGAGGAAGAGATACAATGAAGTAACCGCATAAGAGATACAGATCACAGAAACGCGCAGAAGTCCCAAACAGTTCACTGTTGGTGCTCTCCAGTGAGGATGATGAACAAATCGTCGAACCAGGCAGCTCTCTAGACTCCATAAGGAGTATTGTTTCCTTGGGGAAAACATCCGCGCCATCTGTCCGGAACTGCCTCAGGCAAGAAACCTGAAAGTAAAACTAAATCACGGAAAGGAAATTAATTGTGGAAATAGTGCTTTGAGGATAAATAAGATTAAATATTTGAGTATTTTATATAATTTCTGTGTTAATGCTCATGGTTTATGTTCTGTTTTACCACTTTCATGAGAAGCAACATCAGAAATTATAGTGAATCTTGATACAATTAAAGTGTAAACTTCCGGCATTTTCTGGTAGAGTTATTACAAGGTGACCTGCAATTATATTAACAGCTAATCGAATGTTGTAGGAGAAACCATCAAAATATCTTACCATCTAGGTAAACCCATTAGAAGGTCGACGGAAAGCGAACCTCTTAAATGCGAACCTCACACGTTAACCTTTGATTGCAAGGCAAAGGAGACATTTGTGTTTTATATTCAGTACAGTCACCTTGCAATTAGTTACTTCAATTAAATTAAAATCACTTACACTTGTGGTTATAGTTTTGTTATGTGCACAGTATAAATCTTGAAAGTATGGAGCTTCTTGCGAACCGCCTTGCACAGACGTCGTTTTATCCCGGTACTTTAATTTTGGGACCACGGCAGTGGTGCAATAAAACAAAACGGAGAGCATTGAAAGAAACATAATAACGCATGTCATCCATCAATTGCAGAGAGCAGTAGCAGCTGTATCGATTTTACAGAGCCTATCTAAGCTGGGACATTAATATACGCTACAATATTTTACAGCTACGTTCATCAGCTGCCGTAAATTAAAACCTGTATATACTCCAGACAAGGGTTTTGAAAAATCACACGCTGAGTTATTAAATTTGTGTAGACGCAATCACTCCTTTCATTAACTCCACCTGGGATATTTACTCCCATGTTCTTCCTCGGTCTCCATTAACAAGAACGGAATAACCTGTTTCGGTTACAGATGCCAGGACTCGTTTTGTGGTTATTGTCTTCTTGTAAAACAGATAAGTTGTACTCAATTTTAACGTTTGGCCATTTTTATTTAAGCCAGCAAACAGGTAATGTAGTAGTAAAGGCATGGATAATTAGAGAATCTTAAACATCGTAAAGTGGTACCTGCAGCATGAAATTTGTTGATACTTTTCGATTTTTAATTAACTTCTATAAAAGGTTACGCTGAAGATAAAACTCCAAGTTTTAATTTTTATAATGCAAATGCAGGCTCCGTGTTTTATTTCAATCTCACTAAGTAATTTTGATTAAGTTCATTAAAAAAAGTTTGGTATATATGATAAAGAAGGTAAGGAAGGTTTCTCTTTCTGTCACCGGAGTTCTCTATTTTAGGTTTTAGTAGTTAATTCATTAAAGTATTTACGCTCAAGTTGTTCTGGGGAAGCAAACAAGTGAGAAGACGATTAGAAATCTACGTTTCGAGAGTGTGCATCTCTTCCATCATCAGGATATTTATTAAATGCTATAACGACAAATGAATCTTTGGATATAACACAAATATAAACAAAGACAAAACACCAACAAAATTCGCATTACTGAACAAAAAACTTTTCAGCAAATTAAATGCCAGGTCAGGAGATGGCGTGAGTGCAGAGAATTGATTGGGTCAAAGAAACGTAACTGCTTAACTTGATTATCAAGCTGTATTGATCTGTGCTCCTTAAGTCGGCGGAAAGTCGAAAGGGCTCAGGTCCTACTTTAAAGTATTTACCTTTGTTAGATGAATTTATATTTTGCCATAAGATATTTTTTTAAATTGAATTTGTCATTATAAATCATCAGGAAATTCTATACCAAAATTTATAAGGTTTGAATTCTGCATATTTTTATCACTTGTGGATGTTTCATAGCAGAGATGATTTTCATTACTTGAATATTTTCTTTTTCTTTTTGGGGAGTTAGGTGCACAGGACCACAAAATTGCTTAAATGCTGTAACTGTTGACAAAATCTGCAGAAATATGCTCAGCTAAATTGGTTAAAATTTATAGAAATTATACGTCATTTTTTTGGGTGTCTATAAAATACACTTAAAACTTTATTACTATTGGTTCGCAGCTACCTTGAGGAACAAATCGTCTAACAGGCAGAAAGGAAAATGCCACTGTGTTTTAAACCTTTCAATTCAGTGTCTAAACCTTCTTGGATTTGGCATTTTACATTTTTTTAGACCTTCACTTTTATTATGTAAAATAATTTTAAATTCCTTAGATATAGAGTACAAATTAAGTTTTATTACTCTATTCGGACGTAACGTGATACACGTACGTCGCACGGAGGCGAAACAAATTCATCTGCAGACTGAAATTTAGAGAGAGTGTAAAGAAACTGTTTAAATTAGGTAATAAACGTAAGCAATTTGTTTGAAGTTACTATATTCTGGATAGACAGAATCGACAAGAAAAGTTGCATGCCTTCGCTGTGATTTGAACCACGTATCTCCTAGTTTCCGTCCAGTCGCTCTTATCCATTGAGCTACCTACGTACTGACATTAAAGTCTCCAATCGACTCATTTTCCCGGTAAGCCACTAGAGACTCTCGTATCCGAGATATACCGTTTGTGACGATTCACCATCATGAGTACTTTAATTCTAGGCTTCATCATTAAACTCTTGTTATTTAAGTTAATTGATGGAAATTACTCATCTATCCAAAACCTTGGCCTATATAGGGATAGTGTGAAGAAATGATTAATTTCCATCAATTAACTTACTATATTCTGTTTGTATTTAGCACATATATTATTTATTTTTAATTGGGGTTTAATTTTATAAGTGCTCGTAAATGTACGTCTCGTATATTCCCCAGAGTTAATGTATTTCATTGTTGAGAAGGCAGACGTGCAGCTCGACGGATCCAGATACTAAGAAATTTGGAAACCCCTGCCTACATAAGTAAATGACAGATAAGCAACATGCGTGTAACATCGCAGCAAAGTTACCAAAGTATAGAAAGCTTGATCACCAAAATCTAACTGAAGTGGAGTCACTTTAAAGACTGCAGTGCTTACATTGATTTATACCTTGAACAGACATTTTTAAAAGCTGAGATAAATCACACATACACATGGGATCAGGAGTGCCAACATAATCCTATTTTCCCTTTTTATACAAAGGCAAGTGGGCTACAAAAGGCGACGTAAAAGCTCCAGATGTTGATTTAGCTCGGTTGGGTGGCTAGCTAGGATCTCGGTTTCCAAACAAAGGCTTCGCCGCTTGCATGTGATGTATAAGTCTTTCCTTCCTTCCCCCCGGGAACAGTTCCCCGTAACAGCCTCTCAGCAGCATCACCCATATAGAAAGGGAAAAAAGGAGGGAATAATGCATAATTCGCTCATAAAATATGTCGGGGTCTCTAGAATTGAACGCCATCCTTCAAAAGCTATAGGGGGAGCCTAAGGTCTTGATTTATTGGGCAATAAAGTATTATAATTAAACTCCGGCGATGTCACTCCGACCAAGGCCTATAAATCTCCCTAGGGGCCACCACCGGCCGCCCTAGCGAGCTAGAGGTGTCGTGAACAATGCCTACTTCTTGCTCGGCTCTTAATGATTTCTCCACTCATGCATTTAAAAACCCATGTTTACAGAATCCGGGTCTCCGTAATTTTCGGATCAGCGCTACACTTTCATTCTGAACCCGTGGATGTCGCTCGGATATTCCGTTACTTCGGTATATACAGAGAGCGAGGAAGAAGAATGAAAAGGCAATACAAACCACAACTGATAGACGTAACATCATCAAGCGGAGTTCTTCTCTAATAGCTTTTTAGCTCGAACAGAAAACAGTCACTTTCTCTAAGCAGAGAAAGTAGATATTTTATTCAAAATTAGATATCAAGATTTCACCGGAGGTACACATTTTGAGTGAATGTATTAGAAAAGTATGATGAGATGCAGAATATAATCTTTTCTGCGTTCTATGTTTCATTATTAACGTGCTCCAATTTTCAGGTAGCATGAGGTATTTCACACAATAGTACAGAAATCCAATGTCCAATTTGTTCACGTTAATTTGTTAAATAGATTCAGACGCACTATTTTATCATGTTTATTTTCTTTCAAAACTGATAAGATAGGATAGGATTTAGAGAGAGGATTCAGCACTGGACCAGACTGGTGTTTTGCACCTATGCCCCGGAATAGGAGACGAGAAGAGATAGGGGCGGCCGACCCAAAGGAGCTACGACAGTTCATGGTCCGTACCATTTACCAGTTTGAAACTCCCCGGCATCCCACCAAAAGTTGCTCGAAATAGACCAACAGACCGGCTCGGAGAACGGAGGCCGCCATGCCGGAGCTCAGAGACATCTGGCAGTCCGATAGATCCGGCATCTACGCCCTACCCCCACCCACGCCGAGACTCATTAAGCGGGCTTGGAGACCAGAGACCGATATGCTAGGGTTTCCAACAGACTGGAGACTGGTCTACCTGAGGACGAAGGCCGTTAAAGTTTGTCTACTCAACGCAAGTGCACGGCGGCCGCTTTCTTTGAGTAACCCTCATAATCGTTTTACAACATGGACCCTCCTCCTGACGGTCCTCTCTACAAGGTTGCAACATTTTAACATCACCGTCTTGCACCTAATGAAACAGAACAACTGGAAGTTGGAACTTTGGCAACTGAGACTCCACGTAGAGTATACATGCAACTATCATTTTCAGAAAATCGGGGTTGCTATTGGTCCTCAACGTCAGTGTTCTATTTCTGAAGTGTGGAGGTAGATTTATGACGGCCATTAGTGGGCGGAAAGGCCAGGTCCTTTGAGGTCCCCTTGAGTGGGAACTGCACACACGTTAAAAAACAGACTTTACATTACAGCACCGAGTCACGTTAATGTCAGAGGTTCTACTCCCATTAGTCCTGGATCCGTAGGACCAAGGACCCGGGCCTCCTTCGACCAGGGAGTTACCGAGCTGTCCCAAAAGGGCGCCCGGCGCCTCTGTGGCGCTTTCCATAGGGCAAGACGTAGAGGCTAAGAAGCCCCCCCCCCCCATCTGGTCCTATGGACTCAAGACGGGATGGAAGTGGATACGCTACTTACCCGCGCCAACTCCAAAATGGGAAGGCTACCGATATGACCTCGGTGGGGCCGCCTGGTGATCTAGCACACCTACTAACTATTTTGGCTAGTACGCAGGAATTTTAATGGCTTCCCTCAACCCCGTCCGGAGACGTATCCGATCTCCCAAGGGTATCGGGAACCACTGCCCCCTCGAGTGCAACCCATTCCGAACTACTCTCTATCAGGGAGGGGCTCGAATGTTCGGCCCGAGGTTCCTCTAGTAACGTCAGAGGTACCACGAGTGCTAAGGGTTCGCAGCGGCCGCACCACGGCAGCTGAAGGGGACGGATCCCCTCCCCTACGGGGTCACCACGCCGATAGTGCTACTCTGAAAGAGATGTGAAATATTAATACAGGACTGGAAATTCGGAGGATGCAATTAACCTACCCGCCTGGCGACCCGGGAAAACGTCCGAAAACACCCAAAGGTCAGATAGGTGGACCACGCGAATCGAACGCGGGCCACAGACAAAATCATTTAAGCCACCCCCCTCGGTTTTTCAAAACTGAACTTGTCTGACAGCGAATTCAAATTTTCAGATTTTATAACTATCGCGTTAAACCCTCACTATGCCCTATTTAAATGCGAATCTATCGACACCATTTCGCCGAGGATTCTTGGTTCTCTCGCGCAGTGAAATGGAGCCCGCAGAATAAGCTACCACATTTTTAATGGCCCTATGGGTATATTGCAGAAGTTGATTTTCCTATTTCATTTTAACTGAGATAAACCTCTGCAGAAATGGCTAGTTAACAGATTCTGTTGGGACACTAAGAAAGAAAAATTAAGCATTGAACGCTATATGCTGATCTTAAATTTAACACTTGCGAGAAACAACTGAACGGCTACAGGATTAAAAAAGAATGACAAAGTATTGAAAAATTCGAACTATTATTAATAATGAATATGTCAGAAATTGCTTAAGTCACAAATATAGAAAGATTGCTTGGAACCAGTTGTGTTGATTTTGTCTTATCGCTTAATATTTACCAGTTGCACAAAATTATAGAAAACTGCTTCGAATGAAGAGAACTTCATTTCAGCTGCTTTCAGGAAATTGTCCTCGGTTTACATATTTAAAATTTAGTGCATTTAAATATTATTTTGATATTTATTCTAATTTTAAGTTCTTTTTTCTTCACAGAAATACACAGAGGCCCTAAGAGTATATATGAGGTAATGTCCATGGATGCTTCCCTTGCATTCTGCATACTCTCCGTATCACGTTGTAAAGTAATGATTATTATGATTTCACTGTTGTCAATACTCTAAATTACATTGTAATTTACATAGTATTACGTTGTACTTTCCATAAACGTACACAACAAAATAACCCTTCCATTATTTAGACAAGTTCTTCGAAGTTATCTTTCGTTACTGTTCTAGTTGTCATTGTAGGTGTAAGCTGCGACTGCAGTTTTATCAGTTTGTCCATAATCATAACATGCAGCAAATACTACTTTACATATTTAGGGCGATAGGAATCCAGAATTTTGTAGCGAACACCCAAAACTCACGAGCCGCTACTGGACACGCCTTATGCAGATCCTGTAATGACTTACTGAATACATTGCATAAAGATGTGGCTACAGTTTGCAGGGATTATATTGCCTTGTCCCTGGAGACGTACCGCTACCAGCAGTGAATTACCCTAGACGCATTGTTTACATGTGTTTCCATAGTTACAAGGAACAGAGGTTAGCACTTTACTAGTTTGGCCTCTGTGTTCTTCAATATACACTTGAGGAATATATACAACAAGGCTGAAAGAAAGTTAGGCTGATAGACAAGCTAGATCTTAGTTACCAGTGTCAATAGAACATTTAGTCACTGGTTGGCCAATATTATATATCTGGGACCATTAAAGTTTAGTTGGGAATATGGGAATATAATAAACGTCAAGAAAGGATAAGTAACAAGTGCTCTGATATCGAAGACGCCCCTTAATACTAGGCAGTGTAGAAACCATTTTGCTAAATGAGAAGGGTATTAAAGCTCTACGTTCCTATAATCAGTAGATAGTTGAAATTTTTGTAAATGTATATCCCTTTTAACTACTTGGAATATAAAAGAGGTTTATCAAAATTATGGGTGGTCTTAGTGCACTCAGAACAATAAAGTTTCTTAAAGTTGGTTTTATACCCTTTTGTATTACATAGCTATACCACATTCGCTTCAACACTCATCTTCCAGACTGTATATAGGATAGGAAATTATTCTGGTGAAGGAAAGAAAAAATATCCTGCTCCAGCCGGGAATTAAACTGAGTACCTTCGAGACGAGAAGCTATGTCAAATGCTATTGAAGACATAGGAGATATTTGTATAATAATATTACCGTTGCAGATTCTTCGTTTTGCATTTCCTTAGCCTTCTCTTGTATAATCCCAAATCGATGTAACTCTTAGAGTAAAGCTGTGTGCTCCTTTCTATGCAGCGGCAAGAGTCTCTGCATTAGACCACTATTAATCATAGAATGCGTTACAAAATAGAAACATAAGCAGCGCCTATGACTCAAGGTCATTGAGGGATCGACCCGGTAAGCAGCACGCTATGTCGGAAGCGTTGTAGCAGTTAACCAGTCTTCCAGAACTTTCGCCTGCTTGAACGTCCTGTAATTCTACAGAACCTTCCTACAGTTAAGAAAGAGTGAAGTGACAATTGAAAAGCTGGACGAAGTCACTATACGTTGGGTACTCTAAGCTCTTCCGCTTCACCGAGACAGTTAGAAAAGCGTGTCAGAGTAGATTGACTTTTATAACCTTAAATGTTTCTCTTACAGCCTAAGAAGCTATTGTTTGGTACACAAAATGTCCACCAATTCTAGAGTAACGAAGCAACGTTGAGACCTCCTCGTTCTCCGGTTTCTCCTGCCTTTCAATCTGCCACCTTCTCAATCTGGTGATCTTTCCTATAATTTCATATCTTTTCCCTCATTTTATACCAGGCTGCAGGTTGTTCAGTCTTCCTGTTTTTGGTTCTCAGTTCATGCGAAGACCGCATTCTCTGGCCGAGAGGCACTTGGAGCGCTAACCATGTCCCACCCTTTACTAAACCGCCCCATTCATGACGACCGTAGTGTGTGGGCAGGGTTCACGGCACACTGCGATTCATGTTGTATAAAATCCTAAAATATATATTTTTGGGCTGACATAGCTCACACAAATTAAGCAAAACAGCTCCTCGCTGTATCTAGGAATTTCAAAATGTAACACGTCATCCTATGAGCTTCAACTATACTTCAAATTGTTTTATGGTTATTAAGTTTCAGCAACATTTGAATGATTCACGTTGCTTTCCACACACACAATAAAAAAGTAATTAAAGCATGCCCCGTAATATACCTAGATGAACGACGTGAACTACATCTATAATGCTACATCATTAACAAATTCATACCAAATTATAGAGTAAGAAAAACATCTACATATTCTCATAATTATGTTGATCGAACTTACTGCGGCGGTACTGCAGGAGTTCAAAACATCAAAAAAGCAACATGCCGTGGAATATTTACAATGAATGTTTTTCTTTTACCTCTAGAATGGACTTTAAGCTCTCTTTCTCCCCAAAGACTGCCTTTCCAAAGCACTGTGCCTTCCTTCAGGTGTTTTACCTCCTAGGGTGTAAAGAAATTCTGGATTTGTTTATCTTTCAATGTGTTTTTATTGTTGTTTAGGAGAATAGACCTTTCTGTTGTAAATTGAAGATTTGTAATTTTTCTCTTATGTTGGTATTCTAACTTTGTGGGTTCGTAGAGTTAAAGGTCCAATTCGCAGAAATTCAAATAGTTCTTTCTTTCCGTAGAAATACGCTTCCTCCGCCTCTGATAACACGTATGCACAAAGTTACAACTGATGTCAGGAAGCGGGACATTCAACGATGGACACGGCATTGGAAAAGATTTTGGAGAAGATGATGAAAATGAAGGCTGAACTAACTTCGGAAATGAAGGCGGCAAATAATAGCCTGGCCGCGGAACTAACAGAAATGAAGACGGCTAACGACAACCTCACCACCAAAATGGAAGAGAAGTTGGAGCCGGCGTGAAGGAGGACGTCACGGAGCTGGGCGAGCGGATGAATCACGTGGACGAGCGCGTCGAAGACCTGGCAAACCGCGTCAACGACCTGGAAGGAAAGACCGACAGCAGCGTCAAGTCCCTAAACCCCAAGGTGGAGGACGTTGGCAGGAGGTTGAAGTACTTGAAGGTTGACGCGCAGGGACGCGACACAACATCTGCATGCATCAAACCTCCCAAATACGACGGCGTGTCAACGTTCGAAGTCTTCCGCCACCAGTTGGAGACGGTGGCCTGGCACAAGTGGTCACCGGAGGAAGAGTCTGCACAGCTAATAGCAAGCCTCCAGGGACGGGCCGCAGAAGCCCTAAACGCGGTCAAGACAGCGGCGGCTCCCAAGGATATCTAGGAGGCCCTGGAGAACTATTTCGCCTAGCCGCAGCGTAGCGCAGTCAGCTGAAGATAAGGTCGCAACGGCCAGGGGAGATGCTGCAGGAGTTCGCCCTGGCAATTGAGCAGCTGGCCAGCAAAGCATTAGTTGAGCTCCCGCCGGAGTGTGTGTGTAAGTGATCTCTTGAAGCATATCACATTTAGTTTTATTTTCGGTCTAATAAGCAATTTTCTCTAAATTCAATTACTTTGGAGTTAAATACATTTTAGGTTTTATGTTTAGTTATGTATTGCGTTTTGTATACCTAAAAATCTTGTGAAGATAATCAGGCCGTTAGCAAACAGCAGATTAAAAAAAAAAAAGGCCTAAAAAGTTAAACTGCTCACAAAAACTGAAAACACAGCACCAAGCGCAGAATTTTGAGTGATTTATGCGCAACTGCTATTTTAAAACGCAATTCTAAATGCTTACTGTAGCGTAATGAGCTGAATGAGATTGAATATAAGCCATGAAAAGCTACGCAGGTATTTTATTGTGTTATGGGATGTAATGATATATGCGCCTCTGTCAACAGCACGCCGTTTTTGTGTAGAAGATACTGGTAACATTTAAACTGCACAAGAAATTACTGGATGGCTCACGTATAAAGAACTGCTGTTCAGAACGATCTGTCACAAAAAGAGCCCCAGGTAATATCCAGGCAGTCGTAATTTAACTAGAAACAATGTATCATGTTATCGTTGAGTGGGAAATTGATTGATTTTATTTAAAATGTTTCCATTTCATTTTCGTGGCATAAAGATAATTGCGCGCGTTTTTATAAACATGCACAATGGACTGAAAAAATTGCTTAATTGCTTTTTCTACATGGGTTGACCTAATGTGTTTATCGTTTTGTTTTATTTTTGAAACAGCGTGTGCGGGTAATGATATTGTTGGCAGAACTGTCATTCACCTGCACAGAAATTATATTAGTGGCGGTATAACAAAAGATAATAGCCGGAAGAGATAATGAATGTTTTTTCTCTTTAAACTATTTTCAGCGTCAATTTGCCTCGATGTACGTGGGAGGAAGAGGTCGAAATGCGCGATCACTGAAAACGCCATGAACTTCAACGATGAGGTCCAGTGATTTTACAGTAACGACCTTGATGGAGAATCCAGAAGTCATCAAGGTCATCGAAAAGTTGTATATTTGCTCATGGACGTTTGTAAAAATGAGCTCTGCTGTCTTTACATTTGAAAATTTTCTTAAGAGATTACGGTGCCTTTTTGAATTGTTCTACGTGAAACACACTTTTGAAAATTCTCTAAGTTGGTAGCACTTTTTTGGCTGCCCAATGTTTCCCTGGAGAACTAAATATGAAAACTTCTCTTAATTTGGTAAACTGTTTGCCTTCTTTGACAATGTTCGTCACAGAATGAGCACTCACGTGACAAACTTATAACATTAATTCCCGACTCTGAGCGAAATTTGTACTTTTGAAAATGTCTTTAATTGACATCTGTTTGAAATAACAATACACATTAACAAGAATAGTTGTAATCTATTTATGTAAAATATTATGAGTTGTTTCGCAGTTACTACTAGGCGCACCAGTACTAGGTTTGATAAGTGGTATATATCCTAACTTTGAAAATCACGTGTGCGCTCTTAAAAGATCAGCTTTTTAGAGAATGCAGGATACAAAATGCAGCTGCAGCATATCACGTGTTTGCTTTTCTTCACTGACAGTTAATAATTCTTTTCTTTCCATATCTACAAACATGGGGTTTGGACAGTAATCCTCAGAAAAAATAGCTCTGTAACATGGGTAAAACAAAATAATTCTTTAATTGGTATCTTTAGAGCGCGTAAAGAAATTAGCCGTATGCTTCGGCAAAGCAAGACAGTATGCGTACTTAACTGTACAACGTTGCACGCACCGCATTGGCTAGTAGCGATAGGACAGCCACGCCTAGCCGCGCCTTATGTTCATTCCTATTTTGTTGCTACCTTAGTGCTAGGGGTGGCAAATTTGAGGATTTCTTTAAAGGCGCGTTAATTTGTGGTATGCTGTTTTTATTTTACAACCGTTTAAGTTAGGCTGTGGTAAAGAAACACATTTATTGTATAATATCCAGAAAGAATATATTGTTAATAATTTACTATGTTGATAATTATTCCTGAAGCATACTGCTTAACTTAGTATAGTAACAAAGTTTACTTCAATACCTATGTATGTGAGTAATTATAGAGTTACTAGACTAATAGTGCAGAGTCTTGTGCGGAAGATTACGGACAAGTAATTTTAATAGTGCCAAAGTAAGCTCAGATGAAATGTAACAACTTTGCAATGAACTTCTGTGAATCAGGTAAGCATTTTCTTGTGTATGGAACTCTCACATATTTGGGATGGCTGAAAATTTGTGGCTATTATCAATAATGAAAGAATTTATGGTGAAGACATGAAGTGCTTAAAAATGTAACAACTAATCCAGTATGAGGAGACAAAAAAATGCTGCATGAATAAATCAACAAATCTCGTCAGGAACTTGCAAGATGTTTCCAGCAGGTTAGGTTGTGAATTCGAGGACTTATTCCGAAGTGAATTTAAACAGGTGAAGAAGTTGCAGTGGGGACTGTATCATCGTGTGACACAGGTAGACAAGACTTTGAGTTTCGTTGAGACAGACAGACATGGGCTGGCTCGCCTGACGGCGTCGCATTCGTCAGCCTGGCGGACACAGGACAAGAGAACCAGCACCTGCCAGCCGTCCGTCAGATCGACCTGACAGCAAGTATGCGCCAGGCTCACGCCCAGTCTTCTTCTTCTTCCTTCCTTCCTTAGTTGGGTGGCCAAGATGAACAAGGTGAGACACCAAAAATGTGAGAAAAAACGCTACTCCCCGTCACTTCTTCAACAAATACAATCTTGTTACAGCGCTTCCCAAAAGAAATCTCACTCTCCGAATGACATTTATGGTGGTTAAGTTATACTCTGTACTGCTGTTTGTCTGCTAAAATCTGTGATTTGAAATATTCCGCAATTATTGGTTCTTGTACTACTTAAACAGCAGGAAGGAGAATTGCTGCATTCCATTAAAAGATTTGGTAAGAAGATATATAACAACACTTTTTAAAAACCTGATTCGCATTACCTTAATTCCTATACCTACAATTAAATTTGAAATAAAATCATTTCTTCAAATATTTACTTCGATAACATATATACCAGGATAAGGCTTTTGATTAATAAGTTTTAGAATACTGTGTTAAGAAATGTATATGAATGACTTTTCTCTCACTCTTATTTTCAGCAAAGTATTCTAATTAGAGTTTTAATTGAAGAATTTGAATATGTGAGCTATGTCAGTAAATGGGACTCCTCAGCCGGGAGCACCAGTCTTCTCATCTGTCAATCGTTCATCTTTTCCGATTGTTCTGGTTGATGTTACATCAAGCTTTGATAAAGAAAAGTACAGAATAGCTTGTGCAATACGAACGTAAGCTGAATGGGGAGTTTATTTTAAATACCCATAGTAGTAAACGGATGAACTTACAGTAGCGGGAAACTTCAAGTTTATAAATGCGATTTGTTAGATATTTCCCTAATGATATCATAGCCGACTCTTAATGTAAAACATGGTTCTGTTCCCTCTATATCCGCTTCATGTTGTTCCTTCATAGTTTTATCATTCTTTTTCACAAATTGCTTATTTTTCTCCATAATTTATCATGTTTCTATAGCTATACCGCTTTCTTTGTTTTATTGTCTGTGACGCTTCAACTTCACGATGTTTATCTAAAAGCTCCTATAAAAGCTGGGTAGCCTAGTGTTTGACGACCTCAGTTGCTAGTTGCCTTTCTGTACCTACTAAATGTCCTTTCTTCTGTGTTTATTTCTTTCTCCATTTATCGCCTCGTACATTTGGATTTTAAACAGTTGCTCATAGCAGTGATTGTCTACTATTTTTTTTATTCCTAATATTAAATTCACATACACGTTCCTGCTTCCAGAGTTTTAGGTGGATGGAAAAAGATCCCGGCCAAAGAAAAATTCCCAACCTCTAGCTGGGAGTCGAATCCGACACCTCTGGATATAGAGGCTGTTATGCTGGCCACCAGAGCACAGCAAATGAAGTGAGTTTCTGTATTTACCTACATGTGCACAAAGGCACTACAGACAGCTCTAGTTGCGTAGTTGCCTTCCTGCGCAATGCATTTTTACAGGAAGGTTGGGTTCATGTCCCGTGTGTTCTTTTCTTCACTGACAGTTAATGATTATTTTCTTTTTAGTCGGGCGACCATGGTGTCCATGGGATTTGGACAGTCATCCTCAGAAAATGTAGCTCTGTAACATGGGCAAAAAAAAATTCTGTAATATATCCAATACCGTGCTTATCGTCAAACTGAGAGAATCCACGAGATGAGAATCAAGATGGGCTTGAACCTCTGACCTCCCAAATGCGAGTCACAGACGCTACGTCCTGAGCCACCTCGCTTGGTTTCGAAAATGTAATACTACCGTTTACAGGAAAACACCATTTACTTTTTTCTTATTTATTTTTCATATTTGAAGATTTCAATCTGATATACTTTACCATCTGTGAGACTGGACTCACCCACTAGTTTCAATGTATTTCGTTGGCTTTGGAGATGGAATTATTGCACGAAGAAGGATAGTATTGATGAAGGAATTTCCCATTTTATTATTAGTTATATTGATGACTACACTGAACTTGAGCAACTAAAATGTTGTGTTTAGAAACAGAAATCTTGCACATAATTTGTTTGAGAAGGCATTTTTATGCATTTTACAACCTCCATCAAAACGCTTGTAGTAAATGAACGAAGTATTGCAGTTGATCCAAAAGTTGTACGCCGAGATTTCACCGATAATACACTTATTGATGCTTCCTAAATCCAAAAAGAGTACTTTTAAGAACAATTAAGCGTTTGTGCATATATCTGTCTGTGAAAATCATAAATAAAAAACGAATAGTTTGTCAAATGCCAAACTTGTTAAGTTTAGCGTCTTACAAAGACGCACACGTTGATTTTATAAAAGTATCCGATCCCAAACTATTTAAAACTACTCTTTACAAGAAAAGCTTTTCAACAATTGTTATTTTCTTAAAAGTGATTCTAATTATTTTAAATAAGTTAGCATATCTTTATGACATTTTCGTGATAAATGACAAGTAATATGTTGATTTTTTGTGGGGAATAATCTCTGAATTCCTCTTCATTCTTCAACCGTAATCTTAACATACATAAAATGCAGATCTCAATGCATATTTTGTGAGAAATTTACCATTTCTCCGTTGTATCTTGTCATGATTTGGATTTTGGAACACTTTTTCTCGAATAGGACGTTTTATTGTTTTCTCTCTCTCCCCCTCTTTTCTCTTCATACAAAGAGAATAGAATTTCAAAGTGTTTACATGACAACCACTCTTAAGAGAATTGACAATCGCTTTAGCCCCTATTCCCCTTGAACCTGAATAAAATGTTTTCTGCTAATATTTACCTCGATAATTGTGTTTGTAATAATAATTGTTTGCACGACATAAAGTATATGAAGTCAAGTGAGCACAACATATTAGATTTTTATATAACATAGTGACTGGATAGTCCTTATTAATTCCAGAGCGTCATTCTCCTAAAGAGCGAGTGCTCAGTTGTCTGCAAGAAAAATCAACTTGTGTAAATGTTTTCTGAACGGACCATGTCCAGCAATTTAGCCAATAGCTCTTGCAACTCACATGCTGTTCCTATTAATCAAGAGCTCTGGCCAGAGTGCCAAAAGGTGTTTTGGCTTGTACCTTATTGTACAGTCGCAAGAAAAGTAGACACCGTCATTATATGAAAACGCTTGAAGTTTAATTGAGGCGTAGTAATGAATTAAATTATGCTTTTCATGAATCAAAATCGGCATTTCTTTATCAAAACTCTAATATTGAATTGTTATCGTTATGATTATATGTTTAGAAAGCTCATGCGTTTCATTTATGTTCAAAACAGCGCATTTTTTAATTTCTTCACGTTGATTGAAATAAAATTTAGCCAAAATCCTTACATCTCAACCTCGACACGAGGGTTACAGAAAGCTAGAGTGATACTAAAATCTTTAAACGAAACGAACAAGCTTCAGTAACGGTGAACATCCATAAAGTAGTTCGTGTTACAAAAATGTATTTTATATAAATGCTTGTTTTAATGATATCTGCATTTTTTCTGTTGTAAGTTTTATGTATCTCTTAAGGTTTACCAGTTAAACAAAATTCCTCCCAATAATTCAGAGCGAAGAGAACTTCACTGGCTATATGTAGAAAATTCAACTTATGTATTTCAGTACAAATCCAGAGAACAATTCTGAGAACATGAACAAATAGTGAAATATTTCCATGTAGTAGGTATTTGCAAATGACATCTTTGGAATCTATTCTACATTTCGTGTTTTAAATAAGTTGTGCAAAAGCACGTGAAACTTTTTCCAAATTTGCTTTATTTGATTTCTGTGGACCTGAAAGTAATTCGTTTTCAGTTGAAACATCGGTATTAATGCTCATTTATATAACACAAATATAAACAGAGACAAAACACTATCAAAATTCGCATTACTCAACAAAAGACTGTTTCAGTAAATTAAGTACAAAAATAGGGTTTGCAGTTTTTCAGCACATATTCTCAATTTTTATTGCACTCAAATTATGCGTACATGAGCAAGTTAACACACTTTTTCACGTTTCTTTGTCTTTTCTCACAAAGCTCTTCATCTGAAAAACTGTATAAAATTATGTTTTTTACTTACAAGTATAACAGAGAACAACTTGAGCATATTTGTCGCCAAGAATGCTTCAGGTCTTAATTTACCTCGGTGTTAAATTTGGGATAGAATATTCCTCCTCTACCTATTATAAGAGCATACGGAAATGGAATGTTCATTTGATTTAGACATCTAACATACAAGTTGTTTTAGTAAAGTGATGGAAATTAATGATTTCTCCACACTAGCCGTATATAGGCTAAGGTTTTTAATAGATAGAGTGAACATAAAAAATTCAATGTCATGGCCGGGATTTGAACCATGGATCTCCTGGTTTCCGTTCAGTCGCTCTTAACCTTTGAGCTACCATGGCCAACGTGCCGTCCCGACATTAAATTCTCCATTTGACTCATATATTTCCCCGGTAAACCATTAGGGGCTCTCGCATCCGAGATACAGCGTTTGTGGCGACTTACTATCGTAAGTTGTGCGAGGCTCCCATTTTTGAAGACAAGATTCGATTTTGACACCCACAATAACCTCAGATTTCTAGTGGTTTTATTTGGATGTCTTTCTCACCTATAATGATTTACATGTATTTTACCTTTTCGTTGGCCTCCTGTCTTTCAGATGTGCTTCTAGATTTTATGGGATGCCGGACAAATGCCGCGATTGCGTGCTCAGATGAAAGAATGCTCCCCGTGAATATTAGAGCGGTGCTTGGTGAACAGATTGTTCATTGCTCTCTTTCTCTCTCTCTCTCTCTCTCTCTCTCTCTCTCTCTCTCTCTCTCTCTCTCTCTCTCTCTCTCTCTCTCTCTCTCTCTCTCTCTCTACGACTCCAATAGTGAGAGAGATCTTCAAGCCTAGAACTGGATCTTCCACATCTCTGTGGTCAGCTGGCTTCACTTCACCTCTTCCTCGTGCGGAGTGATAATCACAATACATCTAGGTCGCAGAATGTTTGATTTCCCCTTCCTTTTGGGTAAACTGTATCTACTTCTGATGTTAATGACAGCTTTACTGTAAACAAGTGAAGGTCACAAATGATTATTTCCTTAAATTACCTGCACATGGAACTAAATATAAATGTAAATAATTTAAAAAATGGTAGTTTTTATTCATTTCAAAAGCAGCTAAGCTGTGTATAGAGCACACTTGCAAATCTACCTTCTAGATTAGAATTTGCTCACAAGCTGCTTTTCAGTCAAGAGAAATGACGAATTAAAATCAACCAATGTATCGAATACGGAAGCCACCCAAAAACGCCTTTAAACGCAGAGGTTACCTATGTATACGTTATTGTATATTATTAATAAAACGTCATTATAAACAAGTGTAAAGTGATCGCTCCGATGGATGTTTAAAATTTACGACATATTATGTCAGAAGAAGGTATTGTTTGAACTGAATGAAAGAAGTTTTGTTGCTTCTCTTGACGCACGTGTGGACATTCTAGGATGTAGGACGGAATATAACGTTACAACTAAGCCGGAAATGTTGTCAGTTTCATGTATGGCTTCATATTACAATAGCTATAAAAATCATAAAACTAAAGTGCATCACGGTCCATAAACTTGGGAGTGGGACAAGGATCCGAGTCTTAATTCGTCTGATCCATAATACTGCTGACCCTTATCTCCAAGGACTAAACACCTCATCGTGTTTCGTCGCGTTTGAGCTTAAAGCATTTCATTTTTATTGTACCATTTATATGTCGCCTTTAACTTCTTGGGTCATATCGGCGCGTTTTTACATTCAGAACAATTGTTTATCGACAATGACGTTCATTGATTCACACTTGGATGGTATTACTCTGAATAATTCACACGCAACATGCAGACACTAGAGTTTTTTTCTTTAATTTACGTCCTCCAACGTTAAGTCATATCGGACGATGAGTGGAATGGATGAAATGATGTTCAAATGAGCCCAGGGCCCATAGAGCTTAGAGTTACCCGACATTCGCCTTTCAGGATAAGGGAAAACCCAGCAAAAAACCTTGGGAACTCACCCTGACCGAGATGCGAAATCGGGACCCTTTCAACGTGAGGCAGACACGCTACCATCCACGCTACCGAGGCGGGCAGACGCTAGAGTGGATGGTGAGTAATCCTGCTAAAGAAAATTTCAGGAATCGAATCAGGAACTTCTGGATGTGAAAACCACCAGACCATGGGGCAGTAGCCCCAGTAATTGTTTGCCTTATATAACGGGCCATATCAATATTATATTGGGATATTTTGCAGTATCGTAGGCAGCTGAATGATTGAAACATAAAATTCCCTAATATTAACCACCTTTTTTTTAAATAGCATTTTAGGAAGGTTATCTTATAGGTGCCTACTAAGAATCACATAGCAAACAAACATAAACATCTTTTGCTTTTTTACATTATTATGTAAATATTTGTACTTAATACACCCCACGCAAATTAATTAATTTTTTCTAATGTTAGCCTTCTTCTTTTCTATTGCACAAATCCACAAATGTTCACTTATTCTTTATCTGACACGCTATTATTTCTGAATCATATATTTGAAGATAACTGTGCTTTAGGGGACTACCTTGCAAATTTTAATAAGATCTGTAAACTCTTGCCACAGTTTTATGCTGGTATTTTCGAAATAAAGTTCACAGATTAATTCAGGTTTTGTTGAAAAACCCATTTTCACGTAAAATAAAATTTGTTTTCATTTATTACTGTACTGCATAACACAAGAAACTGTTTTGCTGGAACATAACAGTTTTGAGGTGTGGTCCAGGAAAAATAAGCGAAGTTTGGACAGCATTAGCAACAGAAATAAAATTTTTGATCAAAGAAGATCAAATGGAACTTCGGGGATGGAAAAAAAATGAAGTAATTTGGAAACAAATGAACATGCACAATGGGGAGTTCTGCTCTGTTGTTATTTGACCATCGTAGTTGTTTGATTTTCATAGCAACACTGTTGACAACATGATCAGTCATCTATTTATCAGAATATCAGTAATACTTGTATCATTAGGTGCTGAGACAAAAATAAATCATATAATAAGCGTCAGTAACCGTCATTTTATAAATAAATATAGCTAAATCAATAAATAATGTTTGGTCCTTTTTATGCAGTTTTGATGTGGGTTGTGCAGTTTTTATAGTGCATTCATTTCTTGCACAGAGGTGCTAGAATTGGCGATAATAACATCATTAATTATATTTTTATATTGAGTTGTTAAGTTATTGAAATAATTAATCCTCTATTAAATTAATCCATACAAGAATAAATTTAAAACACAAGAAACAAGAGCGGTGACAATTAAGTATTAAAAATACTGTTATAATTATGATTTAATCTTCAATTTACACCATGAGTAGCTAAAGTTAAAAGATCTCTTTCTGAACTACTGACTAACAATATTTTCTCTTGTCATAGTGTTACAAAAACTACTAGATTTTAAAAGTTGTCCAAATAATAGTGTTTAAATATTTATAATGGGAGACAAAATCCGTTGTTAGAGCTTTCGTGGGGTTTTAGAAGACCTTCAGAGAAACAGTAGCTTTTTAAAGCCACACGGCGACAGTTTTATGTAGGTAGAAAACAGACAGAGAGAAGTGTGGTCGATTTCGTAATTCGGTTGCCTCATTCGAACTCATAAGTCATCCCAAAAAAATTCGAAAGATACCTCTCGTAACTTGTAATTTATTTGTCGAATCCAACTCCTCTCGTGGCACGCTTAATAAATTATACCCAATTAGGGCCATCAATAATCATTTCCTTTTCCATAATTTGTTGTTGTGAAGTGGTTCATCGCCAGCGATAAAAACCAGAGAAGATAAAAGATGCCCATCAAATCGGAGTGACTTATTTATCTCGCGTGATATTTGATAAATAGTAGTATTTATATAAAACGTGTCAGAATACGAAATACAAATGTTATAAAATTATATTCACGATTACAGTACAGTACGGTAAGTACTGTGTCACAGTTAGAAACGTGCTTGTTAATAATGCATGCTTGAACATTCATAGACATGCATCTTCTAAAATGATGTTTTTGATCGGTGACCTCAAAATTCATGTTTTTCTCTCATTAAAACTACGTTTAAAATGGAAGATATTTCAACTTTTTGTATTTTTTTAAAGGTGGGTTTAACGAGTTCGATTAAAACATGTTTAATACATTTACATACCAAATAATATTTTTATTTTGAATAAGTGCTTTTCATTCGGAAGAAATTTCGATTTATTTTACATAACTGTAAAACGTTAGAGAGAGAGAGACAGAAACTTTTTGTGACATTTGTTAATTCGTGAGATAACCTAAGAATTAATTTTTTCATGGTTTAATGGAAAGCAAATGGCAGATGAAATCCATCATTCAGAGACTTGCTTTTAAAGATGTGAATAATGTTTTGGTCCCCTCTGTCCCCACTATCGGTAAAGCGAAATCTGTAGTGAAATATTTATGTAAAGATATACATGTAAAAACATGCACTAGTTGGAAACTATGTCGTAAGAAGATCCTGAATTTTTTTTTATAAAAATAGGCAATAATGAATAAAGAAAGTTGTGGCACAATCAATGTTATTTTTTTAAATACCTGGATTTCAGTTGAGCTCCTCTTGGAAACCGGCATTAAAAGAGAAATCCGTCGATTTAAGAAGCACAGATCAATACAGCTTGATAATCGAGTTAAGTAGTTACGTTTCTTTGACCCAATTAATTTTCTATACTCACGCCATCTCCTGACCTGACATTTAATTTACGGAATTTTGATGGTGTTTTGTCTTAGTTTATATTTGTGTTATATCCAGGTTTCATTTGTGGTTATAAAATTGTATAAATATCCTGATGATGCGAGAGATGCACACTCCCGAAAGTCGATTTATAATCATCTTTTCACCTGACTTGTAGCCCGAGAAGAAATTGAATCTATTTGCAGTACAAGATATACTTTCAAAACCTTTTATATCTTGAAATAGATATAGTTACTATAGCAAAATGGTAGGGAAAGTGGGGCATTTGAAGATGAATTTTTATTTAATAATATTGACTTATACTTTTAAAGAATATAAAACCGTCTTGGTTTACGGTTTATAAATAAACAAATAGAAACATAGAATAAACTTTGATATACGTCATCCGGGTATGAGTCCCCTAAATTAGGATGTGCATTGCAATGTTTATATCCATTAAAATATTTCAGAATAACTTTTACATTTAATACTGCAGCTAAAATACTAAATATTTAATCTAAGTGAAAATGACAAACGTAGAAATGAAATAAAAATCACTTCACAATGAAGCAATGTTGCTGATCACTCTATATGATAAACTAAATGCTTGCTGGAAGCTTAATAAGCAAGATCACGTATTTAGTTTGTAAAATAAGAGATCGGTCAGTGTATCTCTAATAAGGTGGCACTCGTGGAGCAATAACCGCCAGTGAGTCACTTCCTGCCATTGCCGTTGACGGATGATGGACGAGCGTCGCTTGTTTTTCAGCTGTCAATTGCTCCCCAGATGACCGCTGTTCACCCTTCTGTCGCCCAGTTGCATGCGTTTCCAACATTAGACAACACCTCACCCCTGCAGACCATAAATAAGAGTTCTAAAACTCATAGCATTAAGTAGACATACAGCCGGGACGTTCCTTTCTTTGTTCTGCGATTCAAATTGCATTTCGTGTTGTACGGACCCCACTTCTGTTTGGTCAGCTCCGCCGCAGAAATTCTCCAGTAGTAAATATTGTCAGACACGACAAGAGGAATATTTAGGGAGGTCGTTTGGACCGTGATTTATGTTACATATTCGCAACTCTAATAAGCTATTATAAAAAGGAAAGCCTGAAGCCCTAGGAAAGGAGAGGTGCAATGCAGGAGCACTAATTAGACCAACATTGCAACCCCTCGGGCAGCATGCGACTTTGTATAATGTTATAGTTCGTCTTGAGTTACGTGTTCTGAAGCAAGTCATTTTATTTCGGTAATGGAAAAGTTACAACATTTTACTTAGACTCCACTGGAAGATTTTAGAGAAATCTCTAGCTACGTATTTATTTAGAAATGAAAATTATAATTACTTCCAGTGCTTCGTAGTTATACGATAAATAGAGCAAATATTGCATCCTATCCAAAAGCTGTACAGGAAATACATGTTTAGAGGCCCAGGGAACCCATAAAAGTATTTTGAGGTATCGTTAATGCAGGTACCATCTGTCATGTGTCCATGAACAGCAAAAACTAGAAAACGGAAAGTACAATTAATTTAACGACATTTGGTGTTTAAGTTCAGAATATGCCAGGAGTCCGCACATGCCAGGAATGTTCAAGAAAATCCCGTCATTCTAGCCTAACCTAACTTTATTGAATTTTTTTTCTAAAACGTTGATTTTCTCAAAATTCTCTTCATCAATTTTAATGAAAAGAGATATTTGCTGGAAATATAAAATGTATATAATTAGTTTTATGAGATTAGCGTGTGAAGCTCTCTTCTTTCTCAGTAATATTTGTACAATTGATCAACTGTAAGAAAGAGACAAAATCTTACTTCTCAAAAATTATAGAACTTGTTAAATTACACATTTTCTGCCAGACTTGTCAAGCTGGCCATTTTATAGTTAATATTTATTGCTTTGAATTCAAATACATAGTTACTACTGTTCTTCAGGAAGTTTACTCTTTTTCCTTTATGGTCACGCGAATGTAATTGCAAAACCACTACACAGTAACTCGCTCATAAAATGTTTGTTTGACTATTCCTTAAGCCTACTGTTTTCCTCTATTTCAGTTATACCTAGAATAAAATATGCACTAATACCATTTCTGTAAACATTTACCTCGATTAACATATACTACAGTGCGAACCCTATAAACCTGAACCATTTCAACCAATAATAGGACATACGAGCAACTTTGTGAGAATATAATACACAATTGGGAGATTACATTACACTATTTACATCTCAGTGAAAGTGTTGGAAGTGTCCTCCACCAATATCTATATATGTTTGCACTCGTCTCACCATATTCTCTGAAGTTTTACGGAGAGTATCCTCGCTAATTTGGCTTATTTTGGTTCGAATGGAATCCTTGAGAACATCAGTTGTTCGTGGCCTATTCTTGTGCACTCTATTTTTAGATACCCCCACAAGAAAAAATCCGGTGAGGATAGGTCAGGGGATCTGGGAGGCCACAGACCTTTAAAGAGTACTCTATTATCAAATAAACTGGCACGTTGCTCCATCTTGCTGGAAATAACCTTCTCTCAATTCCATATCATGCAGCTGCTCCACAAATGTATTGAAGTTACCCATATAAGCTTCAGTGTCTAAAGTATTATCAAAGAAAATTGTCAACAACTTTCAGTGTTGTCAATTCTCCCAGAAAACAAATCTCTACATTCTACGAGCTTTCGAAGGGAAATAATGGTCTATTGAAATGGTTCGGGTTTATATGGATCGCACTGTAGATGACTAGCTTTTGTAATAATAGCTGTCTTAAGAGAAAATATGATTTACGAAATGTCTTTAACATATAATATTAGTATGTTCTAATGTAATTTACTGCCTACATTAGCTTAATACAATGCATGATTACTATGGCCAAATATACTTTTGATATTACTGGAATTTTAAATTAATAGTGAAGTGTGAAATAACATTTCGTTACTGCATAGTTGTGGAGGGGGGAGCACAGTAAACTAACATAATTATTTATTGCTGCACTTTCTAAAAAACAGTAAGAATACTGAATTGAAATTACAAGGATAACGTCAGATATTACACAGTACTGTGAACATTGGCGTTACGTGCTTCCCTATTCCTTTTTCGTAAGCAGTTAATCTCCTTTGCCCAATCTTAGTTCTAGTTCATGATATCGAACGTTCAACATTACGACCAAGCAAGTACTGGTATGCAGGTACGGTGCTGATATATCTTGCTTTTTGTTTAATAATTTTCTCTACACTTTGGCAGAATATGACCATGTCAATTCTTTATGAGCGAGTAGACATGTTTCTTACCTGGGTGTAACGATTTCTATATTCTCTGGAGAGGCATAAAGCATTGTGACAATATCAGCTACTTAGCTATCTGTATTGACGAGTTCTCTCTCCCCCCCCCTCTCTCTCTCTCTCTCTCTCTCTCTTGTAATTTACGTCCTCCAACGTTAATTCATATCGGACGATGAATGGAATGGGTGAAATGATGCTCAAATGACCTCGAAGTCCATGCAGCTTAGAGTTACCCGACATTCGTCTTGAAGGATAAGGGAAAACCCCGGAAAAAACTTATCCAGGCAACTCACCCTGACCGAGATTCGAATTCGAGACCTCTTGAACGTGAGGCAGACTTGCTACCACCACGCTACCGAGGCGGGCGAACTGACGAGTTACTGGTATAAAAGCTATCTCAAGATTTTGCTTTGAAGGTTAACATCGGACAAATTGTTAGCACCTGGGTTTATTAAGTTCTCATTGCAAACATTTTTTTTCACCGAAATCTACTTCTTCGGAAATCACATTAAACCTAAAAAGAGAGAGAGAGAAAAGGAAATGAGATATGATCGACAAAATGTGCCTATGTTTATAATTTTATGTAAAAGTTCCAATTGAACACTTTTTCTCCCCATTATAAAATCTTTTATAACTGGAAACAATGCCCTCCTCTGTAGCATAGATACTAGCGTGTCTGTCTCACGTTCAAGCGGTTCCGAGTTGGAAACTCGGCCAGAGTGAGTTACCTGGATAAGGTTCTTTCTTTCCTTTTTCCTTTTCTTCCGGAAAGACGAAAGCTCTATGGAACCTGGCTCATTTGAGCATTATTTCATCCATTCTATTCATCGTCCGATATGACTTAATGTTGGAGGACATAATATAAAAATATGGAAAACAATAAAGACACAAAGGTGTCACGGAGGAAAGAGTCTCATTAATTCGAAACGTTATCTTATGCAAGGTTTATTCAAATATTTTAACCTTTGCGTTCTTCAGTTATAAAACTGAAGAAAAAAAATGAAACGGATACTGTGATCCTCTGATATGCAGAATTTCCTTTAAATTTCCTAAATTAAGAAATTTTCTGCAACACTTAGATTTAAATTTGCGTTGGCCTTATTATGTTGAAATATTTCTAGAGTATTATCGTCTCAGAATATAATTTTTGGCCACTATTTCATGTAGAAGTGTCGGTCTGGGCAGTAAGGTGAATTATACTGACGTTCTTTGAAATGTTTGACTGTGTACCGGGGAATCCAATTTGAATTTCACCAATGAGCATCAAACCTATGGTTATTGAGCGATTTCTGTGAAGAATAACAAATTTTATAGCCACATTTTCATTTTAGATAATAGGAGTGAGCTTCTTCATGCGGAAATAACCCGCAGTCAACTGCATAGTAACTCTTTGTTTACCTGTACCGAGCGAGATGCAGTGTCCCCGATCCCACGATTAACTATCGGGTGAGCGTAGCCAGAAGCCAAAGTGTAAATGAGGCATCCAGGGAAAAAAAGAAAGGTGTACATAATAAGCTGGAAATAGCGTAACAAAGGAAACAATGCAACTGGTCTGTCACTCAGGAGGGGTAGCTCTGCCTAATTGGAAATCTTGATCACCCGCGTCACCAGAAAAAAACGAGGTTAACCGTGGATCGCAACGTTAATTGGCGGCGCTGCTGATGGACTATTTCGGACTTGTGATTCCTCAAAACGTGAACGAATGTGACGCGCTTGAAACATCGTTTAGAATCTAACCTCGGACATTATTTACACCTTCTAGACGTCAAGGTTTCTTTAACCAGTCGAGAACAACCCAGCTTTATTCACATCACAATAACATCTGCAACACTAACACTTTAGCAGACTTTGCTCGTGTTTTACATTTTGATTCTATGTGCATATTTGTACTCGTATTTGTTATTTTATAACAAATTTACTCGGATTTTTATGTCTGAGTTTGAAAAATGACATAAAATGAGTTTAAAAAATATAAATAATGACAAAATATTTACAAATATTGCTGCTATATAAGAAGAAAAGGCAGGGTCTTACTGGGACAGTATCCACTTCTATACCCACAAGCAACTCAAACCGAATGACCCTTAAATCAGAATGTGATTCTTTTACCAAAATGCGATTAAATGCCATAATTTATTTCTTTTTCTAGCTGAAAAAAAAAAAACAGTTATATTTCCAGTGTTAAAGGTACGTTATATCGAAGTTACATAGATGGAAGGTATACAGACGATGGAGAGGAAGGCCAAGTTAAGTGGGGAATGACTGTAGTTAGCTGGAGGGATAGAGAGGGGGACAAAGATTAAAACATAGCATAGAAAAAGGAGGAGGAATAAAATGAGAAAGAGGAGAGAGAATCAGGATTACTACGGAGGGGTTTCGCCTGCAACCAGTCTTGATCTATTGTACCTGTGCCCCACGTAGGGCATTCCCGGGAGGAAGGATGAGACGAGAGGAGACAAAACGGCCTTCTCAAGGAGCCTCGACAGTGCAGAGGGCAGGGTCGCTACATATTACTTAAGTAGAAACCTCCCCCAGTGGGTCAAGACAACGAACACCCCCCTCCCCGCGGTTGGGAAATTGTCCCCAGCAGTTGGTTCGGAGACCGGCAACCGACCTACCCGTCTAGGATCATCCTGCCGTGCACCGCTGAGACTACCGCCTACACTTCTACACTGAAAGAGACCACCAGATGGTAGATGATGTGAAATGATAATACAGACAAAATGGAGGGACAGAACAATCATGAAATGTAATTAACCTACCCAGCATTTTCCTGGCGACTCGGGAAACCCCGAAGAAAACCATAAGTCAGGTTGGTCGGCCACGGGAATCGAACCCGGGCCTTTCGAAAAGAAGAGAAAAATTCAAAATTTTAAATCATTACAAAGTAACCTCTTTATGTTTTAAGAGATCTGGAGACACAAATTAGAATTATCGTGGCCAGAGTAGCTGAATAAGTTTCGCCTGGGGTTTTTCTTTATCCTCGAAGGACAAATCTCAAGTAACGCTAGGCTCTATGGACCTCATCCCATTTGATAATCGTTCCTTGCATTGGTTAAACATTAAATTTAAGACACAACTGTTAAATCTTTGCGTATTCAAGATATTTTAAAAGGGTATTCTTACATCTACTTCATCTACCTACATCTACTAAATCTTTGTTGAAATGCTTTAGTACACATTTCCTTTTTGGTATAATGGATATAGGGAGTAGCGTAGGCTTAAGCTACAGTGGAACTTGCTGCTCTGTGATGTCTTTGAAATTCTTTTGTCTTTCCATGACCAGAAGAAGCAAAAAGATAACGTCTTATCATTTGAGGAAAGTATAATTAATAGAAAAATTGAAATCCACAACAAGCAGTGTCTACAAAGTACCACAAATAAATTTGATATGAATTGTGTGATTTAACGAGATCTAAATCTTTGGTGTAGTAATTTTTGGTCTATGACTTATGATTTACCAAAATTTATTCAGAATACAGAGGACTTCAGAGGTTATTCCGTGATATGCATTTCATTTGTAACGAAATTGTACTAAACTTTTGGGACCATTTTTAATATATCCAAATTTTCGAATCATTTAAAAAAATATCATGTGGCATCCTTGAAGGACGCTGAACATATGTAATATTTTCGGTATTTAACTGAATTTTAGTTTTTGAGTTATACTGTTCTCAGATACACACACATATATATATATATATATATATATATATATATATATATATATATATATATATATATACGCGCGCGTACTTGGTACCTTGAAATATAATTTTCAGTACTTCCCGTACTCAATTATTTTAAAATACCAGTTATTTTAAGAAGTAGAATTTATGTTATTGTTTGCTACAACGCGTAGCGTGATAATTCTGTTCCTCGGCTCTGTCTCTCATAGAGAATGGAATGTGAAAGAATGACGCGAGCAGGAATTGAAGAGAGCTCTGCTAGAATCCTAATGGCAACATCAAGACAGTCGAGTTCAAAGGATCCCGAGTTTATGTTTGTTTTATGGTTTTTAAATAACGATTCGCTTTCTTTGTGAGAAGGGACGGGTTGTTGAAAAGTGTAGTACTTACAGCGGGACCGTGGTGAAGGTACACAATAAAAGTTCTCAGCGAGGCCTTTTAAACGGAAGAAAAGGCAAGAGAGGGAAAGGGATAAAAACAAGGGGTAGCAAAGGCGAAGTTTGTACTTGTGTAGCTGAATGCACTGTTCTTACTTAAAAGGGGAAGTTGTGAAGGAGTGAAGCAGCGAAATTGGATTGGATGAAAGAGCAAGTGTGTGATTGGCTTGCTGTATTTACACCGTGTTGACTGTCATAAGAGGGCAAATATGCTTAGGTTTTGAATCCTGGAACTATGTCATTCCTATAAGGGTTTCGAGTACCTGTTTATTTTCATTGTGAAAGAAGTTATTGTATCTTTAAAACTATTTATCAAGCACCCAAAATAAGGCTTTGGCACGTGTAGTGCATCCAAAGGCCTGTAAAGTATATTAAATTCTGCAAATAAGAGCAATACAAGCACTTTATAAATGTAAGAGAATAATCAGTCATTTGTTGAAGTGTTCTCATCGTTGCCTGAATCTTACCTCTCCTAGTAAGCGTAGACCTTCAAAGCAAGATACGGACGTAGATGGCAGTGCTTATTCTTAGCGCTCCTTTTCAAGCACACGCACATGGCTGCAAATATGAGTGAACATCCTGAGAGAATTTTAATTCAAATCACAAACATTAAATTAAAGCTTGGAATACATGCGCTGTAATTAAAGACCCGTGCAATGTTAGCAGTGCTCTCTTGTGTATATTGATACCGAAATTAAGGTTTGCAAGGTTTGCCATAAGTAAAGAATCATGATGAATGTCAAAGGAATGTTGGTTCTTTGTCACAATACGTGCAAGGCCAGTTGAGTTGGGGGGAAAGTTGTTATAACAAAAGCAATGTAAGATACAGTATCCTTAGCAGATTTCCAAATGGGCTCACTTGACTTGTTGAATAGGGTATTCTTTGGATCACTCATAATGGCGACAAAACAGCCACAAAGGGATCTTTGGTTGAAAAGGAGTTTTCAGAGTGAAAGTGATACACCCACGCGCATCTGTGGTCATTCAGAAGAGTCTTCGGCGTCAGGCCGATTAGAGCAGTCCAAGGCGTGAAGCGTATTAGGGCGGTCAACTTGTTCTATCTTGGATATTTGACGGTTCATATATACGTGAGGAACGAATAAAGTTTATCGAGTAATAAACATTGTGCCGTCAGTAACTCTAAACAGAGATTGGTAGCCCTTGGTCGGCAACTCCAATTTATTTGTTTAAAAAAAAAAAAAAAAAAAAAGAAGCAGCGATTAAATAAGTTGGAAACGGGCATTCCAGTGTTATTAAAATATCCTTCTCACACACATCCACGCATACCCTGTGAGAAACCTCATTGTTTTACCCTGATCTAAACAAAAGTGCTTCAAACTGTATTGTCAAGTGGAACATTGTTCGCCACATATATTGTTGCTTCAAATTGGCGTCCCAACGTGGACTTGCGTGCCACCCATAAACACTTTAGTGTCAATATAAAACGCAAAAGTCACTAATGGCGCCCCATTATGGTACAAATACTCAATATTGAAAGCTACTTTGTGTTTAAAGGAACAGACTGATATCAAACTTTTATTAAGCATTACACAAATATAAATATTTGTAACAAAAGCTTCACTTATCTTAAAAAATGGGGTTAGTTCTTCTTTCTAATGGAGATCGATTTCAAAAACAGATTGTTTTCATCATCAGTCCATCAATAAACTTCGTAGTCAAGGATTCCGGTTACCACATTCTTATGTTTTTTCAGTATTACCAAAATCTGAAAACGAAACATACCTAAAAGCAGAATCAACTGCTGGTATTTCAAAATTCATTACGCGATGTTTATTGTTTTAAATATAGTTTCCCAAACCATTAAATTTATCGGACCGTTTAACTGTTTTAATAATTTAACTTCAGGATTTATTTCATGTTTAAATGACCAGAAATGATCTGCTGCAGCCGATTTATCAGTTTGTTTATACTTAATGCTACGAAAGTGTTCTTTCGTTCTGGTTTCCAAATTACGTTTCCTCTTTGCAATATAAATCTGATCGCAATCTAAAAAATTAAATTGATAAATACCAGGTTTATTATTATTAGGAATTTTATCTTTTTAGAAAAAATTAGTACATTTTATATTATATTTATTTTGAGGAACTAACGTTATACCAACTTCTTTAATAAAATTTGAAAATGTTTATTAAACCAAGGATGGTAAGTAATTTTTTTGAAATTAGAGTCGTCTTTTATTTTTTTAAGGGTAGGAATATCACTAACAGTTTTTTTGATATTTAAATTTTTCAATCTTCTTTTGTATAAAGTTTTTATTAGAAGCATTTATTAAAGAAGTATTAATAATATGTTTATATTCTTTATTAAATTCTTCTTTATTCTGGGGTATATCTATAAATCGAACTATTAAAACAGCAAATTTATTTGAAAAAAGGTTAAAACTTTTATTTTTTATGTAGTTATCAATATGAGTAGAAGTATCTCATTTTAGTTCTCCCTATTGAAGTTGGTGCGCTTGGTCATTGCCATCTGGATTTTGTTTATTACATTTATTACACCGCTAAGGTGTACGAGTACAGTATCGTGGCGTGTTAATAGTTTGACAAGCATCTGTTTTGGTAATAAAATGTCGTTTTATGTGATTTTTATTTAATTATTTTTTATTCTTTATTGCATATGATTTATAATAAAAATAACTGAAACTGTAATGCATCGTCTGGTAGAATTCTATATTGATTCTTTTATTTTTATTTTGCATTGGAAATAAAATTGTCTCTCCTACATTTAAGCATATACAGTTCTCTGTTTCAATTGTGTCTGGAAATGACTTAATTTGAGAGAATGTGCTGCAGAACATCATTATGCATTAATTGCATTTCGCACTTTTATATTTCAGGGCACGCACACTATTTCAACTAGTGTATGTAGGGCCATGATTAAAAATTGGAAAGTGTTTGTTTATTAACACATTATTAATGCCTATTTATTTTTTATTTCCAGGTAAGTAGCAGAATCGTGTATTCCAGTGTTTCGCTTTGGATCTATTTACAGGTTAGTTTGAAAAGTGTTTAGTGAAAGTACGTTGTAAACGTGTATAAAACTAGGTATAGTCTTGTATATATCTGACACAAATAGGTTGAACGTTAGGAAAACTATGAGAACCTTTACTGGAAATATGACGAAGGATGCAAAAATGAAACAGGCGAAATGCCTAAACATGTAAATGATGCAGATACTTTTCATATCACTTATCAATCTTATAAAAATGTTTAAAATTAAGGCTAAGGGAAACGTTATAAAATCTACATTCTTTCTACTCTAACTTGAAGTTTTCATTAGTTAAACTTATGGAATAACAGTAACTTTTATACTGTTTACATCAACTGGTACTTCTGTCTCCCTCTCTCTGTAGTGTTTAACGCATATGAACAAAGATGGTGGTTATTTATGACATGTGAAATTAAAAGCTTATCAGAAAGAAAATTTGGCTTGTGGTACGAATGTCTCCCTAGCATTTTTCAGTTCCGAGGACTGAAGAAAGCCTTGAAGAGGTCTTACTGAGAGAACAGTCCTCACTTGGTTAGCAAAATGTAAACCTCTAGAATAAAGTCCGTACTTTATGAGCTCAGGCACTAGTTGTCGGTATCGGTGACATGTGAACTTGGGGTTAAAAGCCTATAAAGCACTGAACTCTTAACTGTACTTACAGACGTAAAACGTATATCTCATTGTCGTTTAATTACCTAGAAAGAAAATAAAGAGAAGCAAAGTTATGGTACGGTATCGCTTGTATTCTCTCATCCGCGAAGTCTATACATTGCATCTTGTAGTCTCTTTTACTAGCAGACTGGAAATGTATACAGCCACAGAGGTCTTTGACGTGATAAAGGAATGTTGTAGTATGTGTAAAAGAGGGTGGAGAACCTGAGTCAGCCCATGAAATTGAATCAGCAAACTGTCGACCTCTTTGTTACTGACTACCTCTATAAAAGTAGTTAATCATCCGTCGCTTTTACACCTCCAAAGAAAAACTCACTCACCACAGCCAGTGTCGTCGTCGTTTTTTTCCCCCTCCACTCTCCAGGCCAAAGTGAAAGGCCACTATTTTGTCAGCAAGACGCTTTTGTTTTTATAGGATGTTTCTGCCTAAAACACAGGCCCTTCTCTATCAACTCTCTCAACATTTACCTGCGGAACAAGCTAACGTGATGGACCTGCTGCTGTTACTTCAATCATTTTTGTTTCACAGAACTGACTGTAGAGTATCAGTAGTTATTATTTACAGACAAGAATGCAAGAAGATTCATGGACATGGCTCAAATTTAGGAGTATCCATTTTATTACTCCAGACTTCCAGATATATGTAATACCTTTTCGAAGTACTTTTGCGTTTTTCAACCTGGGATAAATATATTCCTTAATGTATATTTAAATTAATTATTCTTTCACACTAGCCGTGTGTATGCCGCACTATGAAAGGGTAGAGCTGGGATTTGAACCACTTCTGGTTTCCGTCCAGCCGCTCTAATCATTTGAACTACTATGCCCAACGTGCCAACATGACATAACATTCTCCGACTGACTCGTGTTTCTCCCAAGCAAGTAGTTCGCCATTAAGGTAGTTGTCTCATGTGTTTATGAGAACTCCTAGTGGTTTACCGGGAGAAACACGAGTCAGTCGGAGAATTTAATGTCATGTTGGCTCGTTGGCCTAGTAGCTCAAATGGTTAGAGCGGCTGGACGGAAACCAGAAGATCCGTGGTTCAAATCCCGGCTATGGCATTGAATTTTTCATTCTGGTTCTACCCTTTTATATTTAGATTATTTTTAGCTGAATCTCACGTAGGTATAATGTGCATTCTATTGAATTAAAATCTATGTTTCGATGGTTTTAAATGGATATGTGTATTTTGCGATTTGTTTGTTTCTTAGATTAGCTTTACAATCAAGATCGAAAAGGAGGGAAAGGTTTCGTTAAGCGCTAATTTACTTTTATGATACTTCACTGACAACCCTGTGTTGACTACATGCCGTAAGTGGAATTATTATTTGGGATATTATAAGATTATTAGAAATAAAGTAAAGAGGCTTCAAGGAAATGGTGGACAAATAATTTAGGGTAAAAGCACGCTTTTTCAGATAGATAAACTGCTGTCGAATAAAAGCTATTAGCTATATGTCTGAATAGAGAAACTGACATATTACGGTCAACCTTCGAATGTGTTTCTGGTTCCAAACTTTTGCAGAGGCTGTATATACTCTCTCTCACTCACTCTTCCTTTTACATTACCAATAAATGGCAATTTAGATTCTTCCAAATTGGAATAATTCGCTAAACTTGCTTTGCAGTGTGTGAATTTCGTAGATGGCTAATATTGTTGCTTATTCTGTTTGCGTCTGTTAATGTGCCTTCGATTGAAGCTTCCAAAATGCAGACCGCGGTGGATTAAAGAAAGGTACTTCATTAGATCTATGTGACAGATTAAATTGAATGTTTCGTTAAAAAGCTAAGCACTTTTATTCTGTTTCTAAATAGTTTCTATGGTAGTATTTTTGTAAAACATTAAAGTTTTCATTTAAAATAGTTGTTTCGAATTTTAGTTGCGTCTAAGACACCAGATTGGATGAAAACCAGTAGATCCATGGTTCAAAAGCTAGCCGTGGCATTGAATTTTTCATGTCGACTCTATCAATCCAATACCTTAGCCTGTATATGGCTAGTGTGAAGAAATTATGAAGCCTGGGACTCAAGTACTTACAATGGTAACTCGCCACAAACGGTGTATCTCGGATGCGGGAGTCCCTAGTGGTTTTCAGGGGAAATATATGAGTCAAATGCAGAATTTAATGTCATGACGGCTAATTGGTCATGGTAGCTCAATGAGTAAGAGCGACTGGACGAAAACCAGTAGATCCATGGTTCAAATCCCGGCCGTGGCATTTGAATGTTTCATGTCAACTCTATTTCCATCAATTACCACAACATCTATTATAATATCAAATGGAATTTACAGTATAAAGTCTACCAGCACACCCCATCTGCTTCACATACTATTAAAACTGTGAATAGAAATGTGCTTTACTTGGTCGTGATGTTTCATAGTTTGCAGTGCATGGTTGCATGCATATTTTTTATTTATATACATGAAATTCGCTAGGTATAAGTCGCTTGCGGTTCACGAAGTCGCGGGTTCAGTGCGATAGATCTTTTTCGGGACGTAAGGACCTTGCATGATTTTGTTCTTAAAAGAAGTACATCCGTTGGTACAAGTATAATGTCTACTTACGCGTAAAAGCATTTCATTCCTTGAAACAGAAGTCTGAGTAAAATTGCCAATCATTTCACTCCCGCGCGTACTGCTTCTCTCCCGTGGTGCTATCTAATGGATAACCAGCCACCTCTTATCTTGCTCGCGAAATCAGTGACCAAAAGTTCATACAGAGAACAACCCTCAAGGCGTCTATATTGCGTTACATAACGATAACCAGTCTAGTTAGGGGGTGGGGAAACAACCTCCTATCTGACTGTTTACTGTTTTCTTGATCGACAAATCGGCATTATTTATGTATTTTGCTGGGAATTAATCACATGCACCTTTTATGCAATTTCTAAAGAATTTTCTGTGAAGTGTAACTATTACTTTCCCTTCTAATATATTGTCAATATAAAGTTAACACTTCTTCAAAGATGTATTTATAGTTTCAACACGCTTCTAATCTACTGCACAGGTCTTGTAAACTCTTTGTATTATTTTAAGCATACGGGAACTTAACAAATAGCTTATAGCCTATGTCCGAGAGAAACTACAGTGCTTTTAACGCCGAAAGAAATATCCAAATCAGTTGAATGATTTTTGAGTTTCAAAATAGATACACAGAGATTTTTTTTCTCTCTGTTAATATTGATATAGGTTTCTCTTGGAGGGGGAATTTGTAGTATTCTCTTGTTTCTTAACTAAAACAAAAGAAAGTAATATTTAAATATATATTTTCATGTGTCCATTTGTGACTGTAAACCGATATCATAAAGTTGGTGCGACTGTCTACTGTTCATTAGAACATGCCGATTACTCAGCAGGGTATTTTAAAACCCCATGAGCCAAACATTACTTTCTACCTTGGTAGCGACGATTTCGTTGCCAGCTCTTCCTCCTAGAGAGGTGTTAAAGTAATAAATACCCTCTTTTAACAAATAACGCACCGTACGTCTCTCGCTAGGAGATATTCTTGGTATCGTCTTCGGGATGACGCGCGTCGACAGCTGACGAGTTCTTCTCGACGACCGACCTGCCACCTGCCGACCCTTCATTAGCCTCATTCAGCATCCGGAACCATTGCATGCCATTCAAAATGTTTTATTTGGCAAGGAGAACCCACACGTGCTTCGTACAGTCTTGCTTCTTGACACATGTGATTTGGTTTTCAGCGGAGCTGTAATAGGCGCCCACCAAGCAATCAGCGCCGCGATGTCTATTTGTAAACCTGAAGATTGTAAAAAATAAACCGTTAAATAGTAAATATTATTGTATGTAATCCGTTGAAAACAACGCAAACTTCATTTTTGCGTAACAGTAAAACTTTTTAGATATTCCTAAACCTTTCTTATCTATATTATAAATGCAAATACTTGTTTACCCCGTGAGTATTCAGTTAAAAAATACTGCTTTAATAAATTTAAGCAAAGTTGTCAGTCCTAATTTTAAAATACCTTTTAAGACATTCGTAAACTTCTTAAGTTTACTATACTGTTGCTCACGAATTTATATTTTTCTTAACTTTCACAATTAAAATATCAATGATAAGATAATTTGTTTCAGTGATACACAGCAGAAAATCTAAATTCTACATTTTTAACATATGTTTAAAACATTTATACCCCAGGTAGTACACTAAGCCATTAGAATGTATAGTTTATGTTGCGATATAATCGTAATTTCAGAATATGAATTTATTAATTATTTTAACACTAAATATAAATGATCCATACGTGAAAAACTTAATCTTTACTAATGAATTCTAATGAATGTTTAACTAAAATTTGCCCGCCTCGGTAGCATGGTGGTAGAATGTCTGCCTCACGTTCAAGAGGTCCCGAGTTGGACTCTCGGTCAGGGTGAGTTACCTGTATAAGGTTTTTTCCGGGGTTTTCCCTTATCTGAAAGACGAATGTCGGGTAACTCTATGGACCCTGGGCTCATTTGTGTATCATTTCACCCATTTCATTCATCGTCCGATATGACTTAACGTTGAAGGTTGTAAATTAAAAAAAAATCTAAAATTAGTAGAATATTTTGTTTTTATAATGGTTTAGCTTTTCATAAAAACTGTAAACTTACTATAAATGTCATTTTCACTCGTTTTAGTGTGTTAAAGACATGATTTATATTCCTCTGTAAAATGATAAACAAAAATAACTCTGAACAATTTTCCAATAATAGCTTTGGGAATATATCAACGTATTTTGAAAGAAACTGGACAAAAATTGCATCCAGTGGAAATGATAAAAAATACTCTCGACATTTTATAGTGATAGCTTTGGAAATTTCTCTACATATTTTGAAAGAAGCTGGACAAAAATTGCATCCAGTGGAAGTAATTTCAACATTTTTACAGTGATAGCTTTGGAAATTTCTCTACATATTTTGAAAGAAACTGGATAAAAATTGCATCCAGTGGAAATGATAAAAAAGTTATTCTCAATACTTTTACAGTAATAGCTTTGGGAATTTCTCTACATATTTTGAAAGAAACTGGACAAAAATAGCATCGAGTGGAAGGCATTTTTAACATAAAAAGTTTAGAAAAAATAAAACGAAACCGAGAGAAACAGCTTGAAATTGTAATGTGTCATCTCTTGTTAGAAGGTATATATAAATATATAAGGTATATATATGTAAAATTTTGTCTCAATATTTGGACTAAAATAGCTTATGTTCATAATATCTATTTTGATGGCAAATAAAATGTACATACATATTTCTTTGATTAGTCTCTGGAGTTCTTTTCATTCTGGAAAAGACATAGACAAAATCTTGATATGCCTACAAAAAACGTAGATCTCGTTAAATTACATAATTTATGTGCAATAAATATTTTGGGGAGATAATGTTCATATACTCTTTGTTATTGATTTAAGTTTTCAAATGCCTATACATGTACTGTTGCCAAGAAGAGGTTATTTATTTTTATTCTCTGACAAAGAGGTTTTTAAAGCCCTCACACAGTGATCTAGTCTTAAAAGATTAAACTTACTTACTCAGACCTAGTGTACTCTTCCATTCCTATTGGAAATACCTAGTAAAAGCATTTCTGCAAATGTCTACCTCGATTAAGATGTAGCAAACAAAAGAATAGGAAAAGAATAGTAATATAGTTTAAAGAAAGTATGTAAGATTCTTTTTATAAAATATGATAAAACATACCAAAATAAATACTGCACAAGAAGTAAAAATGTCACATTTTGCCATTTTCGCTATACATTCTTCTCGAAAGGGAGGAAAGTAGACCAAATATACCCCACTACGACAGCTGTTTCTTCCAAGAGATCGATAAGGTTCATTTAAACGACAACTATGTGTATTTGCAACAGTTGGCAGTAAAATCTAGTTGAGTATTGGAAATGATGCAAGCGAAAATATATTTTATTTATTTATTTTACATTTTCCGAGTCAGGATCTTCATGAATGTCCTTCTTGAAGCCATAAGCCGTTACAACTCAATTTTGCAAGTACACAAAATCGGCACTAACATGTCAGAAACCGGCGCATGCGGCATCGTGTTACACACCGCATATGCTCCAAGTTTATTGGCACTCAAAGCGTTTTATGAGACCAGTAACAGCAGGTTTATGCCGTTGTATGGCCGGACTCCGGCTCCCGTTTAAACCTTGCTGCCGTAGACACACAAAACTTCACCGCGTGACTAAACGCTGTGCGGACCTTTTCATTAGCGGCCATTCGTCATGGGTACAAGACTCTTAACTGTTTACATGTGATTCTGCCAAAAGCATCTAACCTGTCCGAAGAGCAGGTGGAAAAATGCTTGGGCAAATGTTCTGTTATGACAAACCAACAGAAGTCAGGTTTAGCATTTATGTCTGTTGTAGCTCGTTTCTTATGACATTTGCTTGCGTGTTTATTTGCTGTAATGAACCCTAAACACTGGAAAATCATGCTTTTTATTTTCACTTCTGCTTATGTACATAAAGTGGAGAAACTATTAGTACACCATCCAAATATTTCATAGTGCAGTTCACCGAAAATTCATGTTTTGAGACTATTTTTGAAAGAAAACAAAATCTATTTGGCTTTCTGTGAACATAACCATTAATAGTCGGCGCAATACCAAATTTGGCATTTAAGTTCAGCGTCTTCCAACTGCCAAATTGAAACCAACAGGACAAAATAACATGATTCAATGATTTTTCTAGCAATTTTTCTCGATGCTGAGCGATTGTTTGACATGGCCGCACAATATCTAACATATTGCCAAATTTGTTCACAAATGGATACCTTGGAACATAGGATTGGCTCCTGCAAACAGATGTATAATATCTGGATGGTGCTCAGAGACTTTATTGGCAAATGGTGCCCGCCGGAGTTTCCACCATCTCTTCGGAGTCTACAGCGACTGGAACACAGTTTTAAAAACACGTCACTCCGCAGATGTGCGATCTGGCTGGTAATGGGAACATTACACTGGATAATTCATAAAAATCCTGGAAATGTGGCATTACAGAGAGAATGGTTTGACTTCCTGCGAAAGGAACGCTGGAAGCTAATGACTTCTGGCCTCAGTGGTTCCATTGGGGCTTACATCACCCGATTTGAGCTTCCGTACACTGGTAATTGCAGTGAAAAATAAATTATTTATTGTTTTGAGACACCCAGGATACTATCCAATCTTCCGTTACGCCTAGACCCCCTCCTTTCCGCCTAATGAATGGAAATATTTAAAAAAAAACTGTTAAAAATAAAAAATAAACTTGAAATGGAAGTATTAGTTTTAAATGGTAAAAAGAACTAATATTAATATTTATTAAATTTCTCTTCCACATACAAGATTTCTTGGTATAAAAATTAAAAAGTAAAATAAAAACCATAACCAACAATTAAGGTTAGAGTAAAAAAAAAAGCTTGCATTGAGTAATTTGATTCCTATTTTCATTTCATTTCTTCTTTACTGCCATACCTGATCAGCTATCCCGGTTATGTTATAATCCAAAGTTTGTTTGCCCCTTGCACGGGACATTGTTTTGAATCTCCTTAGGATTTTAAGTGTGACAAAGAGTTGGTAATTAGATGAAACGAGGGAACGGGGAGGGAAGCTTTCCATATATTGCACACAAAGATTTACACATTAGTCGGAAAAGATAAATATGTTTTTTTTTCCTCTCAAAAATGACTCCAACGATTTTAATTAAAATGCTGCATGTTAAGGTGTTTCTACGTCAAATGTTATTACGTCTTTATCTTTCCTCTTTACTTTGACCGAATTTTGTGTAAGTTATTAACTGTAGGGAAAAAATCACATGGAAAATCACATTTCGACTGTTTACTCTAAATTTAACAAGACTTTTTGTTACGTCAACTAGTTAACGTTTTACCTCCTCAGGCAATTCCGAATCTATATTTTTCTTTATTTCATTCACACCTGAAATATGGAGTTCTGCTGGTAAGACTTTTTGCACTTCTATTTTCAGTCCAAAAGAGGGTTATTAGTTTTTTTAGCTAAGCTGCCACAATCTGAGTCATATAGACCATACTTTAAGAAATTCAGAATCTTACCCCTCTTCTGTATATATGTAAATTATGTTATTTTGAATGTAAAAAAAAAAAAACACTCAACAATATCCCCTTGCCTAAATAAAGATGTACACAAACACCACACTCGGAGACAAAATGACTTTTTTTCTTCAATCATATAGGGGCCAGTTTGGAAATAAAAATATTATTTATGCTGGATCTAAATACTTCAACGTATTACCAAACAGACTGAAGTCAGCGATAGAAATACTTTAAAAAAAGAGCTCAAAATGTAATTGTTGACCTATTGTTTTTATAATGAAGATGAGTTTCTTATTCATAATGGAAATTAATCACATTTTAAGCATAGTTGAGTTATTGACATAATAGTATGCACAGATTTACAGTATCAATATTTAGGTTAATTTTATAAACTTGTAGTTTTTATCATATGACTGATGTGGTCTTAAGAACAATTGTATAATATTATTTTATATTGTAATTATTTTGTGTTATAAGCTGACGTGGTCTGCGTAACACTGCTTTCAAGTATGCTATAGGACTGAAGATAAATAAATAAATAAAGATAGAAGAACATGAGAATCTAGTTAAAACATAAATATATATGTAAATTAAAATATTTCGTACCGTTAACCATTTAAGAGATATTCTTTGTTATAGATTTGAAATGGTATATACCTCTTAAAGTGGAAACCAGCACTTTACACGCTTTGACTCACGTACATTTATTGTGGTACCTTCTCCTGGGAAGAAGGGATCAAGTTATGGTAGTAAAGGAGGCTACAGGCCGCATGCAGACACATTACAGAGATGCACGTACAAGTGCCCTAACATTTCTAGGCTCGAAGACCCGTACCAATGCTGGAGTATTTAAGAGAGGTATAAACGACCTCTCGACAAAGCAGCCCTCTAGTGTTCGAGGAAACAACCGCGCCATTTGTCCGGCACTACCTTATAGGTACTACAAAACCTAGAGACATACCTGAAAGAATAAAAGGAAGTGTAATGAAAGGAAATTATGGAAACTAAATCACGCAGATGAGTAAACATTCCAGCATTCGCCTACCAACCAGGGAAACGAAGAAAAAATCAGCATTAGAGTGGGTGGTCGAGCCCGTTGGCTCCCGAATGGAGCATCACAGTTACCGGTACATCTCACGCAGTGATTTTGTTGTTTATAGACATATTACAAAAGGACTTCGGAATTCGACCAACACGAAACGTTTCGTGTTCGTTCTGTCTCTAAAATATCTAGCGCGGGAAGCAACATAAAATAAAAGAGCAGCATGGAAATCAGTAATAGCATCAGTCAACTTATAAGTGCTTACTCCAGAATACTCGGAAATTGTAACTACGTTTGGTACTTCAGTAACTATTTTGTTCATATCTTCGTATGATGGTTAGTGTTTTTTTTTTTTTTCTAAAAATAAAAGTACTGTTACTCAAAAAGGTATGTGACCGTGACTAAATAACATATTAATAAAATATTTCACTTCAGAAATGGTTGTAAATCCCAATAGAAGTTCAAAAAGGGCACAAGAAGAAAATATATTGTAGTTCCAGCCTTAATGCCAGTTTAGAGAACTGAATTTTAAACTCATACATCAAATTAAAACTTGAATGTCTAAAAATTACGTTTGTAGCACTGAGAGAGTAAGGGCTAAGATCTAAACAGCTTTCTGAAATAATAAAATAACAGAAAACCAGTTAGTCTAACTGGTACAAAAAATAAAAGGCCACTAGTGTTTATCAAGAATATCAAGAATACAGAAATGTGGGACGTCAACATGTAAGATTTGTGAACCTGCGTTGTCACAGCGGGCGTAATAATTCTTGACACACAACACGAAAATGCTTGTAACTGTATACTTAAAGAGTTTCAAAGATGCCTGGGAACATGTAGCTCCTCTACTCTAATAGGAGTGAGGAAGATTTCTATTTTTCAGAGCGTAACAAGCATTGACCGACCTCTTAGTGCAATTGCTAGAGTACCAGACTTTTAATTCCATGGTTCTAGTTGGAATTTGTCGATATGTCTGAAATATATGACTATATTTCCATTTGTGCTTCCCTTTGAAGCCATTTGCAACTCACACAATTCCTTATAAGTATTCAATATTTTATTTTATTCTTACGAAACGTATTCAGCTTACCCACGATAAGTTTTTGAGTAGAAATAAAGTTAAATTAACAATTGAACGCACAACGCAGCTAACAAAAAAAAAAAAAAAAAAACCTCACTTTCTTCTCGGGCAGCCAGCCAGGTGAAAAGATATTAAATATGAACGTTTCGGGATTGTGCATCTCTCCCATCATCAGGATATTTATAAAATGTTATAACCACAAATGAAATACTGGATATAACACAACTATAAACAAAGACAACACCTATCAAAATTCGCATTACTGAAAAAAAGACTGTTTTCAGTAAACTAATTGCCAGGTGAGATGGGAAAATTGTGTCAAAGAAACGTAACTAATTAGGTTGATTATCAAGTTGTATTGATCTTTGCTTCTTATTTCGACGGATTTCCATTTTAAGACCGGTTTCCAAGAGTAGCTGAACTGAAATATAGCATCACGATTAAACGTGCTCCTTTCAGAGGAAAATACCAAAGCCTCCTTAATTCTCCGCTCCCAGTAACTGTTGCATTTTGCCAAGGTGGATTTTGTGATGCTGGATTTCAGTTCAGCTCCTCTTGGAAACCGGTCTTAAAATGGAAATCCGTCGAATTAAGAAGGAAAGATCAATACAGCTTGATAATCAAGTGTCATCTCAAAAAATGTTTCCCAGTACCGGACAGACGTAAATAAATACATATTTCTAAGTAAAGGAAAAGGAACTGCATGATAAATCACAAGCTAATTATTTGTATCATACTTATTGTATTTTTGAGATAAAAACAGAAAACGGTAACATGATAATATATTTTTCAACACCTTCTCTAGAGATTATCACAACAAAATAAAAGTGTCTTAGAACTAATGAAATATTTTTTTAAACACAGTGATCACATCTATAAAAATCAATGTTCTCTTGCCCTGTCCATGCAATATGTGCAACAAGCAAATGATACACTCTGTTAGAACACTTCAATCAACACTGGTTTTAGTTCCAACATTTAATTTCCTTTTAGTCTTCTGAGGCTCTTCACTATTTCCAGTTAGAGTTCGAGAATTAGAGCTAGGTTCTCTATTTATAGTTTTATTAATGTTAGTCTTGCGTCCCTTTGCTATTCCTTTGTTCTGTTTTTGTGCCTTTTCCTGCAACATCAACTTATACAGAGTCAATGGTAATTTTTCAGCAATATATATTGCTACTCCCAGGCTCATTGATCCTTCTATCAGATTCTTTATTGCTTGTTTCATATTTTCTCATAACCGTTTTCCTTTATTTTTGGTCTCCATGTTGACAAGAATGCCTATAGACAATAATTAATCTAATGTCAGTGCAAGTTCAGGGGATGAAACTTTACCTTCGCGTACGGTACCGGGAAAATCGCTATCGTACGGTACTGAGCAATTCACACGTACGTATATATAACCTCATAGCTCGGCCCCATTCTTTTAAACCCACACTGTATTTTGTGTTTGCGTAGTCTACTTAATACCAAATAATATGAGTACAAATAATTAGTTCTTCACCGGACAAGGCAGCAGCAATGTCAACAAGTTATTATCAGCACAGCTCCAGTTCACTATACGACTTCTCTGGAGAATAACTTCTGATTCAACGGTCAAAGAGGAGGGGAAATTTCCGTTGGTAACAAATATAGTTGTTTGTCTAAATACACAATATGAGCTTCTACTATCTATCGGCAACTAGGAGATACTGACACCGTTTAGTACTGGGCACTGTGCGCTACTGGGCGCATCGCCCCTAATGTATACATCATGTGTGATATTTCAATCAACGTCAGATCTTTGGAAAGGTAGAATTAGACTGATAAGGTCAATGCCATATCCGAGATGTGAACCACGGATCTACCTGTCTTCGAATTTTTCAGTCTGACTCTACCTTTACAAAACTTTGCTTTACACTGCTGGTGTGAAAAAACAATTTCATGTATGTGTTTGCATTTATTAAAAGAAAAAAATCTCCCCTGGCATTCGTGGTAAACATATGTTAGGAATATTGAAGATAGAAATGGCAGAACAGTTTCTAACATATCCAGGATGAACAAACAAAAAAGCATTGCATTTTCAACAGCTGAAGAGGGCATTTAAACACATCCCAAAATCTAACTTATCTCTACGGTGTTGTAAGGAAAACGCTGGCCTGCCGACAAAGGAACCAACAGCCCTGAAGCAACAAGGGTGATAAAAAACACTTCTGGGGCAGATGAACCAGGCTGTCAGCTACTGGATAGAAGCTAGAGATTCGCTGACCATCGAGGAGCACATCCTACTGAAGATAATCCTAAGGAGCATCATGATCTAGGGATCCATCAACGAGAATCATAAACAAAAGTACTTGCACCAAAAAGACAAAGGCAGGTTCACCGTCCGATTCACCCTAAGGGCTAGATCCAGTTTTCGCATGTTCTCATGTGTCATCTAAGCACATGTTCACAAAAAAACAGGGGTAATTCTAGAAAGCGAACTGTAATATGAAACCGTTTTGTGTGCCAAGTCGCTTTTTACCTGCGAGAAGATCCAATCCCTCCTGCTTGTCACTTCTTGACGAGTTGTTTATCTTTTTTATAAACTTTCGTCACATCATGTTCATCATTGTTAAAGGATGCCTGCGATGCGACTTTCGGTTTCTATTGTTCTTATATTGAATCTTCCGCAATCCTTTGCGCAGCTGGGTTTCGAGCTTGCTTAGCAGTGTGTGAAACAGATGAAGAGATCGTCGAATAAACCGAAAATCACTACAGCTACAAATGTAACTCCGGCATTGCGTAATGAAGATAAACTTAGAGAAAATAAACAGAGTTGCTGTTTATACTTTAAACAACATGCAAGAAAAGCACAACTCCCTTTTTCTGAATAGTTCACTTTAAAATTTAAGTAACACAATAAATGTTTCCTTTTCATCTTACTTCTTATATTTCTTCAACAGCATACAAAAAATCACTTCTCAAATGTGATTTACAAAGACTTAAACCTAAGAAAACTGCAATTAAACATTTTAAAATTTCTACTCAAACGAGGTAAGCACGACATAAGGGAATAAAGTTTAAATTCAACTTGATTGTTAACCTGACTTGGTTACAGAGTAATTATTGCATTCAAAGATATCATATATAATAAAATTGAAGCGGTCAGAAGCAGAAAAGTCACTGTTTCAAAATTGTGCAGGAGAGAAACTCAAGTTTTTTTAGTTAATTGATGGAAATTAATCATTTCTCCACACTAGCCGTATATAGGCTAGGATTTTAATAGAGTCAACATGAAAAATTCAATGCCGTGACCGAGATTTGAACCACGTATCTCCTGGTTTCCATCCAGTCGCTCTTAGCCTTTGAGCTATCATGGCCAACGTGCCATCCTGACATTAAATTCTCCATTTGACTCATATATTTCCCCACCATGGCATTGAATTTTTCATTTTGACTCTATTAAAATCCTTGGCCTATATACGGCTAGTGTGGAGAAATGATTCATTTCCATCAATTAACTAAAATAATAAGAGTTAAATGATGAAGCCTGGGACTTAAGTACTTACGATAGTAAGTCGCCACAAACGGTGTATCTCGGATGCGAGAGCCCGTAGTGGTCTACCGGGGAAATATACGAGTCAAATGGAGAATTTAATGTCAGGACGGCACGTTGGCCATGGTAGCTCAAAGATTAAGAGCGACTGGACGGAAACCAGGAGATTTGTGGTTCAAATTTCGGCCATGGCATTGAATTTTTTATGTTGACTCTATTAAGATGCTCAAGTTTTCAAAGTAATTTTAAATACCAAAATAGTAATACAAATGAAATAATTTTATGTGACGGGTACGTTTGGAGGTGCATAGTACTTTGTTGAAGTGTTTCTCACGGTTTGACATATGTTGCATGTGTGAAAGGATGAAAAGTTGTTAAGTCACTTGACTTAACAGCTTCCGATTCTTAATGTTAGAGCTTTTCCATTATATAATATTATAATATGTAGCCATGGATAAACTATGACTTTATTTTCACCAATGCATCTGTGCTATAGGCTATTCCAGTGTGCACTTCATGGATTGACATACAACATTGTCATCAAAACATCACTTCATCTCTACTACATCATCTTCTACATCACTTCCATATTTCATTCTGTCATAAAATGTGATACCTTCTGGCAGAGTGACATATTCCAGCAGTGAACGAACATCGTAATATTTTTCCTTCCTGATCTTCCGAAGCCTATCTGGTGTGTTTTTGCACTATCACATGCCTCGTGTAAGGCTTGCAACCTCACTTCTCTCCTCAAAAGAGACTGGGGACGATAAAGTGTAGAAGATATTGTGTAACGAACTTCTGGTACACATCCTCTTTGGAAATACACACCTTGGATTAAAGTGAATTCAGGAATACTAATTACAAGGACATGGTAGAGGGCATCTTTGAACTCAAAAACTTCAACAACTGGAGTGCCATCATGTTCCCCTTTATCGGTCAGTGAACGTTTATCATGGGCGACATCAATGAGCTTCTTCTGTAGTGAATCTTTGATCAGTTACCCGTGTAGAAGGGACTAAGACTTTATCCACTGATGGTTTCTTTTTCACAATATTGCCAAAAATTCTGTCAATAGGCATTAAAGAGTGTCCTGGTATTGGGAGTACAGATAAACTTGCTGAAAGTGCACTTGAAGAACATCTGTGTAAATGTGTCATCTATAATGTATCAACAGCTGATATCAAAGAGCTTGGGTGGCAAAGTGTAGTTGCACCACCAAACGGCTAATGCGGCAACTACTTGACTTAACAACATCTAACTCGAAAAGACTGACTTAACAGCTTTTACTTCTGAAATTGATGCCCATTCAACATGCCAGAGTCATATTTTCGACCTAGCATCTTCTGATCCCCAAATCTTTTAGCACTATTACAGAACTGGTATTCAGAGTGCTTATTGTGTGTTTAATATAATTTCTCAAAAACATTGACTTCACAACTTCTGAATTTGGGTGCTTCAAGAGGGTGCTTCATTTATTTCCTTAGGGTGTAATTGCGATTGGGAAAATGTAAATACGCAACAGGAAATATCTTGCAAACTAACCTTATATTATTTAATATATTTTTGCGATTATAGACTTTTATTTATCAGTAATGATTCTGTATTCATTAGAATAATAAAGAGGTTATTTACAAATAGTTCGATATATACACTTTCCATTCCGCATTTTTATATTTCAATAATGTAACATTTCAATTATAATATGTAGAAGCAGTTTATAAAATATAATAATGCTTTCGTGTAAAAGCTATTTCCTAAAAATCTTAAATGCTAAGCTTTGCCATTCATTCGATCTATCATTTTTGTTTTACATCGTTTATAGACAGACAGACAAAAAGTTTTTCCATATCGAATGAGTCATTAAATTTGTCTGCGTCGATAGATTTGTCCGTGTGTAAAATAAATCTGTGAAGTTCCAGCCAGTGGTAGAATCTTCAGCATCTTTACTATTACTACTTCCAGTGTTGTTATCTGACCTTAATTTTGATGTTTTAAACAGTGGAACATCCTTTTTGGATATTTTTTGTGCCATTCAAAAATGCTAGAGCTCTGCAAAACAAAAACTAACCTAACCGAAGTCATTTTTTCTTCTTCAAAAGGCTTCAATTCTCACACTTCTAACTTAGGGTTGCTTGTAGCTCTTTGTTCTTTGTCATGACTGTTACATTTTAATCAGGATGCCGATAGCCGGATGCATTTTAATAAAGGACCTACCTCTTGTACTAGGTACGAAGCATTTCCTGTCGATGTCGGCTGTCCATCGCAAGGTCTTCATCTGAGATCGGCGCCTTTGATCCAAAAAAATATCACGCTTCGCTCTCGGATACGCTTCCCTCGTTCCCCAGCCAAGTTGTAAACATTTAACACTACATATTAGTGCAATCATTTCCGTGTAGCGCTTATGCTTTTGTGCCCTCTTATGCATGACTTTACGAATAGCATATGCCAAATTATTAATTCTAAATATATAAAAAAAATGATTAGGGGAAACTATGAATTTGTGTATCTCCCTATATCTTAACAATGTACATGCCTATGTGATGTTTCTAAAACGTCATTGTAATATTTTCATTTTACCAAATATTGGTGCGTGTTCCTTATAAATGTTATGCATTCCAAACAACATTGTCTTTGAGGTCCAATGCTTGCACAGTAACTGTTTTGATTTCCGGCAGAAAATGTGTATTATTTTATTGAAGACATTCCTCACCCTCTCCAGCATTTGGAAAGGACAAAACTGTGAAAACGGTTCAAATGATTCCAAATATAAAAGTGGAACAAGCGGTTGCTAATCTCTAAAACCATTGCTCGGGGATAATTTGAAGTTAGGCGATAAGTATTTATCAAAGTCATACTAACGAACTTTTGTAAAGTACATTAAAACAGAAGAATTTCTGGATTTGATAAGTTTAGTGGAAATATTCTTCTTCCATCTTTGAAGAATACTCCACTGAAATACGAAATTTTTGTATTTTCAATTTTTACTTATCTATCCTGAGAAGCAAACTCAGATAAAATGCTATTTTAGAGACTCAGGGATAACAAAATATGCAAAATGTGAAATATCGATGTTCATTTTTTTTAGTGGAATGCAGTACTTAGTCTACCTTTATCGGCAAGAATTGCACATGCAGGGCCTCCTGTAATTTAACAATTTCTTCATAGATATTGAAGAAAGTAAAAGAATGTAGGTATATCATTTCATTTGGTAATCTAAAAATCCAAGATAAACATTTATTTATTGGTACAGTATCCATCACAAATTCAGTACAGTAAAATTTAACATATAACATGCTGCATTATATCTCCTGTACAAATATATAAAATTGCTGACACAAGATCTACTTGCTGACTTAGGTCCCCTGGCTATAAGCCTTTGGTTTTCCTGAGCAGCTTGATTCCATTTCTTCTTGACCTTTGCTTCTTTTATCCTAATCCACTTTTCTCTTATCTTATATAAGCAATCTCCTATACATCTACTTTTCTTTTCTCCCATCCCCGTTTGCATTTGTAACGCCAATATCTCTTTACTTACACTGTCCCATTTTTATCCCTATTTTTCTCCTGTAATTTGTTAACTCCCTACATTCTATCAGGTAGTGAACAGTGCTCTCTTCATCTCCACTAAATTCACATATCCCTGCCTCATTACTTCTTAACCCTTTAAGCATAATATTCCTACTCTCATCCAGGCTATGCCTTCTCTTCTAGTTGTGCCACATTGGTAAGCAATTATATTAAACAATAATTGGATACTTGCATTCCTAATTCCTCTAAATTTGAAATAATTTCAACTTCTTCCACTCTCTTTGACTGCTTGGGTCGTTTACTGAAAGTTTTGAGTTTGGTACAGCTTCTTTTTCTTTTCTTTTGTTTGGTTTTGTAATTTACGTTCCTCCAACGTTAAGTCATATCGGACGATGAATGAAATGGGTGAAGTGATGCTCAAGTTAGTCCGGGGTCCATGTAGCTTAGTTACTCGAAATTCGTCTTCAGGTTAAGGGAATACCCTGGAAAAACCTTATCCAGGTAGCTCATCCTAACCGAGATTCGACCTTGGGACCTCTTGAACGTGGGGCAGACACGCTACCATCTACGCTACCGAGGCGGGCTGGAATAGCTTACTTTATGTTTTCGTTCTCTTTAACTTATTTACACATGCACATCTACTCTCACATTCCTTCTTTCAGAATCTATGAAGGATAAGAAACAGCTCAGTTAAACAAAAATTCCCATACCCACCTGGAATCAACCCAGGTACTCCGGTGGAGAAGTATGTGAAAATTAAATACATTTTTGTTATATAACGGAACAGATTTTCGTCTCCGGGACTTAGGTTTCTCCATTGTCAAGCTTGACAGAAAACATTTGACTAATTTCATAACTTCGTACAAACTTAGGAAATGGAATTGGCCAGATGTTACTTTGGGAGTACACGTTGGATTTTTCTAATAGATCAACTTGCTGCTTAAATTCAGTACTTTGTGCAACCCTTATATTATTTTCTGTTGTACAAGTGTTTCATACGCTGCCCTTGTTCTAAATATCATGAAATGGATTGGTCCGCCGGACTCTAGATCTCACAATATCAGGAAGCTTCGATCCATGTTTACGAGAAGTAGCTGTACCGGGGCACAAACCTGTTTATAAGTAAACGCCATAATACCTCTTGTGGCTCATCATAGAACGGATGGATGAATAGCAGAGAAAGGCAAATTACAAGCGTACTGGGAGACGTACCCCAAAATCTGCGGCCATCAACAAGAAGTTTAACTGCTTATTAGAGGCCGAGGACAGAGATGCCAGATAGGATACTCCGCATATTAAATCCTAATTCTATGTACTGCTCTGATAAACACGGTCATAAAATGGCTGCCATACAGCAATTTAAGGCCAAGATGATTAGAGACCCATTTGCCATCGACAGTTCATTTCCTTCCGTCGATGGCCACCGTCCAGAAGAATGTAATACCCAACAAATCGACATGGGAGTCTGAATAGTTTAGGGGAAAAATTACGAGAAAAACAAAAGAAAGGTCTCAGCACCGGCTACCTGCTTTATAACATGTATTTGGACCATTATTGTGCTCTAGGTTGGGTGGAAGAATATACCGTTAGTATAAAATTATATGGTAGAATTCTTTCCTTCTGCTTCTCCTCCTTTAGGTAGAACTGTAGAGCAATATTCACACGGTTTCCGTATGCTCTCTCTGAATTATGTTTCTCTACACTGTCCATTGCTATATACTCGTATGCAACTGGCAATGTCACAAGAATAAAACATACAAAACTTTTTATAATTAATTGTCTTTAAGCTGTTAGCACAGCTTTTGTGCTTGCCGAAAGCTGTAAATCTCCGGCTATTCACGTACTCTAATCATCATTGGATAATTCAAATTCAGTTAGGATGGATAATTCGCCCAATATTAATTACAACTATGTTTGTGTATTTATTTCTCGTAAATGCGCGGTTCTCCTCACGTTATTTCCTAAATTGTAGGAAAATTCGTATGTTTTTAAATATGTAACGGAATTTCTTAAGGGAATACAAACGGGCGAAGATTATTTGCAAGTTGGATTTTGCTCCTTAATTTGATATATATCTTGTTATTGAGATTCATTATACCTTAAACAGATTTTTGAAACTGCCATTTATACTGATGATTCTGCATTACTCCATAGAAGAAAATCGTAATTCTTACGCACTTTGGAAAATATTAGTACACTGATATAAATCAACATTTTTCTCAGTAACTATTGAAGTTAAAATTTGAGATTATAAAAGCAACATCTATCAATTGGATCCACTTTGCAGTTAACACGATGAATTGTTTTTTAAGTACTTCTTGATGCTTTTTAAATAAAAGATTATATAATTGAGAAAATAATCCAGCCTTTCTTAATTAAGAAATACATAGTATAAAATCATATTCATATTCTTATAAGGTATTCAGTATACTAAATATTTTTTGAAGATACGTAATTAGCAGTTTTGATTTTGACTTCCTTTGCAGCTTCACGCTAAAGCTACAAGGCAAAAATTTACTGCATAAACAGATGGCCACACTTACAGCTTTTTAAGTCACTCTACTTTGACTGCGGTACCAATCAGTGTAGAGTGCGAAGTGAATATGCATTTGAAGAAAATTGTAATACTTTTTATTGTTTGTGTGTGTCATACTATAAACAAAATTACAAGCCTATCTTTTTTTTTTTTTATAAATATATTGTTCTTTTTCAAGGCTTAGGATATTTATTCTCAGAATTATGCTTGGTTGGCTGCCAACACGCCCCACATGGCAGCCTTGGCGTTTGGGGTAACCCCGTCCCACCACGTGATATCCTGACACCATTTCTCAGGTGGAGGCACCCTGAGGTCGGTGTCCATTTTCTCCAATGATAGGGTGATAGTGAAGATGACGGTGAGGCATGGACCCCGAACCAGTTGGGCATAGGATACACTTCACATGTGTTAGAGGTGAAGCCGTGGATAGGGCCGACTTAAAATCGAGCCGGGAATCGAACTCGGGTCCCTTAGCACTGGAGCAGGGAACGAAACCGTTGCGCTACCCTGGCGACCTTCTCAAAGTTATAGACAGTGTAGTATTTCTCATCTTAATTTATTGCTGCTAATTCACTATCAAACTCCCATTTTAACAAATATAATGCAACATAGTCAACTACTGCGAGTGGAGCCGGGTAGATCCAGTAAGTTACTGCAAAAAGAACGAAATTTGACTATTCTTGGCAGTTTGGTCTTAAAACTGCCATTGGCACTTATTATTTTGCGTAAAATACTGCCTATGTATCCTCACCAGAAAGAAAAAGCGTGCTTCTCTGTTTAGACAATACAATTCTGTCCATAAAATCATTTAATTTCAACTAGTGGCATCCTAACCTTACTTTTTATGTCGGATTCATCTCTCGTGGTGAGAGCAAGACAGATATAGAGAGACAAATGCCGTAGAAGTGTCTACCAAATATTACATCATATTTCAGTGTGTACTTTTATGCAAAAACCTCCAAAGAGGATTCTGACAGTTCAAATTCTAGGACGCTTCTTAGTTTTCAAAACGTAAAGCAGTTGCTCCAAAGAAACACGTTTTGAGAGCAAGCCAGGTAACATCCAGCCTCTTCAGGTGGGCACAGAACACATAAAGAGCATGTTAAAACAGCACTGCAAACTTGTAGTTCGCCCCATTGATACATAAATAGAATTTCATAGTGTTTGTTCTGCAGCAATTTTTACGGATATTAACGTGGGACTGCTTGCGAGAAAGGGGAATCTCAAGAGATGTGTACACTCTCATTGTTGTAGAAACGAAGTCAAGTTCAGATGTACATCACAACCAACCGAAAACCTTAAGTGGAGTGAGTGACAGCCGGTCTATATGTGGTCTTGTCCAGGTACTCATTGTAAGAGAGATGGATGTGGTACAGTCGCTTCCTTCCAATACTGGATCATCGACTTATATGATGATAGACAAGGGGATCTGTTGCATTGTGAAAAATGCTTTATTTTTATAGGACCATAATTTAAAGAGATGTTAAGTAAGTTATAAGTTATTTGCTGTGTATTGCATTTTACCATTTGTTATTACTATTATTTAAATATTCGGCAGTAAAATGTTTTATAAAGAGATATAAGTTGTTATTAAAATAAGCATTTAATATTTTAAAGACAAGTATAACAAAATAATTCTAAAATTAATGGTTTTGTGGTAAAAAGCTGTTATAACAGCAGAATACATTCTAACTATATAGAAACAGCTCTAATTTTAGACGATGTACCACTATAGAACTAATTGATGAGTTAACACCACCCTTTTACTCAGTTACAGCTCAATGCAGTTTCCTTTTAATTGCAGATATAATGTAAAAATTATGTATTATCTAGTGTTACATAATTTAAACAAAAATACTTTGAAACTAAGTATGAACTATTTAGTTAGTACAGCATACGAAACCAACAGTGTCATCGTAGTATACAAACTCTTGCGATATAAACAGAAAAGAACGATCGCAAAGTTTGAGAAACTTCCAACAGATGACTTACCTGGGAAAGTGTAAAAGAATCACATGGATAATTTAGAAAATGCTAAAGCTATAACAAATTGACAGAATTGATCTATTTAAAAGAACTCTTCATTCTCTTTTTGTATTCACGGGGAATTTAATATGCTAATTTTATTAAAATGTACAAATAATCCAAAATATTTAAAAATACGATATATTAATACAAAGAGTTTGATCCATTTTATGAAAATAAAAATAAGTATTCATTTTGTATGTTAAGGATGATTAGGAGTATATTTTCTTGAAAATCTTCATATCGCTGCCATGGAGGATGTGGAATTATGGAATTAAAAAGTTTTCTTTTTGTAATTTTCTTTTTATTCAACGTGTTTCAAAATCTACAGTGCTAGTGAAGTATTTGTATCGAATTTTTTAGTTAAATGCATTGCTTCCATTGATAATTGATAGACCATTACAAAACAGACAATAAATATGAATTCTATTACAAAAAATTAAAGTTTTTATTGTGATAAATGAACAAAATACTGCATTATATAAATGTAAATCTTTACCTGCTTATTGATCAATTAATGTGTAGGAATTAGAATAAGGAATCAGTATAATTTTTCTGATTGAAGATGTCTACTTATGAAAATAAGCTACATGTTTCAAGAGAAACGTATTGAAGGACACATTTGGACCTTAGGTTCCTTTTTAGTCTGTACATTTTTGTGACTCTGAATTGCAATCAAATTTGTACTAAAATAACTGTTTCTTAGTTCATAATCATAGATACTATTAATAATCATCTTAAACGATACTTTAATGAGAGCTAAACACAAAATAGAAGTTGAATTTTTAATAGTGTGTTCAGTTTTCAATAACAAATTAAAAATGTTCAGCATAGTGGAAACCATTTTAATCTCCTATGCTAAATGATCCATAGGATAAAATTAAAAGAATGATACTTCTTTTAATTTTCATAACATTTATACCAACACAACATTCAATTTTTTCAAAGAATGTTTCGTGTTTTCGCTCAAGGAAATTTATTGTTTAAAAACATCGATAAATTCAAACTAAGGCCTGAAGCTTTCCTGGTGACGAAAATGCTCAAGTTGTTCTCGGGAAGCAAGCCAGATGAAAAGACGATTAGAAATCGAAGTTTCGGTAGTGTACATCTCTCCCAACATCAGGATATTTATTAAATGTTATAACCACAAATGAACCACTGGATATAACAAAAATATATAGAAAGACAAAACACTATCACAATTCGCATTACTGAATAAAAGACTGCTTTTAGTAAAATAAATAAGTGGCGTGAGTATAGAAATTCATTTTACTAGTTTCTTTCGTTTTAAGTTATCACACTGCTACATTTGACGGTAGATATCCGCGGTGTTTAAAGCGAAGATCAATTTTTCAATGATAGGCTTTGACTTATTTTTATGGCTGTGCAAGTGAATTTACTTATTTATATTATCGTTAAAAGATATATACTTTAAATGTAGCGAACTATCCTTGGAATTGCTGCAGCAGTATACTCGATTGAAAACAAAAATCATTTTATTTGTATACGAAAATCAACATGCACGTTTTGGGCTTTAGATTTTGGCTAGCTTCCTTTGCAATCGCTCACGTTATCCCTTTTTACTTTATCTATCATAGATATGCAAGAGGAAGTACTACATTCTATCCAAAAATTAATTAGTTAGCATTAATCTTTTTGAAATATTTAGTGTTGCAATGTTAGACCTGTCTTAATCTCATATAACGAAGCATCCTTATAGAATTGCGGTTCTTCTTTTTCATTGACTTTCTTCTGTTTCCCCTGCAAAGGCTTGTTGTTATAAATAAACATTTAAATGCTTTTCCTGCGTTTTTAAAGTCTTATTAATTTCAGAGGATATCCAGGTAGAGGATATAGGTAGAACTATATCGTAAATAACAGTGAATATAGAAGAATAAGTTTTATCTATTTGTGTCTTATATATCTTCTTTCTTCTTAAAGCCTCCGGCCTCTTTAATCCAAGGCTTAATCTTATATATCGTATTTGATAAATACCAAACTTGATTTTTAAATTCAGTAAGCACCTAATAAACATAGACAGGAACATGTTCAGAAAAATCTCAACCACAAACTACTCTGTACATGAGAGATATTTCGAAATTTTCTATTTCCTAAATATGATTAATGATTTTAATACCGTATGTTGAAGTTTTTTCATTACAAATAAAATGTATGTCTTCAGTTTTCGGTAACATTCTCTGAAATCCTTTACATTCGGAAACATTGGTATAATTTTTAAACCCTAAGATTTAGAAGACTTGATATACAACATTTAGATATCTTCCAATTACACGGCGGTATTATAATTTTTAAAAATATTTATATTTTATATTTTATATTTTATTTCATTTGCCTCGTGGTCATTAAAGAAACTTGGGATTTCAAAGACCTCACATAGTGATCCTTAACTAGGATATATCCTTACATCTACAACGGAATGGTTGAGTATGTAATGGAAGCTTATCTGAGTTAAAAAGAAGTAGATTGAGAAATAAAGCTTTTGTGGTAAATATATATATAAGAGTGAATGTATGTCAAGTTTGTATCATTGCTCTAGCAGCAATTCTGGTCAAACCTCCCCGGAGGGGCTTGCAAAGAAGGACCGTGTTCTGGGATTAACAAGAAGCGTCTGTACGCAATCATACGCAACTAGACACAGGAGGAAAAGAATTGAGTTCCCGCTACACATTAATATGAATAAAAAGCAAGATGCCCTTCTTTTCAACACTTGCTATACCTCTTCACGTAACCCTTCGTCGTGTTAACACACGATTTTTTTTTAAGGGGTAGCAACCTCCTTTGACGTTCTCCCATTCTCTGCAGCTTAAGAAAGACTTGCGGGAGAAGACCCCACATCACAAATGTGACAGCTGTCAACCTGCGAAAATTTCATGCAACTCTTCAACCTTACTTTCGTGTTTTTGTCCCCCTACCGCTTTTTTTTATTACGTTGATCCAGTTGAGTAGTCAGTCACGTGATCTCTTTTCAAAATCTTCGGAAGTGGAACTGTTGCATGGTCTTTGGCACTGCAGCATATAGGTTATCATTCATGCGTGTACATTATGTCGCCCTTCTTCGTGGAATAAGTAGTTCTAATCTCCTTGGATGTTGAAGGACTATTGAAATTTTACTGGAGGTGTGAGAGCCGGGACCAGTAAACCACTGACCAGTTTCAAAGTCTTTAAGATGCCGTTTTTCCGTTGAATCATGTCATCAAGTGTCATAACGTTCTCTTTATATGCGATAACATTGTTCTGTTTAGATCTGGAAGATTATAAACATTTGCAGCTTCTGAACATAACTATTTTAAATGCCTGATGTGTTAGGATCCCTAGGTCTTCTCTATCTACTAACGCCTCAGACGTTTCTCTACCGGTTACAGCTTCACCCAATTCCTTATATACTACTTAATGCCGCATTATTCACAGGATCAGTTCTTGTGGAGAAGTAATTCTAAATAAAGCGATTTCGGAAACTCCATTCCCGTTTTGGAAAATAATTGCCACTCGCAATTCCGTTACTAAAAGAACCACATGAGAAAAAACGAGAATCGCGCAAGTTGTTTTATTAATAGCTTAAGAACTCAAATGGGCTAAAACTTAAAGCTATAGCAGCGAATATTTCCAAAATTGCTTATGGCATAAACGTTGTATGCTGGAAAATTATGAAAAACGATGTTTGAACAGTTTGATTATTTTGACAGAATACAGTTCAAGAATGCTGAATTTCTTCTCGTGCAGGAAGCCAGATGAAAAGACAATTGCATATTCGTCACTAGGAAAGCTTCAGGTCTTAACAGTACAAGAAATTAACATTTTAAGAATGAATTACATATTTACTACTCTCCCAGTTCACTCCAGCCATAATGCGTAAAGGTTCACGACACCAGTACACGACAGCTGTATTGTTTAAATTAAGGTTCGTAAGGATAAATGGGTAGATCATATTTGGAGAGTAGTAACCCTAATGCAGCCTTCAGAAAGCGTATTAAGATGGACCAATATATTCACACACAAAAAGAGTTCACCTCAAGAGCTCTGTGGAAGAATTTGTCATTCCGGACCCAGCAAGTTCGTCAGTAATTGAGACGCTTTTGGGAAAGGGACATGCATTTCAGGATTCTCTATGGCGTCAGAGGTCCTCGAGTGGAGTGGTCAGGGGGGGAGGTGCTCTGAGGAAGACGAAGAAGCTCTGATAGCGCAGTTGACAGTATTTATGTCCTTTTTGGAGTCTGGTAATGCCTCGGATGGGGTGGACAACGGCACTGTGATGGTTTGGGAAGATTGGCTCTTCCACTGAAGGTTACTGGTGCAGTGCTATCCCCCCCCCCCTCTCCTGTTCCTCGATATGCATCTTGTTCAGACTCCTGGTTTACGTACGATCCAGTAGTAATGAATGTCTCGCTGCTGGTTGGCTGGCCGTTGCAACCTTCGCGTCTCTTCCTTTGTCACTAACATAAATCCACCGAGAGAATTATTGTAAAATAAGAATGTTATTCCACAGCATGTCATTCCAGAATCTACACGTTTAGAACCAATAAACGTTCTGGTTTTCCATTTGCTATTCTTTCTATCCACAGTTCGTTCTTCTTTCTAGCACTGTCTGTTAAGAAATTGTTAATCAATAGTATGAGGTTTTTAATCTTCAGTAATTTTCTTAAACCCTTGAAACCACAAATATTGACGAAAATTGTAGAAGGTAAATAATTGTAATAATTAATTAATTGCAAGCTAAAATTAATGCATAGTACAATAAGCATGAATTAGATTATAGGCACAAACATTTTTTTTCATGAAGTTATTAGCGAACTTTTTTCCCGCCTCCTTAACGTAGTGGTAGCGTATCTGCCTCACATTCAGGAGTCCTAACCTCGAAGCTTTGTGAGGGTGAGTTTTCTGGAAAACGTTTTTCCCCCCTGGGGATTTCCTTTATCCTGAAAGTTGAATGCCAGGTAACGCTAAGCCCCATGGCCCAGGGGACATTTGAGCATCATTTCATCCATTTCATTCAGCGTTCAGTGGGTGTTAATTAAAAAAAAGGATTACTGAGTTTTATGTTAACGAAATAATATAAAGTCGAGCACAGAAGGCAATAAGATTGAATTGTATTTGAGTGCAGATTCGGCAGTAGGCTTTGTGTGACATCTTCATACATATTTAATGAAAACAAAACAAATAACGACGAGCTTATTTTTGTAATGTATTCTCAGGTGGAGTTTCTTAGTTAATTTGATGAGATTGCATCTTCATTTTTATTTTAATACTGCAAGCTTATCATAGAAATCTGCATTCCTCTACATTTTGGAGCAGGGTGGACCAATTTGATTCACTAGAGGAAGGTTTCTTCTAAAAATTGGTATTATTGTTAAGTACGACAGCTTCTGTGTTCTATTTTTGTGCATTCTTTCCTTAGTAAATATTTGAGAGTTGCCATGAAAATCTTTTTATTTTTGTGAATCACTTCTCTAATACAAATCACTAGTTTGCTTAGAAACGATCAATGACAACAAAATTTAATTTCAGTTGATAAGATCCTGGTGCTGTTGTGAATCCACTTTGGTGTTAATATACGTTGGTTACTTTTAAACATAATTTCTGTGCTATATTTTAATGTAAATATAATTCTGAAATTAGTACAATGTCCTTAATAACATTGTTGCATCCACAAAGCATGCATCTACTTTTTTAAATAGTTTCCAGATAATGACAGATATTTTATTGCCGAAAAGGATTTGAATTATTCTCTAATGCAACAAAACTTCACTTGGTTGAGATTTATGGTGATAAAGTATATCATTTGCATTTTACCCAATAGTTGTTACATAATCTGTGACTGACAAGTTCCCCAGTAGCGACGATGAAGGAGTGTCTTCAGCAGCGGATGATGTTTGAGATTCTGTCTATGAGAAGTGTCTCGAGGAAAGAAATGAAGAATATTATTATTATGCATTAAGTTTCTCGTAGAGCTTGGTGGCGTCAAGTAGGGGCGTAGTCCAACCCAACACGACACGCACACTTGCTTCCCCATATTTACGACAGGAGTGAGTACAAGAATATTGATACATATCCTGTACGCCTCTGGGAAAATTTGTCCTCTGCTCTTCAAAACTTTCAACCGACACTTTTTGGTTGTGATAATGAAATTTTTGTTTTTCTAGAGCACTGATAATGTTTCTCAGGTGTTAAGGTGGCAGTTACGAATTGAAAAAGGCACCTGCATTCAAGTTGCTACTGAGTGATCTTCTAATACACTGAATGTTCAGTATATTACTCTCTAAAATAAGCAGTGCTCCAAAACAGTGTTGGGGGATAAAATTAAATAATTTATTTTACAGGCTACCCCTCATGTATTATATTCATATAGTCAACTTGGAATTCATCATTAGGATTTTTGCGGATATTTAGAAGCTGTAAAAAAACTACAGATGAAAAAGTTGGTATAACAAACAGCAAGGGTATCCAAACCAATAGTAAACAATTGCAAGATAATTTTATCTCACAATTTCCAATTCATTAACTGAATCATTTATGTTATGTCAATTGTTTATGTCACTTTACAAGAATCATATAAGAGTTGTTTTAATTGTCCCATTTATACCCCGCCTTCAACTCCGATGGTCATATCGGCGGCCGTACTCATTTGGAACATACTGCAGGTGTTAACTCGTAATCTTTAGTTTTTATTCATTACATCACGCACACATTCACATTCTCATTCGTACTTCCAGACTCTGAGGAAGATGGGGAATCATCTTGGTTGGACAAAAATCCCCAGCCCCACTGCCAGGAATCGAACCCGGGTCCCCTAGCATGGCAGACAGGTACTCTACCGATTGGGCTACAGGGCCAGCCTATATAACGATTGCTCCTGTAATATTAACGGAAAAGGAAAATTAAAATACACTACAAAGCATATATTGATTAATCCAAGATAATATTTACTGTGCTCAGTTATTATTATTATTATTATTATTATTATTATTATTATTATTATTATTATTATTATTATTATTATTATTATTATTATTATTATTATTATTATTATTATTATTATTATTATTATTATTATTATTATTATTATTATTATTATTATTATTATTATTATTATTATTATTATTATTATTATTATTATTATTATTATTATTATTATTATTGTTATTGTTATTATTATTATTATTATTATTATTATTATTATTATTATTATTATTATTATTATTATTATTATTATTATTATTATTATTATTATTATTATTATTATTATTATTATTATTATTATTATTATTATTATTATTATTATTATTATTGTTGTTGTTGTTGTTATTATTATTTACCACCTCCAACGTTAAGCCATATCATAAATAGGTGAAATGATGTTCAAGTGATTGTCCCTAGAGCTTAGTGTACCAGACAACCATCTTTTAGGATAAGGGAAAACCCCAGAAAAACCCTACCAAAGTAACTCACCCTGACCGAGATTTGAACTCGCGATCTCTTGAGAGTAAGTCAGACACGCTACCATATACGCAACCGAAGTGGAGTCTCTCAATTATAACCATAACTTTAAAGATGACTAACCATTTATTAAAAAAATATTTAACGAATAAGAATTCAACACAAGCATTTTTATTACAAAAGCTAAGCAAATTAGGTTGCTGTAATTTAATATATTTACGTTTACGAACACAAAAGACCTGAAGCTTTCCTGGCGAGGAATATATTCCAGATCTTCTCGGGAAACAAGCCAGGTGAAAAGACGATTTGAAATTGACGTTTCGGGAGCGTACGTCTCTCCCATCATCAGGATATTTACAGAAATGCTAAACCACAGAGTGTATTACTGGATATAACACAAATATAAACAAAGACAAAACACTGTCAATTTTCGCATTACTGAACAAAAGATTGTTTCAGTAAATTAAGTACAAAAATAAGGTTTGCAGTTTTTCTGCACATATTCTCAATTTTTATTACACTCAATGTTAAGACACTTTCTCGCGTTTCTTTGTCTTTTCTCACAAAGCTCTTCATCTGAAAAACTATAAAATTATGTTTTATACGTACAAGTATAATCACGCATAAGAGCTTTGTCATGTATAATCTAAACTTGTGGATTCTTTAAGTACTTATTGTGTATTTGTAACACATTCAGTACTAAGAACGTTTCTGAAACTTTTACTAATTTACTTTGTAACTTGTAGGTCATTATGAAAAACAAAATCATTAGTAAATAATAAGTTTGCCATTTGCAACTTGTAAGCTTTGTGAAAAGGGATGTAAAGATCCTGAACATAGTTCCATCGTTAGTTTAAATGGTTACTTTAGTGCCGATACTATATTATTATCATCCCAGCGTTGTTTCTAGTGAGATACACACGTCTTTAATACTTTTTTTTTCCTTTGCTCGTTCGTGATGAGTGGAGGCAAAGTATTCCAAAGTTAGTTCCCCATACAAACACAGGAGAGGGGGCGGTTGCTCGCGACACAAGATACATTGTTCCTGAATGATAGAACAATTCCTGGCAAGTAAATTCCTCCTTGAGCTAGTACAAGGGTCGTATAACACATGAGCGTCGGAATACAATAGACTTGCCCCTCCTCCTCCAGTTTATCTTCGTTTTCTTCTGTTTGTTTTCTACACTCCCGAGTGAAATTCACCTTAAAAAGGTCCACCTTGTCTGGAATGTTCCGTGGGCAGCTTAGCTGGATTCATAAACCAGACATTTGTTTAACTGCAACGGCGAGAGAATATTGTTCCACAAGCCTGAGTATTCTAGGTCACAATACGAGTCTTCTTCGAAACTTTCAAAAAGTTTTCATATTTCTTCTCTCTTCCTCTCTCTGCACCACTTATGTGTAGTCCATTTTATAATTATATTGACGTAGTAATAAAGGTGTTCATAGGAGTAAAGGGAAAACAAGTTCCTATCTTGTGATTTATTATATTTGGGAGGGAGGGGAAGATGTTCTGTGTCTGTGATTGGCTAAACTTAGATTCGAATCGACTCCTGCTAGGTGAAATATAGTTCGCTCTTACTACAGTACATCTCTGGATAGTGCAACTCTAACTTTTTTATTTTTTTTTTATTTTTTAAACAAATTAATACTTTCATTTAAATGTAAACAAGTTTTTGTTAATAGAAAAGCAGAATAAATTAGTTTGTTACGAATCCATTTTTCAGATATAACAAACAGAACTTATTTTGACATCAAAAGTTAAATGATTAGCATATGGCAAGAAGGATCTTTTTGCTTTAATATTTTCACGAAATAAATTATGTTCTTAAAGGACTATAAAATATTAAAAGGTGATACATAAAAATTTAATACAAATCTATCAAAAATGTGCAGTTTCATTCCTAAACTTTAGAAATATTTAGGAGTCCTAAATTCAAAATTTATTTTTGTTTCGTGTATTATAAAACATCCGATATACAACTTTTTTTCATTTTGAAATTATTATTTCAGCATATTCACTTTTTAAAACTGTTGCACACGTTCAATTTTCATCCAATTTTAATTACATTTGTCATGTACGTAACCAAAACATAACCAGTTAAATCAGTAATACTATTTTTAAAGCTAAATAATACTTCAATAAATATATAAGTTTCAAACGACAGAATTTAGAAGTTATTTTCTTTTGGGCTAATAAAACGAATTATTACAGATTGGTGCGTTTTAATAAAATAAATGGAATAAGAATTGAAAACATAACATATGTGTGTTGCATTTAGGATGAGATAAAAAAAATTAGTTTTCAAATTTAGTAACTCGCAAACTGAGATGACATAGCACACTGAATTGTAAAGCCATACAGGTTTTATATAAAACAATATTGAACATTAATGTCCATCTAAATTAGGTGACAACTTATATGACATTTTCTTTTGTAGTATCTCTGTTATGAAAAAGTCAAATCTGCTCTTTCTTTTTTAAGCAGATAAACTGTTTGGTTTTGAAGGGGGCTTTATGGGTTATAATTTATTTTAAGTGATGCTGGAGACTGGCCGCCACTAGCAAACCGATGATGATTTGCATGGTGCGCGGGCCCACAAGTGAACAAGGCGCGTTAGCGCAGAGTGTGTGAGGAAACTGCCACTGTGTGTAACGTAACAAAAGCAAAACCCCCTTGACAATCATCTATCTTGGTGCTTCTGTCAGTCTCTCAATTACCACCACGGTGTGGAAAAGAGGGAGAAGTTTGTCTGGAGAGCTACATATAATGCTCAACATGTAGAATCAGGGTTGTACAGAATCTGCCCAGGTGTACACGTTGACCGCTTAAAGCAATAGTACATGAAGACAGCGACATGCAACCTCATCTGTCAACAACTTATGGAAACAGGTGGTACAGGAAGTAAACAAGACATCTGCGCTGTTTTAACTTTATCAATGTAACAACCATATAAAACATTACAGGTGAATAAATATAGAACAACGAAACAAAGAAATATGTTGTGTTTTCTAACTACTATAGTTTATTATTATACTACGTCTCCGAACTACTCTTTCAAATCTTATTCCTCTATCTACTTCAGATTAATTGACATCGTTTGCATAAATATTTTGTCTACATTTTTCATTATAGGCGCAAAGGGAACAGTGATAGTAAAATGTTTAGAAACTGGGAATTCACCTTAATATTTCCTACATTTTCCATACCATGAGAGAAACAACTGAGTAACTAACTGGAAATGGCAACACAAGTATTGTTTGAAGTAACATTTTACGTTTAGTGGTTTTGCACTTGTTGTAAGTTTGTTGTACGTTTCTTATTTAATCTTTTACCGTTTACTCATTATACAAAACTATACAATACTTCTTCCAAATGAAGAGGACTTCTAAGCCATTCCCATAAATGTATTATATTTTAGTCAACATTAAAATTATTTTTGAGAAAATTACAAATATAGAACACCCATTTTTCTTCATTTAAACAACCGTTGGGAGTGGATAATTTCCTTTAATAAGTGTACAAATCTCTAAACCTCTAATATGAAATGTTCCTTACAAAATAAAATAAGCCTTCATCAAGACTGTTTAAACCATTTAACTAGTTAGTAGGATGTTTGATAACAAAGTCCCTAAGGCAGAAAGGAGAAGAAGTCAAGATTACCAACATTTTCCAATATAATTACGTTCTCTAATTTAGAAGTACATTACTAGCGTTCTACAATTTTATATGTTTCTAAAATATAACATTATTAATCGGTCTAAACAATAAACAAGGTTACAAGGGTGTTAATCAGGTAAAGTGAATGCACTAATAGTAAATTAATCAACAAGATTGAAGTATGTCCATTTTTATATCAGTTTTGGAATGTAAAGCACATCTAGCCCTACTTTATTTTCGATATCTATATCTTGCCCTTAGTGAGATAATTTTGTTGGAACTTTTGTCCTATTTTTCCCTTTGACTTTTAATTGCGCATTTATAATTAGTAAATTAGAAACTATTAAGGTGAACTAGTGTTGAAATTAAAAGAGAGAAGCGGTTTCTTTTAACTTTTAATCTAATACATAATTTTACTTCCAAAAGTTTCTTTTGGAATGTGATTTTTAAGTTAATTTTAACTTGCTTTCTTGCCCAGCTCTCATTTAATCTTGTCGTATATTTGTGCTGTTAATTTACTATAATTGAATCTTGTTCTACGAATTAGAATCTATTACATTTAGTTAAAATGGCAAGCTGTTTTATTATGTCCCAGCTATCCTTGAAAATATTTGCAGACTCTTTTTTCAAATATGTGATATATATCGTCTGGTAAATTTTGAAGCATGCTGAATGATCTATTGTTTATTTTTTTTTTTAAAAAAAAAGTACCCAGTCCTACTTTTGAAAGAATTTTCATGAATGGAAATTAATTGATCTTTCACACTAGCCGTGTGTAGGACGCACTATGAAAGGGCAGAGCCAGACTGAAAACTTCAATGCCATAGCCGGGATTTGAACCACGGATCTTCTGGTTTCCGACCAGGCGCTCTAATCATTTGAGCTACTATGGCCAACATGTCGACATGGCATGGCTATGGCACTGAATTTTTCAGTCTGGCTCTACCGTTTCAATTTTCAAGAACTCTATTTCAACACTAACGTTTACATAGTCACTCCGCACTGCTCGATTTATTGCATTCTTTTCTATTCACTATAACAGGTCTGTAATAATATGTTCAGTTTTAGTACTTATGAGCAATAAAGTGAATTTGAAATAGTTTGCCTTAAAATCGTAACCATAATCAGAATAATTGAAATAATGTCGCTCGGCAACAACCAAGGTCAGAGTTGATTTGAAGTTATAATTTAACCAATTTTATATTATATTATGAGAGCATATCATTCTTACATCTTTTATATACAATTAGATGCAGACTCTGTGCTTTTGCTAGTCATTGAAACAGCACATTCTCTGGTCACTTTTCACCCCTGCCTGCTATACAGGAAACCCAATACCACGCACGTCGGCCTGCCTTTTCGACATCCACAAGAAGCAGTTTTGAATATATTCAATTGAAATGTCGCCTCATGAAAAATCGTTTTCCAGAGGCGCGAGGAGAAATGTATCCGTTACCAATCAGCTTCCAGCCGGAGTCCTGTGGGACTCTCCTCACCATCGTGATGAAGAACTAAACTCTTGACTTGCCCAAAACCACTCAAACCTCGATCCCATCCCTTGGCTTGTATACAGCTTTCCAAAATAACCTAATTTATCTTTCTCAACCTTTGGTTCCCGCTAATGACACTGCTGCAACTTGAAAGGTAGCACATTCTCTGGAGAAGATTTTTCATTCGAGAATAGCCATAGAAATTAAAACCGACGTGAAAGCAATTTTCCTAAGTAGTCTACTTCTTTCTGACTTAAAAGGAACCCCAGCATACTTAGTGCATGGCGTTTGATTAGTCACTGAAGATCTTGACGACTTTCAGATAAATGTTCCAGAAGAAACTTACGATTTCAAACATAAGTGTGATGGTACTTAGTATTTAATTAGTTTGTTAACGCGTGAGAATATTTAATTGAATATAGTCTGAATAACAATAAGCAAGTATTTCAATTAATACAGTGGAAGTGTCCAGGAATAATATATAATAATTATAGATAATGAAAGAATCACGTGAAAGAGCTGTTTGTCATGTAGATATTTTTAATTCTTTAGATATTCATATTTTGATGCGGTTTGTGTATATTTTTGAAGGTGTATTACTTATGCATTTAGCATAACCTTACCTAATTTATGAGTATAGTAATTTAAAGTTTGAAGAAGATTTGAAAGTTTCTGTGGCTTGATTAATTAGGGTGAAGTCCAATGCCACTTTAATTTTACTCGAATTCAAGTTTGTCTCTGCATCAACACCATTTAATAACAAACACTGTTATCAAAACCTTTATACAGTTTAGTTATTTTCCTAGAGTATTTAGATAAAAATAGTAAGCGTTACATTATAATAAGTGTACGTGAATCAATGGATGTTCTATAAGGTCGTTGTTCTTGGTTAGGTAAAGTAAGGAAAGTGAATTTGAAATTGTAAAAGGAACTTTTGTCGAGTTCAGCTATAATTCAGTCCAATAGGTTAATGCACATAAGGGCACATAACTTTAGTGTAGGAGCATAGATACAAAGATCCGTAATTCGAATCCTGGAGTTGCATTCTTTTCAAGTCTGATTTCACTGTCTAATGAACTGAAAGACTTGACTCTGGTTGTTTTGCAGATTTGCAACAAAGAGGCTCTCTAAGCATAATTGAAAATGTAATACATTGAAAAAATCATGCTGGTTTCTGCCGGTTACTCCTACGCCACTAAGCTACTTTGGGAACATGCGGTACGACAATATATTCCTAAACTAACTGGTATTTTTCCAGTAAACCAAAAGTGAATCTCAAATTTGGAAATGGCATATCCCAATGTCGACTTACAATATCGTTATAGTTTAACGTACTATTTATTGTAAAGAATACAGTAATACATGTATGTTCATGGAACCCATAAAAGCGTAATGCGAAATCCTTAAAATGTTACAAAACAAAGTAACATGAAGACGCACACTTCAGCAAATGAATTATTTCTAAGAGTAAGGAACTTCCATATCTGAAGGACTGTCAATAATGAAATAACTTCTCAGCAGGTTCGAAAAATGTTTTTAAGCGCAAATAATGGAGCCACTCCAGAAGGACAGCGCCACTCTTAAGGAAATCTTGTGAAGTGAGTGCATCTTGAGGAGAGAGTCGAGTGTCACCGTCTTCCATCACGGAGGCGAGCGGACTTCCGGAGATAGCGGTGCCAGCGATCCATCACCGGCAGACCACAGTAATTACTGCATCCCGCTCGTCACTACCGCTTCCGGTGCACGCGTCCCCCCTCCTTCCCTGATTAATTATTATTACTCCTAATTACTCTCTAATTTTGGTCAGTCAACATCGAATACGTTTTCTTAATTGATTGTTCTCGGCAGCAGAGCTATTTTTATTCTCCTCTGCTTAATGTACACGCCTTTTCGTCTCAAGAGTGTTTGTCTAAGTTTGTGGTAAGGGACTCCTTGGAAATTTTGTTTATCTGTTTTATTTTTTGTAGACGCAGCATGAGACAGTTAAAATAAGCAACTTGTTTGGCTTGTCATTTCTGGCGATACCTCTACCTATAGTAAGTGAAGTAACATTCCGGTCAAACCGTTCTGTACCAATATATAACCGGAAATACCTGCACTTCTAGAAACTTCCGGAATCCAGAAAGTATTTTAGAAGGTTTGTGTGTGTATGCATGTGTGTGTGCGTGTGTGGACAGCATAACTCAAACCGAAAAGTTGGTTAACAGAAATTTAGGATTTAAGTTCAGCATGTTGCTAGGATGGGATTGGGGATTTCATTACGGAGGGGATTCGGTAGGTAGGCCACCATGCTGGGCCCATAGTTCCTATACCCCCAAGTGGGGGCACCCCTGGGAGGAAGGATGAGGCGGAGACAGAGGGTGGCTTACCCAAGGAGCTACGACAGTACAGAGGGTGGGTTCCCTACACTTTACTTAGATAGACTTCCCCGGACAGGCCAGGACAACGAACTCGCTCCCCAACAGCGGGACGGCTACGAGCCCAGCAGCCCAGCCCTAATGGTACCAAGGCAGGAGATTCGAGCCCCACGGATCCCTGACTGGTGGTCCCGAAATGGTCCCAGCAGAGGAGCGGATACCGGTTGCAAGGATGGGACACTTAACATTTTTAAGCAAATGCCCCTACTCCAAAGTAACGTTTACAGGAAAAATACCCTATATTTTATTTTATAAAAAATTGCTTTAACAATTTTGTCTAATCTATATTAAGTTTAACACATTTGTATGACGAATAAAATGTATATATTGAATTTTCTGAGAATAGACTGCAATTATCTTCATTCTGAATGACCTTTGCATAATTGGTAAACTGTAAGAGATATATAAAATCTTACTGCATGCATAGAAATTTATAGCAGTAAATATCTCTGTTCCATTAATAATTTCCAAGATATCTTTTGTTTTGGTTCTCATTTTTATTTTACTCTATTTTTGGACGGGCAGGGAGGTTTTGATTATGCAAAGAGAATGACGTAGTCATCTGATAGTCATATATTTTTTTAATTAATCTGTTATTGCTTTAGCATACTATGTTGTCCTTACATTTATAATGAAATGCGTACATGTTGAATGAAATTTTATCCAGAATAAACAGAGCTAGATGGAATAAGCTTGTGTGAGAATAATTTGGGGAATAGGGAGTAGAGAAGACCTGTGAATGCACCACAACAGATTTTATCATTGGAATGCATTCTAAAATAGAAAAGAGAATCAAAAATTGAAACAATGTGTGGGATTCAGAGTAATGGTAGGTTTGACTTGAGCTTTATGACAGGTGCTTGGCCCCTTCGAGAATCACTGACTGCCCTACTGACAACTTGAACATGTTCTTCAAACTACACATTTGCCTAATGTTGACAGAACAAAATCAAAGTAAAAAGAAAAGGAAATCTGTAAGACGGGTCGTAAGCTTTGAAATAATTGAGTGTTGGGGCCGCCCGGAGGGGGTTCCCCTAAGTGAGCTGTAGGGGAAGGTCACAGGTGAAACGACGAGTCAATCAGTCAGGACAGGAAGACACGGCCTCACGCCGCGCGCAAAATGATTGAATGCGCGGGACAGACCGCCCTGCCTAATTTCTGCCCGCAACGGTTTTTCTTCTGTCACGTTTTGATCTTGTGTTAACGTGGAACAATGATTAATAACCGTGAGGAAAGAATAATAGAAAGAATGATGATATGTGTATACTACTATTTAGAGGTCTTGTCTTGGAACCTGTTGGTGGTGAAGGAGGCAGTTCGAAACAAAGTGCTTTTAAAAAGCGGTGATTTTGTCTGTACTACGGGAACATCTAACGAGGAATAGATTTTCTCTTGCGAAACCTATTTTCCTGATCAGTCCACTGACGATGTCGCACGTGGGAGAGTGCTGTCAACAACTGAGTTTGGCTGAGACTTTCCCAGAATGTAATTGCATTTGTTTATTTATGTAATTTATGTTACTTTTAAGCACTTATTCCTATCACAACGGATAGGTTAGGAGATTCCTTGTGGATCGGTGTGTGGCGGACATGATTAATCTTCTATTCCTATCAAAAGTTTGCTTCCTTTGTGCTCGCAACTAGTAAGGGCTAGAAACTGCTCCATTGTTTCTGTGACGGAAAGATGACACTGTCCACAAAGTTTAGACAACTATATCTCTATGTCCACATGTGTCGGGTAGACGTTACTGCCTGAGCCATCCCGCTGGGTCAATTTCCTGTCTTCAGTTCCAGTAAATGCTCTTTAGGCTTCAGTATCGCTGCACCGACTTCGAACAAGCTTGACACATCTATAACGAATGGCTTCAAATTCAAATTTCACTCCACTTCACAGTTCAATTATTTAATTTTATGAAAACGCCTACAAAGTTTCTCTAAACGTCTACATCTTGGTCAACGTGATCTCCTATCTGATATCGATCATGAAGTAATAACACCGTTACGTTTTGTCCAATTTTGATTTTAATGGTGTTTTCTTCTTAGTTTTGTGTATGTTGGTTACAGAGATTAAACAACGTTACATAGACTTTACTTAAACAGATATTTCTTTCTCTCCAAAAGGAAAGAAAGGAGGTAGCTGGAATGGAACAGCTTCTGATGATGGATAATGCCTCCCACGAAGGCGTTTCTTCAAGTTAGGGAATAGAAAAAAGTCACATGGGGCTAAATGCAGACTATAGGGAGGGTGAGGGATGTACTTTACGTTGAATTTTGAAAGATATTCAGCAACAACATTGGCAATAGGTTGCCGCGCATTATCGAGGTGCAGCATCCAGCCTGCTTCATGGAAATGTGGTCTTTTGCGCCTGATATGGACTTACAATATTTTCAGGACATCTCTGTAGTATTGTACAGTTACTAATCTGTGTGCAGGTTCAACGTGCTGATAAACCATTCCAAAAATATCAAAGAATGAGATGACCATATCTTTCCCAGCAGAAGCAACCACTTTTGCCTTTTTGCGCGTTGGTGATGAAGGAGATTTCCACACTGAGCTTTGCGGTTTGCTCTCAGGATCAAAATGATGTGGCCAAGTTTCATCAGCAGTGATTACGTTTGAAAGAAACTCCGGATCTTCCTCTAACATCAACTTTAACTGCATGTTACCTCCATTGCAGCTGTTGGCTATAGTGAACATGTCTGAACTTGCTTAATCCTCACAGACGGGAACCAGGAATACCAACAATGAAACTACTACGGCGTATTTGTTTCACATTAAGTTAACAGAATATAATAAGATTGAATTTTAGTGCCAAAAATTGTGACCGTTCTTTATTGAACAGCCCTCATTTTAATTTGCTGTTTGAGTTCTTATTTAATAGTTTATATTGTTTCGAATTCATCCACCATCTTTTTCATGATCCTTTTGTCTTCTAAACTAAAGCGTTGATTTGTTTGTTTTCTCTTAATCTTATCCTGTGAAAATTGAAAGGCATATGAAATAAAACAAAAGTAGGAAGCTGAAGAGGAGGCGAAGCTAAAGCAGAAGTACAGCTGAAATTACCGAAGAAAATAGAGAGAAATAAGAAGAGATATACGTAAATACACAGAGAGTGATTGATACGATGATGCACGTCATTTTCGCGATAGAGATCTGAGCAAGGGCGTTGAAGCCCCCTGGAAGGTTAGGAGAACGTTAACATGAGCCCTCCATTACTGCCACCATCCGGAAGTTGTGCAGGTCTCGGCGTAGGTGGTCCGTAGGCCATTAGGCTGACTTATACAGAACAGTCACTTGGAGCCGTGCACGTTGAAAATATATCGTAACTCAGCTGCATTTGGGACAAGCATGCACTTGCTGCTTGGCTCACATATTAACGTACGGTGATGCATTGTAGCTGTTCGCTGTTGACGGTAGCCTACTGTGTGCGCCATCTTGGCGAATTAATATCTCCTTCACAGATGTTTTAACAGCACATTTGCTAAAGGCTATACATCTGCAGACCAGGTTTACTTTACTAGAAAGACAGGACAGTGTTTTATAAATTATATATATGATATTTATTTACTTAAGAATATAATTTCCTTAGTATTACATGCACAAAATAGGAAAAGTATTGCATTCTACCTAAAATTTGATACCAAGATTTAATCAAAAGTATGAATTTTGGGATGCCCTGAATAAGGGGAAAAATTATTCGTTTGTGTCTGAGAATAGTTTATCAAAAAAAGAAAATCCGTTTAAAAATCAAACTTGCTTTTTAGCTTCAGGATTTTCCAAGGGTGCTGTAAGAAAATCCCTCCACCACAAACTACCCTTTACATGGATAATTTTTTCATCTCTTTAATTTCTAAAATATGACTCTAAAGATTATTATAAAAATGCAATTTTAAGATTTTTGTGGTAAATTAAATGCGTATCTTTAATTCTTGAGAATAACCTCAGAAGCTCTCTTCGTCCTGGGTGACTTTTGCTAAAGTGATAAACCTGAGAGATAAAGTCTTGCTACAGAAACAAGTAAATCTCCTTAAAAAATAATTTATATCCCACTTTTTTATGGAATAAACCATTTCTAAGTAATTTCTTGTTCTTTGTTTGAACTTTCCAATAGTTATAAATTATAATACATTTCTTAAATTGGAAGTGATGTCCGCCTTCGGTATCGTAGATGTTAGCATGTCTGCCTCACGTTCAATAGACGTCACGTTCGGATCTCGGTCAGGGTGAATTTCCTAAGTAAGCTGTTTTTCCAGGTTTTTACGTCATCCTAAAAGACGAATGTCAGGTAGCTCTAAGCTCTATAGACCCCCGGGTTCATTTAGCACCATGTTACCCGTTTCATTTATCGTCCTATATGACAACTTTGGATGACAAAAAATGATTATTCTTTTCTTGGCCTTGAACATGAAACGAGAATGTTACTTCAAAACTATCTCATAGCAACCGCCTCTTAAAAGATATAAGTCTCGTTTAAGTTTACTGTGTTCGTATATTCTCATTATACATACAAGGAAATACGCAATAAGTTCATTTCTTCAACTTCGACATGAAGTAAATAACTAAGGAAGTTTCGCAGTAATGGACATAGGATAATAATTTAGACGAAATCTCGTACGATACCCATGACGTATCGAGAAAGGTGGCAACCATGCAGAACGGACTGGGAGAAGGAGAGCTGGTGTTGTAAAACGGTTATAAGGGTTCGTCAAAAGCAGCAGCCGACGTGCACACGCGTTAACTAAACAGACTTTAACAGGATGCTTTTAGAGCGCTGATTTGTGCAGGATATTTATGTACCATACAATTTTTATACGTCTGCTATACATTTTACACAACGGCCTAAGAGTGTGCCGTTACACTGTCTGTGTCTCTCCCTTTCTCCCCTCCCATATGCAAGATTCTAACTTGTGACAGATTAAAATGCACATGACAGAGTTAGGGAGCAACATTATATGGAATAGATTCACAGGTTATTCAGAAGAAAAAGTAGTTACACAAATAAAGATCATCGTATGCTTCATGGGCTGAAGTGAGTTCGTTGGTATGCTGAAAACGACTCACATCAAACTTGTGCCTTACAGAAACATTGGAATACCTTCCTCACCTGAATTAAATGACGTGATGGAAGCTGGTTCCGCTTTACTGCCGCGAAGATCTTAGTTGCTACGTCATTGTAATTATAAAATCGACTTTTATTTACATACGATGAAATGCACAACCTTGTGGTGATTGTTACAAGAGAAGAAGCCAGATCAGTGAACTCCTCATTACAAGTGTGGAGGGTCGGTCACATCGTGGGACAGGTGCGATGACAGTCTTGCCGCGTTATTTACGTACACATTAGTCACAAGGATCGGAGCGGAGCTTTGATCTGTGCTGAGTGACAACAAGGGTGGGCAGCAAACATGGAGCCATTACCGCGAGGTGTGCTGGTATGTGACGCACCCTACACACGATCACCTCTTTTCTTTTACACTCCTTTTCTCTTCAGACTTCATCTTCTTGGTCTAATCAGGTTCATTACGTGAAAAAATGTTACAGTAAAATGGGTTAGCTATGTGAAAGATCCTGGCTTCATTTCGACCGCTTAGGATAAAATATTGAGGTAGGGAACCCTGCTTTTTAGTTTATCTACCAATTGGTAGACACAGAAAGCATTGCACCCAAATGTTTCATATCGCGATTTCACAATATATATACGAGGGGGTACCCAAAAGAAACCGGATTGTTGTCATAAAAATTTTTTACAAAACCTTTTTACAAAATTACTTACGTCACCTTCAAAATACTCTCCATTACATGCGATGCACTTGTCAAGTCTCTTTTCCCACTGTTGGAAGCATGTTTGGAACTCTCCTAGTTTGATATTGTCCTGTGCCCTTTGCGAAGCTGTTTTTACCGCCTCCATATCGCGATAACGCTCCCCTTTTAGCGTTTTTTCATTAGTGGAAATAGGAAAAAATCGCACGGGGCTAGATCCGGCGAATACTGAGTGTGGGGAACGACAGACCAGCTCTGAGATGGCAAATAGTGGGTCACTCGTAAGGCCGTGTGTGGTGGAGCGTTGTCGTGATGCAGAAACCAGTCACCTGATCGCCAAAGTTCCGGGCGTTTCCTCCTCACATCCTCTCGCAGACGCCTTAAAACATCCTCGTTAACAGTCTGGCCGTACGAATTGCCGATGCAGAATTCCACGACCATCAAAAAAGACTTTGATCATCGTCTTCACATTTGACCTCACTTGCCTTGCTTTTTTTGGTCAGGGAGAGTTGGGATTCCTCTACTGGCTTGACGCTTGCTTGGTTTCTGGGTCATACCCGTAACACCAACTCTCATCCACCGTAATGACTTTGTTCAAGAACTTTGGATCACGTGTAATCTCTGTTTTCAAGTCCTAACACATTCATGCGGATGGTTTTGAGCTCCTGTGCTGAACAAATTGAGCAGCAACACGTCTCATGTGCAAATCCTCCCTCAAAATCCGTTTGCATGAGCTCCAACTGATTCCTGTCGCTGCTGAAATTTGGTCGATCGTTTGACGACGATCCTGTTGATCCTTTGGTGGACCTTTTCAATGTTCTGCAAATTTCGTGATGCTGAAGGGCGTCCAGAACGAGCTTGGTTTTCAACACACATCTCACCAAGTTTAAAGTGCCCAAACCACTCGAAAACCTATGTGCGGCTCATAGCGTCCTGCTGGAAGGCTTTCTGAAGCATTTGGTGTGTCTCCGTTGCAGTTTTTTAAGCAGGAAACAAAATTTTACACACACTCTTAGTTCTTTTAAAGTAGCCATAACGACTTCGCAGAGGTAACCCGCCAACAGTCAGAGAAACACAATACCACACTTGCACATTCAGCTCTACACTGACGTCGTCTGCACAGCTGTTTCATGAAGATCTCTACTAACACCCTCTAGCGTGAGAACCCTGTACTACGTCTACGAGTGGTAGCGCCCTCGTAGTTCGGTTTCTTTTGGGTCTCCCCTCCTATATATATTTAGAGTCTTCTGAACACTCAAGAAATTGCATAAATTCATGACTTTGTATTAAAGTTCAGCATACGCAAGAATTAAAAATGCGTCGTTAGGCTCTGAATCCTGCATGGGAAATCCGTGGTTGAAATCCCACCAGAACTGTCCTCTGGACCGGCATTTGTTTACAAGGTGTATCTCAGTCCTCATAAATGACAATTACTGGAAGCGTAGCTTAAACTTACTCCTGGAAAGTTTCCTTCTAAAATTATTTTCTCCGTCATAATTTCATTTTATAAACTAACAGTGTCCAGTTAGAATTTGATTTTCTAAAAAATTGTGTAACATTAGACAATACCTACATATTATATAGATATGAAACTTAATGAATAATATGGGAATCCTTTATTCTTATCAAATTTTGTTTACTTTGTGTACATTAGTAACCATAAGAAATAGGTATACAAAAGCGTTCTACACAGTGTAGATTTGTGAAAAAGACACAATTACTATATGAATGAGCTTTTTGTGGCACTAACAATCTCCATTCGCTGTTGCTTTCAATTCTGAAATAGTCATAAAGAATGTTAAGTTCTAAATCAGAATTACTTTGTTTTCTACAATATAATGCAAATATTGAAATTATATGCCTAGTGCGGACGTTAGGTAAAATATGCACGTACGTTATTTTAACGTCTCCACATTCTTATACCTATCAAAAAGGATGATTGAGAAAAGCAGGCCACATCTTTGCTGCCTTTACTTCCAAAATCAAGGTATAGAAGAATACAAGGTAAATCACCATAGTTTATACACTGATAGGATCCGATGAGAAGATTTGAGAGCATTATTGCCCGAAAAAATTTGCAAGGCATAGATCTGAAATACTAATAACAAAGAATTCGTTTTATAATAGGTAGTAACATAAAATTTAATGGAATTAATGAAATGTGAAATAAGATGAATATGAGTAGCCAATATGTGGAGTTATTCCGTGCCAGTGTCTTTGAGTCAATGTCAGTTCGCCAATCAGAATTGAAGTAATATTTTTAAAGCATAGTCCTTAAAAATAATAACATTTTTTTTTCTCCTACGTTAGCTTGTATTTCTAAAATCTCTGCTTCGATTGCTGTCCGCTACAAATGCTTGAATAGACTGTAAAACTGGTGAGATTTCCTGATGTACAAATCGAAATATAAATAACTGGTATAAGATATAACGCCTGCCATTTCAGTTATCATGCTAATAATGAGATCTTGCTAAATTTCTTGCCAGATCTTGCTCTTACCAGGTATTTGAAATGACTTTTCAAGCTCATCCTTCCCTTAGTGCTCATCAGAGCCTTCGTGAACTGTACACTCACCATCCCTTGTACAGCGTATCCAGGACGCCCTCCACGTCTTACACGTCTCTGGCGTTAGCGTGGTATGTGCATGGGTTCCTGGTCACGTTGGCTTGCAGGGTAATGAAAGGGAGGATTCGGCGGCTAAGGTGGCCGCCACAGCACCTGATGCTACCTTCCCCTTGACCAACGCGGCTTGTTGACCGTAGAGCGACGCTCTCGTGCTGGCGCGATGAGTGGTCGGCTCTGCGTGGCAACAAGCTAAGGACCGTGAAGGAGCTTCCGATTCACTGGGCGACGTCCTGTCGATTATCCCGGCGGGAGGAGGTTATTTTGGCTCGGCTGCGTATTGGTCACTGCTATTATAGTCATAGTTTTTTATTAAGTAGGACCCCAGAAACTGTTTGTCCGCTGTGCGGTTCATTTCTGAAGTTCCGCCACGTACTTTTAAATTGTTTTAGGTTAGCACGTCTCCGCAGATCTCTCCAGCTGCCGGCCAGCATGATGGAGACCCTGGCGGACGACGAGCAAGCGGTGACAAAGGTTTTAGATTTCATTTTAAATCTAAACTTTAGAATATAGGACCCATTAATTTGGAATTTTATTCTTTTTGTGGTTTACGCTTTATTTTAGTATTTGGGCTACCGTTCTACGGGTTTTTATTTTGTTTTAGGCATTTTGATCGATTTTAACCCCATTGGCTTTCAAGGGCGCTGATGACCTTTTAGTTGAGTGCCCTTAAACCCAATTATCCATCCATCCAAGCTCATCCTTGTTTTTAATTAGAAGATTATCTCTCGAAGTAATTATCCTATCAATAGCATGAACTTGAAAATAAGTTGAATTACTTAAAATTAATCAAATTAAAACTTAATGGATAATAGCATTGGTAGAAAATCGTACACAATAAAACGAAAGAAATATCAAACAGAGAGAAAGCAAAGTAAAGCATAAACGACATTTTAAAATAATATAAATATACAAGAAATGATCCAATAAGATACAGAGTATATTAGAAAAATGAAACTTCATAAATCATGGAAACAAATTAAAGAAAATGAATTACTATAAACAGTACCTCACTAAGAATGAAAAACAAATGCTAATATTAATAAGAAAACAAAAAGTCTATAAAGAATTTGGAATACAAACTAATTCATATGTAATTCCTGGAGCGTAGAAGTCTGAAGTTTCTCAGGCACACCTTCCAAACGTCTGGGGTAAGCACCTCGTAAGTGATCCTTCTCGCGTGCAGTGGCCGTTTGCCGTCGAGCCAAACTGCACTGTCATGCTATTACTTAGCTCTAAGAGTGCGCTGCATTCTTCTGTCAAGTGTGTGTGGACACCCCCTTCTCATTTTTAGGCTTCTTCACCAAGTTATTGATAAACATGGCTTTGGGACGCTCATGATACATTGCCCCTAGCGAGCAGGTACCCAGAGAAAGAAACGGTGGTCCTCCTGCATTGTCTCGTGTATTACTATATCGTTTTTAGAGGACTTGCTCTGTTTAGAGTTAAATGGCTTGCGAAACGTATTTACAAATAGAGCGTAAATGCCTCAACCTGGCATTAACAGAGCGCACTGCTAAACATTCTACATTCAAAATTCACAATCATTTTAGCTGTACATTCAATCACAATATTACGATTCTATGACGTATGTTTTACATTATCGAATTTAATTTATAATATGTTTTAATATTCGCGTTTTTTATCTGGTCTTGGTGTACAGAACTGTCAAATAATTTTTATGAAAGTTGTTTTTGTAAAAAGAATTAATGTTAAAAATTATAAGCAGAAATTTTTGCGTTTTTAAACCCTTTTTTATTTGTATAAAACACAGCATTTGAAACATCCTCAACTGTTAGAGCAAATGCTATCAACATATATTGTAATTAACAGAATGTACTCTCTAATTAATGTAACTTCTTTTATTTAAAAAGATTCAATCAATTTTCAGTCATCCCTAGAAATTGTGATATGTTCGTTTTAGTTTCCATACTTCTTGTTCATGTAGTATTTACACTGTCTACACTGAGCACATGTGCAAATTATTTACCATAAACTATGAGTTACTTTGTTTAGGAAAAATTTGATAAACCCTTTTTGATAATAATATTTGTAATTGTGGGTGTTCTGCCCGAAGATTCCCGAGCTCAGGTTCCGGAGTCAATTCTCTCGTCAGTACTCCTTAATTGCTTACTTTAATTCCCAAAATTTCAATTTCCCAAACTTTTCTGTCGCTTCATCCTTCACACTCCTGGCCTCTCATGGGTATATTGGTAAGATCCTTGTGTGGTTTGCCTTTCTGCGGCAGTTGAAGATCTTCCCTGTCTTCCTTGATCTCTCTGTGAGGATATTTGTTCAGTATCTCGTCCGAGTGACAGAGATCTTGGCACAGGGAGGGGTTCCTATGTACTTGGAATATTAAACCCTTGTTACCTACTTCGTAGCGAATTATTATTATTAATGGTTGCAAGCCCCTGCGGCTCCTATTGTTTGTCCCTCTCTCTCATAGATTGTTTACAGAATTCACCAAGACCCGGAACACACTACTGCTACTCTGTTACGTAAATCAATCAAAGAGCACTCACTTAGGGCGTCATGCAGTCTTCGGTAAAGTAGTGCGAGTCTGATGGTAAGGAAAGTTCCTGGTAATGCTTTTGACCATATCTTGAATCTTTTATTCTAACCCATATGCAAGTACCACAGCTTACATAACTGATCAGTGGAGAATCTTCTTGTCCACAAACTACAAAAACACTCATTGTGACCACGAACGGCGTAGAGATGTTCCACGTCAATAACGAGGTTGTGCTACCGTTCTGTTAATTTAGATTCAGCTTGTACAATAATTTCGCACTCACCTCACACCTATACCTGGTATTTGTTCCTTAGGTTACAGATATGTGCAGCTCCGATTCAATTAGACCAAGCCATTATGGAGTGACAATGTAATTCTGCAACAGTTACCTTCCATATTATGGAAATGAAAGTCTTTCTCATCGCTGAAAAGTGTACTTGCTTTGAATTCGAAGTCATTTGCTTGTGTGATTTCCATATTATGGTACTTCTGCACATCCCATGCTTATTTAATAGTTGCGTGTACAAAAACATTTATTTTTAATTCAGCATATAAGAAGACTCTTATGTTTACAACAAATGTTGCAGTCGAAGAATGTTACTACACTTTTAAAGTATTTTCTTTTTGTTGTGAAGCTGGAGGATTTCGTAACCAAGAAGGTTCGATACCTTGGCGATTCATCTGCCACTCATCTCAGGCTGGGGGTGGGAGGAAGAGCCAACACAATGAAAGCTGCCACTCTCTCTTGTGTCTTTGTTTCTTCCGCTTCTCAAATCTTGTCTTCTCCTTATTACTACACGTCAGTGTCAGGTAATGTGTTGCGGGAACGGGAAACACCTTTTTTGCTCTCTCTTTTACGCTCATTTTCCTCTTTAGTTCACTCTGCATGACTAGAATGACATTCACGATCTTGCATGACAGACTCAGAAAATTAACTAGCGGGAAATGTTTAATACTTAAAACTTACTTGCGGCGAGGCAGCCGTGAAAGAATTAATAGCCTGGAACTTAAGGCAATGCAGCTGTGTAAATTCGAAATTTCGCAAATATGAACAGTGATCGCAAATCTGATATGACCGCAGTGTCAAAATTTAGCCTAAAGATTATTTTACCCTTCAGTGACCTCTTTATTCATTCGTGTATGGAGTAACATAGATAAATGTGTCAAGTTTGATACACCTCTAATTAAAATTCCGTTATGTGTATATATTACACTACATTTTAAATAAATAAATAAATTACTTAATTTATTTTCTATGCTCACGCCATCTCCTGACCTGGAATTTAATTTACGTTAGTGTTTTGTCTTTGTTTATAGTTATGTTATATCCAGTATTTCATTTGTGGTTATAACATTTAATAAATATCCTGATGATGGTAGAGGTGCACACTCCCGAAACTTCGATTTTAATCGTCTTTCCAGCTGGCTTGCTTCCCGAGAAGTATTTGAGCATACACTACATTTTGCTCTTGCTTAGTAATTCTGATAATCTATGGTTTCCAACACTCACAAGACTTCCTCTACTCATTTCAAATTTACTTTTATGTACTTCCAAACATATAATAGTCAATTAATGCGCAAGCTGATGCAATGAGTTATGCAGTCTTAGTGCTTTCATTATTATTGCAGGAAGTAAATCATGCAATAATTCAGGGTTTTCCGATACTTGCACCTGTAATTTGCTATGAGACATTAGCTGCTCTTCTTGAATTTTATTTGTGCTTTTCTTTATGTGTAACAATTGCTGAAAGTATTGCATTCCAGACAGAAATTTCATATCCAGATTTCTCAAAAATACATTGTATTTTTGCATTATATTTATAATACTTGAAGCTAAAAAGGTATGTTTGCAAAATCGTCCGGAATTATATGTATGTGTGTGCGTGTGTGCGTGTATGTGTGCGTGTGTGTGTAAACAGTACTGTAACTGACCATGGATGGTAATGGATAAAGATTCCACATGGGCGGACCTTGCACGGGGGATAACTCTTAAAGATGCGATTTACATGCTTTGCAGAGAGGTTGGGATTTTCTATTGATACATTTCTACAAAAGGTTGGGTAATACTAACTCAAACTACCATTAACTTATTAAGAATATTTACTTAACTAAATAATTACTAACATGACCATCATACCTGGTACAGAAGAGGCATTACAACCAGCACGGCCGATGGCCGAATAAGACCATTCACACACGAGACTCACTCATGCCACCAGAGGGTGATGGGGTGGGAGAGCGACGTCACACATACCTCTGGAGTCAAATTAACTACTAGTTGTATTAATCAAAACAGTCACTCGTGACAGTATACGAAATACTGCAAAATTAAAAAAATATAACTTCTTTTTTCCGTAATAGAAGAATATAAAATCTAAACTTAAAGATTTTTTTTTTTACACTCAGTGCATTTAAATTGCCACTTAACTGAATCTATGAATTGAAGCTATCATTAATAAGAATGCGTGACTTAAAATATTTTCTTTTGAGCTCTTTTTCAGCAACGCTCGACCAAATTCAAATTTGTACTACTTTGTGTCCAGAGCTATTTGTGTCTTGAAGCTATTTTAAACAAAATGTCGTTATGCCAATTTTTTGTGTAATTTATGTCCTCCAATGTTAACTTATGTCGGACGAATGAATGGAATGGGCGAAATGTTGCTCAAATGAGCCCAGAGTCCATAGAGCTTAGAGTTACCCGACATTAGTCTTTCAGGATAAGGAAAAACCCTGGAAAAACTGATCCAGGTAACTCACCCGACCGAGATTCGAACTTTGGACCTCTTGAACGTGAGGCAGTGACGCTACCATCTACGCTACCAAGGTGGCCTTGTCCACATTTGGAGTAATTAAGAAGTTCTGAAACATTAGGTATTTTGAGGAATAAACAAAGTAGTATTTTTTCCTACAATTATATGGTGGTAATACTGTTCATAATCTTATATACTGCAAACATATTTTAACCTTAATGTTGTAAAAATGCTTTGTGTATAGCAATTTAATTAGAACGGTGGATTTAAACAATTAAGAATTAATATTTAAATTAGCATACAAGTTAGAATTTCGAAGCACAGAAAAAATATAAAGCATTTCTATTATTTTGTGAAATAATTGACATAATTTTCAGCGAGATATTTTATAAACTACATTATGTTATTCAAAATATTTGGAAGCAGCTTTAGAAACCGTAACCTTCGTTTTTTTATTATATATAACTTTAGTATAGTTGTAAATATAATACGATAATGCACTTTAGATTGTTCTGGGGCTGAACACGTGGCATGCATTTACGTTTCAGCGTATATAAAATGCAGCATTAAAAGGAGCTACATCATAAATAAATCTGTATAACCTAATATGATAATAAGTAGGAAATGAAGCAGGTCATCCCCAAGCTGCGCTATCAGGCAGGGATGGAGGTGATGTCACTTGTTTCCTAGGTGAGCCAGTACCTACCTACCACCTCGGTTTATACACACGTAACGTTGATGAGAGTTAGTACAACGGCGGAGTTGCTAAATTAATTGACGAGCTGTCGCATTTAACTGCATCATTAAGCTTATTTCCCTGGAATGCCCCTCGTGCCCCCTCGCCCGACAATTTGTCAACCGGCCTCGCTTCTCTTCTCCCTTTGCATACACACGTACGTACGCACTACCGGACAATCAAGACCTTCCTCACTTGCACACTCAATTTCCCTCCGATTTAAATACTCATATCTGTAGCTTCAAGTTATAAAGTACCTGAAAATTTGAGCTGTATATTTTACTCAATTGTTTCACTTTAATCTACACTCCGGCTTCAGGATTTATATTAATATTTGCGTCCCTTAAGGATACATACTTATCTTATACAGTCTATCTTATAACATATTAACTTAAAAGTAATTGCATTCAAATAAAAGGTCACATTTTATTAAAACACATTTAAAATAACTTTTCAACCGAAATGTTTCCATGGTAACGAATAAGCCTCTTATTTACGAGATTTTGGGTTCGATTCTCATCGAAAAGTCTGACCTTAAATATTTTGTAGTTTTCCCTGATGCTGCTTTCTTTCATTTATCACGACTTTGCCATCATTATTTCCCTTCAATTCTGCTTCATTGTCATCTGTCAGGTTTCGTGATGAATGCATGTAAAGGAAACGATAGTCCTTGGGGATATTAAGCTGTGCTCTATCTACGGATCGCTCATCGTACTAGACAGCTCCAGGAGTTCTTGGATACTGCATTGTTAGGGACTGCCGCGCGTCTCGGTGGTGTATTTGCCTGCGATCTCTAACCTCCTGCGATTCCTTCCTCCTGGGGGTGGAAGTGGCAATGAATTAATGTAGGAGTAAGTGGATTTTTTTTTAATTTACGTCCTCCAACGTTAAGTCATATCGGACGATGAATGAATAAATGGGTGATATGATACTCAAATGAGCCCAGGGTCCATGGAGCTTAGAGTTACCCGACATTCCTCTATCAGAATAAGGGAAAACACCAGAAAAGCCTTATCCAGGTAACTCGCCCTAACCGAGATTGGAGCTTGGGACCACTTGAACGTGAGGCAGACACGCTACCGTCTACGTTACCGAGGCGGACTAAAAATTTCCCCCCTGGTAGGGAATCGAACCCCGGTCTCCCGTGTGACAGGCGGGGATACTGACCACTATACTACCAGGAAATTCGAGGTGTTCCCCTGTGTTGTATAGGTAACCTTAACCTTAACCAAATACTTAAAGATACTTAAACTCATGCAAGAAGTTGAGCAATTTCAAAAGATAGACTGCAACATATACATTTCATTTTTGGCGAATGGTGCTTGAAGGCGTTATGCCTCATATGGTATCATAGAAAATTAACGACTTAAAAAATGTGTTTAAAAAGCAGGTCGTTAATATTCTTAAAAATATATGAATACCTTATATTTATTTGGAATACAATTTTATGACACAGAACTTGTCACAAATTATGCATTTTAACAAAAACTATATTTGTTTTAAAGCATAAGTTTTTATCTGTCATTTATGACTTTTAACTCATAAAGGATGGTACCGTGGCCGAGTGATTAAATTGCTCTACTCTCGCCTATCCTAGGTACCGCATATGGGTTTCGCGGTGGACAAATTAGCATTTGAAATGTGTTTTCTCAAGGTTCTCCGGTTTCCTCCGCCATTTATTCCACAAATTTTCACTTTTTCTGTCATCCATTTCGCCTTCATGTCACATCTCTTCTCACTCTCATATAAGACTACGAGGACGAACCTCCTGCCTGGTTCTGCAATCGAATGTCTGGTCATTGACAGTATGACCTCAGGTGTTCACTGTAATTCCTGGGAGAGCATTAGTCCTGGACCATTTCGGGACCGTCAGCCAGGGACCTTTGGGACTCGGCTGCCGGGCTCGTTACCGTCCCGCTGTAGGGAAGCGTGTTCATTGTCCTTGGCCTGTCGGGGGAGGTCTCTTTCCCTCTGTGCTGTCGTGTCTCCTTGGGTCGGCCGCTCTCTCTCTCCTTCGCCTCATCCTTCCTCCCGGGGGTGCCCTACTTGGGAACATAGCAACAATTGGCCCAACATGGCAGCCTACGTATCGAATCCCCTCCTAATTAAATTCTAATCCTAATCTTACTGGAAGAATAGTAAGCCTATTGGAAGAAGGGTAAACGAACTAAGTAAATAAGTAACTTACACAGAATTATAACAAGGTTGTTTGTATTGAAATGAGCACAGGTTACTCGTAGAAAGATCAAAATATTCATTTTATGACACACAACAATTTCAGTATTTGAACAACGTAATTTGGGAATAAATCTGTGGGTATTTTATGTGAATAATTGTACTAGCATTATAAGATTTTACATTCTGACAATAACTAACTGAATAATGAGATACTAATGCTAATTAGGGCTAATAATTAAAAATATTATTGATAAAACATATATTAAAATTAAAAAAATAAAACGATTGAGGGTAACATATCCAGATATATAATCTTGTCTATATAAAATAATTAAAGGTGAAATTAATATAACTACAGATAGTTCAATGCAAAGATTATATGTAAGATAAGATTATATAAATAATCAGTGGAGAATGTAGCTCAATAGGTAATGCACCTGTCTGCTGTGTGAGGGATACTGGGTCGATACCCAGTTCAAGAGGGGAGGAATTTTCTCTAGTTGGCTAAAAACAGGGTAGACACAAATAGACCGCACTCCCCCTAAGGCAAATCCGAACTAGAGGTTTGTGAGTAGCAAAGCTTCAGTACGTAATGACGAAAAGCTAAAGCAATGCACCAGGAAACAGTAGACCAACAGGAGTTTTGGTGGTACAGATTTATTAAGATATATCACATTTGAGGTTTATGAGACTTGGTAAATTTTGATAGCATCTTCCCAATAAAAGCATGAAACACGAGTTTTTCATACGGTAGGTGTGTTTAGCAATTTCCAGGCAACATTGCTCACGCTTGGCTGCGTGTGAAATTGCCTTGAAAAGCTCATGCTCGTAAACGGTTGATATGCTGGAGATACCGTACAAGATATTTAATTTATTTCCTCGTCAGAGTGCGCGCGATAAGAAGAAATGCCGAGATGTCGGTCCGAGTTGCTGTATAATTACGTGTTATTATTTTTGCTTCCATAGCGCCTCAAGTTTACTAACATATTTCAAGCAAGTCATGGGAGATAAAGAAGAAAAAGAAATCACACATTACCTGATGAAGTCCGTCATAGAGTGACGTGTAAGGCATGAGGAATGGGATCCTCACAGGCAGCCTATCCTACAGGCGCGTTCTTAGTGAGAAGGCTCCCGGTAACGTGCAAGGCTCTCATTGGAAGGTCCAAGGTTCGATATCTATCAATTCCACCGGACCTTGGAATTTTTGTGGTTTGCCCTGGTTGGTAGGTGAATGCTGAGACGGTTTCTCAATTTTCATGAATTTATTTATATAGTTCCTTTTCATTCTGCTTTCTTGTCACTTAGGTTTCGTAGCATAAAACGTTGGCGCAGATGTTTGCTGAAAGAGTACTTCTTGTGGAAACTCACTCAGCTGTCACCAAGGTTGCTCGGGTTCGATCCCAGGTGACCGCAAACTGAGATTTGTGGTGGACAACACGACGCTGCGTCGGGTTTTCTCCGGGATCTTCGGGTTCCCCTGCCATCTCATTCCACCAGTGCTCCATCTCCTTCTCATGTATCTTCAGTGTCAGACTGCGGTGGTACATCTCCGGACGGGGTTGAACGAAGCCATAAATAATCCCGCGTACTAGCCAGCATAGCTACTAGAAGGTGTGCTAGATCACCAGGCGGCCCCACCGAAGTTGTTCGGTAGCCTTCCAATTTTGGTGTTGGCGTGCGTAAGCGTTACCCTTGCAAATTTGGTGTTGGCGCGCGTAAGTGGCGTATCCACTTCCATCCCGTCTTGAGTCCACAGGACCAGATGGGGGGGGGGGCTTGTTAGGTCTTTAGGTCTTGCCCTATGGAAAGCACCACGGAGGCGCCGGGTGCCCTTTCGGGACAGCTCGGTAACTTTCTGGTCTAAGGACGCCCGGGTCCTTGTCCTACGAGTCCAGGACTAACGGGTGTAGAACCTCTGGCATTAATTGTCAGCCTGCGGTGTCGTATGTAGTAAAAGTGGGCGTTACACATTTTAATTTTAGAAACCTGAGGGCTGCTTGGTCGACAGGGTTGATCGGTCTCACCATTAGGAGCGGTCTTCTAGCCTAGAACTGTAAAGGCCTTTCGAGCATTTACGTATCTGGTCTGCATTCGTGCGCCCTATGGCCAACTGTGGTTCCGTCACTTCATCCCTTCCTCTCTGAAAATGTTGGTCACTATGTATGTCACATTGCGCGAGCTTTCTCATTCAATGTATATCATATACCTGTATACTTACTTTTTGTGCGAATTTCGGAAATTACTTGTAAATGCTGAAGAACGGAGAATACAGAAAAAAGACCGTCGTGCATTTAGAACAGAAACTCAGTCGAAAGAGCTGGTTGTTAACTGGGGTACAATCAGGAGGTATATATTTATTTTTTATTTATTTTCTGTATTTTTTATTTATTGTATTTAAGGCCTCTGCAATATAACACAACATTCACAATAAAATACAGACATTTGCTAAAAAAAATAATAAATGAGATAACACTTAAAAGTTAGGTGAAGAAGGGCTTATAAAGTTAAAAGGAGGCTTAAAATTAAAAGTAAATATTTAGACTGTTTAGCAGTTTTAAGGCACAAATATAGTTAACAAATATACCTTTCATCTGAGGTATCTCAATTGTTTATAGCCCATGCAATATAAGAAATGTGGATACATGTGTTTGATTAATTAATCAAATACCATTTTATCTTTTTTTAATTTTATCTTATTTATTTTAAATTAGCAGAAAACGGAATTATTGCTTTTTAAATACAAATATAGTGATGATAGAAATAACATATCTTAAGGAACACTAAGTGTAAAAATATATTTAATGACAAAATTTCAATTAAGAGTATGAGAAAACAAAATATGCACTTTTTGGAGATTTTCTAGAAGCAAAAGTTAATCGGTCAACAAAGTTGAAACACGGAGTAGTAAATTATCTCTTAAAATTATACCAAAAAAGCAGTTTAAAACAAATGATATTTAAAATTGAGTTGGATTAGTTATAAGAGTACTTAAATGACTGTACGGAACTTTGGTTAATGCTGATAGTAATAAACAGCATATAATGAAAGGAAGAATGTATAATTCTCTATTTTCTTGATTTTGAACCCAGTTTTATGCGTAGTGTGAGTGTAATATATTTAACTATTAAACATGCCTTAGAAGAAGGTGTTTTCAATCCCCAAAAAGTAATACCTTGTTTGGGTGAGTTTATCAGAAAATATATTTCTCCTTTTACTTTTATTTACTTTGAAAAGATGAATTTTGAGTTCCTTTAAACTGTAGTATATATGACTTAAACAAGCTAAACTAGGAAACAAATTAAAAGTGTATTATAAACATTGTTTACAATTTCTGTTGTCTGCACTTTTGAGCCTTCTTCGCCTTTCCAGTGGCAGGAAAGTAGGCAGGTAAGGAGGAAGGAAGACGGAGCAGGTCCCTGACGGACGTTGTCAGTCAGCGTGGGGTAAAAAGAGGGCAGGGAGAAGCGGAGGGCTCATCGCCATGACTCTCACGGTCTGCCCGCTGTCAGTCGCTCACTGTTGAAGGTACTTGATGCCACTCTCTTAATTTCCGGCCGCCTGCCGGAGCCGCTGGAAAAGAATCATGATGCACGGCGCTCCACCAAACTGACCATCACATACACACGGGAGAGACTCCGTAAGGAAACTTGGGATAGAGATGCTACATGGCCGAAACTTCATTAGTGTTTGGCCTGCCTTTCGATTAGCTCGATACTGCAATGTGGCCAGCAGACCAGATGAGAAAATAAGATTTCTCTTTCTCTCTTTCATTCTTGTGTATCTCACACCTCGCTGCTTGGCTGCAGTGACGGTTTTCAGCATCCACAATAAGTGCAACGGTCATTCCTACCATTCCCAAAGTTTGGGATCAAAGTGACATGTCGCGAGATAGCTCATGGGTAACATTCTTATATGACATCTTTCAGGTTGAACTAACATAACATTGTCTTCCGCAGCACACCAGCCTTGCCTAGAAGTAGAAAACAAATAAGGAGACGTACTTTCCAATACTTCCAAAGATGGAGCTGTCCAATATTTAGCCATAGGCCCAGCTAAAGGTTCTAGAATAACACTCGTCCAAATTTACATTAAGGATCTTTAAGTGTTTTTATAGTAGATTCTCATTAGCATTGCAGTAAGTTTACAAACCTTATACCTATAGTCCACTCACCTCTCATTAAGGTGCTCCGGGTTCGATCCCAGGCGCCCACAAAGTGAGATTTGTAATGGACAACACGGTGCTGGGACGGGTTTCCTCCGGGTCCTCTGATTTTCCCCGCCATCATTCCACCAATTGCTCCGTCATCCATATTTCCTATCATTCATTTCACCCTCATACTATCATTCACTTTTCTCGCTCTCATCCCAGGTATTAGGTTATATATCTGACCTTGACCGTATATATACGAGACCTACGTCCATTAAAAGCCTTGCGGCTCCAATTAAATGTTGAAATTATGCTTCTGTGCCTATACTATACACGCGAGGGCGAGAGGCGATGTAGCCAGTCTCTTGGTTCCTTTATTTCCTGTTTGTAAACCAAAGTAATGCCGCCCTTGACAGAGGAGTGGGAAAGAGGTATCATGTTTTGGAAAAAAACTATATGGTACCACAAGTGGTGTACACCGGCAATAAACGCATTAGATGTAATATGGTGGTTGTATTGTTGACATTTGGTCGTGGATTCCTACATCTGTGGCTGAATTGAAGAAAGAAGGGTGCATTGTCTTGCCGCTTTGTAATATTCAACGCGAGGATGATGAGTTACGACTTAAACCAAAGGAGCACGAATCTGTCAGTGTAGTTGGCTTTGGACTGGTTATTGAGACGTAGAATTCTTTATAATTGGTTGTTATTGCTAATGAAAAACAATCATTTTCCCTCAAAATACTCTCTCATAATGCACTCGTTCCATTTGATTTGTTTATTCACAAATAGCTATATCAAAGCACTCAGTTTAAAACAGCAAGCATCAAACTGTCTCGGCTTCTAGACGTTTTCACAGAGTTTTACCTTCATGCAAGTTGCAGCAAATTCTTAAAGCAGACAAGCCGATGTTCTGCCGTTGGCAATAAATGCCCTGCATCACCATTTTGTTTCATCTTTGCTTAATTTCCTAGTTTCTCAGTTCTCTTTGCATAAAGGTAATATCCAGCATTATTGGTTCTTCGAAAATCTCAAGACAACTAGAAATGACAAGTGAGGTTGGTAAACTATTATCAACTTCTTAATGGCATTTCAGTATCAGCAACATCAGTTTCAAGGTATGTGTGATTGGCGGCGATGTGACATAATGATCAGAGCGTTTACCTTGTTGTAATCCTAGCTTTGTTGTTATCTCCATCTTCGCTCCTTCAAGTATGAGCTGCATGGAGATTAGCATCGGAGAGAGCGTAGAACAAGATTGCAAATTAAGGCTAGTGTCGTTCGTTTTGGCATTAGCATTGACATGGTGTATTATTGCGAATATAAAAGGAAACCATTATAAAGCTCGTACGCTTTTGAAAGAATTTTAAAAATGATTAATTATGTCTATATTTTGTGCTAGTTTCAACTAAATTTAGTGTCCAAGTTTGTCCTGTGTGTAAGGGATGACTGTGGTACGCGGATGGAGGCAGATGTTTCGCAGTAGAAACAGGAAGCAAAGCTGAAACCTAGAGTGCCTTGCATAGAAGAGATGCAACAGAAGTACTCCGCCACTGGTGCATCGCTGCAGAGGTGCTAAAGGCGGCATCATCAAATTGGACGGTCAACCGTCAATGAGAAGGGAAAGCCCAACTCCCAACAGAGAGGCTGCCACCGTAGGAGGGTAGTGATAATCAGGCAGTCTGAGCAGCATACGTAACCTGTACATGTGCGAGTAGCTATCTTCTTGAAAGATCCTTCCCTTCTCTTCTAAAATGCCACTCAGGTCCTCTCTGAAGGCTGTTTGTCCTTCTCAAACTTTATTTGCATCACTTCTCAATAACAACTCAGTAGCTTTGTAGTTCCATGAAATATGCTCTTAGCTAAGAGGACGATTTGAAAGCGAAGCCCAAAAGTAAATACTCGGTAATTTTTTTTTTTTTTAAATTATATGAACTATGTACACATACCCTCTTGTAAATTATAAATATTCACATTGTAGCGTTGTGTTGCGCCGTGGCATAGCGGGCTAATTCAGCCTGCCTTGGTCCCTGGCGACGGAAAGCGGCCCGGGTTCGATCTCACCCATGGGGTTCCGATTTTAGGTCCCGTTTATAGGACCGGTTCCCACTCAGCATCGTGAGGAAAGTGAGGAGCTTACGCTAGGTAAGCGGCCCTGGTCACGAAAACCAACATTCCGGCTGGGGGATGCCGAAATGCTGACATCTCCTCCCCGCATCGGTTGGATGATCGCCCACCTCTGCTGTGCGTAAGTGGGCGTGAGGCCGGCAGTTTGGTTGGTAGGCCTTGTTCCTCTTACGTAGGGCTGTCGCGCCAGTGGTTAACTTTAACTTAACATTGTAGCATTTGTTTTCCCTCAAGAGCAAATTTTTCATCATGCTCGAGAAAGTATATGTTTTAGAATAAAAATACCTCGTGCACAAAATTTTTTGATATTTTAGGATTACAGTTTAATTCTGTTAAATGTAGTAAAATGATAGTAAAAGTAATAAAATTACATTATTTATCCTATCACGATAACCCTTTTAAATCAGGCATTCATAAATTTTATTTTGGGCAGAGTTACAGTCATTAGGAGGTTAATTTCTGTGCCATTTGTATAGTAGGTAAGTTGATACCAAGGCTCCATTTTTGGAAAGTTCAATTTATGTGTGTCTTGAACAGCATGAGCCAAAAACGAAAAGTCACGTAAATACCTAACTTCGTATCTTCCAAGCACGTAACACTAAGATTTCCAAGAAAACTCCATATCCTGAAGTACCTATACATGTACAAAAAGCTTAATTTCTAAAAACAATTGCTAAAGGTTTTCTTTAAAATGCGGCATGTATAAAATATTTTATGACAAATGAATATCTTGAAATCCTGATGTCATCTTTCTGGCTGACTATTGAATAACTGTTATACCGTATACAGCAGAATAAAATGTAGATCTCGTTCTAGCAGAAAATCTGTGTTTTCAAATAGGAAGTCATTAGTCTTTATGTCCTGATCATGCAAATAGAACGGAATATCAAAGGTACCACATTGCGACACCTCTTAAAAGAATTAATTAATTTCTAAGCCCTACAGTGTACGCCTATTGCCATTGTACTTATATATAAGCAAACCGAGCGGGATGGCTTAGGCGGTTTCGTCTGTGACCCGCATTCGGAAGGCCCGGATTCGATTCCCATGGCCGGTTTCTTCGGAGATCTTCCCGGATCGCCAGGCGAATGCTGGGTAGGTAAATTAGATGACCTCTATTTAATGTCATCTGATCTCTTTCAGGTTAGAAGTGTCGGCGGGATGCTCGGCGGTGCATGGCAGGATGATATGCTGAGTGAACTACTTCCTCCGGTAGGTCGGTTGCCGGTCTCCGAACCGGCTGCTGGGACCACTTCCGAACCAGATTAGGGAGGAATGTCCGTTGTCTTGGCCTTCCGGGGGAGGTATACATCTATGTAAAATGTCGCGGCTCTTTGAGACGACCACCCTCTGTTCCCTCTCGCCTCATCCTTCCTCCCGAGGATTCCCCTCTTAGGGACATACGTATAATATGTCAAGACTATATATATCGTAAAATTAATCTGCAAACTCTGCCAATTAGCATGAAACAAATAGAAGAATAAGTGTTTTTAAGATTAGTTTGGACTTGAATAAAGAAGGTCATGTTAGTGCGTATATAAGAATTTTTATATATTCCTTCCTTTTGGAATGAAAGGGAGCCTTCACCTGCACGAAGAAACTCGTGATCCAAACTGGGCTGTTGCCAATTCCTAGTTTTCACAAAGTTAATCCAACAATGCTCACAGTGTTGCTTTCCTTGCGTTTTTTATATTACAGAACCAATTAGAATCCCCAGATAATATTTTATTTGTAAAATTTCTGATTTTGCTTGAGCTTTCATTCAAATTAGTCAAGTCATAAGATATTATTGGCTGTATTTCCGAAGATGCATTGACGGAACTGAATTCCAGAACGTATCAGCTATAATACTTTTAGCAAGAGTCATGTCTGTCTCTGGAAATGTAACCCGGACATTCCACATCCCCGTTTATACTTTTGAAAACTTTATGATGCGTAACAGACATCTCCCATGGCTAAAAGGCCAATAAAAGTTTGGATTATAAAAACGAAACTGCATACCTGACTTCTTGTGATGAAGTAGCTTTGTTTTAGGACCCGTGCTTTGGTTCTTCTTGTTGCAAACACCACCATCCGGTCAGGTAATTGTATAGACACAAGCGCCAATTTGCTTGGAAGTAAAAATTAATACTGCAGATACCCAGTCCACGCTAAACCTTGTTTAACTGCTTTCTCTTGCCTGTAAGAAATCGAGATTGCGTTAGGAGTAATTCCATAATAAGTTTACATTTCGGAATTACCTAAGCTTCTGCAAGCCCTAGCTAATAATGATGATAATAACAGCAAACTGTATTTTCTCGAGAGCTTATTCTCCAAAAAAACAGGTTTCGCGTATTTTACACGTCGTGGTGGGTACTACAAGAAAGGATCGTGTGTTTGTATAACCGTTGTGAACGCTGGAATCCGCCGAAAGGCTGCTAAGGTATATATCGAGGGCTATAAAATAGAAGGGCATTAATTTCAGAGCTACCTTTATCTGGTATATAGGCTAATATTGCTACCATTTAGATTGGGAATCGTGATCTTCTTCTGTCTCTGGTTGCTACCAGCTCGACGGCAGCTGATTGTGCACACGGGGGAGGGCACAAAGAAAGATAGAATTAGGATGAGAGAGTGAGAGAGTGAGAGAGGGCTATGCTTATTACATGCAAGCAAGCAAACCGAAAGCAAAGCAAAAGGGGGGACCGGTGGACGTGCGGGGAAGGAGGGAATGGAAGACGGCGATGAAGAGGGAGAAAGGGACGGAGGGTTATCGCGATTTCATTCCGCCCACGTTCTAATAATGGGTGCCATAATTCGTGGCAAGTGTCCGACGATTCGCTGTACGGTAGCAAGGAAGAGCAGAAACTTTGCGGGCTACCAGCCTTCCACGTATGCATTGTAATGTGTAGCAGCCAGCAACTGATTAGGGTACATCCCCTAACAAAAGGGTACATAACTCAACCTAGAGATGACCGCAGTTCCTCTAGGAGTCCACTCACTCTTTTGGTATGCTTTCTAAAACATTTGATTGCTCCGTTCTATCTATCCACCTGCATCGATTTCTGTAATTCTTTATATCCTAAAGTTGAAAGATGTTCAGTTAGCTAATCATACTTCCCTACAGGTTTTTTTCTTAACCTCAGGCTCTTCCTTCTTCCTTCCTTCCTTCCTTTCCTCCGCTTATCAGAATTGTCATGTGCCTTTTTCTTTTACTTCAGTATTCCTTCCATTATAGCACTTAGCAAGGAGTTTGTTCAACAGCAGTATCACTGCTAACGTTTTGTTTTCAGTTTCACCTTGCTATTCCTCCACCAACACTTTCCAAAACAGCTTCATTCCTAAATTTCTCTGCCCATTTCGCAAGCACCGTTCTTCTGCACATCCACTTTGTAAGAACTTACAATGGCTTTTACTCCCATCATTAACGTCCAATCTACCTTATTATGCTATGCTGCACTTCCAGCAAGGCACATACTTCCTTTATCTTTGACAGTAGACGTATCAGGTATCCGTTATTATCCCCTTTTTGACTTCCTCATGCTGTTCCTTCCTTTTCCATCACCTCATTTGCAAAATTAAATCCCTATTTCAGCACTTCCCTTACTCTTTGTCTCTTACATTTATCTAAAACCGCTCCTGAAAATCATGTTCCACTTTTGGCTGTCCCTTAAGATACTTTCCTTCCAGTAGACGTCCTGTGCGTTTATTTTCCTTCGGTGTATCACAGATTTCTTGTTCTACAAAGAGTTCTTTATGTGGGTGCATTCCTATCTTAAACCTCTCTTTTAAGTAGACACCGCAGCACAATTTTCCAAATCTGCATTTTGTAAAGGCAAATTTGCATTAAAATGCGAGATTTGTGTTTTGTTTTCTTCAATAGCGAAGTGACTTGAGGCTAGAAATTCCGATCTCCAATTTTCAAAATGTTAAAACGAGTTGGAAAATGTAGCTAGTTAAGATCTTAAATCTTCTGAAGGTTTCCACGACCTAAAGAGTAGAAAAGTGTTGGCCTAAAGGAATTTTCTGTCAGTTGCAGCATAGCGAAATTATGTCCTTGAGTTGCTGACAAGACACGCCGAATAATAATTTTGCACGCCATCCACAGCAGTGTCATACCAGAAGCAAAAACTCATAAGGGTGTACTACACGACTCACAGCCCTGAAAGAAATTCGGTTATAAATGTTACCCACAATCGCCTTAATTCCAAAAGACATCTCTCTGACGCATCCCGTTCGTCTCCTGCGAAAGGTTCTTTCCTGTCACAAGAAATATTTCAAATTGCTTGGTACTGCTCAATGGATACAAGACTTATTAACAATTTCACGGAAACTGCTATAAATCGTGAACCCTTATACACGGCTCCACCGTGTCTAACCTTGTTTCCAGTCCCTACCAATTGTCAGTTGTTGACAGGATGAAAAGGACAAGCGTGATTCTTTACAAAGAACTTCCGCTGTTTATACTGGGCTCACAAAAAAGAAACTTGGGCGTTAGAAAGAAGAATAGCCCTGGTCTTAGGAAGATATTTACTGCAGCGGCATAAAATTAAAATTGAACATGAAATGTGGAACCCAATTGTTTTTGTAGACGTGGCAAAAAGAAATACCTAGCAACAGTCACATTGGTTTAGGGAATGGTGGAGCAACATCTGTATTTTCTGGCAGACTTGTGCTATCGCAGCGGATTTAACAAACTGTGTCTTCCTTAAGCAAATTAAAAGAGAATGAAGACAGATTTTGCTTTTCATCTTATTTTGAGGTTCTTCCCCTTGCTGTTGTGCATTTTTGTTTACAATGGTCTGATTAATAATAAATAAATCAATTAAATGTTCTTGGAGAACTATACACTTTGAGCAGTTCTTGTACATCATATTTGAAAATCATATTGCATTTTTATGCAATTCTATAGTTAATTTCTATTGAATTCTGTAATTGACTAATAATATGACTTGCCTGCATAAGGAATCTTAAACTCACACACAAAAAATAAATTAGACACAAGTAAAATATTATCTGCTGCATTTATAAGCTTTCTCTACTCATCATCTTCATATATTTACTAAAAACTGTTCTCACAAAAATTGGGTACTCCATATCTTCTTTGTATAAATACTTTTTCACTCATTTTTTACAGATATAGGGGCAATGCACAAGGCTGAAGTGATAATGAAATCTTTAAAAACGTGTTCGTTGTCCGTTACAGTGTGATCCACATAAACCTGAACCATTTCAATAGGCAATAACTTCTGAACCAATAATGGAACACACGTGCAACTTTGGGAGAGTATAATACACAATTGGGAGATTACATTACACTATTTACATCTCAGAGAAAATGTGGGAAGGTTTTGCAAGAACAGTTTGTAAAGATATAAAGAATCAGATAATAGCGGTAGGTATATGAATGTAAACACATGGGATAGCCCCTCAAGATGCTGTACCATATGGCCATATTGCCACAAGAGTGATTTTACTATACAGAAACGTATGTTACTCTCCAGGGATACATCAGCACATTCTTGTTTCTATACAGTGGCTTTTGACACATGAAATATTTACCTACATAGGCCGTTTAGAGGGGTGCATTTAAATGCAGGCTTCCATGTGGTATACTACTTTTATCTCAACACAATAAAGTTCGCTCTTCCAGCGGGGAATCGAACCCCGGGCAGCGGGCCGGTGATATTTTGTTTATATACTTTTAGCGTTAAACATGCTCCATCTAGTTCCCTTAGTCCTGGTTTCAAATCCAGTGGAAGGCATACATTATTTTTTTCCGGCAAAAAATTCTTTAGCATGGGTTCCTTCGGAAGGGAAATAAAGCCGGTGATCTCTCTTTTTTGTAATTTTACGTCCTCCAACGTTAAATCATATCGGACGATGAAAGGATTGGTGAAATGACTCTCAAATGAGCCCAGGGTCCATAGAGCTTAGAGTTACCCGACATTTTTCTTTCAGGATAAGGGAAAACCCTGAAAAAAACCTTACCCAGGTAACTCTGTCTGACCGAGATTCGAACTCGGGACCTCTTGAACGTGAGGCAGACTCGCTACCACCACGCTACCGATGCGGGCTAGGTGGTCTCTTGAAGTAGAGTTATGGTGCATAAAAGAGCCACAGAACGCTTAGAATAAGAAAAGTTCTTATTTTTTAACTTCTAAGGCCATATGCCGCTTTTATCTTTATAACAATTTATTGCTCGTTGGTGATTATGATTACTTGACTTACTGTGATGTTAATATTTAGATTTGCTTCATTCACTTTGGGTTTTTATTTTTATAATGTTAAATTCACACATACACACGTTCACTCTCTCATATTTATATACTCTCAGAAAGATGGGCATAGTCTAGGTGAAATAAAAGTTGCCCACATTCAGGTGGAAATGAACTCCATACCTCTGTATTTGGACGCTACCGCCGCACTATAGAGGCCGTCTAATAGATTTTAGTTACAGCTATGCAAGCTCTATTTTTAAACTTTTTTATGCAGAGCTGAGTATGCGGTTCTTTTGAAGATATGATCCCGAGCTGATACTGGATGAAAAAACCCTGCAGGCCATCCTTTTATTGAACAGCGGAGAAAGATGGGCAGAAATTATATTCTGTGTAATCTACGACATCTTGTCTGTCAGCTAAGCTTTTGTCTGCGGTGATGTACTGTCAGTTGCCTACCTACCCACCTCAGAAGTCGTTCCGTTGTTTAAACAACCGACGCTTCTTCTCCCTTTCTCCCCAAAGACGGGAAACTGAAAGACGCCAAACAATAACGAAAACATGGCTGGGTGACAATGAATACTTTTTCAATAAAAGGGGGTTTTATGTCTCCGAAGCGCAATGTTTCAATGTTTGTCTCCCCCCCCCCCCCTACCAACATATAATGATATGTTTAAGGGTACGGCCGATGGGCTCCTCCCCCGGAAAAATGAGGCAGCCAATGAGGGTTGGGCAGGCGGAGACAGGTTTCAGTGTATGCACCCTTATCATAGCGAGCGAGGGTAGAGTGAGTCAGCATGTGCTTGCTGGCATGACAGTGCATCGTCACAGCGTTCATCTGGCCCGGTGCCCCACTTTCAGGATCTCCGCGCAAGGTAACTACGTGCATTCATTTGTTTATCGTTTGTAGCTTGTTTCGTCAACGCGCATTCATTTGTTTACTCTCTGTAGTTTGTTTCAGCATCGCCTCTTCTTACCTTCAAAATAGATAATTCCTTTTTCTCACTTCGCTCCCTGCTCTCTCACTCTAGTCTGAGTTTCTTTCCCTTCCTCTCTACGTTTTCCGTTTCTCCGACAACGCTCTTCTCACTTTTTTGTGTGCATATTAACAGACTAGTCGTTCTCACACATCGTTCATAGCGAACAATCGTGGGTTCGATTCTTACTGGAGGCACACGTTATTTGTTGTAGTGGTGATTTTCCTAGTGATTTTGCTTAGTGAATAGAACTTTATGGTCAGTTTTTTACGCTAGATCTGCATTATTATTCAATTAAATTGACTTATCTGTTCAAATATGTAGATTTTATTTATTTTCGTTTAGCCGCATCATTCTCCTATTTTCTGTTAACCGTTCCACTCAAGAACCAAGTTCTTGAGCTAAAAGAAAGTTATTTAAAAGACATGCAAGCTGACTTTAGTACTCGCTAGGATGGCAAAGTAGAATAACGAATAGTAGAACAGTTTCTGAAAGAAATCATATTTTTCTCTTTTGCTGGAAACTTTTTTTTAAAATTCCCTAACATCTCTTCCTTTCCAATCAGTTGGTTTATTGACCGTTTCAAATTAAAAGTCATGTATTTCTTGATGGAAGAAACATACTTATATACTTGTCTCTTCTTTTTGTTTTGACATACTATATTTACCAATTTTATTTTCTGTCTCTTCCTAGAATAAGAAATAAAAGTAGCAACTCTTTTGTAGCTAGAGACAAAAATATGCTGTAAAAACTAATGTAAATGTTCTTTTCTGTGTGGTTAAATTAGATTTGGGCATGAATCATGTCAGCTATGTTAAAATGTAATGTTTCAAGGATGTTTTTCATTGCCATGAAGAAGAAGAGCATTGCAAAACAACGATCTTTTAACATAACTGAGACATTCATAGCGACATCTACCTTTTACATCATTAATTTGAATGGTGAAAGCTTATATTTTAGAAATGTACTGCTATAATTAATTATTGGACATGGATATTATGAAATGGTGCAACTGTGGCATTGTAATTAATTTTTGAGATGGGGCTGTGGCGTATAAGCACACTTAAAACCATTTGGATTAGGCCGGATTTGAACCCGTGACCTTGGGATCAGAAGACGAGTGTATAACCAAATGAGTCATCCAGAGAGAGAGAGAAAGTGATTGTGTGAATGCATGCCTGTGTGTTTGTGTGTGTGTGTGTGTGTGTGTGTGTGTGTGTCTGTGTGTGTTTTCAATTAGCCTAGGGGCTTAAGATTTTATTTTCTCCCTTTGAAAGTCAGTACAAATGCAGTTAAATACTAAGAAATCCTTTATGTTTTTTCTCTTCTTTCTTCATTCTTGCCAGTAAAGGATTCATATAAAGAACCATGCATATTATCTAAACTCTGGAAAATTCAGCAGTTTGGTTTAATCTATCAAATCTTATGAAGGTATTGGTGATACTATAACAGTTTTAATAAAATATTAAATATACGGCTATTATATGTTTATAAAGAGCTTTGAACTATAAGAAATGAGTTATATACCTGTTGTCAAACAGAAGTAACATATTTATCAGGTAATTAACCTTAATTTTATGTAAATCTGAAGGACTTTTCCCACAGTTAAGCGCAGTAGTACAACTAAAGTCAAGAATATATGAAAACTGCCTTAAAGATTACCGCAAGTAATTAATTAGAATGCCAATTTTAAAATATCAACAATATTTGAAGCATTAATTGTTTTTGCAGACCCCTTGAGGGACAGCTTCCATCACGACTTACAATCCATAATCTGCCTTAGAAAAGGAAACTGACTTTGAGCTTGTTCATTTCAGTTATTTTCGTATTTAATGCCTGTCAAAAAACATTTTCGACATAGCATTCGCATATGCACATATCAATTCACATTTTTTCTCTCAAGCAATCGAGATACATTAGTTGTGTCAGTTGAAAATAAAATTCAGAATTCATTCTGTTTGCTCACATCAAAGTACACATATTTTTTGTTATTTTTATTTTCATATGAAATTAAAATCTGTTTTAGTTGATGGACCGTTGCTGGATATAAGACCGGCTTGTCAGCCGGAACATAGCAAAGCAAAGGGCGGCCTGCGTATCGATTCTGATTAATTTAAAAAAAGGGTAGCTTGGAGTTAACAGGTGGGGGAAGTGGGGAAGGGGGTATCTACCTCCACTTGCTACCGGTGTTCATTTTTCCTTTCCTTCCATAATTGTTTTGACAGCTTTTGATTTTATATCAATCATTTAGAGTTTGTTTAACCAGACTTTTCCGGTGATGGAAATGCGTAAAAATATTGTTCCACGGAATGGGTTTTAAAAGTAACACACTCTGGCATATCGAAATGCACTCCAGAGAGAAATCTTTGCCAAACAAGGGCTGTGAGTTCGATGCTAACTGTCAAAAATGTGTGTTTTGTTTCAATTAATCTTTTAACAACTCTAGTGCATTTGTATCAATTTACTTATTGGGTTGCTTATTAACTTTGTATAGTGAATACCTACATAACGTTGTTAGTTCTATAAGTTCATTAAACAGTATTGATTTTAAAAGTTTCTAGTTATTGTCCGTAAAGGTACAAATTTCTAAAGAAAATAAAATTTAAAGATAAGATATATGTATTAATAAAATAGAGGGTAATCACACATTCCGATACTCACACATTGGAATGGACTCATTAATTAAACTAGAAAAACAAGTCATCATTCTAAGGTTTTAATAATCATTGATTGTAATATTAATAATTTTACATTTAAGTTAACCTACTTATATTCAGAAGAACATGGGTTATGTTCGGGTTTCATATCTCTTTACCTTCTGACAACATAAGTAAACATTCTTTTCAGGTCACATACTCAGGAACCTCTTGTGTCTAAACAGTGAGGTTGAACAGTACTCATGGTTGAACACTGTGGGTTTCCGATAACGTCTGAATCGATTGTTATACAACTGAGTTGTATAATTACACTGGGCAACAATGAAAATGTTTCGGGCTTAAAAATAGTGAATTTACATGTATTTCCATATGCTGAAATAAAAGATCGCCATAAAAATGATAGATTAGCTCTTGTTTTGAAGATAAAGTGACATTTCATATTTTAGAGTGAAGATTTTAAATTTAGGGGAATTCTTTTGAGTTGGCTTAGCTATTAAATAACAAAACACAATCAGAGAGAAATTTTGGAAATTAAGTGATGCAAAGGTTAAGGAAGGTATTTTTGTTGGACCACAAATAAGAGAAATTGTATGGAATCCTAAATTTGACCAAATTTTGTAGGGGAAAGAAAAGGAAGCTTGGGAAGTCTTCAAGGACTTTTAGGCAACAAAAGAGATGACAACTACAAGCATTTGATGACAGTGCTCCTGCAAAAATACCGTAACCTTGGATGTAACATGTCCCTTAAGATCCATTTTCTCCACTCCCACCTAGACTTTTTCCCTCCTAGTTGTGGAGCTGTTAGTGATCAACATGGGGAGAGATTCCATCAGGACATTTCTGTTATGGAAAAAAGATATCAGGGCTGTTGGAATGAAGTAATGCTTGTGGATTACTGTAGGTCTTTGTGTAGGGATTCTGCGGAACTCCATCACAAGAGGCAAGCTAAAAGACGACGAAGTCAATAAATAGGCCACCACATGATTCTCTTCAGACACGACTATCTGCGAAGTATTTTTCCAGCAATTTAGAACTCTTAGCATGTAAAAAAAAATCAAATGCACTTTCATTGTTGTTAGCATGTATGTAATTAAAATGTATCCTTTTCTCTCAATCCGTTAATATGTAATACTTCTACCTTGTGTATATCATAGAAACTAGAACTAATAACATTTTTTCATTGTCGTATTTGTTTTTCTCAACTCAAAGTTAGTTGGAATTGCCTTATGAAGCGCTCGAAACATTTAATGTTATTTTTTGTTGCGAGGTTAGCAGCCTGATCAATTCTTTTCAAAGTAACAAAAAAATCTATATTAATTTTGAAAAACTAATGAGGGATTAAAGCTTCTTCAGCAATTTTTCGAAATAATATTATCTACTTTAACAATTCGCTGGAGATTTAGGTATATAAGTTTTCATTGATTCCACACTTAATAGATAGATTAATAATTGCTCTGGATAGCATGTGTCATTTCATTTATGGCTAGACAATAATAACAATGTTCCATTTATTGATTTCCCCCATTAAATTGCTGCAGTTTTACTATTAGAAAAGCCATTTCGCCTATTGAACTCAGAAACCCCTCGTAACTTCTATTGATATAAACTTTGTGATTTTACACAATACTACTTTAAAACCACGTAAGTGAACCATTGTCTGATGCTAATAGCCAAAGATGTAGGACGTTACAGGTAAATTTAAGGCAACAATGAAAAGGTGTAGAAGAGAAAAAAATCTAACTTGTTTTTTTTATTGACTTGGTATATAGTCGACGATACTTAATGACATTTATTAATTTGATGAAAGCTTCTTGGTATATGGCATAACGAAATACAGTCACTGGCGGAGGAGGACATTGATGGTATTGTTTAATGAGAGAAGCAGTTTGGAAGGAATGAGGCGTCTCTCTCCATTGTCCAGCGCGCCACTTTATTGGAGTTGGTATCTTGATCGTTAAATCCAATGTGCCCGATGATGACGACTATTATCGTTATTGCGAGATGGATATGAGAAAAGTGCAAGAAAAAGGGGGAAGAGATGACGTCCTTTATTCGATGCCATTAACCAGACCAGGAAATAAGCCTTCGTTAATAATAAACTAAATAATGACTTTTGGAAAGAGTGAAACGTTGCTTACACATTGATTATGCTTCACTTACAAATATGGACGAAAAATGTTTTGAAGGGTGCGATAGGCACAGCCATTTGAGAACAGTAAAGAAAAACAAAGTTAGAATGACGTACCCTTCCAAAATCGTGTTATTTACTCAGACGCATCTTTCTGTCATTCAGTAAAATAGAAATAGAACAGTGATTTAACTTATAAAACACATATATTGTTTAATCTTAATATAATTTTGAAGTATAAACTTTTTTTCCAACTTAACATCTACTGAAATTGATAACGACTGGCATTCCTCTTGCCCATGCCAAGATGTTACTGTGGTTTGAAATTGGGCTTAGCAGAATGGAAATTAAAGTTACCTCAGTAACTATTCATTTCCACCTTAAAATATAATTAGCAGCCAAATTTGAAGAAGGAAACTTATATTGTACTATTGTGATGTATTTTAAAATTTCTCATTTTATTAGTTTGATGATTTTTTAATTATGTCCTATTTAACTTATTTTATGTGGTGTTTATAAAAGCACTTTTACGTTTTCAGTAGAGACAAATTTATGGTACCACGTTTCACATTGGTTTAAGACGACTAGGATCTTTTTTAGAATTAAAAGCGAGAGTATTCTTTTCGTTAATTTGTTAACTATAGTCACTTGTCTTGAACCGCGGACGGGTTTTCCAACATTAACAAATTCCATTGAAGTGAAAACTTCTCTAGGCGCGTTTAGCACTTTTTGTGAGTAGTCAAATTAAACTGAACCGTCACCCTGGAATATATGACGCTCATTCGGGTGAAGTCGGCTCGAGTCGGCTCAGTCCGAACTAACTCCCCCACACTCGTTATTTCAGTCTTATGTTGTCTAAACCGCTATACACCGTAGATTTTCTGTCGCACTCAACAGCGTATCAACAACACGCATCCAGGTATGTTTTAAAATATTTCAAATACTAAGAAAAATTCAGAAGCCCTACAGGAGTTTCATTTAAAAAATAATTGTTTTAGGGCCGTTCTCACAAACGTCTGTCAAGTGCCGGTAACCAATCCGGTCAAATAACCTTCTGTCATTTAACAAGTCGACAACATGTCAAATTCCACTTTAAACAATAATATTTAAAAGGAACAGATAATATCACCGAAGTTCGGTATATGAATAATTAAAACCATAATAATGAAAAATAAAACAAGTGTGCTAATTAAAAATAAAAGTGTTACGAATTCGTGAAAGAGATGTTTCATTTAAGAGTTGGTTATTTTTATTGACAATTTCTCTTTATTGTGAGTAGTAAAACGTAAAACCTCAAGATATTAAATGTAATAACACGTAAATAATAAAATTATCACGTATTAAAATAACCTTTTGCGTTTATTTTCATTTACAACTTATAGGTTATGTTTTTCTCCAATCTGAAAGACCGACCAAGGATCAAAAGATTTGATATATAAATTTGATTTTTAATAGAAAAAATATTTAAATATACATTATTTAGTTTGGAAAATTAAACTTTAAAGATAAAACATCGGACAAAAACATCGAACAAGAATGAGTGTCAACATTACATTTTTTAAATAATTTTTAAGAATAATTTATAATGAATAGTTTTTAAGTTTTCACTTCTGTCGTGTGGTTTTCAGTACACATAATTTTTTTAATAAAGATGTTCTACCTAATACTAGCCAGGAATCAGATCATCAGGTATGAGAAGAAATTGTTGGAAAGTTTCAAAAAGTAGGAGTGAGGAAAAAGGAGGTTTGAGCAAAAATTTAAAAAAAAAATGAAGAGGTCAAGATGATAAAACAGAGGAAGATATAGAACTTAGGTGAATAAAATAGAATAGCATAAAATAAAGAAAGAATAACAATACTGTGACAATTTGGACAATTGTTGATCACTATTTGTATATCAGATGTTCTGACATGGAGCTACATCCAAATCAGAAGGAATAACGTCTATATCTGTTTCTGAAGTGTGATTTTAAATTAATCCTACATTTGTTTTTGTTTAAACTGTGTTTCTAAATCTTTTTACTGGCGGTAAGAAATATTAAAGCAGTATTTCATCTTAAGAACCAAAGGAAATGATAAGCAGAGCGTAGTGGTGTTCATTACTTAACAATAATATTCGCAGGACCTACTTCCCCTTTTTCCTTGTGAGCTGATTTCAAAGGTCTCGTAATTACGAAGGCTGTTGGCTTGGGAGCAACAAGAATGCAGAGGACCATTTCTCTTTATTGCCCACCGCGCGTCATTAGTGATGGTGCAGACCGCCGGAATCTCATCAACTGCTGCCGATGTGGGATCACTCAGTGGAGACAGGCAGCGCTATCATCAGCCCGAGGCGGGAACTAAGGTTTAATAATTGTCGGTAGGGTGGGGTATATCGCGAGAGCAGAACAAAGGCCATTTAGAAGCAAAGGGTCGCACCCTTCTTCTCTCGCTGGTGTCCTCAAAATGTCTGTACAACACCAGCCTCATGTCTTTGTATCGATCCTGGGTCCTGCATATCTTGTACCACCAGTTGCTAAAGTCGAGCAGGAGGAGGAGGACATTTGTACTTTCCCTCGGGTTCATACTTTTGTGCTATAGCAGAGGTTCTGAGGAAGGTTACAGACTTACTGTCATGATTATTACAAGTTTGATGAATAGGAAAGTCTGTAATGACCAAACGGACGCGCAAAGCGCTGGCTGAACTTCGATTCTGAAGAGATAAAGACAAATTGCAGTCTGTCCTTGAAGGATTCTTTTTAATTTGCACTGCTACTTCAGCACCACTTCAAACAATCTACTACTCAACAAAGATAAAATAAATCTACACTATGTTTTTCGTGCCACGCCATGGCTGAGTGGTTAGACCGCTTGGCTCTCACCAAGGCCCGGTTTCGATCCCAGGCGACCGCAAAGTGAGATTTTTGGTGGAAAACTTGGCGCTGGGGTGGGTTTTCTCCGGGTCCTCCGGTTTCTGCCGCCAGCATACCACCGATTGCTCCATCATCATCTTTTCTATCACATCATCTCTCGTAACTTAACTTCCGTCGTTGGGCTCATCCAGGAGAACACAAGTAGTGGTGGTGTGACGTCAGCTCTGCCAGCTCTCACCGCCAAATATGCTCCCAAACGAAAGGCAGGTGAGCGTGTGACGTCACCGCGCTGATTACTGCTGTCGAAAGGGAAGGAATAGTTTGATGTGTGCGAGTAGGAAAGATAGGAAACGTATTGGGTGTTAATAATATGTACAGCTTACATCTAGGATGTTGTAATATTAATGCTGACTGCTTTAATTACACAACTGGTCACAGTTTATAAACAATTACATTTTGGCTGTGTGCTGTGAGCAAATATATAAAACTTCAACTCGTAGTTTATCTGAAGGACAGGCATGTTATAAAGCAAATAAAGTAAAATATTAGGTGGACATTTTCCGACACTTTCTGTTTCGGTTTTCTTTAACTAGTGTTTCAATGTCAAGACGCAATGTCAGGCTGCATGTTAGATTGTGGTACCACAAGGTACTTCGGGGTCTGGACTTAGCTAATTTCATACAAAGAAAAGGTCGGACACGTATGTCGAGCCAAACATACACAATATCCGTTCGGCAAGTGAATACAACCTCGGAAATCTGGTTTAGGGGACATTCTTGTAAAAATCAGCCGTCTTTATAGTGTGTATATTTGTCCTTCAATAAGCCGTCACATTGTAAATTTAACAGATCCATTAGGTACGTGGCAGCAACATTATTGTCATCGAGTGCGCTCACCTGACTGAACCCTTAGATTCTGTACTCACAGCACCATTTATATAGGCAACTTGGTACAACACGGCTCTTGCCTGACGTCACGCGCACTGCAGGCGTTGCTCCCGGCTGAAATACGCCACAACTCTCGGAGCTGTCTTCCTCTGGGCTGATCACTCATCCCGGAGTCTCTATGATCAGGAAGCCTCTGATTCTCAACCCGTTGCCTACGGGCCTCGAGGCTGCGCGGTTCAGAATGCCCTATGTTCCGCTTGACTCATACATATCTTGGCATGTGGTTGCCTAGGCAAGGATATATATTCAAAATGTTACATTTCTTGTATGTTATAACTATATGTATATCAGATTTTGGGTCGTCGTAGTAAATTTTCAATACCGTATTGAATAGAAATCACAGAAAAGAAACGGTCGAATTAACGGTATACGAATTTTGAAACAGTGAACGGTCGAATGAAAGCCACACACTACTCTTTTGTGCGATTCCTTCGTGTTTAATTCTCCCCAAAAATAATGCACTCAGTTCATTAGGAGAAAAGCCAACTACTCATTTTGAAAATGATTTACACCTATCGTAGGAAAAGTTATAATGAAATTAGGCCTCTCCTACTATTTCTTTTAACATTCTTAAGCAGACATGACTTTGCCTCCATTTCATCGAACTCAGTAAATTATTTGAATATTTTACACGCTAAGATATGCAGAATTAAATTCAGTAGTTAATGAGTTAACATTTACGCCCAAAATAATCCTAAAACGCGATTTTTCAGAACCCATTCGTGTAAACTTATGCATAACAAAGCACTGATGCTATTGAATTCATTTTATCTTTGTTTCAAATAACCTTGTCCCGCTGACATGCATCCCTTCGCATGCTACTGTCTTCCCCTTTACCCTAATTGGTTAATGTTTTCGGCGCCGTAGGCGGTACAATGTACGACAAATCTAGTTCAAAGCAAGGTCGTATGTAAGTGTCTATAAACAAATGGGCACGTGGTGTCGTCAGTCATATCGAGAGGCAGGTTTAAAGCAAAGGGTCTTCCTCTTTATTTCGTTTAAGCATTAGCATGCATTCCAGATAAAGTAACTCTGTTGCGTAATAAGTTTGTACGGTAATGAAAATATAAATTTGACAATTCTCTTCGAACATACATATATTTATATAGAGAACTCATTTTTACTGCACAATAGTCTATACAGCAGCAGCCCATGACAGGTGATTGGGTCACGTGACTCTTAAGATATACGGGGCATGCTTATTTGAAACAAAACTCGGTGTAATAGTTAAGGAAGCGGACTTCAACAGCTGCTGTATAGGCAACACGCTTAGCGTATACGTCAAACAAGTAACGATTGCGTAAGGATAAATGAATGTGAAGTTTCAGACTTGCAGGAACCAACCAGGAAACCACAAAATTGTTTGATCTGCGGAGCAATTTTATGTGGAAGAACTCAGCAGAACTTATATGGAAAAAAGAGAAATATAATATTATGTCAGGAGATAAATTTACCAAAAAGCTTTTCCAGAATCTTTCAACAGCATTAAAATTTATTTTACCCCTTGATAGATAAACTAAAATTTTGTTAAAAAAATATTTTTTCTTCAATAACACCTGTATGTTTCATTATGAACATTTTTTCTTTCCCAATGCAATTATTTTGTATTCTGTTCTCTTCTTAAGTTTAAAGCAAAGAATCTAAAAACTATATAAATAATAAGAAATAAAACAAAAATAAAAAATAAAAATAAAATATAAATACAGAATTTCCATTTTCAGTATCATTATTTCTAATTAATACTTTAGGACAAGAAGATACATCATTGTTTATTATGCCTTTACTATACCTAAATTATTTTCTGTATGGTTAGCATGTTTTTTTTTCTGAAAAAAAAAAAAGACAATGTCAGTGTTCTGTTTATTCCTGTATTCCACCCGGTAAATTTTGAAGGCTTGTTTTAATTGTTTAAATGTATAGTTACTTGCATATAAAAATTAAAAGGAAACAGAGATGCCATTTCTTCCTCTACCCATTTTGCATTCACCCTCTCTCCCCTCAATCTCTTCTCCGTTATCTTCTCTCCATGATTCACAGTGCAGTATACATTTCGTGTGACTTTTCAAAAATTAGTAATAGAACTGCTTTTTATAGGATGTAATAAGAATTAAAAAACTAAGTAAAATGTTTAACAAGCATGTCTTCCTTGCTATTATACAATTAAGCTATACGAGCTTTTATTGCGTGAATAATGATGCTGATAATAATAATGAGAGAAAAAGAAGAAAAACTGTATGATCTCTTACATATTTATTGAATCAGAACAATTTTTGCATGAAAAGTTTTTCCGAAGCGTTGTGCAGTAAGTAGCATATTTCGACTTTTTCAATTTTTGTCACATTTAATCTCCAGCTTCATAGTGTGTTTTGTGTACGAGACTTAGAAGTATGACGTAACGATTTTACTAATAATAACTTTGGCTATTCTTGCATTAATAGATAAAATAGGCGCACATAAATATTTAAAATGTGAGTTTTGCATTCAAATTAGTCTACTATGCATGTTAATACCAATTATTTAACGAAAATTGAACAAGATCAAACATTTTCTGTTCAAGTTTTATTATATATAGTGAGATTAGAAGATTAAAAGCACACACAGCAAATAAAGTTACTTGATGACTGCAGGCTAGTGATGATGATGTTGATTATATAAATAATAACAATAAATTTGTATATTATATAGGTGATTATATTATTAGTACATTGTATATCAGATATTTTACGAATAAAAGACATTATTGTCTAAACGTTACCATATGGTCATTTATTTCAAGCAAATTGCTGCTTGTAACAGGGAATGAGCCGAATGTTTGACCGTACCACTTTAGTTTTAGTATATGATTTCTGTAGGTCGTCTACTCGAGACCAAATACATTAGCCACCGCCCTCTATGTTTGCGAAAGAGTATACAGAAGGCCATGGGTCGTATAGCACGGACGGGCGGCAGGGTAATATCGCCACGGTTATGTGACGTGCAGGACATAATAACACAACACGGAGCGCTGCAACTGGCGGTAATTCTGGCCGTTATTAACACGGAGAGACGGATAGAAAACAGACAATTGCCGGTCTCGTCTTGTCTCCATGGTGGACCATAAACTGGACGTGCAGCCATCTTGTGCCTTCACTAATTGCAACTGTCTCAACTCAAACATTTGCAAATTCCCGCATTTTCTACAAGCGTTACTCCAATTTATGTTTTAATATCGCCTTTCCTTGGGCCCTTTGGTTAACCAGAAACTGCTGGAGAATCCATAAACATTCTTCCTACTTCTAAACTTACTGTTGTTCATTTCTACGCCAGGATCTGTTTAGTTAAGGGGTGAAGCCTTGTAGAAATCTATTTTCTTACTCTAATTTCATTCAATTGACATTTATTTTTAGTATGCTGTTGTCTCATTCACATAGTTAATAGTTGCTTCATTGGCAGGACATAATTCAAAACATTAACAACATGCATATCTAAATTTGAGATATACTATATCCAACTGACGATTTGAAAGAAAGCTTACGAGTTACTTAGTAATTTGGTTTAAATTTTATGGCATCTTTCCTTGTGAAATAATTATTTTCTATGAAAGTAATATATTTACTGATATTTACTTACGGAGTAACTATATAAGTCTGGAATATGCTGTTTAAATTCAGATACGCAAATGTAATAGATTTTAAGTTTTAACGTTTTGAAGTGTAGGAAGTATTGGGGAAATCCATTGTTTTTGTAAGACTAGAAACTAGGCATGATGTGTTAGTCCTTTTGAGGGACGGGAGCTTCACGTGTCAACAAATCAACAAAAAAACAAAAGACTGTCATTTTTGCCGATAGTCAGCTATTACGATGAGTTTTCTCTGTAGTACAATAACAGAATACTTTTACGGTGTTGCAGACTACTATCAGTAAAAAAATATATGGAACATTTTCTTCACTGACTCTGTTTTAAGCGCAAATTTCAACTTTTCAGCCGAAACAAAAGACCCCTCCGCCCCACACACACAGATACAGATAATGTATTTTCAATGAAATATCGATATAAAATTTTTGGTTGAATACAATATCTTCTCTACCATGTGGTAGAGAAAATAAAAACCATATTGGAAATTTTGAACCATTTCTGGATTAAAAGCTCAGAAGAGTTCCCGTTAAGTCGATCGCCATGCTTGTAGGAGAATTTTGTAGTATCATCTGCGGAAAATCAGAAGAAATTACGTGAAGCTCTAGGAGGGTACCCAAAATCTCAGGGGCTAATTGCTAATACGGTTTGAACGAGTAGAAAGAAGTGGACATAATGAAGCGTGTTTGTTTATGCCCGAGCAGCAGCGGACGATGCTGGTAGCGTGATAGTGATCTTGATGTATTCTCGCTATTTTCTTAATGCGCCGCCAGAAGTGATATGGACAGAGTAAGGTCGGCCAACCCAAAGCCATGTGTCCTGATAAGCCAGCCCGTGGTCCTCTCTAGCGATGAATTTTCTTGAGCTGGCCACGAATAAATCGGGCGTTATCTGGGAATTAGGACGGAGGTGGCAGTGATGGACGGGCGAGTTGCTAGGGAGAGAGCACCTAGATCTTTACGGCACCGACGACCTGCTACAAGCTGTAATTTTCACCTAGCATGACACCTCGGCGACCTCTGACCTCGCCTTTCCTGTCCGTCAACTGAGACGCGCGCAGGTCACCGTGACCCTTGATATTAACACACCTCTGGAAGTATGTTATCATCAGCTCTTTGCTCTCTTTCCTAATCTTCTGTTGCTGGTTCCTGTGAGACTATGACATAAGGACAAACGAGAAAGGAAGGAAAAGAAAGTATACATTTTACATCTGAGCTTCAAGGAAATAGTGCTAATGGAAAGAAAACACCATTTACTTTTCAAAAAATTGCTCTCCCAATGTTGATTAAAATACAATTTATTTGGGCAGTGGAATATATTAAATTTATTATCAACTATTCAAATTTCTGCATTGTTGTTGAGTTGTATATAAGAGCTAGAGAGAAAATAGCTTCTAAAAGCATAAATCTATAATATTTATAATTATCTATGCCTGATTAAACATGTTTGTACTATTAACTGCAAACTGTTGTTCCATTGAATTTCTCCATGTTTTAAACAGGCCCAGTTCCTGATAGGTCATACAAGGAATGCCCAAAGTTACGACTGGGTCACTTGGCCATACTTTCCAATTTCTTGGTTGCTTTGCCGCAATGAGTAAGTTTAAGAACATTGCAAATACAGGGTTAAGATAAATAGTTACAATCAAATAAAACACTTCTTAAATGTCTTCAACAACAAAAGAATCTGTATTGGTTAATTAAAGAAGCAAAAAGTAATACATTTAGAATTAAGCACAATCTCGTACCATATACTAATATGGTGTTTTTTTTTTTGTAATTTTTGTCACCAACGTTGTCATGTCTGACGATGAATGAAATTATTGAAATGGTGCTCAAATGAGTCCGGGTTCCATGGAGCTTAGAGTTACTTGACATTCGTCTTGAAGGTTAAGGGAAAACTCCGGAAAAACCTTATCCAGGTAACTCATCCTGGCCGGGATTCGAACTCGGCACCTCTTGAACATGAGGCAGACACGCTATCATCTACGCTACCGAGGCAGGCAATATGGTGGTGTGTGGCATCACTTGTACCTATATCTTCTTTTGTTGGAAGTTCGATAAAGAAAGGACGTTCTATAAAGAAATTAGATTGTTAAGGGCCAACTTTCTGTAATTATGTCTTTAGTATATTACTTCCATAAATTTGTATCAATAGAACGCAAAATAAATGACAGAGTAAAAAGTATGTTCTCTTCCATTTATTTCGAAGGCTGTTCAATAAAGAATGATCACAATTTTTTTGACAATGTACCTTTACTCATCCTCATAATTTTGATGGCCCTTCTCAAAATAGTCTCCCCTGAATGCGATACACTTGTCCCAGCGTTCCTGCCAGTCTTCAAAGATATGCTGGAAACCATTTTTTGAGAGATCCTTCAAAATCGCCTCCGCAGCCTTCACCACTGCTTCTGATGATGGATAATGCCTCCCACGAAGGCGTTTCTTCAAGTTAGGGAATAGAAAAATACCACATGGAGCTAAATCCAGACTATAGGGAGGGTAAGGGATGCATATCATGTTGAGTTTTGCAAGATATTCAGCAACAACATTGGCAATATGCGGCCGCGCATTATCATGGTGCAGCATCCAGCCTGCTTCACGAACATGTGGCACCCAATGAAATGTTCAGTATTGCAGAAAGTGATCTTAAAGTTATTCGTCGATCCTCTCACACAATGGCAGCAGCAGTTTTGATGTTTTCTTCCGTAAGAGCAGTAACTGCAGCCTGGGTCCATCTTCCTTTGAAATTGATTGTCTCCCCTCTTTAATCATTTTAAACCACCTTTGAGCTGTGCTGTAGGGAAGAACGGAGTCTCCGTATGCCTCCTGTAACATTGTATAGGCCTCAACTGAAGATTTGTTGAGACGAAAGCAGAATTTTAAAGCCGCATATTGTTCCTCGCATTTTACCTCCATTGCAGCTGTAGGCGATACTGAAGATGTCTGAATTTGCCTGATTCTCATAGGCGGGAACAGAAGTACCAACAATGAAACTACTACGGCGTGTTTGTGTCACATTAAGCTAACATAATATAATAAGATTGAATTTTAGTGCGAAAAATTATGACCGTAAAAAAGTATGATCATTATTTATTGAACAGCCCTCGTAATACAAATTAAACAGGTGTTCCGCTATAACGATGACATTCATTTATATTAGGCACTATTAATTTTATGTGCATTTATTCACATCGTCTGTCAGAATGTTGATTATGTGGCACCATATATCTGAAATCTTGGCTGGTGATGTGCATTGTTGAACTGCAAATAGGAAAATAAGACAAACTCTAGGGCTTAAAAATCCAACTATATTATCGGTTTTAAATTACGGTTTGAGACGTAAATAAATTGGGCTGGGAATTACTAATTAACAGAGTAGAAAATATTCATCTTGAATGTTCCACAAAAAAATCTTATTGTCCGACATATAGCTGAAGGAGCAATGAGATCTGTAAGCTAAGTAAATGAGATAAACAATTTATGCTATTAGTTACGAGCAAAACGCTACTACATAAGATATTATAATAACAGTAATATACATTATTACTGACTGTTCGTTTGTACATATGTGTAGAGGAGTGGGAGTCTGCCATGCTGTAGGTCACCACAAAGTCCGCTGGATCACGTCTTTCGGAGGTCACCAGATTGCGAGAGGCAGCATCAGAAGTCGATGCTCTTTAGGTACCGTGATATAATTGATAATTAGTATTCTGAAGGAGGGCCTTGTGCCAATCATAGAGCCTTCCCTCCCCCAACTTTCTCCATCGCCCAGGAGGTGAAACTGAACTGGCAGATGCAGCAAGTCATTTACCGGCTCCAGGAATCAACAAAGTCCATTGCTTGTTCCCAATTGTTGGTTCGCTATTGTTCTCCTCTTCTTATGTTTCATACGCATAGACTAAGTAGTCTGATGGTAATTTATATTATCCAATGCTTGGTTAAGAACACTGTACTATTTATAGTAAGATAAGTTAAAAATCACATATAAATGCCAAATAGAAAAGTGGAGACTACATGGTTAAAATGACCTTTTTAGCTTTATACGTTAATTGGACTTTACTCTTTCCTGATATGTATTTCATCAAACTACTTCTCATTATTTAAGTGTAATTTTTTTAATGATCCTCTGTCTGCACTGCGAAGTATATACATATAACTTCCCAGGTGGAAGTACTTTTTGAAGTAGAGAGAAACATTTCAGAATCTGTTGGAGGTCTGATAAATGTGCTAAAGCTATGTTGTTCATTTTAAAATATACGTGAGTTTCTGTTCTCAGTGCTTGCTTTCATTAATTTTATTTCCGTGAACTACATTTTCTCCTATTAAGGGTATATTTTCTCCTAAACTATTGAATAGGTATAATCAATTTAGCCCTTAAGATTATAGAACTTCTAAATATGATTTTGAATCTAGTATGGTATTGACAACACAATTGGCTGTGTTTAAAAGAGTAATTACTGATAAAACACAATACGATATAATTAATAAAATGGTCCTACTTTCCTTAATAAACAAACTTATTGTAGAATAGTATGAATATCCTATAACAATTTCAATTTACCTTAAGTTGTTTCTAAAATAATATGTCATACATTTATCAGATTAAACATTTCAGGATGAACATTGTAATCTCGCTCTAGAAATTTACACTTTCTTAAATAAAGAGTCTATCTACTATGAGTGGAATAGGAAATAAATTGAAGAAACATACGAGGTGTGTTCTATTTTTTCACGACTGGGGCCAGATAGGAACTTTAGCTCTAGTGGAAGCGACGAGCGACTGCTTTTGATACTTAAAATGGCGACGTTTTCATTGCAAGAACAGCGTGTAATCATTCGTTTTCTGCATTTTCGTGGTGTGACAACTATTGAAATTCATCGCCAGTTGAGTGAGGAAAGTGGTGATGGTACCATGAATGTGTCTAATGTGCGTTCCTGGGTGCGACAGTTCAATGAAGGCAGAACATCATGTGACAACAAACCAAGTCGGTCTGACGACATGATCCAGCGAGTGGAGAACGTTGTTTTGGAGGACCGCCGATTGTGCGTTGCAGACATCGCCTCCAAAATTGGCATCTCCGTGGGATCTGTGCACACAATCTTGTATGATGATCTCAAAATGCGAATAATATTCTGCCTTCATTGAACTGTCGCACCCAGGAACGCACATTAGGCACATCCATGGTACCATCACCACATACCTCACTCAACTGCCGATGAATTTCAATAGGTGTCACGAAAATGGAGGAAACGAATGATTACGTGCTGTTCTTGCAACGAAGACGTTACCATTTTAAGTATCAAAAATAGTCGTGAGTCTCGTCGCTGTCACGTATTCACAAAGAGTCCACGTGTATTTAAAAATAGGTGTTTTGAACGCACCTCGTACACGTGTCAGAAGGTGCGAGTAAATAAAGCGATCAAGGTGTATGCCGTGGAATAGTTTACATATCTCATCTTGGGTACGTAGGGTACGTACCATATCATATTGCACTTCAGTCTTAGTTCTCTCATTAAAAAAAAAAAACAGTTATATTGTGTTAAGTTTTAAGAATAAATTGCCTTAGAAACATCTGAAAATTCAACTATTTATTACTTTGTCATATGGACGTAACTGTTACATAGAACAATTTATAGCCTGCCTCGGTAGCGTAGATGGTAGCATCTCTGCCTCACGTTCAAGAGGTCCCGAGTTCGAATCTCGGTCAGGGTGAGTTACCTGGATAAGGTTTTTTCCGGGGTTTTCCCTTATCCTTAAAGACGAATGTCGGGTAGCGGTAAGCTCCATGGACCCTGGACTCATTTGAGCATCATTTCACCCAATTCATTCACCGTCCGATATGACTTAACGTTGGAGGACGTAAACTACAAAAAAAAAAAAAAAAAAAAAAAAAAAAAAAAAATCCAACTGCGTTACAACAATTATATTAAGAATGATTTGTTTCTGTGCAAAAGTGCATCTTAAAATATACTGTTTGCTGTGTCCGAGTGTATTTTGTAAGCATTTCCATTCAGTTGTAGCGCACATGTGCGATCGAGCGCTTGGCTCAGGGTGATAACGTCTGAGACCCCATTCGGAAGGTCCCGGGTTCATACCCAATGTAACTGGGTGTTTTGTGGTTTTCAGAGCTGCTAAAATTAATACCATGTTCCATATTTAGTATCACGAACAAATAAAAATTCACTTTAAATGTAAAACAATAGTGCAAATGAAAATAGAAGGTAATGGTGAATTCTTCGCCATCTATCTACGGTTGATGGAGGTAGATTGCAGGTTAATCCTATCTGCCTGGTATGTACAGATGTAGTTGCCTAGAAATAAGGTGTGTGAACCTGTATCGAAGCAAATTCGTCCAATACAGAGATGAGACCTATTACCCTTACTTACGTATCTACGCGGTATCTCTTAAATGTCCCTAGTGGTATAAGCACTCAGATTAAAATAAATAGAGGGAGGAAATATAGGCACAATTGTATTATGAACATAGTCTTAATATTTGTGTCATTAATTGCGTTTTATTCATAGTATGGTAAGTTTAAGCGTAACTCTCTCGAGCCATTACTGTAGCCTATAAGCTGCGCGCTGTTTACTAGAAGTGTCTCGTTATTTAGAACGGTGTTCCACGCAGGTGGACACAAGACCATTACATGGCGTGTTAATATCAAAGCTCGCTAAGAAAAGAAATTGATGGAGACTCAGTCGCGTGTTGCCGCCACATCCTGCAGGAAGAAGAGCGCTCAAGTGTCCCGTGGGAGAGAGGCGGGACATAAAGTCATCGTAAATACCGGGCAAGATCCCGTAAAGAAGCCGGGAAGGGGGGTGGGCTCCTCGGGCCAATTTGGCTAATTGGCTCCTAGCATAATAGTATAATATGTTCCATGTAGAAAATGGAGGTTGGTTAGGAAACGACCGGGTGTTGGAAAGACTCTTTGCAGCATCCCCTTCCTCTCCATCCTAATTGCTGCTTCTGTGGAGACGAAACCATCGTCCATAGGGTTATATTACATTACCGTCTGGTGTTATGCTGCCTTGGTCTGGTGCTGTGTGAGTGTGTGTATGTGTGTGTGTTTCTTCCTTTTTCTATCTGATTTATGGACCATTGTCTTTCATTTGAGCATATATTTTGTGTCACGTGTCGCCAGTCTTGCAGCTTCTGCACATAGACCCTATAAGGGCTGCTGCCACTTCTCCCCCCCCCCTCCTCCCGCACACAGACTGAAGATACGGCGGTCGTTTTCGTTTCTCCGTCCTAATGGATAGTGCTGCTTGCTGTATGACGCAATTCTCTGCTATAGGTGGCTTAAACCTACCTTTTTTTTCTCCCTTTCTTTTAAGAGAGACAATTTTTGCGAACAACCGACGTTATTCTGTTATAATATTTGTTATTTACTATTAAAAAGACGAGGAAGACTCTGCCGGATTAAATTTTAATCTCCCTTGGTGTAATGGAACCAAGTGCTCTTAGACATTGAGCTTGTCTCCCGCAGAGAAAGAGGTTGCATCCCTCCGTCAATAAACTACATCTTCATCCCACCCCAAACGCAATTTAAGGGTGGCTTCTGCAGGGACAAAAATTATTTAACGCCCATCGAGAGTAAGTGTATTTAATCCTTTCTCTGCTAATGACGGATATATCCCTAGAAACGGTGTTAGCTGCAGTTCTTTACAAGTAAGTGCACTTGTGTACCTCGAATAAAGCTTCTATTAATGATATATTCCAACAATTGTTCCCATTTTTGGGTTTTATTTTGAGATAAAGTGTTGTTAGTGTTTCTCTGATGGTGTTTGACGCAGTTCCTGCTACTTGCAACACTAGGCGACAAGGCTGGCGAAAATTTAATGAAATTATGTTTAGTAAGGAAATGTAGAAGATCTTAGGATACCCTGCTGGTGTTTGCTGAGGGAAACCTAAAACAAAATCTTACCGGATGGAAAGTCATGAATCTATGGCTTAACTACTTGTACAGAAAAGTTATTGTCCATCCTGTTTGAACAATATCGACTATGAGGTATTAGTATAAGTTCATAAATATATGACTGTTTGCTCCAGAAGATTCTTGGACTCTGAGTTTTGTTTAATTATTACATCTACCCCAACGAGAAAATTAATTAAAGCTTAATGGAATGCGCTATTTTACTGATTATGAAAATACGCCATCTTTGTATAAAACTAAACAGACATCCTGTTAACATACATTGTACATTCTTGCCAAGTTAAAAGAATTTACATAAACACAAAGTAAACAAGGAACACCTAAATGTTGCAAGAATTTACAGGTAGTAGCCCAATGACAAAACGCCTGTCTTTCTCTCTTAAGGAGGGCAGCTCTGTTTATAGTGCACGTTGGATCGTACAGCATTTATCTTGGCACTTAAAGAACGTATGTTTTGCACGCTGCCTTATTGGTCTAGCTGGGAACTAGCCAATCTGGGCAAGGCTGCAATGTGTTCGCTGAAGATCGATTCCCTCATAGAAATACCGGAGCAAATTTGTGCAGCATACATTGTATTTCTGTACTTGCTAATGTATAACTGCAAAAGTTGGTGCGCGTCTTCTAGATTTAACTTTAAACGTTAACTATTCAATAACTGTTACAATTCTGAAGTACTAAAATGGTAAAGGGTGAGATTTATTGTTAAGTTATTATATCTGCTATTTTTTCGACCAATCACTCAGCAAGTTCCGATTTTCATCCAAAAAAGTAGATATCCAAATTTCACAGCGAAAGCACATTCTTAGGTCAATCGAATATAAAAACTGAAATATATGTGTGTGTATGTTTTTTTCTGCTCTGACTGACTCTTTGAGATACTGTCTGTGAAGAGCATTAACCAAAACCTATCGTAAAACACCACAATTTATTTGAAATTATTTTATCTATTTTAAAATATCCCTCACTCGAAATTACCGTTTTCTTAGAAGTATGTTAGTTATCTTTAATTTCTAAGCACTCTCAACACATATGTGCCGTAATTAAGACTTTTGAGTTACTAATAAAATATTTATTTTGAAATTTATGTAATAACTTGCAATGTTCTCTTCATTGTGAACGAATTATGTGTAATTCTTAGAAATGCCACGGTATAAAACACAAACTAATATTTTTACAAGAAATGTGGAGATGTTTCTAATTAGAGCATCGTACTTAGGCTATTCGACGCTTTGTTAGTCCGATGTGACACCTGGGAGGAACGGAACACAGGAGATATCCGAAGTGCGACCAAATTCAGATGATATGCCCAAACTCACACACAAACCCTGAATATCCGACGATTTCCCGAAGAGTTGTTCACCCGTGGGAGTAACTGAGCAGTTCGAACAATATGGAAGAAACCTCCAACGCTCAGTGGCAACACGCCGGAGATCTATAAATCTCAAAAAGGTGATAACGAAGGAAATTAAGGGTACCGGAAACGAAAAATAGAAAATTTGTGGTAGTAGAGGAACCATTCTACCATTGCTGTCGATCCGCGGAATTAACGAAATTTCAGTAGCTCAGAAGGGGTCGTCCCTGGGAATGGTGCTCGGAACCCCCCCCCCCCCCAAATGTCTTGCATGCTACTCCAAAGCCATGTCGAATGGTATGAGACCAGGAACTTCACTCTAGAATAAACTACCTAAGGTCAGGGTGACCGGTTTAGGTCCATTCCTCGGGAAATGAACCTCAGGTATTGACACCATTCTACATTATAGACAATGAAGCTGTTATATTTTGAAAGTTGGTATGAAAAGTTGAAAATTGTGTTTGTTGTAGGGTGTATAACGTGCTCTGATACTATTATAGAAGTTCGGTAACTAGGAAACAAGTATCTTATGTTGCCAAAGAAGTAATTAATCTTAAATTTCAAAAGTGATTTAGTGGTATTTTTTACAGAAGCTCCAAGATAATATAAATCTTGATTCTGTTCCTAAGTACACATTTTATTTAGACACTTTCATTAGTTTTAAAGTATTGTGTTGAAATTCCGTGTAAGTTTCAAATTAGCCACTTGAAGTAGATGCAAGGTGCTTCTTGAAACGCTGTACGAGTGACAAATCAGCCACCTGCAGTAGATGTAAGGTATTGTCTTCAAAGACTGTGCAAGTAACAAATCAGCCAGTTGCAGTAAACGGAAGGTATTGTCTTGAAAGACTGTGCAAGTAACAAATCAGCCACCTGCAGTAGACGGAAGGTATTGTCTTGAAAGACTGTGCAAGTAACAAATCAGCCACTTGCAGTAGACGGAAGGTATTGTCTTGAAAGACTGTGCATGTAACAAATCAGCCACTTGCAGTAGATATAAGGTATTGTCTTGAAAGACTGTGCAAGTAACAAATCAGCCACTTGCAGTAGACGGAAGATATTGTCTTGAAAGACTGTGCAAGTAGCAAATCGGCCAGTTTCAGTGGACGGAAGGTATTGTGTTGAAAGCCTGAGCAAGTGACAAATCAGCCACCTGCAGTAGATGCAAGGTATTGCCCTGAAGTGCGGTGGCATTGACAAACCGAAGTGCTACGGAAATTTAAACAAGCACAAGGCCTGACATATTTTTTACGATGTTGTTGAAAGAATTTACTTTCCATTTTTGCCTACCATGTAAAGACAGAAGGTACGTCGTTAAGTTGTATAGTTATTGGTAGCCTCAGCGACCTTTAACCTGTAGGGCTGTAATAACGGAATATGTCCCTTTCTCGTCATCTCCGCCGGTTGTAAAAACTATTTGGTCGCCATGTTCGCAAGCATTTTGTGATTTGTGCACGTCCTCAAGAAAATGCCGAGAAACTGGTTTGCGTAAAATATAATTTCCGATGGAATTTCCTTTGCTGCCTTCTTAGGAATGCGAATGTTCATGTGTAAGTAATGCATTTTTAAGGAAGTGAAATATTAAACCTCGCCGCTAATGTAGCTCTTAGGGCAGGTCTGCAGACAGAGAAAAGAGAAAATCACACAATGGACTATTAACATTTAAACACTCGTTATAGTTTCAGCGAAAACATGAGTTTTGCAGAAGCTAGAAATAAAAGATCGCGGTATCTTGCTTGTGAAGACGTGATTGGTGTATGGACACGGATGATGTCAGCTATTTGCTTACTTGACCACGCCCAGACTAAGACATCCATCTAAACTTCCCGAAAAGGAAAACCAATTAAATTTATGTAGAGGAAATTTGACATGCTCAGACATGTGTGGACAATTAATTCATTAACTTAATTAGTTCTAATTAGCACGGTGCCGGGCAGCAGATTGCTCCCATTAAATGCTAATATACATTTTAAAACTTTGAATTACTCCATTTCTGATCTTGGTGCTGTAAAATGTTTTTATTTTCTTCCTGAAGGTGAAATTCCGCAAATGAAACACTGTTTATTCAAACAGGTTGTCAGAACGGGCAGAAATGATTTAAATTGTAATTGTTTGCTTTGCTGGTCTTGTTTACGCGGGACAATTTTCAAAAGCTGTGCCGGCTAATTTCAGCAATTTAGATAGACTTCTATGGAGCCTCCAGTATGTTTGTTGTTTGCGACACGGGTCATCTTTCTCAACCTCTTATGTGTCAATGCAGAATGGAGTGCTTCTCAAAAACTGAAACCTCACAGAGGTAACGGCTGGACAGAAGAGGCCATCCTAGGGTTAGTACTGTCTACCCACCACAAGAAGGCAAGCTGGGCTTGAAGAGGGAGAGGGACTTGAACCCTTTATCTGCTCTGGCAGTGGATCTGTTTACTACGAAATAAGTGTATGAGATTGCATATGAGTTACCCTTGCTATCAGATGCTCGTTTCAGTAATTGCAGTGATAGGCAATACTATGTTCGGATGAGCAATAGGATGAGCAATGGTCAATAGAGCTAAGAGTTACTGGACATTCGTCTTTCAGAATAAGGGAAAACCCTGGAAGAAATACCTTATGCAGGTAGACCTTATGAAAGGTTAGAGCCAGACTAAACAATTCAAATCCCGGCTATGGCATTGAATTTTTCAGTCCGGCTGTACCCTTTCATACTGCGCCCCACACACGGCTAGTGTGAAAGAACAATTAAATAACTGTAACCTTAAAGGAAGTAAAGATTTATAAATAAAATAAATTACATTCACTCTGCTGATTTATTTTTGCTTCGGTCTTCTATATACAAAATGGAATGTCATGATTATATTCGATTAATCAGAGCTGTCTAAGAGTAATGTATAAAACAATTTTAAATGTGATTTTAACCATCTTAGTTGGTTAGGTGCTGGCCTACTAACCCCAAGGTCGCAGGTTCAAACCAGGACTTATCACTAAGTAGATCTACTGGCACGTAAAACAACTACTGCGGGAAAAAATTACGACATATTCATCCTGACAATTTACATCATCGTTACCAAATAAAATATTTATTTCACTTTCAACAGTATATCATAAACAGCTATTTCCAAATATAGAAATAACAATAACAATAAGTATTCCTCTACTTTGGATGTTTCAGCTCATTTGTGTTAAGTAGTATAATTATAAACAGTACTTCAAGAGCGATGGTGTGTAACTAAAAACTCCAAGTTAAGCTTCTTTGCTCGCCGCTGGCATCCGTGTACATGAAAGGTAATTTACAGATAACGTAGCTCATAAATTGTACAAGATAAATAACATTTTCCATTTAATGTATTTCATGGCCATCACCTGGCTACCTCTGGCCAATCACTGTCGTCAAAGCATGACAAACGTAGTCAGTTTCCCAACTGGCCAGCGCAATAAAAATAATTTATTGATGGCATCTTCCGAGGCAGGAATATAAAGAAAAGGCCAGGCAGCACCCTTCGAACCTTCTTGAATTTACTGTCTGCCGGATCGCTAAGGTAAAACCACTGTGCCAGATAGTAAATACACAGTTTATAATCCATTCTTTTTGCTCCTTTCTTTATTCCCACCCCTCTGGTTTCAAAGAGTTTTCCCTGCATTGCTGTTGAATGAATACCACTATAAATTAACCTGGTTGTGGCAAAGCCGAGCTGCGATGTATGCAAATGAATGTGTTATACGTCCCCCCCCCCCCCTCTCCAGTCTCTCTCCACTCGCTCTCGTTCCTGAGGAGCTGGAAATGCAACTAAAAAGCTTGCAGCTTTCCATCACTTATTTCTTTTCTTTCCCAGCGCGACAGCAGTAGGAGGGGAAGGGGGTCGAATAAATAAAATGCTTTTGCTATGGTTTCTGGCTGGCTGCGTCCTTTGCAAGTGGGAGGAGTTCGAACCGGTTGCTCCGGAGGAGATGTCCCTCCTTTTGTTTCAACACGAAATTGCCCCCGATGCAAGAAAAATGAACTTCCAAGAAATATGCCAACTTGCTCCCCCACCAATCTTGACTTTCACCTGTTTTCCTTTATATCGCACATTCCTTGCAATACACCTCTACAATCAGTTTTGCATTGGTTCACCGGCTTCCCTGTAACCCTCATGACTTTCTGCAAAATAGATCCAAGTTCCCCTTCTGTATAGACAAAATAAATCTGTCAAATTTGTAAGGACAGACATTCATTCTCTGTTCTTTACTTGACAGAGGTTTTTCTGGAAAATAACCGATCTATTTAAGACATTACAGAACAGTAGAAGTCAACTAAATCTTTGACTGCTGGATGCACAAGCTTTAATACTTGTCTCATTGTACATTATTTTCATTTTTTTCTATCTGTAATAAGATTATTTCACCTATAAAGTCCATGTCAACATTTCCCAAGTGGCAGTTTTAGAAAAAGATGCATGTGCCTATGAACAACGATTTTAATTAAAATATGTTTTAAGACACTGGGGCATTATTAGAAATATGAATGTATTAAATTTTGTATGAATAGCATTCAGAACGTCTTCATGTTGTATATATATATATATATATATATATATATATATATATATATATATATATATATATATATATATATATAACTGGCAGAATCGAGCAAGTTAGATCTGTACAAACGTTTTATGCTGGCATACTGTCCCATGTGCTTTTCGTAGTCTTCCCTGCTCGTTAGATGCATGCTGGAATGATTACCCATCTGACTTGATTTTAGTTCCATAATTTCCTTTCCACTCTTCTTTCTCATCTTTCAGCTGTCCTCTTCTTCTGTCCTCTTTGGACAGCTTCAGCAGCACATGGGTCTTTGAGGTAGAACTAAACTTCTGCATTTCATCCCTTCCTCCTGGGATACTGACACTCTATGTAGATCACAGTGTGCTAAGTGTTCAACTTATAGAACTGGAAATTTATAGGCGATACTTGCTACCGAAGAGTGTAGACTACAACTTGTGCGAATGGTTTACATAGCATTAGCCGTTTTTAATATTGCCACGTTGTCACTTGACAAACAAACTTAAAAATTCCGCTTCTCTCTTCTGTTTCCATATCATTAGCCCGTACCACACCTGAACATTTGAATACTGTTGCATCATGTTATCTTTAAAAAATACTTGATCGGTTTGGAAGCATTTCTAAGTTGAATAGAACAGCGGGTTAGAAGATGTAAATAGTACATGTATAAATGCATTTGAGCGAGGTAAGTTATCAATCTTTTTATTTATTTTGCCAGAGCTACGCTTTTAGAAATTGTCTTCGGAGAAAATACTAGCTGCCATTGGTTACATCTCGGATGACATGTGATTATTGTAATTTATGTCCTCCAACGTTGTCATATCGGGCGGTGAATGAATTGGGTGAAATAATACTCAAATGAGCCCAGGGTCCTTGGAGCTTAGAGTTACCCGACATTCGTCTTGAAGGATAAGGGAAAACCTCGGAAAAAACCTTATCCAGGTAACTCACCCTGACCAAGTTTCGAACTCGGGACCTCTTGAACGTGAGGCAGACAAGCTACCATCTACGCTACCGAGGCGTGAATATTATTGCTAATATGTATAGGTTATATATATTTGGGTTGGCATTACCGTTTTACTTGGCAAGTTTTCCTCCCTTAGATACAACAGTTGAGCCAGTGATGATCTGGCTGCAAATATGCTATACCTATACAATTAATTAGTGTCATGAAGAAGACCACACAGACATCGTGGCTGAAAGTATGGATACCAACTTGATTTTGATTTGATTTTTGGATTCTGGATTTGACATGCGTTGTTACTTTCTGTAGACTAAGGGTCCCGAATTCGATTCCCGACTCTGGGGTTAGCGATTTTAGCTCGGCCCTATCCACGCCTTTACCTCTGTCAGGCATATGCGATGTGTCCACTATGCCTAACGTGGTTTGGAGCTCACGATATTAGCTGTAGTTCCTCTCGCCTCACCGTCTTATTCACTATCACCCTAACATTGGAGGTAATGTACACCGCCCTCTGGGTGCCTCCACCTAAGAAATGGGTCCTGTCATCACGTGGTGGGACGAGGTTACCCCGAAGGCCAAAATGGCCATATGGGGAGTGTTGGAACACACACACACACACACACACACACACACACACACACACACACACACACACACACACACACACACACACACACTTTCTTTATACTTACCTAGGCTAGCTAGAAATATTCCATCCAAATATTGTATATCAAGAATCCTCCCACCAACCAAAAAGAGAATTGTTAGAAAATGTCTACGTATTCCTATGACTTTTCGTACTTGATTAAGTCACAGTTAAGAGAACATTTGATGCTCTAAAACAACTTTTTGTGTGGGAAACAATTCCGTTGTTTTACTTTTTATTGTTATCCCAAAAATTTAATTAACAATTTTCTAAAATAGGTATGTTTAGGATATTAGAATGATGAAGGTTTTATAATATTTCTCTTTTCTCTGACTAAATTGTGCAGATATAACTGGAAATCCAAAAATATAAAAGTCTAGAACTTATGTTTACTCAGGTACGTTTTCCGTAATATTACCGATCCCCTTAGTATACGTTCGTTTATATTTTCACAAGTTTAAGTCCACAAATAGGGAAGATTGGGTAATTTCTCTCCTTTTCTTCAGTAGCAGCTCATGGCATAAAAAATTGGCCTCTAATGCGAATAATTATTGAATGTTCTTGGTGCATGTTGCATGCATCCTGGTCGTAAAGCATAATTTTAAATCATTTTAGCCAATACTCTAATGAGATTAAAGTGAAGTGATGCAAAAATTTGTATGTGTACGTTACTTAATTAATATAAAGATGGAATGAATGTCTCTCATCAGAACGTTATGATGAAGTGATATCCTGAAGTGATATCCTGTGTAGAGTAAGTGACTTGCATTCGTAAACAATCTATCAAATTGTGATATGCATCTTGGTGCAAAATGCAGTAAGGATCAACTGTTTCGCAAATACATAAGACGGTCTTCTTCTGAGCGGGGACAATGCTGCAGGAGAGTGGGGCGTTACTTATGTACTAGTGTGACGCGGTGCTGTCCAAACATGGGGGGATTCTGGTGCAATGAACAATGGTAACATAAATCAATGTAATTGGCTGTGCAGCCATTTGCTATGGATATGTGTTTTGTATTATTTTCATAGCTGTTCCTCCCCTCCTCTTTTGACTTCTTTCCCATCCCTTGTGTGCAGCTCACATGCAAGTCAAAGTAGATCGGAGAGAAGGCGAATCATTGGCCGGCAACATCGGCAAAGGGTGAGTCCTGGTTTCGCTTACTCCTCCTACTTTTGCGATATTCATGTCGCGAAACTGTCGTCATCTCCTTCCTTCTGTTTCCCTTAACAAATAGCATTAATTGAGATGTGATCCAGAGAGGAATGGAATGTTATGTCGTCGGTATTCGAACCTTAGCCTCTAAGTAATTAATTTTAAGAAGGCAAATATCTGGCATTGTGTGATTTACATTGCAGAAATGTGTATCTCTTACCGTATTATTTGGCTTGCTAAAATGTGTTTGTAGCCTATTGCAGACATTGTACGCTGGCATTCATTAGTATTCCAGAAACAAAAACGTCGTTTATTGAAAACCCTTAAGAAAAATACTATATACAAAGGCTTTCCCCTGAAAATATCATCAGAAACTAGATGGCTAATAAGACATATACTTTTAATAATATATTGGGGAAGTAACCGAATATGCAAACATTCATGCCAATACTTATTGCCATACCAACATCTTACATAAATGTACTTTTTTTATTTCACTTATAGTAAAGTGTTATCCAAGACTAACAATTTCTAGTCGTTTAGAATTTTATGAGGACCAAAAGAACTTTGCTAGCATTGTGCCAAAAACTCACGATAGGAGCGCATTACGTTGATCATATCAGTATAAAAATAAAGTAAAAATTTTCGTGTAAAGGAATTTAAGAGAATTTCCTGCAGATTCCTTAACAAAATACAAGATCTTGTACTTTTCCGAGCTTTACTTTACGATTTATGCTATTCACGTCCTCCCCCCCCCCCCCCCCCCGACAAACACACACCTATATTTCTTTTTTATTCATTGACCCTAAAATGTATTTTCAGTGAAATGCTAGTGAAGAATGTTGAATCTAATAAGACCCTTCTTCTATCATAGATTTGCGTTAGAGAAAGTTAAAATGAAGGACGTTTTGATCGAAAATAAAGCTAAGATAATGTTTAATAAGATTTTAAATAAGAATTATGTCTGTAGCTATCTTTAGTATGAATTTTGAAGTAGTTGAAGGTATTATTTCAGTTCTTTTCGTTAGTTTCTACTTATCACTCTGTGGCAAAGCTGGCATATCAGTTTCCTGTTTGTTTATGCACAATACAAATCCGCAAATAACATTGATTACAATGGGAGCTTAAACTAAAATGCAAAGACTTTAACCTATAAAGGCTTTATGCAGGTGGATAAAAAGTATCAGAAATGTTCAATGTACTCGCTAAGGGTAGTGAAACTGACCCTTGGGGAATGAACTCGAGATCACTTTAAAAAAAAAGCGCCCTGCTTACTGTCGAGTGCACTGACAAAGGAATGGAATTACGCCAAGGCTATAGGCGACGGAAGCAGATGGGTTAAGTATATCTTTCAGCTTCGGAATTAGACGTAAGCATTGAGAAGTCTGCCTAAGGGCTTTCCAATCGCGCCCAAGACCGTTTTCCGCCTTCCAGCACCTTGAAAACTTGCTCCCGGCGCACGAAAAGTTGCAGCGGAGGCGTCATAAAAGCTGGAGAATGGGTTGACGAGGGCAGACGAAAAGACGTTTAGGAAAAGTTGGAGAGGCCTATCGGGAAATGAAATCAGCCGGTGTTGCCGTACTTCCTTTCAAACAATGTTGTAATCAAATGTTTTGGAGCGCCTCTCTTCTCCCCTGCTCCTTCTTCAAACTTCTATTTATTCTAATTTATCACTTTTCATGATCGCGCCGCGCTTTACAGTGCGCAGGAAAACAATGGCTGAATTCTCTCCGCCCTAGATGCATGATTCTTGAGCGATGGCGATGCCTTCATAACTTGCTAATGAGCAGTAGTTGAGTTTCTGATTGACAAACAAGGAAACTTGAGTGTGACGTCTCTCGCTCCTTAACTTTCATATTTGCTCAAGGAACATGTTGAAGAAAACTCTGTAGAGTGATTGGCATCTGCCGGAGGAGCTCATCTTCTGAAACTGAATTTCTAAGATTATGCTGACGCTTCTGAAGATCATTGAACAGCAATTCACTTAAGTGTAGCCAAATAGCAGTAGCATTGTCTAAATGGTTAAACAGTCGTGATTTTTTTTAATGTTAACATTTTCGAACTTCATCTTGATGATTTTGCACACATTTCTTCGTGTTCTTAAACTTTTCTGCAGTTTTTATGTGAAGCAATTCAACTCAGAAGTTGTGGACTGTTAGCTCATGCTTAGGTGTAGACAAATGACACACGTGTTTACAATTCGATAATATACGCTCATTAGTAGCTGGCAGCCTATACCTAGAGTAAAACTCTGTGTAATTCAAATCGCTTAACGTGTTGTTTTGTTTAATGTTTATGAAGTTAAAGTGATCCTCAAAAAATTTAAACAATATCTTCTAAAAATATTATTGTTTATGGAAACATATGAAAAACTATCTAAAATAACATATCTATGGCAGGAGAAAACAGAGGATAATAATTGGAACTTTCAGGAGGGTTTCAAAGTTGTAAACGGTAAAGTAAAGAAGTGCAGATGTGAGAAATGAACCAAGAATAATTCAATGAACTCAAGAATGTGACCAAAGATTGATATTGTATTTAAACAGGAGAATGGACACTTCTGACTTGCATTGGGCTTCAGAGAATTGTCTCCTGGCATAGCTTTTTTCGTGCTTTTGCTTACTTGCTTAGGTGAGATTGACTTGCTTTTCTTAAATACCTGATTCTTTTCCCTTACTTTGCCCATTTGTAGGAGTTGTGTTGCTTTATCGATGCAGTAGAGCTTCGGTGGTTAGATGGCGCTAGATGCATTCATTAGACGCAGACATTTGTGTCGGAGCAAACACCCTCCCTTATAGAGTGGCGCTAGAGACTTCGTCGAGGACATAGGGATAGCCACCAGTCCACCCGTTCCCCTGCCTTAGCTCCAGCATATAAACGCTGTCTTTTATTGCGCCTTCCATCGTACTTAACATGAAATGGAAAGCATATAATATGCTAAGTTTTAGAATATGTTGTTGAAAGCTAAGCTGACCTCGGTAGGTAAATGTGAAAGCGAGTTTATTGTACAATACATTTAAGCTTCTACTTCTTCTTCTTCTTCTTCTTCTTCTTCTTCTTCTTCTTCTTCTTCTTCTTCTTCTTCTTTTTACTGCTTATCTATAATATGTAGATGAGGTATTGCATGCCACCCAAAAATTTCACACCAACACTTCTCGAGATATACACTTTGGAATCCAAAAACGAAGCATTCTTATGAAACATCCATTTTACTAGTTGTTTAAAACACAGTTTATTCCCAAGTAACGTGTTAGTACAATAAACCATCTCCGACATAAACGTTATTAATGATTCAAATACTGAAATACTTTGTTCATTGTCTTAAAGTTCTGTTGACGTACTGTTGCTGTATGCGATTGTATGACTCTTTCAAGTCAGTTTGTATCGTCCACTGTTTAAACATTTGACTATCGCTAGGTGATAAAGACTAAAAGTGTTTGTGTATCATAGCTAAATCTGTAAACCAAAGTTGTATATGCTAAGTTTGTGAAGTATATAGTGACAGTGCTAAGGTCATAAAAATACGCAGTTACTGGAGCCCAGCAACTGCAGAAGACTCTTAGGAGTTGCGCAACAGGATGCCCTAAAAGGATTCACACTCTCTTTTTATCTATATTGAACTGTGAAATGTAGTTATTATGCAGTGGGTTATCTCGATTAAAATCAAGAAAGTGGAACAATATATCATGATAAGAATAAGTTAAAGTATCACTAATAATAATTGCCCAAGAAAGGCATTTGAATGAAGCACATACGATGTTGAACTCTATGACTTCTGTATCTTCAGTAAATAAGATATCAATTGCAGCTTCCAAAAAGAGAAGCTTCAAAGAAACGGAGATACTGAAGTTAAAGAAACTTGGATACCTATTTTGGTCAAACGGTTAGCATACTGACTTCTCAAACAGAAGTCCTGGATTTGATTTCGTCTGCAGTAGAAAAATTCTCTTTAACCATACGTATCCCCTATCTTTAGCAGAGTATGAGTAAGTGGTTTAACATTTCGACGTTATGATACATCAAAATTCAATGAGTAATAGCACTATTAATTGTTTCTCAAAACAGTCTGATATGACTACAGAAGTTGGAGGGGATTACACAAATGTAAAAGAGAGAAGAACATAAACACTCAAACCTAGATCGAAAGGTTATTTCTTGGGTATTGTATGCCTAGCTTTGCTAGGAGCTGTTGCAAACAAAACAGCTTGGGGTATTGTTTCAACAAATGAAGAGCGGTTGGAATGGAGTCCATGAACCTTGGTTCATAAAGCTGGCGCTACAAGTTACGGTTGATAAAGTAGATTCCAGCGCTAACCACTCCGCGGCGAACAACCTGATGGATTTAACGTGAGACTTGTTTTGCTTGTTTCTTTTTAATTAGATACCCAACTCGTTAAAAAATGTTCTTCGCGGTAAAAATCCCTTCGTTAGTTTCAGTCTAGTGTGACCGATCAGGGTCCGACTCTTAGAGGAGTGTTTTGAGAAGAAAAAAAGAAAGGAAGAGAAGAGTGAGTGAGTGACTGACTTGAATTATGTCTTTGGAAATCCGGGATGGAAGGTTACAACAACAACAAGATAGCTGGAGATAGATAGATCGAGGCCCGAGGCCAAGAAATCAAGTTCTGATTGCCGCCCGCCACAACATCAGTTTCATCACGCGCTACTCGTAAATCCATCGACTTTGCCGTATTTCCAGACCCATCACTTTGTGACAAGCAGCGATCAAGAATATTACCTCGTTCCCTCGCCCTCCCTCCACCGTGATAGGTCAAGGCGAGCCACGGACCGACCGGGCGGCCGGAGACATTGTGCTACCACAAAGATGAGTTATGTGTGTTGGCGATCACGAACTCTCCGTGCGCATGCCTCCTTCTCTCCAGTTTTTTGTATTATTATTCATCTTCGGTGTGCTCGTAACTTTCAGATTTGATTTAAGATAGTATACATAACGATTTTAAGTCAATCACGGATCACTGAGGGTCACCTTGAAGCTTTCTGTCAGGTCTTGACGACATTGATGACCGCCTACTGCAGACGAGCCCGAATTCCTTCTTCAAGGAGTGATGTTGATTCTTGCCTCTCTCCGATGTAGTTGCTGTAATCTGAAACTGCATGAGAAAACAGGTTTAGTTGAATGACTTAAAGTGTGGTTGCCTTCGTTTTAGTGGCATTTAAATCATGAAATGCTTCCAGTGGAAGGAGAAACTTTGATTTAATATGTTGTAGATATTATAAGACTGTAACTTCAGTTTTCCTCCTGTATGTTCATATTGTGACAAAAAGGACAATTTTTTCAGTTATTTTAATTGTTTTGTTGTAAGGGAATAGAATTTGTACACAGTAAAAAGCACGTATCATAGAATCACTGAGGCAAGTGATGGTGTTGAGTTTTATATCTCGCCAGAATTTGGTTACATAAGAAGCAGGAGTCAGTTTGTCATGAAGTTATTTTTAGAATCTATGAAGTACAGAATTGCGAATGAATGTTCTGTCGACTGTATATAACCAGCTTCCAATCACTTAATTTTATTATACATTAGGTATAAGTTCATATCATCCTTTGTACGTGCAGGCCAAAAAGACACCACACACATCGCTGCATCATGAGACTGATTGAACGGTATGAAATTCTCGTCAGTTCACTATAGCCAGCTTAAGAGATGCAATTAGTAATGTCTAAAACGTGGTTATATGAGATACTTTTGTTTGTAATAGTTAAATCTATCGTGGAATCTTAAATCAAATGCATCTAATTGCTGTTATTGTGCCTTACATAAAACCAAAAGACCATGCATTTAACTCAAGAGGTCCTTAAAATGTCATCAAATTATTATGAAATCGGTAAATTGATAATCAAGGAGTATCTACTAGTCATATCTAAACTAATAGTGCTGTGTTTATGTAGGTGGTGACCAAAGTTCGATTCTAATTCCATGTAGGAATGTAAATCTACTTCATACCGAACAATTTTTGTTGTTGTGTAATTTACGTCCTCCAACGTCAAGTCACATCGGACGCTCAAATGCGTCCGGGATCCATGAAGTTTAGAGGTACCCGACATTCGTCTTTAAGGATAAGGAAAACCTGGGAAAAAACCTTAACCAGGTAACTCACCCAGACCGAGATTCGAACTCGCGACCTCTTGAACGTGAGGCAGACACGCTACCATCTACGCTACCGAGGCGGGCATACTGAACGAATAGCTCCACGGTAACATGTGAGGCCCGCATTCCAGATCTCCCGGGTTTGATTTCCGAGGATCGCCTACACTGATAATGGGTGTTTAGTAGTTTCTCCAGGAGGGATGCTGGGATAGTTCCTCTTCTACTACATTTTCCTGTCCATCATTTTCTTCACCATGTTTTATGCTGGAAGAACTAGGTAAATTGTGTATGGTGGTGCTCTTTCTGCAGGTTTGTCCCTGGCATGGGAGTTCCCCTTAGCAAGTGGTTTCCCTTAAGGGTTTCTCTTCGGGAGTTTCGAAGCAAGTGGAAAGGCTTAAACGGGATGGAATACGTTGAATTGGAATTGTTAGGGACCCCGTTCACACTTATGCACTTCGGTTTTTGATCTGGTCGTGCTTCAAACGTCTCCCTCAGTGTTCCCTCCCAGGGGTCTGTTCGACTCACAAAGGTGACACAACGATGTGTACCTTTACCTATAAAATGCATTTCCTAGCAATGTTCATAGCAGTTCAGCTGTCAATTCAACATCCCAGTATCCTTTTGTTTATGAAATATGTTATGTTAGCCACAGTATACAGACAAGCTGTAGGATTAGCATTGCCAGGTGTTTGTCGCTGTTAGAGGATGTATTATATCTCTGGTTGGACGTCTGAAACTATGTGTACACAGTTTCATGAGGTTCGATTGGCGTTACTTCATAAACAAGTAGTAGTTTCTGGTCACGAAGTGGCGCACAGTGATCCAAAGGTTTCGTAATCCTAGTCACATAACGTCAGTCAAACTTGCCGTTTGCAGATAATGTATTTATTGCGAGATGACCATCTCGTCACCGAGATTTGTTGCAGCAGTAAAGTATACCAACTTGATGACGTCATGTATATGTTCATTATTAGAGGAGAGGATTAGTGAAAGAGCGGTTGTGATTTCTGAAGACTCGACAGAATAAATCCCCTCTGCAGTTGTTACCTTATCTACAATATAAGACAATATCCAGGATGATGACGACAGTGATGGTAACGAGGCATTTGTTCAGAAACTTGATGGCAGGTGTTTGTTTAGTGATCATATCAGGGTTAGTGCTGCAAATCACACCTCCACTTAGGTTGGTTGCATTAGGTTCCTTTCAGGGTGCTTTTTTTATCCTAAAAACGTAGCTATTGAATAACTTAAAACTCGGGGCTAATTTCAGTTCTGGCTAATAATCATAATTCCTTCTCCGCTACAGACTTGAGAATTTATTTAGGTGATCAAACGGCACTGAAAACAAAAGACAAAGCAGTGGCTTGACAGTTTTTATTTACGCGAATACCCTCAGTTCAGTTTTTCTTGCTTGTACGAGTTGTATTTCGGTTGGCCCTATTTATTATATCAATTTGGAGACATGCTCCGAAAATTCAAACCCAAGACATGTTTACATATGCGAGGACAGAAGGGAAGAGTGTCATCCACTTCTTTCCGCGGTTAACAAAGCCACAGAGTTACAGAAAAACCAATGTTAGGCTTTATACGTTTCATGCATTTCTAAATCGCTTGCCATTTGTAAAATTCACGTACACCTTCCTCTTCCCCGCATCTTGTAGGTGATGTTTGGTATCGAAATGTAAATGAGTTGCTATTCTCCAAGGATTGAGTGGTGTAAAAGGATTTTGCCTCCCCTCTATGCTAACCAAACAAACAGTAGGTTGACAGTCCAATCTTGCCGGCAGCTGTTGGCTCGCCGTGAATTCTTCATCTCTTATCGTTGTGTGAGAAGTGAAATAATATGTTGCTGAGAGAAAAACTCACCTTGCCACCGAAAAGAATATCATTTTGGAACATCCGCTGAGTCACGAACATATAGCCCCTTGTTACTCCTTCCACACTGCAATTGATAGTCCCTAAAACAGCCTTCCTGTCATTGTTACTGTACAGAACATGTAATAATGCTTGCTCAGTGTTTACCTAGCATATTCAAGACATGACGATTTCCTCAGAAAACCATTTACTATCATTCTTCACAGTTCTTGCCCATATCATTCAGAGAATTACTATGGGATAATGTTCTATACACATCTCCAAGTTATCAACGAGCACGTGTTGTCGATACATTATTCATTTTCGGGTTTAAAGAGTTAGATAAGCATTTTGACCTTGCTTTCAAGTAAAGTACGGAATCAAATGAATACCTCGAGGACTCTGCTCAAAACCAAATCCAAAAAACAGCAGTATACCCCTATATACTGGAATTAGAATGGAAAAATTTTATTCCTAGACAAAACTGAATCCAAGAATGTTCACGTACATGTATAACCCATATAAAAGCTATTTTTAAGAGATACCTTTCGTAAAGAATTACCTTAATGCATGGCTCTTCAAAACACAACCATCAGCAGGAAACTCTTTTTTTAATATTATATAAACATCATGTTAAAATATTGTTACCAAATGTTTCATATATGGACTGTATTACTTTCTCATATTTTATCAGGAGAGGGGAACTTTGAGTGACGCTTAGAATCACGAGATTGGACGTTGAAATACTCTAAAACAGTCGATTTGATTCATGTCCATCTAAGCTCCTTCCTCTACTATTTTGAGAATAGAAAAGGGAGGACATTGGGGAACTCTTCATTAAATACTTCAAGTCTTTTGATAGTCTTGAATACGTTATTAGCTCACCCAAGAAACTGATTCCAGATGTAATTATTTTGTTATAGCGCATTCATGTATAGCCTGACTTTAACCTCGCTGTCATCGCCACCAAGACATATGAGGGCCGTTGAAGCACGTTATTACCATTTGGACACGGAACATCTCATGATAGAAGGCGAGAAATTAAACACCATCCGTCACTGCCACTAGTAATATCCAGTAGGACAACAAGCCAAGGAGCGTCACCACCAAGACAGGGCGTCGCAGGCATCCTGACGGAAGCGGTCCGCTAGATCATCAATTAGACAATACCTAAGGGAACACGCTATCGCTGGCTCCGGAGTACGTTCCCATCTCCGGCGCGTCAACTTTGATTCTTTCCCAGATAGGTCCTCACTCCCCTCGCCTAGCAGCTGCACTTCTTTTGAGCATTTATGTGTTTCTAACGAAAATGGTCTATTTAAAACACAACTAAAGAGTCGATCTTGTTGAAGGTGTAGTACAAACAAGTTTTACGAGATTTTTATCTCTCTTTTCTCTTCACCTGGTGTACATTAGCTTTGAAACCATTAGTATAGTGCCTACATATCGAACTTTCCCTGAAAATACAAGCAACTTCTGTTTTAAGTATTGCACAATCATTTGAATGTCCCATCTACATTGCAACAAAACAAAATCCTTTAGTGACAAATATCGTAATTCAGAAGATATCTTCCAAGAATGCTAGGCAAAGATGTTCAAAGAATGTATTCCATTGTTTCATCTGTGTAGCTCCCCTCGCGGACTTTGACCTGAGAATGAACAGATTAACTTTGGTTAATATTGGTTTTACTAATTTTTGCTGCCACTGGTTCACAGAACACTCTATGAACCTAAGAGTTTATACATGTATTATTTAGCTCATTGGTTATTGTGTTTTAAAAATTTGTTTAGATAAATACTGATTAAAATAGCATATAATTGTTATAATTTCACTTTTCTTAGAATTCTTATTAATGTGCATTCGTTCTGGTGGAAATCAACACATTGTTTATGGATGGAGCTTCCCTTACTTCTACCTATAAACCCCAGTCCTTCTGCATACAGAAAGTAACACTACTTAATTTAATTAAATGGCTACGCATCCATTTTAGCCAAATAACAATAACGCTAAGAGTACTTTTGATATTAATAATTCATTGAAAGCTTATCACTTCTAACTTTGCTTTCGTGGAAGCGATAATTCATTAAATACTCATCTGCTTCTATTAACTCAAATGAAATGAAATTTACTTGGAATAATAAAGAACAGCACCAATTTGTAATTCTGCTTGTAATTTTGAGAGTTTTGTTGTTTTTAATGTAAGATTTTAGCTTCTCATACTGTAGTTTATACATTTTCCAATTTCCTTCTGTTTGCAAATATTGATTTTATTACTATTATCTAAAATAGTGAATGTCATTAATATAACGTGTTATATTTTGTTTGCAATAAATTAGATAAACTTTCTCTCTACTGAAGTACTCTTATGAGTTGATGATGTTCAAATAAGCTGATTAAACTTCTGACTGTTAAATATGCAACACTTAGTCTAATTTAAATCCTAACTGTTCTATTTCTAACAATTTTAGAGCACTATTCATCCTTGGTTCTAAGTTTTGGAGGAAGTTTTTATTGTGCTAGGTACTCTGCCCTCTGCTACCTTTTCTCTTCAGGTCAGACCACCTTATTATCCTTTACCTCACACTTCCCTTCCGAGGAGTACCCTGCCGAAGACATATGCCAATAATCTCCTATATTGGCAAGTAACTTTTTAACATAATCCGAAGCGGATTAAAATATAATTTAATGAAAGTTCTTTATTTCTTTTATCACGCAGCCATTAGGCGTAAATTGGAATGCCTTACTTGGCAAAAGTTAGTCTAAGGAGCAGTTTAAACAACAATCTTCGAGGATTTGGCCTCTAAATCTGGACAAGTCTAATAGAAAGCACATATAGCAAAGGGAGACCCTCCAAAAGTGACGTGCATATTTAAATCACTTTTACACGTCGTCAGAAGCGACGTCGTGCTATCTCTTTGGACGGACGTGTACCTAAATGTCTCTTTTTCCTGCGGTGAAGAAAACGAAGAAGGGGTTGGGGTAGTTTGAAGAAGAACGGCAGTCGATAGACCCCTTCTAATTAAAATTAACCCCCGCAAGCTCTACTAATTACAAGGTTTGCCGCACGAGCGCGCGCGTCACAATTTCGCCGTCGCTTCTGCATTCTCCGGTGTTATTGTGTGAAAGCCTGGAAATGAGAAGGAACTCTTGGTGATGAAAAACCTACATTTCCTTCTCTTAGTGCCAGGAGACAACTGTCGGCAAAAGGCGAAATGTTGGGGTGGGGAGTATACTACTGGTATTTTAAAAAATAGCTCAGACGTTTAGAGTGATTCAGTTCGTGGAACTTCAAAGTCAACGTAAAGAAACTGTATCAATTTTCGCAAATAAAATTTAACAAATTTCTATAATTTGTATCTGCCTTTTCTTTAATAACCTTTCTTAAAACTATAACGAATAAATATGCACAAGGTGTTATATTTTATATGCAATTACTTAATAGCATTGGATTAATTTACTCATTAAATGTGTAATTATTGTTGTATTGAAAACAATAACTAAAATTAATTACGTTGGTTTACAAAGTGTTTCCAAATTGGAAAATATTCTTCAAATTTTCTCTTAAATGTTACCTCTGGAATTGCTTTATCTTGTATTCAATGATCCTTAATGTTGGACCGTTATGAATCAAACTTCAAATTTTTAAACTCGCCACATCTATTAGTTTGTCTTTTATACGTAAATGTTGGATACAGTACCCTTAATATTGTATCGATTTCAACTCCAGTTTTGGCATATCAACAAAATTAATCCACTCATCCATGTGCCTAAAACCTCCATGCACTATATATGCAACACTTTCCATAAATAAAACTTTTAAATTGTTAGAATCTTCCTCGTATGGCACCATCATATTTCAGGCCAATTTGAATGAAAGGGTGCACTTGCTAACTGTTTTTAAAAGTTAAACTTATATTTTCAAGTCATAAGGTTTGCACATAGTTCGAATTTTAAGTATTTGAAGTATTCAACTTTAGATGTACAGCAGTTCTTAAGTTGTTTAATGTGTACAGAGGGGCAAAGTCAATATAATTACGTCCATAAAGTAGCTGAAGTTTATGTATATAGTGAATTAGGTTTGAATATTCTCCAATCATATTTTAAGTTTTAAATATTTTCCAAGAATATATTTATGTTTCCTAAACCACATTTTAAACCTTGCACATTAAGCAAAGAAAGTAACAATGAATAATTCAACCGCAACAAATCACAGCAAATAAAACAGATGAAAAATCTTTCTTAACTACTAACAAACTTACGTTCCAAAAAATCCATTAGCGATTCACTCTTTAAAACGAAGCCACCATAAACGCCATTTTATTTAGTTAACATTTTATGGCCGTTCTTCTGTAATATGCAACATTGTGGATACATATTTCAAGAAATTCCTTCTCCCCATCAAACTATCCTATCAACCAAAATGTTTTATTATTTTTTATTTTTAAGTTTTTATTAAGAATGATTTTTTTTTGAACAGCCTGTGAGTAAGTACTTGTGCATTATGAAGGTAACTGTAAGAGATACACAAAATTCTACTCCATAAAAGTTTATAACTCTAAAATATACTATAACTTTCGTAAAATAACTTTTATAGTCTGTTTAGAAACATTCGTGCCTTCTCTTTTATTTTCTAGATATTCTTTTTCACTTTTTGTAGTTCATAGTGTAATATACAACAAATTGTAATTATGAGCTGTTAATGCATATGGAATTCATGTGAAAGTGACAAAAGAATTTTCGGAATAATATTAATCTTTATATTGTAAAAATTTTGGCCTTCGGTTTTCTTCTATCTATTGAAAAGTGTGTGTGGAAGTTACAGCATAGAAAGTTTAAAATGACAGTTGTAAATGTTTCACCCTGTATATTTCTGTTTACCTTTAACGCCCTCTCCGTGTGCATCAGAATATTTCGACCCTTTTTTGTTTAATTGTATTTGTTGCTCTAAATGTTACAATTTCCTGTCATCACTGACTTATGTAGGTATTTAGAGTGTTACAAAAATAAATCGCCTCTCACTTGCATTTTTAAATGAAGTGCACATTGATTAGAACAATGAGATTGCTCCCCCTATTGTACAGGATGCAAGCAAAAGCTTGTATTGAGGGGGATTCGACCCTAGCGCATTAATAGTGTTGGGGTGTGTTGCAGGGGAAGGTGGAGAGGGCGGTGAAGAGGGTCCTGCTCCGGACAGCCCTGGCAGTAAACTGGCGGGAGATGACGCCTCATCCTCGGGGGCAACGTCGCCCAGTTCCGCGGTGGCGGCCGAGTCGCCCGCTCTACAGGAGGACGGCGTAGTTACGGCGCCTGCCTCACCCGTCACCTCTCCGTCGCCCGTCGTGCCTGCCGAACACCAGGACACGGACGAACCCGAGGAGGCCATTCCCATGCTGCAGGATCCCCTCGCTGTCAGGTAAGCGCTCAGCGTTACTCTCTTACTCTCTCGGCTACTACAGTGGCGGACAGCCTGCTTTATGCGCTGTACAACTCTCTCGTGAAACAACAGATTGGAACCTAGCTTTGTAGAGTCGAGAAAATAATTTTACAAACACCTGTAATGCGAAATTCTATAGAACATTTTACATTATTTATTATTGCAAAGTTATGTATTTTCAAAATATCTAATATTTACATATTAGGCACACCTATCTTATGGAAAACAGCTGAAAGAAGACAAGAAGGCTGGCTAAATTCATAATATATTGAATTTCAGAGACTTGTAAGGAATTATAGAGGCGTTATATAACAACTAACACTGTATTTTCTATGGAATTTATACATTCGCCTTCTGATGTATGCCCACGTACAAAAAAGAAATTATATGATCATGTAGTAGAGTTTACAGAAATAACGATGTTTTAAATACGAGCAACATAAAGATTTTGTTCAGAATTATCTATCAAGATATATTTTAAAGATATAAATTGTTCAAAGCTAACACAGTTTTTTATAACAGCTGAATGACGTCACTGGATTGTTTCCTATGAGCCGATTCAATTCCGAAGGTAATGACAATTAAACAGAAGATAGCAGAGACATAAGAACATCGTTTGTTGCAGCCCTGAATTGTCTAGGGAATTTGTGTTAACAACCATTTTATTTAACAACAGTTGTATTTGATACTATTATTTGGAACCGGGAGAGCAATCAGTAGTATTGGATTTTTCAACTTGTTAGGGAATAAAACTTTAAAAGAACCTATAAGTATTATTTGCAATAAATACTGCATTTTTAAAAGAAGTAAATGCAATTAGGTTAACTGGATACTTTTCATTTTATGATTATTTTAGTTAATATTAGACAGACAAAATCAATAAATAAGAACTTTCTTAATTTGTAATGTTTACCACTTTTCATAACTTGTTTCTATTTACTCAATGTCGAAACTCCTCCGCAAAAGAATTTATATTGAGCCCTATTAACGAATTTATGTTACTGGTCACTTCATTTATTATAAAAAGTGTTAAGTAGCTATTAATTTTGGTTAGTGCTATTTAACATTTAGTGGATCTGTTAACAGAATTATGAAACAGCCCGTATTGTATTTTCAGTGTATTTTAGGCTAAATGGACTGCTTATATTGTGCTTTACTTAACAAAAAAGAAAGGGAAGTATTGAGTAGATGTAGTTATTGGATTTAAAACTACAGCTCCCTGCAGAGTATTTTGAAGATGTTGCACAGCAACATATAAAATTTTTTTAAAGTAATAATATCCAGAGAGACTTATTTTTACATGTTGTAAATAACAATGATCGTGACTGCCTGCAGTAGTGGTTCAATTAGAGAATTACTTTTAGAGGGAATTTTTTCTAAAAGCATGAAAAAAGTTTATGAAATTAAACCCTTGTTTTCAACAGGATTTCAACACATTTAGGCATTCTTCAGGAGATATCCTGAACGAAAAATGCTAAGAAAATTATATTTTAATAATTTTCATATTGATTCAGTTCGTTTACTGATTTCAGTGTGGTTTTTATCAGTCAGAAGACGCGAATACCATTACACTGTCTCAGAGATACTAACAACCTTAACTCTTATGCTTATACCACTTTTCAGAGAACTGCATTTAAGACAATGCACTTGAAACAATCTGAAGCCCAAAATTTTATTAACTTAAAAACATAAAATATTAGCTTGTTTTCCAGATATTAATTTTTGTCGATGATTGTGTTATATACTAATAAAATGCGCTCTTCCCTTAAAATATTAATTTGTATTTTAAAAAGTCCGGATAGAGAAACTTTTGTTTAGAATTGGTTAAGTTTTTGTATATATGTTACACAATGCTTAAGCTATAGCAACTTCGGCTAAGAAAAATGTTCAGTAGTAGATAAAACAAAATTGGCAAACATGGTGTTTTGAATAGCAAAAATATCGGAGAAAAATATATTTAAAAGTACTGACTTCAACTAGTAGTTGAATAGAGGTTTAAAACGGCAGATATTAAGAGAATTAGATAGCAACTAAGTGAGATGGTTAAGTGTTAGGCTCCTATTCAGGAGGCCTGTCAACCGTTCACTAAGGTTTTCATGGGTTTCCTGGTCTGTAGGCGAAAGTGTACCCCATTAATCACGATCTCATTTTCATAATTATCCTTTAATTCTATCTCTTTCTCATCTTCCTGTTTCATGGTGTATGGTCGAACAAATGACGCGGATACTTGCTCAAAAGAAGTAGTAGGTACTGTGGATGGACACCAAATCACCGTTACATAAATTCAATATCTTACGCTGCCAAACCTACATATATTTATTTCTCCTCTGTCTTTTAAATTATAATAATGTTGGTGTCTTCTATTTGTTCTCAAAATACGGTCTTGAAGTGTCAGTTCAATTTCTGACTACACTGGAAGTTACCAAAGTTCTCCTATCATGTACAAAACCATACTGTTCATTGATTGAAGTGCGAAAACTCGTTGGGATTAAGTTAATTATTGCGAAATTCGTTGCGAAGTCTACAACCGGCAGCATAAAGTGCACTAATGCCACATTAAACACATATATTTTCATAATTTATTAAGAACAGGTTTATAAGAAACATCGTAGCACAACCTTTCTTTTTTTATCGATTCACACATGTAAGGGGCCAGCGGTCCTGATTTACAGAGATCTTATTACGTTCCAAGTTGGAGACAAGAAAAAGCCAGATAATTTATACAAACATTAAGTTGTGAGATGATGCAATGACATCTTCAATTAAAGTCCGTGTCTGGTTTGGGACCAGGCAGTTTTCCTTCAAGTCGGGTTATTTATGGGACAGGTGTTGCGTTTTGACGTGGCTTGAACAACATCTTGTGAACTTACGTAAGGTATACAGTTCGAGGTTATAAGGAGGGCGTCAGAAATTGTCACTTGGGAGTAAATTGCTTGGAGACACATTGATATTATAAAGCTCATATCGCAGTATTCAGATAGGAAAGTATATGCTCCCATCTGATGACAGTTCTGTTCGATGACAAAAGACGCAAGACTATTTAAGGAAACGTTTACACATAGATATTTGTATATTACTGCAAAATCACTATTTATCAGATTATAGAATTAATATTTTCCTTATATTTTAAATAAGAGTTTTGGAATTAAAATTCAGGAAGTGCACAAATGCCATTTGTTAAAGAATCATTTACAAACCAAGTGATCAATGGTGGCAGTGAGTAAAAAAGGATGATAGTAGAAATGGGCATATAGAAAAGATGGAACAATTGTAGTAGACAGAAAAATAAGAACGAAGCTGCTTGGATAAATAACTCAGTCGTGGATCACCTGTCTGTGTTGCTAGGGGTCCTGGGTTCTCTTCCCCGCTGGGGAGTGTGAATTCTTATCAAGATTATTTCTTATCCTTCCCAGGTCTGGAATATGAATGAGTGTATGAGTGTGCATGTGATTTAATACAGAAAACTCAATGTAAACCGTATAGACAACATATCACGCCGAATTCGTGAGTGAGACAGAAATATTTTAGAAGAATATCCAGGGGAACAACGTAACTGAAACTGAACAGCAAAAGGTGATCAAGTCAGAGATGTGGGCTTCTTTGGAGACGCACTGGAATGAATGAGCAATGGGGAAAAGGTTCGGATCAGGAAAATATATCATATAATAGCAAGACAAGAAGAACTATTGAAGAGGGAAGAAGGGGCAGAATGTACATTACCTTAGAAGGAAACTGAAACCGATGATACTTGCATAATGTTTCTGAACTGAAAACAGACCAGAAAGTTCATTTTATTTTATTTAATGGATTCTGTGGTTAACGTGGTTAAATTAATAAACACGTAATCACAACCTGCAATGTAAGTCTTCGTAAAATCATCTTTATTTGTTGTACGTTACTTCCACTAATATGAAGAAAAACAAATAGAAAAATTTGGATAAGTAGAGCCAGACTGAAAAATTCAACCATAGCCGGGATTTGAACCACGGATCTCCCGCTCTCCATGCGGTTGCCTTAAACCACTGAGCTACTGTGGCCAACGTGCCGGCATGACATTAAATTCTCCAACTGACTCTTTATGTTTCCCGGTAGACCACTATGGATTCTCAAATGCTATGAGAAACGCACCTTTTTTCAGTCCAGCTCTACTTATCTAAATCTTAGCCTACACACGGCTAGTGTGGAAGAAATAATTATTTCCATCAATTTACCTAAAATAAAAACATAGTGGTTTAACTATGAAGCCTGGGACTTAAGTACTTACAGCATAGTAAGTCGCCACAAAAAGGTGCGTGTCTTATAGCATATGAGAACCCCTAGTGGTCTACCGGGAAACATACGAGTCAGTTGGAGAATTTAATGTCATGTCGGCATGTTGGACATAGTAGCTCAGTGGTTTAGAGCAACCACACGAAGAGCGGGAGATCCGTGGTTCAGATCCCGGCTATGGCATTGAATTTTTCAGTCTAGCTCTACTTAATAAAACTTAAGCCTACAACGGCTAGTGTGGAAGAAATGATTATTTCCATCAAATAGAAAAAGTACTTCTAATAATTAAGTATTAAGAGGTTTTATATACCAATTCATTTAAGACCCATTACTAGGAGCTCGCCTAGGTAGCGTGGTGGTAGCATGTCTGCCTCACGTTCAAGAGGTCCCGAGTTCGAATCTCGGCCAGGGCGTGTTATCTGGATAAGGTTTTTTCCGGCGTTTTCCCTTATCCTGTTAGACGAATGTCGGGTAACTCTAAGCTCCATGGACCCCGGACTCATTATAGCATCATTTCACCCATTCCATTCATCGTCCGATATGACTTAACGTTGGAGGACGTAATGCAAAAAAGAAAAAGAAAACATTATTAGGAAAAATTAGTATAATATAAATTGACATACAAAATAACTTACTGTAACGCCTTTGAAATAAAAAGAGGTGTTTACTAAAACAACAAACACAAATATGTGGGCTTCAAATTATTGTGAACAAGCATAACAATTTTATCATATACAGTACAACTCTTGGACAATGGGTTCAAAATGTTTGTGATTACAGTCAATTCTTTTGTTTTATCTTACTTGTAAAATTCAGTAATATATTTTTGCTATGGAATATTAGGCCAGAATGTAATTTTTAAGCCCTAAGGGCAATACGTAGGTCCTGAATACATTTTCTTGTAGTGATCATAACGATTTACCTGAAATTTACGTTTGCTACTTGTTTTCACTTCATCCCCAAATTACATAATTTGTAAATTCCCCAAGAATTTCCCAAGAAATTATATACGGAACCTTGCAAAAAGCAAGAGGTAAGACATCTATGTTATTTGGTAATTTTCGGGATTAGACAGATAAAACAAAGACATGCGTACATGGATAAAATGTAAATACAGTTGCTTATTTGGCCATAGCAATTTGTAATACAAGAATTCTTATGTATGTATGATATAATAAATGTTCATACGGTACCTTGCCTTGTAGAACACAACGCAGCACATTTGAAATTCGGAATGAAGTTCAGCGCTGTTCTTTAGGAAAATACCTTTTGAGGAATGGGGATTAAAAAGGAAAATGAATGATGGCCATGGAACGTAATTTCTTGAGATTTCCGCCGTTTATTTTAAGCGGATATTCCAAATAAACTTTTCCTCTCCCGCGGTGCTTTATCTCGCTAGCGTAGGAAGAAAGGAATTGAAATTTATAGTTTCGTTCGTTCGGTAGGGTAAAGGAACGGCCAAGTTGAAAACTTAGTGACACCCGGCCAGAGTATAATTTACTGGAACAGAAATAAACGCTATCCAGTTCTGGTATCGATGGCGCAGCATTCCTTGTCATCAGACATACTTATGTTAAATAACTGCAATAGAGCCTATTCCATTAGCACATTTTTAACTTCTCCGCATCTCTTTCACCATGGCTTGTTAGTGACGTAGAATAGGGAAAGAACATATACAGGGTGTAGCAGAAATGTACTCAAAATTGGTGTGGAGAATTGGATCACGTTGTATAAACAGGATCCACTTCTGCCTGCAATCAGAAGCGTTCGTATCACAACCTCGCATTGGAATTGGTCTTTTTGTTTAACCCTTGTGTCCGCATACAAAATATTGTATGCCCGGGCGACCTTATGAATTTACTACCATACAACAATGGTTGGCAACACTACGCTCTGGGTATATGTAAAATCGTTACAACAATGCATTCTAACTGTAGCTGGCTACTGTTGCACAACATTAACTGCTCATTGTCATGCATGCTTTGCTACAGAGAACATCAACTCTGGATAACTCGTGGATAATATACGAGAACTCTCATAAACCAAAAAATGTGAATGAAAGTTCTCTATAGAATCAATTATTATTATTATTATTATTATTATTATTATTATTATTATTATTATTATTATTATTATTATTATTATTATTATTATTATTATTATTATTATTAATCATCGACACAAGCAATAGCTTTATGTAGAAAATAAAATAAAATGTTAAACTTTTACCACCTTCTCCTCCTTGTGCTACTACTTTATGGTTGGCAGAAGTATTGCATGCCACCGAAAATTTTACATCAAAGCCTTACTATAAATATATATTTTAAAATCTTTGTTCTTAGAAAAGTATAATTCCAAGAATGCAACAAAATATTTTGTAGGATTTTGTTGTTGTAATTTACGTCCTCCTACGTCAAGTTATATCGGATGATAATGAAATGGGTGAGATGATGCTCAAATGAGCGGGGTCCATAGAGCTTTAGAGTTACCCACCTGACGTTCGTCTTTTAGGATAAAGGAAAACCATGGAAAGCCTTATCCAGGTACTCACCCTAACCAAAATTCGAACCGGGGAGCTCTTGAACGTGAGGCAGACACGCTACCATCTACGCTACCGATGCATGCTTATGGAAATAGTCTCAAACTATCCCTTACATAGAGCATTAGAAATCCAATCTAACGATATTTATTAAAATGTTACGTATTTAATCAACATGAATAAACAAATGGCCTACGAAGACCTATTTATTCTGATTTAATTTTCTAGAATGGCTATGAATCTATAAGAGGCACCAACACAAAACTCGCTTAAGTAAAGTATAGAGTGTTTTAAAACGTACAGTACAGTCGTTCACACCTTTTATTTCCATTATTTTGTTTCTAACCATTATTTCGGCTCACGCATAGCGAAATTTCTTCAAACATTTGAACTGAATCATTAAGTTTCTGTGTTTAAAACGTGTACTGTAATTACTTAGGAAAACATTCATCATGATTAGCATGAATTACGTGTAGGTTATGTAGCTTGAGTACATTTAATACATTTGCTGAACTAAAAGTAGGTTAAATTCCTTTTCTCACTGTATAAAATTACATTAGGAACAAAAATTGAATCATAATCATGTAACTAAAGATATGCATGCCCTGAATTAGATACCATTAATTTTAAATTGCAGCAGGCCCCAGTCTCTGCCAAGAAGTAGCACTAAGTAGCAAGTCTGGAAAGATATTTAGCGTGTGGCAGGTGCAAGAAGAATCTGCGAAGATGTCCATTGCCAATATGCTCGAGACAAAAACAATATCTCCGCATTGAAGAACATATTGTATAACTTTTTCAAAAGTCTTAACTACGACGCAATCTATAAAGTCGGTGCACGGTTGGTTGAAATTACTTTTCTTCTTTTTCACTCCTCGCCTGTCTCTGGCGTCTATAACGCCGACTACCAAAGGAAAAGCAGAGCGGGAGAAGCAATATTTAGCACTGGTGGTCCGCCATTATCGTAAATCAACAGTACATCCAACAGAAACACATTCTTCCATATCATTTCGAGCAGGCAAACAGTCGACAGAGAGGGAACGAGCTGTGAGCCAGACTGACGGACGGATCTGCAGTATAGCAGTGCTGCACTGGCTGTATATGAAATTTGTTTCTTTCTAAATTAATTCGTTTAAATAAAGGTTTTCCTTGCAAGCTCTTCTAATAGATATATAGGCTCATTATTAATCAGGTTTTACAATATCAGTAGGGCCAAAATATAAATCATTTAAAAGTGGGATCATATCCACTAATTTATTAAGCACCCATTGGAGAGAGTGAGTTTACTCCGCGAGTGAAATTTTCTATTCCTTCTACCCCTTATTTAGATCTTCGATTTTAGGCATTTATGGGTGCGGCTTCTCGTCTATAAGATTTCCTTTTCCTCATTGCACTTTAATTCCATTTATTTCCCACCATTCAGGCGTGTTTGTGGCTTGATGCGGGGCGGACAGATGTTACGGATGCTTGCTCCAAGGAAAGAGTAATGTAGTCAGTTGCCTGGTTGTACGAGTCGTTCATTTCCTTCTCTAAACAGCTTCAACAGTGGGACGGTCTACGAACCTGGAATACTAAGATAGTTTTGTGTGTTTCGCACAAGCCACACTATGATGCGATAAAAAAGTAATTGTCAGTCAAGACTCCCAGGTGTAGATCGCTCTCATTGTTACTGCTGGTTCATGAAACTTGCGCAGCCACGTTAAGCATTAAATATAAACAAATTGCAAATTTGGGAAGGGGAATAGTAAGAACTGTTGACCGTGATATGATTCGTATAATTTGAGAAGAACTGACTTATAAATATATATGCCCTGTTGAAAAAAAGAAATCATCCTAAATATTTTGTAGTACTTGCACACGAGTCTTGAAGTTCTGCTGATATACTTGCTCCAGTATTCAATAAACTGTTGGATTATTCACAATATAAATTCCTCTTTAAATAACATAATAATTAAATAACTAAATCACAAAATAAAGACAATTTTGTTTCTTCCCTTGAGATATTATATGTCATTTGTAATATTGTAATATTAATATTTCCCTACTTACTTCTTCTACCGCTTATCATTGGTAAATACCTAAATATTGTATTTTACAGGAAAATCACAATTTTATACTATGAACAGCATAGACGAATTAAAAAGAAAGTGAAACTTTCATATACGAATCAGATACAGTTTATGTATGCAGCAATAATTTTTAAGAAAACCAGCACATAAATTAAGCATTATATAAGGACTGGCACAAAAATAAAATTCCCATTTGAAACCGAGTGGGATGGCTCAGGCGTTTGGACTGTGGCCCGCATTCGGGAGGCCCGGTTCGATTCCCGTGGTCGACCTACCTGACCAATGGATTTCCGGAGTTTTTACGTGGTCATCAGACGAATGCTGGATAGAATAATTATAACCCCCGAATATCCTGTCCCATCATTTCATCTCCATTATCATTTCACTTCAACTCTCATCCGGTGGTCTCTTTCAGGCGCCTTGGGTTGGCCGCCCTCCGTCTCCTCTCGCCGCATCCTTCCTCCCTGGGATGCCCCACTTGGGGTTTAGGTTATATAAACTCTCCGTAATAAGCCTAATCCTATTTGAAAACAATAAAAGTCATTTTTATTTCAAAAATTAATAGTAGAAAGTAACAAACCTACAGTGAATTTTATTACGTGTAGGTTGTGCATAAAAGAAGTGACATTCAAACGACTAATATATGAATACTCTAGAAATGCTTAACGCAACAAAATAATGAATTATATTACACGTATTAAAAAGCATATACTTGTTCTGTGTGCATGCATTCTTTTCTTTCTAATGATCTGCCATCTGCACTGAAATACACAAAATTCATTCAGAGTTAACAGAAAATTCAAGGTTAATTGTATTTGTCATTTGAATAAATAGAACTGCGCTATTTAATTAAAATCTTTGGAACTATAATGGAGAAAATTAATAAACTGAAACATTTCGACATAAAGGCTAATTTCGTTTGAGGTCCTTTTCAAAAGTCTTTCTGTCGCATCCTTGGAAATTGCTATATCCTACGTTTGGTGTTTCATTCTTCGTTTTCCTATGATACTGTTTAGACACATAGGCTCTAAACAGAATTGTTTGGATTTAGTATACCTGAAGACATATATTTCCGATGAAATCTCAATGGTTGGTACAGCACTTCCTCTACCGTCCGCAGCTAAGCGACTGAAAAAGTAAAAATGAGCGTAACAAGGAAGAACATTAGTAACGAACCCCTGAGAGAAAAGAAGAAAGGCACATTTAATTTAGAACACAGCATTTTCCTTACTCGCCATAGAATTTTTAATGGCAACCGCCGCGTGCAGTTGTCAGTTGCAAACAAGTTTTTGACGGAAGCTCGTCAAAGTGAAGGGGGATCTGATCACACAGGCCCAGGGAATATTGAAAAGTCGTCAGCATTAAGGGAAGAGAGGGAGGGGAGATTGATATTCCACATCAGTCGTTAACTTTCAGTTCCCTGTATTACAACTTTGTTTGCTGTCAGTGTTTCTTTGAAGGACCTCCGAGCAAACTTCTCTTGTGTAACGAGCGGAGTACAAGCGTACAGATATCTCCCAGAAAAAAAGGAACACTCGTATGTGTGTAGTACATTCCAGTAGCATCAGGAAATTGCTTGATCCAATTATGAAAGCAGTTCACAAAACTTGAGCCGCAAACCTAGCGGCTGCAGGTAATTTAAATTGCAGGCTTAATACTGTGAGCAGTTATTTCACGGGTCAGGCATTCAATGATGACTGATCAATGCATTTCACAGTCCGTGTTGGTCTGAACCAAATCATTCATAGTCGTCTATCACTGAATTCGCGTAAAATGAAATGTCGCACTTGATTCTCAATTGTTTGTACATTATCGTCGTTGTTTCTGATTTTAAGGCTGGAAAAACTGAGAAAAGTTTCTAAAATGACATAAAACTACACTGATTTTCAATAAATTCCATTAAGATATAAAATACATTTGTTGTTGCCCGCCTCGGTAGCGTAGATGTAGCATATCTGCTACACGTTTAAGAGGTCCCCAGTTGGGTTCTCGGTCAGGGTGAGTTACCTGGATAAGGTTTTTTCCGGAGTTTTCCCTTATCCTGAAAGACGAATGTCGGGTAGCTTTAAGCTTCATGGACCCTGGACACATTTGAGCATCATTTCACCCATTTCATTCACCGTCCGATATGACAACGTTGGAGGACGTAAAATTACAAAACAAAAACATGTTGTTAGCACTTTATCATTATTGTTTATTAAATATCTTATTCATTGAAAAGTCGTAGTGAATGCTAGTGAACTTTTTCGTAATTTGCTTTGGAATTTAATATTGCTTAATAATAATGAAGGTCTGAATTGGGTCGGAACTATTTAGCTTGGTTTATCTATTTATTAAATGACAGTTGTGAAGTAGCCTTACTTGCTAGCGCTCATTTGCTCTAAAAAAAATCGAATGTGCGTATGGTTAAGAAGCATGATGCATTTGTCATAGTGCAGTTAGTTTTAGCTGATTCTACATTCATTTGTTTGTTTGTTTTCAGGGATATTGGAGGTCCAGGTTCCCGCTGCCCCAGCAGAGAATCTCGGGGATCCTCAGTGCCACCAAGGTGTCCAAGCCGAGACTCTGTGAGTTCCGAACGCGGACGCCTATCTGGGGCGCCAACCCCTGCCGTCATGGTGCCACCATTGCAACCGCCCCAGCAACCCGCAGCAGCTATCAGCCCTGTAGCAGTGACTCTGCCAGCATCCATTCCACCCGCTGCTCTACTGCCGTCTCACTCTGCAGCTATAGCAGCATATTTGGGCGTAGCCGCTGCAGCCGCTGCTCAACATCCGCATCATCGTCTCCTCATGACATCTCCTGTACTTCCCCGCTCCCCACTTGTCTCATCATCTTCTTCCCCACCCATCCTACCCCTGGGGACATCTGCATCAGCGTCTGTCATTTCTCCCCCTCCTCCCCCTTTGCGGTCGCCCATGGAGACGGACTCTGCAGTATTGGACTTCAGTACGAAGAAGTCAAGTGGAAAGACGCCTACCGGTGAACTGGATGGTGATGTGCTTAACTTGAGCAAACCTACGACTCCTGTCCTTCCAGCGGAGTCACAACTGAACAGCCCTCTGGACCTCTCCGTGTCGAGTCGGAAACGTGGTCTTGACGATTGCGCATCTCCTTCAGTCTCAGCGTTGTCTCCTGGTTCTCATCCTCCATCAAGGAAAAATTCCAGGCTTTCTGCCGATTTTAAGCCGGCGGTCGTTTCTCCTTGGACATCACCAGTGGCTGCTTCTCATTTCCCGTACTTTGCTGCTGCTGCAATGGCAGCCGCAGGTGTGAGTAGCCTCTCACCCAAAAATAACACTAGCGGTCACGGAGGTGAGAGTACTAATCCTTTATGGAACGGTAAACTGAAGATGCAGCATGACAAACCGAGTGCTGGACCACACTTTGTCCCAACTCCCAGTGATGCCACCAAGGCACTAGAAAAAATGAGTGAACTGAGTAAACTTGGGGGCGAGGACCTATTCAGGCCAGCAATGAACAGTGGGGTAGTTTCAGGTGGTGCTAGTAATAGTGGTAGTGGAAGCAGTCGACATAGTGCTTGGCAGTCACATTGGCTGAACAAGGGCGCTGAACAAGCTAAGGATGTTTTGAAGTGTGTTTGGTGCAAGCAAAGCTTTCCAAGTCTAGCTGCTATGACAGCGCACATGAAAGAAGCAAAACACTGTGGTGTAAATGTACCTGCGCCACCACCAACAATTCAGCCACCTCCACCACCACCACCTCCACCACAGTCTCAACCTCCGACCTCTACACCTTCAGGCAATAGCGGATCCTCTTCAGGAGGTCCACCTGGATCCATGACAGGGCCTACTAACAGCAAACCAACAGCAGCAGACCTAAATCTGTTGATTAAAGAAACAATGCCGTTGCCACGCAAACTAGTGCGCGGCCAAGATGTTTGGCTTGGGAAGGGTGCTGAACAGACCCGGCAAATCCTTAAATGTATGTGGTGTGGTCAGAGTTTCCGTTCATTGGCCGAGATGACAAATCACATGCAACAGACACAGCACTATACGAACATAATTTCTCAGGAACAGATAATCTCATGGAAATCATCGGATGACAGCAAAGCTGGTGGAGGAAGCGGTCCGGGAGGTGGTGGAGCTCCAGGAGGTGGTGCTGGCGGTGGTGGTGCTAGCAGCCATGTCAGCGCGGTGCTCACGTGTAAAGTGTGTGATCAGGCTTTTAGCTCTCTGAAGGAACTTAGCAATCATATGGTTAAAAATTCCCACTACAAGGAACATATAATGCGCTCCATAACCGAAAGTGGTGGTCGTCGGCGTCAGACGAGAGAGAAGCGCAAGAAATCCTTACCCGTGAGGAAACTTCTTGAACTTGAACGTGCTCAACACGAGTTAAAGAATGGAGAGGGGGCTGCGGCAGGGATGATGGTTGGTGGTAAGCTTGGTGTACGAGATCCCACAGCTTCTGCAGCTGGCCGTATCACATGTGAGAAATGTGGAGATAAAATAGAGACATCCATTTTTGTCGACCACATTAGACAGTGTGTCGGAGGCAATATGGGCAGCAATCAAAGAAACTTGTTGAAAAGTGCGCTTTTATCGAGCAATCTCCTTCCCCAAGAGGCGACTTCTATCGTGATGTCCCAGCACTTGGCGGACAGAGGCAGTGACGGGAGGAAGAGTATTGGCGAAGATAGGCATCATCGCTCTCCTTCACTGGCAACAGATCTCACAACTACTCCTACTTCGGGAGTAAAGGAATCAACCTCGACCCCTTCTGGAGGCGAGACTTCCTCTTCTCCTTCGGTGCTGAATGCCATTGAGAAGCTGATTGAGAAAAGCTTCGATTCCAGAGCGCGACATGGGGGAGCTGCTGGAGGATATGGCAGTGGGCCAGTAGGTTCCGCACCCATGGGCTCAAGTATCCTTAAGAGGTTAGGTATTGATGAGAGTGTAGATTACACAAAGCCATTGGTGGATCCTCAGACTATGAACATTCTCAGGAGCTACCACCATCACCATCACAACCAACAACATCATTATGGTGGTAGACGGGAACGAAGTGGCAGTGAATCCAGTTCAGTTTCGGATAGAGGAGGTAGTGGAAGACCCGAGGCTCTAACGCCAGATAGAAAGCCACTGGAGTCCTCCTCAGATCGTCTACTGAGCTCTACTCCACGAACTACACCAGAAAAACGCATCCAAACACCTCCGTCCGCCTCAAAGGTTTCCAGTAGCCACGAGGAGTCTGCGGACGACGACACGATAAAGAAAGAGGTAGAGGATGATAAAGAGGACTCCCCAACAAGAAGGTGCAATAGTAATAATGGTAGTAGGAGAGAGGTTATTGTTAAAAAGGAGGAGTTAGAGGAAGGAGAAGACGATGAAGATGATAGGGCAAGCTATCATAGCAGTGGAGGACGAAGAAGAATGGACGATGTGCCATTGACTCCAGCCAGTGGTGGAACAGCTGTGCGCGACGAAGAAGAGGCGGAAGAAGGGACTGAGCCAGGTAATTCTGGTTCTGCGGGAGGCAGGCGGAGCAGTGGTAGTGCAGCCCCTAGTCCGGTACTAAGTCCCCGCCAAGCCACCAGCACACCATCTGTCGTGGCAGGCGGTGATGGTGCTATACCGAGTAGTCCTTGTCGCAACAGCACCAGCAGTCCAGCAAGCAGTGACCGCTCCACGGGTACTCCTCGGAGCACCCCGGGTGGTGGAGAAAAGAAGTCTAGCCTAGGAGCCCTTTCTTCTATGTTTGATAGCCTTTCTGGAGGAACTGGTGGTGGGGCAGGAGGACCTGGTGACTCCGGCAGCGGTGCAACGGGAAGAGGAACCAGCAGCCATCCTCTTGCTGCGCTGCAGAAACTCTGTGACAAGACTGAGAGGCACGGCGGCAGTTCGCGTTCCGCTTCGGGGGCAGCTGGCGGCGGAAACCACTCCTCTTCCTCAGGGGCGGTTGCGTCATCCTCCGTCCAGGGCGGCGCAGCGGGATCTGCTTCCGGAGCCGGTAGTGGAGGCGGAACGGCTCCAGGTGCGATTCTCGCCTTCAGCTGGGCGTGTAATGACGCCGTAATGACCGCCGACTCTATCATGAAGTGTGCTTTCTGTGATACCCCTTTCATCTCCAAAGGCGCTTACCGGCACCACCTCTCCAAGATGCACTTTGTTAAGGACGGCGTCATCCCCGACCCGGTGGCCCTCAAGGCACAGCAGCAGTCGCAACAGGCTCAACAGTTAGGGGCCTCCCCAGGCTCCAGTAAGGGAGCTAGCAATAGCGGCGCACCGGCTGCTGTGGTAGCCGTTCCTTCCGGTAGTGGCAGCTCTGGGCCTAACAAAAGTCCTCAGCAGCAAGCGAACTTTGAGGAAAGTCCTCATTCAAAATTCCTGAAATACACAGAACTGGCCAAACAGCTGTCCAGCAAATATGTATAGTTGTAAACCTAAAGTGATAGAACGTCTCAAAGAACTCTATGTGTTTGTGTGTGACTGTGTACATATATTAATATAATACGTACATATTATATATATTCGTTACTCCAGTGAGATTTTACGATACATTCTGGTGAACGTGTGTTGACTGAGTGAGTGCTTCGGTTGAAAAAGAAATTTCGCGATTGTAAATTATTATTATTATTCCCAGTTGTCATTCCTCCCACCTTTAAAAGTAGTTTTTGTGGAGAGAGAAAACAGAAAACTCCTCTTCCTCAGCCCTCCTTCACTTGCTGTTGGTGTTCTCAAATTAAAAGACGAAGAAAAAAATTATTTATGATCACTAGTATATAAATAAAACAAAGTAAACCTGCTCGGCGGAATTATTGCATAGCAATAAACTCCATCGTGCAAAGTACAATGTGATGCTACCATATCTTGCAGGCGCGAATAGAGTCTTAAATTAAAGTATTGATATTAGAGTATTAGAATTAATTATTTGGAAATTTGTTAGAAAAGAAAATATGAGCATCATTTCATAAAAACAATCCACGTAAAGTGTAAAGAGGGTGAACGAAATAAAAGGATAGAAAATAGATAACAGTGACTCTTGGAACTAAGTTCGGGTTTACCTTCCGCCAGCTTGCATTGCTAGTGATCAGAGACTGGTGAAATGTGCCATTTTTAAGTGTTCTGATTAACAGCATGCACCTACACAGAACGTGGTTTGTAAACTTAACAGAGCAGAAGAAATTATATGGAAAAATTGATTGCCTATGACACACAAACGTACATACAAAACTTCTCTTTTAAATTTTTAAGTCTTTTAGCTGAAAATAATGTATACAGATGTGTCATTCAGTCTTGGAGGTAGGCAGAGCTAAGAAAAAGCGATGGTATAATATAAATAAACAGCAAATACTTGTATACGTATCTCTAATATCCAATTCTTCCTTCCTTCTCTGAGTAAATAAAGGAAAAAAAGATTAATCTCAAATTTATGTATATTTAAATGAACAATATTGCAAAAAAAAAGTGAAAACAAAATGTATACGCTAGCTCGAATATTCAAGCTAAAAGCTCAGAAATATTTGTCTTTATTTTATTAAACGTTTATCAATTTACTTTTCTTGTCTTCTTTGTTGAATAATAGTTTTAAATAAAACGCTCAAGTAAATGCCTAGTAATGTTTTCCACTAGGTTGTATCATGTGTCATAATTTGAACACTGTGTTTTTGCAGACTAGCATGATTATTTATGACTTAAGATGTGAACTTAATAATTTAATGAACATGGGCAGAATATTATAATTTATACATTTCATTCATGGCCAAATTGATTTAATGAGATTTGACTGTGCCACAACTGGTTCTTTATAATAAATGCTGTAATAAACAAATACAAATATGAAAGTTGTGTTTTATTTATACTTATATGCATGCTAACCTTCAAACTCATATAGGAAATGGAATAGAAACTGGGAGAATCTCTGGATTTACGGGGTCTTTCCAGAAAGTAAGCTTTGTTTGGTAATACAATTAAATTGTGTACAGATACAGAAAAATTATTTATTGCACAAAATTCTACAACTCTTAAACCACTTTTCTGCATAACTGCCGAAATTTTGCAGGCATAGTCATAGCGAGGCACAAATTTTTGCATACCTTCTTCATAGAAGTTTGCTGCCTGTGTCTTCAGTTACAAATATTTTCCTTCAGCTCTTCGTCATTGTTGAACTGTTGACCGCCAAGGAAAGATTTTAGATGCAAAAACAGATGAAGGTCGCTAGGATCGAGGTCAGGGTAGTCAAACACGTCCCAGCCAAATCCCTGTAGGATGTTTTTCGTCGCATTTGTAATGTGTGGTCATGCGTTGTCGTGAAGAAACACAACACCTTTTGACAGCATTCATCGGCGCTTATTCTGTATTGCGCGACGCAATTTCCTAAGTGTCTCGCAATAAACATCTGCTTTCATTGTTTGACCACGCGGTAAGAAATCAATGAGTAAGATGCCTTTGCTGTCCCAAAACAGTGTACACATCACTTTTCGAGGTGTTAAGATTTGTTTTGGCTTAACCTTTGCTGGGGATGAGGTGTGCCTCCATTCCATTGAGTGACGCTTACTTTCAGGGGTGTCGTAAGAAACCCAAGTTTAATCTCCTGTGACTATCTGTGTCAGAAATTCTTCGCCGCCTTCATCATAACGGGTCAAAAACTGAAGTGCATTAACCATCCGTTTTGTTTTGAGTTGCTCAGTAAGAATCTTTGGCACCCAACGTGAGCAAAGTTTACGAAATTTCAGTTTTTCATGAACCAGTGATCGTGAGATCTGGGGAAATTCCATAGCGAGAGCACTTGCGGTTTTCCTGGATCTTTACATCAATCACGTGAATCAGTTCTTCTGTAACCAAAGTTAGACGCCCACTTCGTTCTTCATCGTGCACTTCACTACGTCCTTCACTGAACTGTTGGACCCATCTTCTCACCATTGTATCACTCACCGCAATTTTTCCGTAAACATCACAACTTTGCCCATAAATTTAAATTGGTTTCACTTTCCTAGCATTCAGAAAGCCAATCACAGATCTGATTTCAGAAGCGGCGGGATTTTCAATCAACACCGACATTGTAAACAAGCACAACAAAGCGTACGTGGCTGACAGCGATCTCACAATGACGCACGTTTCTTCTCCTTGATACAGAAAGTCTACCGTGCATGTGCGGAACTGCGATCGCAGTGCTGCAGCGGAGATAAATTGAAACAGAACTTACTTTCTGGACGCCCCTTGTATTTCATAAATGTACCAACAGAGTATATTAGAAGAGATAAATATAGGGTAAGGACGCCATATTTCGGACACCATTTTTATTTTTGGGTATTCTACCTGTTATAATACATCAATAGACACGAAATTCTTTGACAACGTTGCTTATTCATATTAGCTTACAGTTTCTTAGTCAAAAATGTGTTATAAAGTAAGTTCGCATAAGATATAATGAAAACCATTTAAGAGCATTTGGATTAGGTTACAAAAGTGGTGCCTAATTTCGGATACTTTTGTGGGGTGCGATAAGCCAGTTGAGAGTGTCTTTTCATAAAATCCCTGTGACATTTTGTTCCAGCCATACCGCTACTCAAATCAAATGGATGCTTTACATTGTTGATCAAAGCTAGCTGGAGTGCCATTCGTCTAATGTCTTTCTTTCTAAGTCCAAAATAGCTATGCAGCCAGTTCGGTTTCCAGCTTATTACCAAGTGCACACTCTTTCCCGATTTTTGTAGTCAGTAAACTGTCAATATTTTTCTGTTTGTGTTTTGCATAATTCTCTAGTGTGGAGCAAGATAAGCCACGCTATTTGGAAGTTTTTAAAAATCCTATTTTCTTCTCCTTGACGTCCTTTACTGCTTCTCCCATTGTTTCTTCTGACCACTTCCTTCTGCGCCCTGGTGCCATCTGATGAACGAAAAATCATTTAGATCGGTAAAGCGTTGTTCATTCCTAATTTCGGAAGTGGTATACGAAATTAAGAATTCCTCCATATTAGATAAATAAAAGCTTGGATTAAACAAGATATAAATAATTTCAAATGTTAATACATATTAGAAAACTATCATATACTAACATGTTACAGACAGTAATTACGTAATTTAGGACCTCACCTTCAGCTCATAAAATCGCTCTGAAAAGTGGTCTACAAACATTCTGATCATGAATAAAACTTAAGGATGCTATTCACCGTAACTAAATGCATAATGGCTAGAGGTTCACTGTGTTCACCTGGTACTTCCTCCTACTTGTTCACATGATTTCCGAGGCAGTGCAGTAGCTCACTGAACAGACAATCTACCATCCGAAATTAGGCATCTATCCGAAAATGGTGCCCTTACCCTGTTTGTCAGTAATAGTTCTGATAACGAAATAATGGTTACAATATACTAATCAAGTACATATATTCAGGAGTAGAGAAAACTTCTTTTATGTCTCCCTTCCTCAACAAAGCTGGTGTTAGGAGTCGCTTCGGTTCCCTCAGTGTGAGGCAGCCAAAGCATATTCTCCTAATAGATGAGATCAGGGTTGGGGGGGGGGGGGATCAGCGCCTTGGATAAATAAATGATGGAGCAGTTGGTAGAATGATGGTGGGGGAAACCGGAAGACACGGAGGAAACACACCCTAGCGCCATGTTGTCCACCACAAATTCCACTTTGCGGTCGCAGGTGAGAGCCAAGCCGTGTAACACTCAGCTGGCGCGGTCTGAGTAGATTAACATGCTATTTAAACATGTAACAGCAAGATATATAAAAACAACTCGGCAGATATCGGGTTGATTTTTGTCTAAATATTTTATATATTTAGACATCTTTTCTGTTCGACATGCATTTCCGTGATGTAAACTGTAGTAGCACAGCTGGAGTCTAATTTTAGTGAAACATTTTATTCTTGAAATTTATAAGCAGCTGTAATTTTTTTTTAATATTTTATGCTATACTACTACTTTGAGCAAAACATTCCAAGTTAGTCAATTCAGAACAAGGGTCTCTTTAGTGAGGTGAATTTATATATATATATATATATACAATACCAAAAGTGCAGAAAGGTTATATGCAATATACTGCAGTCTTGTTATACCATCAAAATCAATTCATTCCTGTTGTATGAATATTCTTTGCCACATAGTTGTCATTAGGAGTTTTATAAACCATTGAAGGGTTTTGCATATCCTTTTGAAATTTTTATGACCTAAAATGAAATTGTAGTTCAGTTTCATATATACAATTATTTGCCCTATTGCCCTTCCATGTAGGTTAACAAGCATTTGGGGTTTATTAGGTCCTGGTGCACTCCAGAACATTCATAAAGGTTTAAGTCACTGAATCTTTAACACTCTTGTATTTAAAAAAATAGACTATTTATTTTTTTGACAAGAAAAATGTCTGAACATTTTCAAGCATAATCTATGATGAGTATCTTGTTAAGCGGATAGGGAATTTGGAACTTGAGTTTGGTTCTCTGGAAACCATTTCTTTTTTGTTTTTCTTTTTGATGATTTCAAATATTTTATATGAGGGAGCTCTTGAATGAATATAGAGTTGAGCCAAAGTTTTATTTTAACTTAAAGTATAATTTAAACATTGTATTTGTATTTCTTTAAAAGTGCGCTGAGATTGCCTTTTATATCTACAGGGAAAAATAAAAGTATGTTATTAACTAAAATGTTTCGAAAATTAAATATCTAAAACTCCATCCTGATATTTATTACTCCCTTTTTCAAAATTTGCTTCTGGTGGTTCGTACAAAAGGAATGATAAACAATTAAACATCGGGCAAGTCTTCAACAAAAACTCCACCTACCTGCCACTTTCTTTTTTTAATTTACGTCCTGCAACGTTAAGTCATATCGGACGGTGAAGGAATTGGATGAAATGATGCGCAAATGAGTCCAGGGTCCATGGAGCTTAAAGTTACCCGACATTCGTATTGAATGATAACGGAAAACCCTGGAAATAACCTTATCCAGGTAACTCACCCTGAACGAGATTCGAACTCGGGACCTCTTGAAAGTGAGGCAGACACGCTACCAAACCTGCCACATCCATGCATAGTATGCTTCTTCCTCTAACTGAACTATTATTCAATAAATTTGAAATACAAACACTATAGAAGACCTGCAGTAACTGAAAACTGACATCGAAGAACGGTCGCTGTCTCAAGTAATAAATGGTGCAAAACATTTGTATAAGCAAAATACAATGGGTGAGTATATAAGTCCTTTAAGGGACAAGGAATGCTTTAAGGATACATTATGATGTCATACCCTCTGTTGTCATACTGTTGATCATGAGTATAGCTCGGCGCATTTGACATTAAAAGCAAAAATAGCAGAAAAATAAGCGCTAGAGGATGAAAATGCTCACTAATATAGGCATATTCTTAATGATAGCATGTGATGGGTAGAATTATTTATTCACTTACCGCTTAAAGTCGCACTTGCAAATAAGAGAACACAAAAGATTTATCAACATACATATACGCCATATATTAAATTTGCAAAATACCGCAATTGTCTTAATGAAGTATGGAATTACTTATTTAAATGTCTACCCCTCAGTTATGTTCTATTTCTTTAGCAGACGCTATCACTTTTAACTAATTTGTTTTTTAAACGTTTATGCAATCATATTGGTTTAAAATTATTACTGATTTTAAAATAAGACGTGAAGTCTTTCTGGCGACGTATATGCCCAATTTCATCTCGGGCAGGAAGCCAGGTATATAGACGATTAGAAATCGACGTTTCTGGAGTGTGCATCTCTCCCATCATCAGGATATTTATGAAATGTTATAACCATAAATGAAACACTGGATATAACACAAATATAAACAAAGACAAAACACTATCAAAATTCGCATTACTGAACAAAAAGACTGTTTTCAGTAAATTAAATGCCTGATCTGGAGATGGCGTGAGTATAGAAAATTGTGTCAAAGAAACGTAACTACTTAACTTGATTATCAAGCTGTATTGATCTGTGCTTCTTAAGTCGACGGATTCCCATTTTTAAGGCCGATTTCCAAGAGGAACTGAACTGAAATCCAGCATCATGCTTAAGCGTGCTCCTCTCGGAGGAAATGGCCAAAGCCTCCTTAATTCTCCGCTCCCTGTAACTATTGCATATTGCAATAGGACCATCCACAAGCCACTTCCGAAGATTAAACATCTGTTGAGATCAGTAAAAGACGAACTGGACTTCCAAGTTCCGGGAGTGTACCGCATTCCCTGTGAATGTGTGACACAGTAAATAGGACAAACTGGAAGGACCATCGCTACCGCAATAAACGAACATGAACGGGGCTTACGTTTAATGCAACCTGAGAAGTCTGGGCTGGCAGAACATTGCTTTGATAACGACCATAGAGCCAACTTTCGGGAGACGACTATCATGGCAAAATGCAACAATAATTACTGGGAGCTGAACACCATATATGAACACCAGTTCCCCAAAGTCAGATGAAGCTACACAGCCCCACACCATCACACTACTGCCACCATGTTTCACTGTAGCTACCATGTTCTTAGGTTCCCATTCTGTATTTGGCAGTCTCCACACTTTAAGATGTCCATCACTCCTGTATAAGCAGAATTTGCTCTCCACCTACCAGAGAACCTTATCCCTGAATTCTGTTGGTTTCACCACATACTGTTTAGCAAATTCTATACGCCTTTTCTTATTCACCTTATTAACATATGGTTTCTTCCTAGGAACGCGGGCATTGTACCCAGTACTATTTAAAACCAGTTCAAATATTCTGGTGTGAACCACAGTTTCAGAATATTGCTCAAGGCATCCTCTAATTTCAGATGCAGGGACTCCCTGATTCTGCTTCACCATTTTTATTATTTGCCTCCTGTCTCTGGTGGTGAGTTTAGAAGGAGCGCCATTTCTAGGTTTATCTACAAAAGTATTTATCTGTTTGAAGCGTTGAATTATGCAGAACACTGTAGTTTTGCCTCTGTTAATGGTTTTGGCAATTTCAGGGAGAGATTTATTTTGTTTGTAGATATTTACCACGATATTCCTCTCTGTCGCCGTTGTCTCCTTACCTATACGTACCATATTACCTGTGAGTTGACAATCGGCTGAATAACTTTGAGCACACTGTCTCGAAGCATAGCATAAACATAACTGCTATGTGGTAGGGGCATGTAGGGTACGTGCAATCGACCACCTTTCTCTCTGTTCGATTGGGTACGTTCGAATACTTATGTCCTCCAATAAGAGGGACAGTAGAATAAATACAGTACATGTTGTGTAATACATACATGCACAGTAATATTTTAAATATTGTTTCGGAGATACAAAGGTTAATGTTTATATGTTTAATAATTCAACACTGCCAAGTAAATATTACAGTATTTGTAGTACATGCAATGTTACATGTTATATTATTCGAATACTTCTGTCGGCCTCTGTAAACCTAACTGGTGAACCCCTTAAATTGTTTCATCTGTGAAAACTTCTACCATAACATTTGTGCTAAATTAAGTAATATTAATGACAACAGTGTACAGTGCTGTGAACGTGAAAACAAGCCTACATATCCTGATGATATGGAAATAGGTTTTTACGAAGCTATAAGTGAAATATCTGATTCAGAAAACAAAATTGACATTCGTATTGTTAATTACATTATCCAACAAAAAGACTTTGCAATTTAGGAATTACGCGAAAGCCTTAAACTACAATTAAATACTCTTAATCACCATGTGCAAACTTCAAATAAGCCTACTTCAGATTTTGTCAATAGTGAAGTGTTTTCTAATGGTGTAATTAATTGAAGTGATAGCGAAAATGTGAAGTCTATATCTGGTGAAAATACACGTAATGAAACTGTCCAATCTGACGATATCTCGGTGGGGAGAAGTGTGTTGCATCTAGTGATGGTAAACAAGACACCGCCGATGTACATGACGGAATCAAGTGGTCTGCAGTCGTAAGTAGGAATAAGAAAAAACATAAACAATAGTTGGCAAAAAGACTAATAACAACTCTGGTTTAAAAACTTTATCCAAGACAGCTTACTTATTTGTATCAAGACTAACCCCAGCTACGTAAGCAAAGCAATTAGAGTTGTATGTTAAGGTAATTTTCCCCGAGGCAACGTGTCAGATTTTAAAATCTAAATATCTAGATGCATGTGTCTATTTTAAAGTTGTTATTAATTATACTTTATGTGTTTCAAATGTGAATAGTTCTCGCCTGTAGTGAATCAGTTGCGTTACAGCCTTCAGCGTTGCGACCTCGTTATCCCCACTCTCTCGTACACTTGCGAGATTTTTTTTATTTCTTTTTTGTTATTAACGTCCTCCAACATTTAGTCATATCGGACGATGAATTAAATGGGTGAAATGATGCTCAATGCGTCCAGGGTTCATGCAGCTTAGAGTTACCCGATTTCGTCTTTCAGAATAAGGGAAACCCCCGGAAAAAACCTTATCCAGGTAACTCGCCCTGACCGAGATTCGAACTCGGGACCTCTTGAACGTGAGGCAGACACGCTACCATTTACGCTACCGAGGCAGGCTAACCTGAGCATATTCCTCGCCAGGAAACCTTGAGGCATTATTTTAATAATACTTTGTCTGAGCAATCCATCTTTAATGAAAATGGCAGTACCCCAAAGTTCAGCATAAGACCTGCAGTATTTTAATAAGATTAATTACGTAATATTTTAACCAATGCTCCACAGCGCATAACACATCGACTCAACTCACCTACAGTAATTGAAATATAGTCAATTTTATTTAGTAAATATTGAATATTCCAAAATAAAATAATAATTCCATTACATGACACTATAGTAGTAGGAACATTAGAGGTCTCATAATGCACTAAGTGTCCTGTGCTAGAGGCAGTCTCTTTGAAAAAACTTAGTTACTAATGTACCCTACGGCCAAAAATCCGTATCCATTGCCCATTCTACATTATTATGTGTTTCAAATGTAATGAAGTTTGTCCTTGAGCGCTACTAGGTGAGCAACCAGTCGGAGACCTGCGGTGTTGTCGTATTATATTCCCCATAAGTGGTGTGTGACGAGGTGTAAACTAATCAATCTCTAATAAATACTATTCCGAGTAAGAAAAAAATTCAGATTTTGCCTGTGGAAGGAGAGAGTAATTTATTTAACATAACCGCCAAAACCCCATTTTAGTACAAATATTTTACTAATATAAATAAATAAATTAGATATCATTATAGAAATGCATTGTGACATAAGCACTGTAATGAATATCATTATTTGTGGCATGCATGAGTGAACGTATATTTGAAATTACTCAGAGCTGAAATGTAAACAATTGACATGACGTGATAAAAGAAATATGTACTTTGAATAAGCTAAGGTGTTTGTTAAATTCGATGAGAGGAAAGGATACACTTCCTGCTGGTCAGGCAGAACATGTCTGGTCACATTATATGTTTGTTAATGAGTGGTTCGTAATCACTATTTACTCAAGAGAGTTCAAAGAGGTACTATTCGGTTACTCCTCCCTGAAAAAGTGTATCATCTGGATCAATGAGATAGATTCACCTTCCCCCTCACTACTGCTAGAACAATCCAATTGAGTTAATGTGGGCTCAAATTATGTTGCAAACAGAAATAATATTTTTAAATTGACTGACGTTGAACGACATATTCACGAAGAAACTGACAAGGAGCACAACAAGACTTGGAAAACTGCGTGAGACATCAGATAAACTATAAGAAGACGACTTTTGGAAAGAAATAGCACGTAATGAAATGTCGGAACCTATCATCATAAATTTTCAGTACTCAGACGATGAAGACAATGACAATGACGAACTATCCCTTAACGTAAGTAACATTCACGGCTATACGGATGCACCGCTTGTATTTTCATTGGATTAGGAAAATAAGTAATTCATAAACCACAATTAATTTTAAACTAAATATTTAAACTATTTGCGTAATATATGTGATTTCAACAACTGCATTATTATAAAACTTTGGAAAATTCAATTTGCGTTAGTGCTAAGAACACTCCCAAGTGTGACCGACTCGGTAGCGTAGATGGTAGCATATCTGCCTCACGTTCAAGAGGTGCCGAGTTCGAATCTCGGTCAGGGCGAGTTACCTGGATAAGGTTTTTCCCGGGGTTTTCCCTTATTCTGAAAGACGAAGTCGGGTAACTCTAAGCGCCATGGACCCTGGGATCATTTGAGCATCATTTCATCCATTCCATTCGTCGTCCGATATGAATTAACGTTGGAGGACGTAAATTACAAAAAAAAAAAAAAAAAAAAAAAAAAAAAAAAAAAAAAAAAAAAAAAAAAACCGTTCGATATGACAACGTTGGAGGACGTAAATTACAAAAAAAAAAAAAAAAAAAAAAATTGCTCAAGTTGTTCTCGGGAAGCAATTCAGGTGAAAAGACGGGGGCTGGGCAGGTAGAGCATTGTTTTGAAAACGACCATAGAGCCACTTTCGGGAGACGACCATCTGGGCAAAATGCAACAGTTACTGGGAGCGGAGAATTAAGGAGGCTATGGCCATTTCCTCCGAGAGGATCACGCTTAATCGTGATGCTGGATTTCAGTTCAGCTCCCCTTGGAAACCGCCTTAAAAATGGAAATCCGTCGACTTAAGAATTACAGGTCAGTACAACTTGATAATCAAGTTAAGTAGTTTCTTTGACCCATTTGATTTTATATACTCACGCCATCTCCTGACCTGGCATTTAATTTACTGAAAGTCTTTTGTTCAGTAATGCGAATTTTGACAGTGTTTTGTCTATGTTTATATTTGTGTTATATCCAATGATACATTTGTGGTGATAACATTTAATAAATATCCTGATGAAGGGAGAGATACACATTCCCGAGACGTCGATTTCAATCGTCTTATCACCTGGCTTGTTTCCCGAGAAAAACTTGAGTAATGTATTATTAATGTTACCAGTCTTGCTTAAGAATCTGTTTTTGAAGTATGCACGAGCTATATTGCCTCTCTTAATTTGCTGTGTGTGTCTTTTTATGGAATACCTGATATGAAAAGTCGTACGATAGAGAATTTTCTCAGAAGATTTTATCATTCTTTAAATCTAGTTTATAAATTTCGGACTAATTTTAACATATGTGGTGATTTTAAATCAAATTTTCTTGAAAACTCCAATGCTGTTACTGAGTTTAACAATATACTGGACAGTTTTGGTTTACGACTGAGTATTAAACAGCCTACAAGGCCAGGTAGAAATGGCAGTCCTGGATCTTGTGTTGAAAATATTGTAACCTCAATTCATACTGATAAATTTAAGGCCAGTGTATACAACACCTTTCTATGAGATCATGATGCTATTCTTTTTTTATTTTAACAATAAGTGTGATCTTAACAGTGACATACATAATAACCTAAACCTCATGCATCCGATAAATGATTTTAATGCATATAATTTGATTTGCCACTTGAGACATATATGTTGGGTTGAGTTGTATAGAATTAACAATTATGACGAAAAGTTCGAAAATTTCTTCAATGCTTTCTTAGAGGTAGTAGAAACGCATTTTCCTTTAGTATCTAGTGCTGTTAAATACATTCAGAAATCCACAAATAAATGGTGCACTTGTGAACTCAATGTTTATATTACTATGATATGTATGCACATTTTAGCTCTGCTGACTTAAAAAGCAAATATACAGAAATTAAAAAGAAACATAAAATTATGCTTAAATGTACAGGAATAAATATCATTCCTCATTAATTGAAAACGGTTCAAACAAACCAAAATGCATCTGTTCTATTGCATCTAAGCTTATAAGCAGTTCAAAAATAGAGCGTAGGCTTTCACGGCCGGAGTCAATATAACTGGGTTATTTCCCGGCTGTTATGCCGTAGTCTGCTGGATTTGGATTTTCCAGACGTTTCGTCCACTATTAGAGTAGCGTCTGACGCTACTGAACTTCTCCGAGGAGACTACGACCACGACCACGCCACTGAAGATGTCCACCATAGTAGTGGACGAAACGTCTGGAAAATCCAACTCCATCAGACCACGGCATAACAGCCCGGAAATAGCTCTTAATTATAGTTAAAAAAGAAATTATATTCCGTCTGATTTTACTGCAGATACTTCTAATTCATTTTTTGAAGTGAAAACTTTTTCAGGCGCGTTTAGCACTTTTTGTGGCTAGTGAATTAAACTGAGCCGTCACGCTGAATATGTGACGCTCATTTGGGTGAAGTCGGCTCGAGTCGGCTCAATCCGAACTAATCCTCACCCCACACACATTCGTTATTTAAGTCTTATGTTGTCAATGCCGCTATACAGAGTATATTTTCTGTCGCACACAACAGCATATCAACAACACGCATCCAGGTATGTTTTAACATATTTCAAATACTAAGAAAAATTCAGAAGCCCTACAGGAGTTTCATTAAAAAAATAATTGTTTTAGGGCCGTTCTCACAAACGTATGCCAAGTGCCGGTAACCGATCCGGTCAGATAACTTCTGTCATTTAACAAGTCGACAACAAGTCAAATTCCACTTTAAACAATAATAATAGTCAAAAGGAACAGATAATATTACCGAAGTTCGGTATTTGGATAATTAAAACCATAATAACGAAAAATAAAACGAGTGTGTTAGGAATTCGTGAAAGATATGTATCATTTAAGAACTGGTTATTATTTTTATTGACAATTTCTCTTTATTGTGAGTAGTAAAACGTAAAAAATCAATAAATTAAATGTAATAACACGTAAATAATAAAATTATCACGTATTAAAATTACTTTTTGCGTTTATTTTCATTTACAACTTATAGGTTATGTTTTTCCTCAAACTGTAGGAACGACCAAGGGTATAAAGATTTGATATATAAATTAGTTATCAATAATGTTCAAGACATTGTTAACCCTCTACCTCATAGCACAAATAAAGCACTCCTCTTTTTGGACAATCTGCTTAAAGTAGATTGCAATTTCAAATTTCATCACTTGAATGTTGAAGATGTACGTTCAACTATTTTGATCTTAAATAACAGTACTTGCCTTGATGTATATGAACTTAACTAAAAATACTTAAAATAGCACCCACATATATTTCTGAACATTTAGCTTATATTTTTTAATCTTTGTTTGGATACTTGTGAGTTTCCTGATGTTTTTAAATATGCAAAGGTCATACCTGTACATAAAAAGGGGAACCAATGCGATCTGGTAAATTACGGACCTATTAGTATATTACCAGTGATGTCCAAGGTCTTTTAAATTCTATTAAGCAAACAAATTATCAAATATTTTGAAGATAATTCATTATTTTCAAGTAGTCAATTTGGATTTCGCGCCAAACACAGTACCAATAAAACTGTGGTTTCTTTTATAACCATATATTACTCCAGCCTTGAAGAGATACTGTACATAGTCAATTTTTCGATCTGACAATTGGAACTGTTATCATAAACCTCTGGAGGAACGGATGAAATGAAGGAACCGTAGGAGACGTAGAGAGTGTGGGAACGGATGACATAAGTGGCTGAGACTCGCTGAGTTGGCATTCAGCTACTGGCTTGACCAACCGGCAGTGAGGTGGTTGGCTATGACAAGCCCAAACTGCCGTAGGACGGCACAGAAGTGTCGTGCTAGGTCTAGCCGGGAGTCGAAACTCTCTCTCTAAACCAGGAGATACCAGAGCAGCTCCATGGTTCCATGGGCAATACTTGGATCTCCCTAGAAATTCGAATGGCCTTCCAATGACAGAGCTGAAAATGTTCCTATCGCAAGTCTCAGCGCCATTTGCCCGCTTTCGATAGACAATAAGCCTCAGAGTTATCCTGTGCCATGAAAGAGAGAGACAGATAGGCACAGAGAATGTACCCGAAAGACTTTGGCCTCCTTCTACTCGGGAGTGATGGAAACTTCGGGGCCCTTTCCATAGAGCAATACCTTATTAATTTAAAAGGCCCACCCCTCCATCGAGAACAACGTCAAGACGGGATGGAAGTGGATACGCCACTTAGGTGCGTCAACCTCGCAGGGAAGACTAACGATAACCTCGTTGGTGCCGCCTGGGGATCAGGCACACCTTCTACTAGCTATGCAGGCTAGTACCCGGGACATCTTAGGCAACCCTCTACCCTCTCCGAGAGGCTGAAGCCTGGCCGGAGGTACGCGATCTCCCGCGGATGTCGTGAACACACTCCCTCTCGAGTCCAACCCAATCCGAACAACTCCCCTTCGGGAGGGGCTCGAATGTTCGGCCCGAGTTTCCTCTAGTAACGTCCGAGGTACCATGAGTACCTCAGCGCCCGCACTACGGCAGCTGAAGGGGACGGATCCCCTCCCCTACAGGAGAAAGAGAGAGAGACACTGAGAGGGTGTAGGTGAGAGGAGAGCTGTGGTAGAAGACACACCACTCCAGCAACAAGAGATAACACATGTTCAGAGTGGACGCAACTAGAGATCGAAACCGGAACCTCTCAATGCGAACCTCGTACGTTATGGCGGAGCCTTCTCGCTCGGCTTCCTCCAATTTAAGAAATGTATCCTTATGTCCTTCTGTTTAGGAACATTATGTATACTGATGGCAGCTTGGCTAAGGTTGCTAATGAAACAAGAGTATCAAAGGCAGTTATAAGGATATAAGCACCTTAGATAGGTACAACATTATTAAAAAGCACATATTTTATGAGAGACAACCAGGTCAACACACTACACCTTACCAGGTCTCCTAAGAGCTCATTTAAAGTTACGAATGCACATTCAAGTTAGTAATACGAAAAAAATATATAAATGAAAAACGCAGTTGGAGATATTGCTTGCGGTTTATTCAAACACACAAATTCTATTTATAGTCTAAAATAATTGTGATAGTTTTTGCATTAATCTTCAACTAAATTAATTCCACTGACATTTTAAACGTTAGTTTTTGCCTTTAGCTTCATTTCATATGTTCGGACAAAGAAAAAACAATAACCTGCAGGAGAAAATGCGTTATTCAGACGTCAAGAGCACTCTTTTATTTAACCCGCAATAACCGTTTAGAGTTCTGAGAAAAGAATTGCAGGAGGAGAGTGGGTACATAGTAACGTTACAAAGTATTTTAATTAAGACAATTATATTCTCAGTATATGCATTCTCAGAAATTAAAATATTTGTTCATAAAGGCATTTGCGTACATGGAGAAAAACTGAAGACATGAAAGTATTTAAAAAAATCCATTACATTCACATCTCTCTGTCTCTGTCTCTCTCTCTCTCTCTCTCTCTCTCTCTCTCTCTCTCTCTCTCTCTCTCTCTCTCTCTCTCTCTCTCTCTCTCTCAATACATGTTTGCACTCGTCTCACCATATTCTCTGAAGTGTTACGGAGAGTATACTCGCCAATGTTACTTTATTTCGGTTCGAATGGATTCCTTGAGAACATCAGTTGTCCGTGGCCTATACTTGTACACTCTATTTTAGATATCTTCACAAGAAAAACTCAGTGAGTTTAGGTCAGGGGATCTAGGGTGCCACAGATCTTTTGAGATTATTCAATGATCAAAGAAACTGGTTACAAGTCCCATGGTGTCATTAGATGTATGGCACGTTGCTCCATCTTGCTGGAAATAATCTTCTCTCAATTCGATATCATCCAGCTGCTCCATAAATGTATTGAAGATACCCATATAAACTACAGTGTCTACAGTCGTATCAGAAGAAAATGGGACCATCGATCCATAGATGCTGGTGGAGGACACTTCCAACATTTTCTCTGAGATGTAAATAGTGTATTATATTCTCCCAAAGTTGAACATGTGTCCTATTATGACCTATTGAAGCGGTTCAGGTTCATATGAATCGCAAAAAGTCAAAAAGTCAAAGCAAAGGCCAAATTATGTAAAGAGCTGATTGCACTGTGACGTTTTGGGTATTCCGTGAACACGAGAAAAGAGTGTAAGATTTAAAATATGAAACAAATTAACAAAAGTTACCTTGATATTTAAGGATAAAGGTGAAATTATGTGGCAGAATTGTGTGCTCTAAAAGGATCCACAAGTCTATAGCTTACGGTTTAACAAAATTCCATAGAAGTATATAAAAATGGAGGATTAATATTACAGTTCCGTATACTACATTTACTAAATAGATGTTGGAGAATAAAGAAATTCCCAAAAGAATGGGAAATAGCTAAAGTTATATCTATCTTTAAAAAAGGGCAAAGAAATGAATGCAAAAATTATAGAGGTATACACCTTTTAAATGCAATATATAAAATATATACTCGAATTATAACAACTAGGGTGAAAATAATAGTTGAAACGCATATTAGTGAAGAACAACATGGATTTAGAACAGGCAGAGCATGCATGTCTTTACAATAAAACAAATATTAGAAAAACGAAGAGAAATTAATCTTGAAACCCATCTAGCATTTATAGATCTAGAAACAGCGTTCGACAAAGTTAACCGATTATTGTTATGGGGTATAATATGTAAAACGGGATACCCACTACAGTTAGTTAAAATTATTCAAATCTTATAAAGAAATACTAAATTGGTAATGGAAATGGAAGGAGAAATAACAAATGAATTTGAAATAAACAAAGGACTGAAACAAGGATGTAGTCTATCTCCAGAAAAGTAGTGCATGAGGGGATTAGGTTAGGACCAGGAAGAGCAATAAACGCTCTTCTATTTGCAGATGATATAGTTTTAATCTTTGACAAGGAAGATAGACTACAGAAAGGAATATATCAACTAAACCAAATTTGTAAAAAATATGATATGACAATCTCAAAGACAAAAACAAAATTAATGGCATTCCAGGGAAAATACCCAATAAGGACCAAAATTGTAGCAGAGGAAACTATAATAGAACAAGTATCGCACTTTCAATACCTTGGCTGTGATATAACATATGAATCGGAAAATCAAGATATAAGGAATAAAATACAAAAATTCCAAGCAGTTTGGGGAACAATTAAGATAACCCTCAAGAATAAAGCAAGGAAAGAAACTCAAATAAGATTCTACAAAGTGATGGCAATCCCAATACTAAACTATGGAAGTGAGGAATGGATAATAAGGGGAAAGGAGAAGAGTAAAATAGAAGTTGCTGAAATGAGATTCTTAGGATCAATCAAATGATGTACAAGGGAAGATCACATTAGGAATGCAATTATTAGAAAAGAATTAGAAGTGCAACCAATGTTAGAAGAAATCCAAAGATATAGAAACAAATGGGCCGAACACTTTAATCACATGCCAAGAGAAAGAATACCAAAACAAGCCTTCAATTATAAAGGACGAAGATCAATAAGACGCCCCCTAAAGAGATGGCTTCAGGAAATGTGAGACCGGAACAGGCTTAAGTCTAACCCGTGAAGGAAGAAGAAGACTATTCCAGAAATTCGTGGAATGTTCTCAATCAGGATGGCGTTAGAAGAAAGACGAACTCTCCAGAAATCCGTCTCCTTCTCCCCCGCCCCAACACCGTTTCGGTAAGCTTTTATCTCCACACTGTACTGTCCGTCCCATTGAATTCGTCCCTCACGCTGCTCCGCCGCAACAATGCCTTCGCGACACTATGCATTTTATTTGTACTGGAAATAGGTTATACATATGTCAATTTCATCAGAATTTTGACGAAACCGCAAATTAAGAAAAAATTTTCATGTGAACCGTAATTCGCTGTGGTTTTTTTTTTTCTTTCTTTTTTTAATTTTCGTATGGCTTTCTAGCAAAACGTAAAATTACATACAGGAATTTGGATACACAAATCTTCTGAGTTACGTTGCTCACAGACACCTACTCATAGCATGTGAAGTGGTGTTGCATTTCACCCAAGCATTGTGTCAAATTCCACCGGAAGTTCGGATTTTCCGCCCCTTAATTAAGAAAAGAGCATCTTGAAAATATAAGCCCTTTCTGTTTCTTGGTCTCTCTGTGCATATAAACGAAATCCTGGATAATTCATTAACTTGCCTCTTCATATTCTATTTAACTATCACAAATATTTCCTGATTCTGGTAATTATTTAATAAAAAAATTAGTCTTTTGAAGCTTAAGAGTGACAAAAGAGAATTTACAATTTATTATTCTTAAGCGTTACTCTATGTATAAAATAAGCATCGTGACTATTTCACAACAACACAATTTTAATAAACACAAGAAGATCCGATAACTTCGACTATGTCATTAATATTTTCAATGATTTTTTAAAGTTTTAACAAGTGAGACCTTCAGAGACACTGAAGAATGTGCACGGAAATGTTCAAATGAGCTCAACGTTAAGCGAGGTTAACTACCTAAGAGGCATCAAAATAAAAAATAAAAAATAAAAATCAGGGTAACATGCATTTGTAAGCCAGTCCAAGCAATATAACAAAAATGCTAAACATATTGGTGGGAAAACTGTTGTAGGAGGTCAAAGTATTTTATATGCCAATGTCTTAAAAATGCAATATTTTGTATTGAAAGATAGTGTCAGATTGAAAAATTCAATGCCATATTAGGGATTTGAACCACGGATCTTATGGTTGCCATCCAGCCGCTCTAACCAATGAGCTACTATGGCCAACGTGCCGATTTGACATTAAATTTTCCAACTGGCGCGTTCCATACCTTAGCCTACACACAGCCAGTGTGAAAGAACAATTAATTTCCATTGATTGACCTAATAGTGGTTAACTATAAAGCCCGGGACTTAAAGTACTTACATGCTGTATGTCGCCATTAAGGTAGTTGTCTCCTGAGCTTATGAGGACTCCTAAGTGGTTTACCGGAAAGTAGAATGTAGAATTTAATGTCATCGGCACGTTGGCCACAGTAGCTTAATGGTTAGTATGACTGTGGTTCAAATGCCGGCTATAGCATTGAATTTTTCAGTCTAACTCTATCTTTCCATGCTTTATCCTACACACGGCCAGTGTGAAAGAACAATTAATTTGCAATATTTTGTGTTATACATACAATTCTACTTAACAAATTAGACTTGTTTTCCCTTAAGGTGTCTATTGGGGTTGAATAATTTTTGTTTATAACACAAAACAATTATTTTGTGAAGTTTAAGGAAAAGATGATGAACCTTCTCGAAGCTAAAGTCCGAGGAAACTTTCTTTAGCAATCCTAGCAAAGACATCAGCTTTTCTTCGTCTATAAAGATTCTTATTCTTTTTCGTAAACATATTTTCATGTTTGTGAAATCAATAAAAGCAGCACCCTCGGCGTCATTTAAAATCTCTTTTTTTTTACTCTATAGAAGACACAGTCTTGTTCATTTATGGTTCTGTACGCCTTACGCCATTAATGGGCGTCGGGTGACGGAACCACAATTATGAATTAGAGAGAAATCCAAAGGATGGGTGATCAGCCCTATGAGAGTGAGGGAAGTTGATGAGAATTGAATTGTTTATTATGCATGCCCCAAAATTTTACAATTTACAACTTTAGGCAACATTTATTTGTTTTACCTTGCTACTTTGGCTTACATTATACCCTGGTATTCTGCTCTGCCAGGTATCTCTTAACCTCCATGCTTCCTTGTTACATTTTTTTTTTTTTTTTTTTTTTTTGTAGTTTTACGTCTTCCAACGTTAAGTCATATCGGACGATGAATGGAATGGGTGAAATGATTCTCAAATGAGCCTCGGGTTCATAGAGCTTAGAGTTACCCGACATTCGTCTTTCAGGATAAGAGAAAAACTCCGAAAAAAATTTATCCTGGTAACTCACCCTGACCGAGATTCGAACTCGGGACCTCTTGAACGTGAGGCAGTCTGGCTACCACCGCGCTACTGAGGCGGGCGTTACTTATTTAGCCCCTTTGATCCTCCTCATCTTGCTTTCTTATATTCGTTACATTTCTTGCCCATTTTTCTTTTATTTTCAGCAAGAACTCACCAATAATTCTCACCTTCTTTTCCTCCCTGCCCATTAACATTTTTATAACTACTATCCTCTTCTCTACTTTCTCCCATTCTTCCTCCCAAACCTTTTTTCTCCACATTGCAACCTCCTCGCATTCTGTTACAGTGTTCTATGCTTCGTTTTCCCCCACACAATTCACAAATTCCCTATCCCTGTTAGAAATATTGTTCCTGTTCTCATCCAAGCTAACTCTTCTCTCTCTTGCCTGTTGCAGTAATCTACATATGCTTCTGGTCCCCAATTTCTTTTTATTTGCTTGTAAAATTGTAATGATTTCATATTTTCTAGACTTCTTCATATTTCCTGTCTTTCTATATCATCTATTCTGCATTTTACCAATTTACCCACATCGCTTGTATTTCTTTCCTCTAATCTCAATATATCTCCATTTACTATTTTTTTCCATAGTTCCTCCTATCTCTGCCCACCAACTGTTTGAGTTCTTTCGAGGTGAATGAAAAAAGCTCAGTGCGTAGGCTTCGGCGGCCAGTGTCTATTGTAACTGGGTCTTCTGGGTAGGACCGCGTCTTGGTTGTGCCTCTGGTCAACGTTTCGTCCCAACTATGTGGGGCTTCTTCAGGACATCTTCCCGAGCTGCCAAGAAAGAAGTCCTGAAGAAGCCCCACATAGTTGGGACGAAACGTCGACCAGAGGCACAACCAAGACGCGGTCCTACCCGGAAGACCCAGTTACAATGGATGAAAAAAAGATGATAATGGAGCAATTGGCGGTATGATGGCGGGGAAAACCGAAGTCCCGGAAAAAACTAGACCCAGTGGCTTGTTGCCCACCACAAATCACACCTTCAGCCTGGGATCGATCCCGGGCCGCCTTGGTGAGAGTCACGCAGTCTAATCGTTCAGCCCATTTAAAATCTCAAAATACAATGTTGTATTACGTTAGATTATACCTCAAAATACAGTTCATCTCTAATACATTATAACATTATATTTTGCCAAGGTATTCGTTTGTTTTAACCATTTTAGAATTAGAATAGCATGTAACGTTGTATAATCTCCATTGTAAACACTGAAAATTTGGGATTGCGCTTTGGTTTATGTATTAAACAATTAGCGCGCCTCGGTAGCATAGATGGTAGCGTGTCTGCCTCACAATCAAGAGGTCCCGAGTTCGAATCCTGTTCAGGCTGAGTTACCTGGATAAGGTTTTATCCGAGGTTTTCCCTGATCCTAAAAGACGAATGTCAGATATCTCTAAGCTCCATGGACCCCGGACTCATTTGAGCAGATTTCACCCATTTTATTCATCATCCGATATGACTTAAGGTTGGAGGACGTAAATTACGAAGAAAAAAAAAAGTCCTAAACATTTACCGTACAATAATTACCAGATTATACACCAAAAAGGTAAACAAATACTTCCATAAAGCTAGTTATTGTGGCAAAATGTCATATGCAGCTATTTAAACCTCACATACTGTAATATTGAGCAAGAATAAAGGTTGGTGTAATAAGGTGTCGGAATTGCTGCTATGGCCAATCAAGTATTCTAAAACAGGAGATGTGCCTAAGCCCACCAACGGATGGATGGGGCAAACCCACGCCAAGAAAATATATTCGTGGCACGCAGAAGCCTTGACGAGAGAGATTGATGTCCAAAACAGCTGCCGCCACTGACAGATTAGTCCGACAGATGCCAGTAAAAGCGCTAACCTTGTCGCACTCTTTTGTCTTGCATCAAGTTTTCTCCTTCTGCGCGCACGGTGTTTCATTATCGTCTCACCTGACAAGAATACATTATATCTGCCCACTCGGGAAAGCAGTTTACTTATTTATTGTGCAGCCTATTATTTATTTAAAACAGTTATGACATATTATGTAGTTTGGCGTACATAGACGAGTCAGGACTTCCCTCACATTCACTCCGTGCGGGAAGAAGAAATCCATGTTGCCTTACTTTCAAATGACGAACACTCGAACCCATGTGTACTAAGATGCAGGACATTAATTAAGATATTCATTACAGCATTATACAGAGCTTAGAAACAGCGACATTTATTATGATGATGTATAACTAATACCACGCTACTAACGTTGAGTTTCATGAGCATTAATAATTATGGTTAGGACAGTCCCTCTCAATAATGCAGGTTCTCTTGGCTTGTACCATTACGAGATGTCTTTCTTTCTTTATTGTCTTGGTTAGTATGTATGTAATTTATACGTAATGTGCGATAGTTACGTTAGATTTGTTGGTTTCGCTGAGTCGGTGTGTTCCAGTGAGATACAATTGCGTAGTCGTCTCCCTGTATTACCTTTTTGGAGTAGTTGCTGACTAGATGACCTTAGTTACACGGTTAATTCCTAATTCATTGATTTTACTTCTTCTACTGTCTGCCTACCTAATTATGGTAAGTCTTCAGTTTCACTTAAACATTCCATGCCCAGAGTTCATCGCGAAGTTGAATCCAAAAGAAGCAGTTTTAGAAAAAAAAATGTTTAACTGTGAACAACATAACTAAAAGATGAAACGTGTCAGTCACCTAACTTGGAAATACCGTTGAGCGTGTACACGAGGTTCTTTTTAAGTAAATCTTCCTTTCTAACGAGGTGGAAGTTTCGCTCTTTGAGATATTTTTATGAAAAAAAAAGTTTATATAGACTCTTATGGACATAGCTTATGAAGTCGTGATCATTCTGAAAGACTTTTACACATCTTGGAGATCATAAGACGTAGACAAGATCTTACTAAACCTGCATCTAAGATGTCTTTATAACACAAAAGTTACGCCAAAGATTTATTTTTGTTACAGTGCCTATTTTAAATATATTTTCTATTACTGATTATAATTATCAGTATCTACTTATCTTTTTCCTCGTTGCTGTGAAAACTTCTTCCTCCAACAATTTTTTTGATAGTTAATTGATGGAAATTAATCTTTCTTCACACTAGATAGACTAAGGTTTTTGTAGATAGAGTCAACATGAATAATTCCATGCCACGGCCGGGATTTGAATCACGGGTCTCCTGGTTTCCGTCCAGTCGAGCTACCATGGCTACCATTGAGCTACCATGGCCAACTTGCTGTCATTACATTAAATTCTCCATTTGACTCGTATATTTCCCAGGTAAACCACTAGGGGCTCTCGCATTCGAGACACACCGTTTTTGGCGACTTACTATTGTAAGTACTTGTGTCCCAGGCTTCCTCATTAAATTCTTATTATTTTAGTTAATTGATGGAAATTAATAATTTCTTCACACTAGCCTTATATAGGCTAAGGTTTTTGATAGAGTCAACATGAAAAATTCAGTGCCACGGCCGGTCGCCGTGAAAGATAGAAAAATACAATAACGAATACTGATGAGACCGTTTTTATTTTCATTATACAGAATGGCATGACTCCGTGGTAACGCGGGTTCAGTTCTATTCCCATTAATGTCCTATTCTCACATTGGTCTTTTCGTAGATTTTCCCTGGTCGGTAAGGGAATGCTGGGGTGGCTTGTCATCTGTCATGGGCGTATTTCTATGACCTAAACATGGAAAATATGAATGAATTTATAATCTAAAAACAACATAAATATGACCTGAAAACAGGAAACATGACCAACTGAATTTTATAGCCATATATTAATTGATAGTTCAACTTTAATTTAGAATTAATTATTTTTCATGCTTATAATTACATTTTAATTGCTTATTTTTCAGAAGAAATCTCTACTTCTTTATTCAACTTTTATGGGATCTGTAAGTTTAAAAGTTTAGAGAAGATTAATTATTGTAACTTAAGAAAAGAATAATTATGAGAAATAAAATATTCATACATGGGAATTAGTTTTCATCAGCAGTAAAATTATATTGAATGGCAATTGGACTTTTAGGTTCTCAAACTGGAAGCCTCTTGAATTCTTATCTTCAGTTCTTATATCTGGAAGAACTACGTTTCACATCACATGAGGTTATTGGAGCATACTTGAAGTAAGATAATTTCTTCTTCAACTTCTCAGTTGTACTACTATCATGGTGTTAGGTGATTCTTCTTCCTCTATCCATTTGAAGGCGAGACTGAGGAATAGAAGCTCTGGATCTTGACAGAGAACCAGGATGGTTGGTCAGCCCGATGCTTGATGTGAGGGTGAAGGAAGTAGAGGATTATATGAGGGCGAGATTAGTGATAGGAAAGATGTTAATGCTAATGGAGCAATTGGTGGAATGCTGGCGGGGTAAACCGGAGGACCGGAGAAAACACGCCCTAGCGCCACGTTATACACAACAAATCTCACTTTGTAGTCGCTTGTGATCAAACCCGGGCCTGAGGACCCGGAGAAAACCCGCCCCAGCGCCACGTTGTCCACAACAAATCTCACTTTGTAGTCGCTTGTGATCGAACCCGGGCCTGAGGACCCGGAGTAAACTAGCCCCAGCGCCACGTTGTCCACCACAAATCTCACTTTGTGGACGCCTGGGATTGAACCCGTGCCGGAGTACCCGGAGAAAACCTACCCCAGCGCCACGTTCTCCACAGCAAATCTCACTTTGTTGTCACCTGTGATCGAACCCAGGCCGAAGGGTCCGGAGAAAACCCGCCCCAACGCCAGCTCATCCACCACAAATCTCACTTTGCGGTCGCCTGTGATCGAACTCGGACCGCCTTGGTGAGAGTCAAGCAGTCAAGTTAATTTATCTGGGAAAGAATCCAGCTCAGAATCTTTTAACTGTGCTTCAAGCCCACCTGTATGACGTTTGCTACGTGCTAAAGGAACCTTCAAAAAAAAAAGTGAGCATGCTACTGGCCACATTTATACAGACGAAATATTGGTTTATTTTATTTCTAATGGCTTCTGACTACACTGCAATAACCCCAAAATAAGACTTTAACACAAAAATAAGCATAAATATAACCAAAGATCTGAAACTGTGAGAAATGTGACTTTTAAGACCCAAAAACACTGCATAATTTTCCTCAGAAGACATGTATATATTGTGACCTTGTGGGTTCGTGAAATTAAAAGTCCAATTACACAAACTCAAAATGTTCTTTATTTCCACCGAATTACAGTTGGAACACTTGCCAACTACATAGAATTACGTAGCGCACACAATTACAATTCAACCAGTTCGTCTGTCACAGGCGCACTTTGCACTCGCAATTACGTACAACTCCTCCGATGCACGTACACAGTCTTCCAGTCCGTTCGCTCACTCGGCGCTCCTCACGGCTACTCGCCAAGAACTGACCTCACTCGCCAACTGCAGCCCCTTTTTAAAGGAAGATCACTGTTTCTGGAAGTCTCGCGGTTCAGTGAATCATCCTGAAGGTTCCAGACGTGGGGAAGGGGAAAGAGATGACTAGTGATGTTTTTACAACCATCCCCTCGTTAAGGCTACAAGATAAATGGGTAGGCGTGGATGAATGCTTCGCGTCTGGTCCCTACCTGCCAGCTGGTCCTATCGGGAATTCCTATATTCGGGTGACAATATGTTTTTATTTACTTTAAACTCGGTTATAGTCTTCATTAAAATATGACGTCATAGGCATCCGCCCCTTATTCAACTCATACTTTCTAGTTATTAATTATTTTTATTCGTTTGTTTCTGGCGTGCCTCTAAGCTTGTTGGCATAAGATGGTTCAGCACAGATTACTCAAAGAACAATAGAGGGCTGCCAGTTATATACTCTGCTCTCTAGGTAGCTCCAGAAGTGGGACCGGGTTTTATGCCAGGAGCTCTTAGAGACTTCCTCGCGTCTGTGTGGTGACCTGCAGCCTCCTGTGATTCCTCTCTACCTCAACCCTTCCTCCTAGGGGTGGTAGCCATCATTGATCTTTGTAATTTGCAGTGTTCTAGTGTTACATTTACTATCATTATCTACCTCTTGATTACGCACCGCCACTGAAGCACAAGGTATATGTCGATATAGGTGCACAGTTTTCTTGTACATGTGGGCTGTTCAGTCAGACCGATATTTCATTTGTTCCCTCTGGGTTAGAGAATGAATCTAAACAAGAACGTAGCCTGTTACATATATCAATCAGAGCGCTCGCAGTACACTGCCTGTCCTTACTTCAGAAACATCTATAAATATTGCGCGTCCGTCTCTTGTAAAATATTTTGGCATCAAAAGTTTTTCTAGGCCACCTCGAGTCCTGCAGCGCAACATTTTTTACGAGCGCTCCGCAGTTGTAAATTGGAAATAAAAAGGAAGGTGAGCCTGTTTGTTGTATCCGTTGCTTACTTATGTTCATTACTCAGAGGTCTGCATCGAAATATCCGTCTTGCTCTGTGCATCTCTCCACAATTTGCATTATATATACATTTCGTATGCATAACTTACAAGGCAATGAAAACCCGTTGCATAAATATACCCTCAATTATTTTTCTTCTTTGCACTTAAGTTATGGTTATGTTTCTGGCATTTACTTTGAAAACACACTTTGCACATTAGATCCTGTAGGGGAAAAGGCTAGTTACATAGGAATTATGTTTATTTCTTCCTTTATTTTCTTTTTCCTTACTAAATGTGTTAGCTTGGTTTTTCCTTCTATTATTAGGTCATCCTTCCTAAAAAAATTAGGAATAGAGAATCAGAACTCCTCATTCCTGTCTTTAAAGTAGTTGAATCTATGAATTTTTCAGTAGGCGTGGTTTTGAACGCGTCTTTGTTTTATATTCTGCTCAAGCTTTTTCTGCAGCTAAGATAATAATTATTATTCTTGATTAAATCTTATGGTGAAATTCAAATTCTGCCTCTGTATCTCGTTTTGTAAAATAAAATAGTACGTAATATAAACTAAGAAAGAGAACAGTTGAAGTATTAGAACTAAACTTAATATGGACACAAAAATAATAATAAAATTAGCAAGCATAATAAACATATATACAGGGGTCGGCTGATATGCCCCGGGCTTCACATAGAGATGGCACTGCTGCGCCACTTTGATGGATAGCATCATACGTGGGGCCCGCCTTGGTAGCGTGGTGGTAGCATGTCTGCCTCACGTTCAAGAGGTCCCGAGTTCGAATCTCGGTCAGGGTGATTTATCTGGATAAGGTTTTTTCCTGTGTTTTCCCTTATCCTGTAAGACGAATGTCGGGTAACTCTAAGCTCCATGGGCCCCGGACTCATTTGAGCCTCATTTCATCCATTCCACTCATCGTTGGATATGACTAAACGTTGGAGGACGTAAATTACACATTATTGATGAACCCTTTTACAAAATTACTTCAGCCACCTTCAGAATACTCTCCATTACATGCGATGCACTTGTCAAGTCTCTTTTCCCAATGTTGGAAGCATGTTTGGAACTCTTCAAGTTTTATATGGTCCAGTGCCCTTTGCGAAGCTGTTTTAACCGCCTCCACATCGTCATAACACTCCCCTTTTAGCGTTTTTTTTTTTCATTCGTGGAAATAGGAAAAAGTCGCACGGGGCTAGATCCGGCGAATACGGAGCGTAGGGAACGACAGACCACATCTGAGATGCCAAATAGTGGGTCACTCGTAAGTCCATGTGTGCTGGAACGTTGTCGTGATGCAGAAACCAGTCACCTGATCGCCAAAGTTCCGGGCGTTTCCTCCTCACATCCTCTCGCAGACGCCTTAAAATATGTACGTGCAAGTGCTGGTTAACAGTCTGTACTGAGGGTACGAATTCCCGATGCAGAATTCCACGAAAATCCAAAAAGACAATGATCATCGTCTTCACAATTGACCTCACTTGCCTTGCTTTTATTGGTCTGGGAGAGTTGGGAGTCCTCCACTGGCTTGACGCTTGCTTTGTTTCTAGGTCATACCCGTAACACCAACTCTCATCCCCTGTAATGACTTTGTTCAAGAAGTTTGGATCACGTGCAATCTCTGTTTTCAAGTCCTGACACACCTTCATGCGGATGGTTTTGTGCTCCTGTGTGAGAAGGCGCCGAACAAATTTAGCAGCAACACGTCTCATGTGCAAATCCTCCCTCAATATCCGCTGGCACGAGCTCCAACTGATTCCTGTCGCTGCTGAAATTTGGTCGATCGTTCGGCGACGATCCTCGTTGATCTTTTGGTGGACCTTTTCAATGTTCTCCTCATTTCGCGATGTTGAAGGGCGTCCAGAACGACGTTGGTCTTCAACACACATCTCACCACGTTTAAAGTGCCCAAACCACTCGAAAACCTGTGTGCGGCTCATAGTGTCCTACTGGAAAGCTTCGTGAAGCATTTGGTGTGCGTCTGTTGCAGTTTTTTTAAGCAGGGAACAAAATTTCACACACACACACACTTTGTTCTTTTAAAGTTGTCGTAACGACTTCGCAGAGGTAACTCGCCAACAGTCAGATAAACACAATACCACACTTGCACGTTCAGCTCTACACTGACACCGTCTGCACAGCTGTTTCATGAAGGTCTCTACTAACACCATCTAGCGTGAGAACCCTGCACTATGTCTATGAGTGGTAGCGCCCTCGGAGTCCAGTTTCTTTTGGGCCCCCCCCCCTCGTATAGTTTAACTAGCTTGTATCTATAGCTGCAGGTCAATAGCTTGTTTGATTTTTGAATGACAGCATTTTAAACAGGACGTAGAGGTGTGACGAAAATGGAGGATTTGGAAAACAAAAGAGCAGTGATTAAATACTTCCATTTGAAAGGCTTAACGACCAAAGAAATCAAGGAGGGAATTGATAGTACATTGATAGACTCTGCCTCTTCATATACAATGATTAAAGCTGGGTTACAGAGTGATGAGCCGCGCTCTGGACGCCCTGTCAAAGTCGCAACTCCAGAGATCATTGAAAACATTTATCGTTTAGTACTGGAAGACCGCAGATCTAAGGTTTTTTTTTTTGATACACCAGAGGCTGTAAAATATCAAAAGTACGTGCAGGTAGTATTTTTAGTAATGTTTTGGGCTTTCACAAGGTCTGTGCAAGATGGTTGCCGCGTTTGCTAACACCTGATCAGAAGTTGCAAAGAAACTCCGTTTCTGCTACGAATTTGGAGCTATACCGCAAACATGCCAGTGGATTTTATGAGACGGCTTATTGACATGAATGGAACATGGATACATCACTAGACTCCAGAAAGTAAATCACAGTCAAAACATCATTGCGTCAGGTGAACCAACACCAAAAAAGCAATGTCAATTTCGTCAGTTAACAAAGCTATGGTGAGAGTTTTCTAGGATGCACGGGGAAATACGAGGGCTGTTCAATAAACCATAATTATAATTTTTTACGATCCTAATTTTTCGCACTAAAATTCAATCTTACTATATTCTGTTAGCTGAATGTGAAACAATTACGCCGTAGTAGTTTCATTGTTGGAACTCCTGGTTCTCGCCTGTGAGAACCAGGCAACTGCAGACATGTTCAGTATCACCTACCGCTGCAATGGAGGTAACACGCGAGGAACAATATGCGGCCTTGAAATTCTGCTGAGGCCTATACAATGTTACAGGAGGCCTATCGAGAGTCTATTCTTCCCTACAGCACAGCTCGAAAGTGGTTTAAAATGTTTAAAGAGGGGAGACAATCAATTTCAAAGGAAGGTGCTCCAGTGCTCCAGTTACTGCTCATACGGAAAAAACATGAACACTGCTGCTGCCATTGTGAGAGAGATTCGACGAATCGATCACTTTCTGAAGTACTGAACATTTCAATGGTTGCCACCCACACGTTGGTGACAGAAACATTACACATGAGACGTGTTGATTCCCGAACAAAACATGCAGTTAAAGTTGATGTTAGAGGAAGATCCAGAGATTCTTTCAAACATAATCACTTCTGATGAAACTTGGCTACACCATTTTGATCCTGAGAGCAAACAGCAAAGCTCAGTGTGGAAATCTCTTTCATAACCAACCTCCAAAAAGCAAAAGTGGTTGCTTCTGATGGAAAAGTAGTGGTCATCTCATTCTTTGATATTCATGGAATGGTTTATCAGCATGTTGTACCTGCACACACATCAGTAACTGGACAATACTACAGGGATGTGCTGAAAATATTGCAAGTCCCTATCAGGCACAATAGACCACATTTCCGTGAGACAAGCTGGATGCTGCACCACGATTATGCGCGGCCGCATTATTGCCAATGTTGTTGCTGAATATCTTGCATAAATCAACAGGAAGTACATCCCTCACCCATCATATAATCCGGATTTAGCCCCCTGTGACATTTTTCTGTTCCTTAACTTAAGAAACGCCTTCGTGGGAGGCATTATCGATCATCAGAAGCAGTGGTGCAGGCTGCGGAGGCGATTTTGAAGGATCTCTCAAGAAATGGTTTCCAGCATGTATTTGAAGATCGGCAGAAACGCTGGGACAAGTGCATCGCATTCAGAGGAGACTATTTTGAGGAGCATCAATATTATGAGGATGAGTAAAGTTACTTTGTCAAAAAAGTGACCATTCTTTATTGAACAGCCCTCGTATTTTTATTCGTTTCTTGAAAAAGGATAAAAGTACCACTGGTGACTAGTAGGCAAGCTTACCGCAACGTTTGAGTGATGAGGTAAATAAAATATTTTTTTTTTATTTATTTTATCCATCGATCAGCAATTATGCTTTACAGATGTTTGGTATAAGATATATAGGAACAGGACACATAACAATGGAGGTAGCCATGAACGACTCCTCTAACTAAATATGGAGGATAACTGTAACACAATTGAGAACTTAAAGTCTGATGGTAGTAATCACGTGTCTGAGTCATCTGTGCTGGAGACGTCACTCAGGAGAAGATCTTGGGGCAGTCTGCGCTTCAGGCGAGTTGGCTGGCGAGTGCGACAGCCGAGACGGTAGGTAACAGCTCCAGGGTCCTCCTGGAGATTGTAAAAGAATGGACGTGCCAGGCGTCGGATGTATTGGTGAACGGGTAGAAGACCAAACTCATGGTGAAGCTGCTGGTTTCGGATGAACCATGGAGCGTTTGTAACTGTGCGAAGCACCCTGTTTTGTAGTACCTGCAGTCGGCGGAGATTAGTCTTACTGGTGCCACCCCAGACTGGAGCTGCATAGGTAAAAATGGGACGGACTAGAGATGTGTAAAGAAGCAGGGAGGATTCATAACCAAGTGAAGTGCGCCTTTAAATAAAATATGACCCCATTCGACAAAGAAAGAAGCTTGTTTCCTCATGACAATGTTCCGGCCCATCGTTCTGTCATTGTACTGGGGAAAATGTGTGAATTAAAGTTCAAATTGCTTGAACGTCCACCCTGATCGCCAGATCTAGCACCCAGTGACTGCCGCCTGTTCCCTAACCTCAAAAAATATCTTGGGAGGGCAGAGATTTTACAGCAACGAGGAGGCCATTAATGCGGTAAATCTATTTTGAGGACCATGATAAATCTCAATTCAGAGTTGGTTTGAGTAAATTAGAACCGATATGACAAATGTATTAGCCTTAGATTACGTTGAGAAATGAAAAAAAAAAGTTTTTTTTTTATTTTGAGGCCCGGGATTATGAGCCGACCCTCGTAAAAATAGCTAAATATTATATTTACACAACATATATGGCATTTATTACCAAATAACAAACAAGTGTGCAAGAATAACGACAATGTGAATATGAGGTGGTGTTCTCAGCTAGGTGATGGTGTTGCTAATCAGCGAACGGGAGATCCAGTTCGATTCCTAGTATCACCATGGGTATTTTCTCCCATGGGAGTCACAATTCGAGGTGTACTCAGACCTAATATGTCCCTGAAGGGCCAATAGAGGAACTACTAGTTTCAGAAATAGCACAAATAGTTACAAAGGCCACATATACCACAGACGGTTTGCTGACCTCTTCCCAACCTCTGGTATGGTACCTCCTTTTTTATTTATGAGGAAATACAGCATGTTTCATTGCTTTAACATATGCAATACTACATGCTATGTCTTAGTTACATATAAGGATTATTAAGTATTTATGTATATTAGGTCAATGAACTACAGATATACTATTGGTTGCATTTTGTTACATTTGTCATTGTGTGGCCCAAATGACCTTGTTGTCGACGGGCCCTAAAACACCACACACACACACCTACTCTAGCGTTATACATCTTGGTAATCTATGTCTAAGTTCTGTTTAATTCATTGAAATCAAATGAGTGTATAATGGTGTATAAAAGATGAATTGAAGTATGTCAAGATGAATTGATTTGAAGGAACCAGCCAGTGTCCCTGTTTGATTGCAATTTGTCTTTTTAGAATATCTCTGTTGTTGGAGTTCACTATATCTGTATATTAGGTGGTCCACAGTTTGAGCCTCTTGAAGACAGTTAAGCTAATTAAGCGCAGAGGTTCTACTTCAATTTGTCCTGGACCCGTAGGACCAAGGACTCGGGCCTTCTTCTACCCGGGAGCGATGGATACTCCGGGGCTCTTTCCATAGGGTAATACCTGATTTCTTATAAAGCCCGCCCCCCGCTGAGCACAACCTCAAGACGGGATGGAAATGGATACGCCATTTACGCGCGACTACCGATAACCTCGGTGGGGCCGCCTGGTGATCTAGCACACCTACTAGCTCTGCAGGCTACTACCCGGGACTTATGAGGCAACCCTCTACCCCCTCCGGGCGGCCGTAGCCTGGCCGGAGGTACCCAATTCCACGTGGGTGTCGGGAACACACTGCCCCCTCGAGTCCAACCCAATCCGAACAACTCCTCTACGGGAGGGGCTCGGCTGTTCGGCCCGAGGTTCCTCTAGTAACGCCAGAGGTACCTCGAGTTCTAAGGGTCCTCAGCGCCCGCACCTCGGCAGCTGAAGGGGACGGATCCCCCTCCCCTACGGGAGCCTCTTGAAGATAGGAGCATGTGTCATCGTTTATGATGTGGAATGTGGAATTGTACCCCGTTAATGCCTGCAGTGCGTAGAGGCGGGGAAAGCAGCGGCCGGTTGGTAGTTCTTGGCCCGGAATCGGCTCTTCCACCGCGGGGATAGTTGAAATGTTTCAGAACTATGGAAATTGTGCCTTTTAACTATAAAACACATTCCTTTTTATTTTTTGTAGGATTTTGAAAAGTTGAATTTTTCATGGTAGTATATCTTCGAATGTAATAATTGCTCCACTTAAACAGACAGGATTACGGTTGTTGTTGTTAAGTCCAGACGTTCTACTCCTATTAGTCCTGGAGCCGTAGGACCAAGATCCGGGCCTCTTTCAACCAGGGAGTATCCGAGCTGTCCCAAAGGGCGCCCGGCGTCCTCCGTGGGGCTTGCCATTGGGCAAGACCTGGGTTACTAACAAGCCCCCTCACCATCTGGTCCAAGGACACAAGACGGGATGGAAGTGGATACGCCGCTTAAGCGCGCCAACACCAAAAGGTGAAGGCTACCGATATGATCTCGGTGGGGCCACCTGGCGATCTAGCACGCCTTCTACTAGGTCTGCAGGCTAGTACACGGGAATATTAATGACTTCCCTCAACCCCTTCCGGAGAGGTACCCAATTCCCCGTGGGTGTCGGGAACACACTGCCCCCTCGAGACTAACCCAATCCGAAAAACTTCCAATCAGGGAGGGGCTAAAATGTTCGGCCCGAGGTTCCTCTAGTAACGTCAGAGGTACTATCAGTGCTAAGGGACCGCAGCGCCCGCACCACAACATCTGTAGGGGACGGATCCCCTCCCCTAACAGGATTACGGTGTAAAAAATCCGCTCTTGTTCTGCAGATATTCTTCTTCTTCTCCTCCTGTCAGTCTGGGTGGCTCGGTTGGTTAGATGCTGGCCTACTGATCCCAAAGTCGTGAGTTCAAGCCCGGTAGAGACCGATAGTTCTTAAGTGTGCCCCAGTTTCATGTCAGTACATTTACTGGTATGTAAAATGACCACTGTGAATGAAATTCCTCCACACTTCCACTACTGATTCATCTTGGCAATTGCGAGCTTCTTAACAAAAATGAAAACATTTTACTTTCTTCTATTTCAGTTTGTGTGAGTTAGTTCTCATAATCATCGAATCATAGGTACTTCTCCGTAATTAAATAGATTTTTCGATAAGAACCTCCACAACCACTTCCTTTATTAATTTACTGATTTTAGTGAAGTTTTAAATACCTCACTTTGGTTTAAAATGAAATAAAATGAGGAATAATCAGTTTTGAGAATAGTTTGTACAAGAATGAATAAAGAAGTGGAGAAGGGGATTGGGCACTGCGACTGGTCTTGATCTATTGTACCTATGCTCCAAGTGAGGCATTCCCAGGAGAAATGGCCGCGTCGTGGCTGATTGGTTAGACCGCTCGACTGTCGTTAAGGCGGTCTAGCTTCAATCCAAGGCGACCACAAAGTGAGATTTGTGATGGACAACACGGTACTGGGGCGGGTTTTCTCTGGGATACCGGGGTTTCCTGCGGTAGTAAAAGCGGGCGTTAAACACTTAGCATTTCACATTCCCTGGAGAAAGGATGACGCGAGAGGAGACGGAGGGCGCCACAAAGACCCACGACAGTGCACCTCACCCAACTGTGATCCGGAAACGACCCCACCAGACTAGCTCGGAGAACAGAGATCGTCTTAGCGTAGGAGGAAGTCTTACTCAGAGCATATCAATCTGCCAGCACCGTCGAAACACCCGCCGACACTTCTAACTTAAAAGAGACCACCAGAGGACAGATAATGTGAAATGATAATGGTGGTGTAATTCGGGGGTTGTAATTAACTTACCCAGAATTCACCTTGTTACCCGGGAAAACCCCGAAAAAATCCAGGCCTCCCGAATGCGGGCCACAGATGAAACTGCCTGAGCCATACCGCTCGATGAGGTTAGAGTTACCCAACATTCGTCTTTTAGGATAAGGAACTCCCCTCCCCGGGAAAAAGCCTTACCCTGACCGAGATTCGAACTCTGAACCTCTTGAACGTGAGGCAGACACGCTACAATCTACGCTACCGAAGTGCGCTCAGGTGCTTTTTATGTCATAGTCATGCCTGTCTAAGCAGTCAGATAGCTACTAGCTCTTAAAAGATTTGACTATTGCTTAAGGAAACTGAATTTTTCTGTTCCCATTTGAGATATAAGAAAGTGTGCAATAAGATCATTTTACAAACGTTTATCTCAAGTAACATGAAGCGGATAGAAGAATAAGTACTTTTAGTAATAGTTTATAGAAGAGTGAAAAGATAAACTCACTTAAGTGCACACATGAAGTTTTTAAATTATTTATACGCCCTTCCTTCTTAATATATTTCTTTTGGTTGATGTTTGAATGTGATCAAAGAAACTGCATTTACGACTATGACACATTTTTCTTGCAAAAGGAGCTTGAAATGAAATTCCGTCCCAAGTGTGCCAAGTGTTTATCTGCTCCTGAAAAGACGTGACATTTTGCTTCCGAAATTTGTCTGGAGCTGCCCCATTTAAACATGCCCTCCCTTTCTGCGTCTCCTTTATGGATGCTATGCAAAGTATAATAAAAAGAAATGGAAGAAGGAAAATAAGGATATGTGTAATACGTAATCCTGCAGAAAGACATTTAGAAGCAAAGTTCAAATGAGCACACCCCAAGGCTTGATGTAGTTTCTATCCAGTTTATCTTACGCTCAATATCTTTACTGAATTATGGCAGAGACTTGCCCCGCCCTCCGAGTCCGGGATTAGTGCCGCCTCAATCCGTGGCCCGCGACTACCTCTCCAGAAATCCCGTCTAATTACACCACTACGAGTATAATACCCCAGGATTGATTCTTCATCAAATGCCAAAAAATGTTAATTAACAGCCCTCAACTTCTTCCTTCTTCTGCGTCATTAGCTTATTCTCTTTGTTCCTAAACATCTAGATATCACGCTCATTAACGATACATTTATCTTGCGGGACTGTGTTCGGTTCCCATACCCTCTTTGGAAATAACTTCGTGATTAGCATTGCTCCTACGGTGACCGTTTATAACAAATATGTAAATACAGCTTTTATGCTTCATGAGGGGATATAGGCACACTATGAATAAAAAGTAGTACATGGCTTGTCTCCTAGCAACACATTCCTTAAGTCATGAGTAGGGAGCGGATTTATAGGCTCTAAAATTGTGTGAAATAGGCAGGCAAAAAGGGCACTAAAATGGGCAAAATAGGTACTAAAAATATGCTAAATAAACACTAAGAAGTACACAATTTTAGTAAAATGGCTCCTAAAATGCACACTATAACAAAATGACAATCATCGCAACATATGGTGCATCAAATTCGCCAAACACATGCAATTTTGCGGTTCCCTAAGTGAAATAGTTCTATATTTATTCCATATTTCATAAATGGCTCCACAGCAAGTTAAAATAATAGATATTATAGTACAATTAAAATACATATAAATCCACTTCACTAAGTAAGAACCAGCCCACCTCGGTAGCGTAGATGGTAGCATGTCTGCCTCACGTTCTAGAGGTCCCGAGCTCGAATCTCGGTCAGGGTGAGTTACCTGGATAAGGTTTTTCCGGGGTTTACCTTTATCCTCCCAGACGAATGTTGGGTAGCTCTAAGCTCCATGGACCCTGGACGCATTTGAGCATCATTTCATTCCTTTCCTTCACCGTCCAATATGATTTAACGTTGGAGGACGTAAGAACCATAATGTGCAGAAAGATGTGGAGTAACTATGTCAAGAAACAAAAACAAGGGTGAAAACTGAAATATCTGAAAGTTTTGTTAGATTTGCTTCAAATTTAAACCATTTATTTTTGTGATCCATAAAGAATGGTATAATACCAAGTTTAAGCTTTCTAGTTACAGTAGTTTCTGAGGAATTAACAGTTTATGTCTAAATTACAGGCAATTTTCAAAATGTTTCACATATTGTAATTTTAAAAATTAATGCTTGGGGTATAAGTTTCTGCACCCATTTTAACGTATTAATGACCTGTGCCTACGTGAAATATTTGTCTTTCCCATATCAAAGAAGGGAAAAAATAATCATACCTATTAAACAATTTTTATTTTCCTAAGACTTTTTTCAGTAAGAAGTAAGCAGTATAATCCTTTTCAACAGAAATAACAAAAACACAACAAATTTAAATGGGTACACTTAATATGCAGATGTCCTTAAACGCGTGTTTAGAATTTCATACAGATTAATAGAAAACTGTATCCTGTGGATCATTTTGAAGTTAGGAAAATGTAGAAAATATGGAACCCGAGAAATCTGAGGTTAAAATTACGTAACAGGGTTATTTAAATAGTCATGTGACATTTTCTGAAATGCCGCTAGACAAAATAAAACTTTATATTATTGAAATATATATTAATTTTAAGACAAAATAACTAATTTTGGTATTATTGTAAGTTTTGGGCCAATTTGCACAGATGTGTCTCCTTAATAAACCGCTTTTTGTATTTCCAATGTGCAGCAGTAAGAAATTTCTCTTCCCCGAAAACTTCACGTTGGAACCAAGAAATATAAAAGTTAGTCACAAATTACAAGCGGAATAAATTGCCTAAAAAGGCAGTTTTAGGCACTAATAAGCAGAATAGACACAAAAGTATGAAATAGACATTTATAGGCACTATAAAACTAAGAAATTGGGCTATTAATTGTAGGAAACCTGCTTATAACTTAAAAGCCTACGTTTCAGAACAAAGGAATAAAATAGGCAAATAGGAAAAAATCCGCCCCTAGTCATGGGAGAACGTAAGCTTTCACGGCCGGAGTCCATATTACAATTAATTCTGGGCAGTTTTACCGTGACCTGTTGACGTAAGAACTCCAAACGTTTCGTCCACAGCTGCGGTAGGCATCTTCATTGGCGCGGTCGAAGTTTCACGCTATTTACCTCTGAGAAGAAAGAAAGACGTGGAGGCATGGACGGGCCTTTCACGTTTCCAGATTCAACGCACCGACTCGCTCAAGCCAGCCCACAAGCCCAGGATCTCCAGGAGTCTCCTGAAGGGAAAACTATGCAATGAGCACCAGGAAAGCAACTCCATGAGCAGTTCGACAGAAACTGTTACGAAGTGCAGCACTACCGCTCTACTGCAACACGCCGAATAACACTGCCTGGTTCAACTCTAATACATGATGGTGAAGGAAATGATGGCCAGGAGAATCATGGTAGAAGAGAAAACACCTCCTCCATATTGCTTATGAACCCGGGAAAAACCACGAAAAGCGCATGATCAGAAAATGGAAAGAATGGAACTCCGTTCTTCCCAAATGCGAGCTCTAAACGTCACGGTGCAGTCATCTTGTTCGGTTCATATCTATTTTAGTACTGGCTTTCTAAAGAAAGCATTTTTAATTGTATATTTGCTGGCCAGTATTTTCGTTTATTATCAGTGCTTATTCTTTCTTATAGTGTGCACAATGTCACAATGGAGATGTGGACATTATACATTTCAGAACTTTCTGTACCCAAGCTATAAGTTTCCAAAGGATCTTTTTATGTTTTTCGTAGTATACAACGCCCCCTTCCACAGCGTTAACCTTGCTCTTCCCTTTCTTTTATCGCACGTTATGGTCCACTATGGATTTATCAGGGCACCCCTCTACTCTCGGAATTACTTTCCCAGTTTCTCGAGATGTGACATGTAACCTTCAAAGTTGGAATTGTCACTATCTCGTTACGTTTCGACAAGCGAACGTTGTCATAAAACGTGATAAAGTCAGGAATGCCGCAATAAAATTTAGTTTGAGCGTGCCTCTAGCGAGTAAATTATGTACTCATACACAGGAAAATAAAAATACAAGTACTCTATACAATGATTTCCCTGCTCTTAGATTATTAAGCTCTTTTTACTTTCTTTACGATTTATCTACGGAATTCTTTATTCCACGGAAAGATTTGGTATTGCGTCCAAAGAATAGGGTTTCATATTCTTGAAGGTAAAAAAGTGAAGGAAGGAAAGAAATAAAGAAAGAAAGGAAAGTTAGTAAATGGTCCGGATTACTTGGATATGTGCATGTCTATGTGGTTTTCTGCTTATAAATGACCATAGGTATACTAATAAAATGAATATATCAGATATAAAAATGCATATAACACCACGTTTCTTGCTTTGCAGACGCTTTTAAGTGTAATAAACTCCCCAAAGATACGCCGTAAATTAGAGACTGGAGTTTTTTCCAGTGTTCGAAAAAACATAAAATGTAATGGAAGTTGACGACAGCTATCCCAGGACCTTCATTGGTAAATTAAACTATTGTCTGTTATTTTTTGGTAATATTTCAGTCTTCCTTTTCAATTTTTCCCTATCTTTCGTAATCCGTTCTGCTTATGTTAACCCATATCTCACAGACATTAACAAAGTGTTTTTGGCTATAAGTTTATTAACAACATAATGATCACATGGTATCCATTTACTTATTACCAAACCTTGTCACGTGCATTTATTTATATTCTGTATAGCATACCACAGGTGTCTCAAGAGGTCCCGAGCTCAAATCTCGTCAAGTGTAACCGCAGTTTCAGACAGCATTTAGGAGGCGGCGAATTAATCGAAATCAGATAATTAAAAAAGAAGATAAATTAATAAAATGCCTAGCTAAACTTATATAAAAATATTATTATAATAATATGAAATTAGAATGGATAGAGTAATGATTAAAATATCGGTTGACTTAAAGAATAAGAAGGGAAGAATATAATTCAATATAACATATATACTAGCATCCAGGTAAGGAAGAGAAAATATTCTTGTAAAAATCTGTACACGTCGGAGAGACAGGAAGGAAAGACCGTTACCTTCTTTGTGCTATAAAAAGTTGAATGTCTGAGAACTATAGAATACTTCCAGTCAGGAATGTGTTGGAACAAAAAGGGTTTCAAAATGTAGTTGAGCATGAACGCTAAAGGGATTTACTTCGCTGATTTGATAACGAAGTATACCGTTACAAACAACTCAGGTAGGCGTTCCGAAACTCAGGATGGGCTGAATGTCAATGGGTTAGATGCATTTTGCAAACCAATGCGAAAATTCGAAATAAATGAGAAACCAGTATTAATGTAACATTTGAGAAGGGTGAGCTAGTTTGGTCATGTGATAAAGTTAGAGAGAGGGTCAGAATAAGGTTCGAACTGAATCGTGAAATAAGAAAAGTTTACTTAAAAGGTGATACTACGACAGGAAGGACGTGTTCATGCGCATTAAGAAGAAAGCGAAGATTTATAAGTCTGAAATGTAGGTAAGTCAAGAATAGCGCAAGTGGAAGCAGCATTAGAAGTTTATTAGAGCAAAGTAGTCGTCGTATAAAGAAGAAATAGAAACCGCGCGGAAGTAACTTTAAAAAAGTAATCCAGGGTTTCAAGTAAAATTAAATTTATATTAGGAATTTTACTAACAGGTGGTCACCGATACAAGTCGAGAAGCAAACTTAGTAGGAATTAAACCAAATAATTCTGCAACAAACAAAGTGTTATTAATACGACTGACTAGCCAACAACCCCCAAAATCCATTTCCTACAACCATTCACCTGAGGATAAGAGAACTCATAGCTCCAATTAGAACCTAATTAATTTAACACTGGTATGCGGGTTTGTCGCACAGGGTTGAGTTACCTGGATAAGACCATTTCCAGGGTTTTCTCCTTTGAGCATCATTTCACCCATTCCATTCATCGTCCGATATGACTTAGCGTTGGAGGTCGTAAATACAAAAAATACAGGGGATAATTAGAGAATGGTTTGTTTGATAGATGTACTATTCAAATAGGAAGGTCTAAAGTGGCACACAATGAAAATGAAAATGCCCATAATGCACACGCGTGAAACATTTCTAGCTATTTGTTTGAATTTTTCAAAATTGTTCTTAAATGGGAAGTTACTCCTCTTTTTATCCTTCGACCATATAAAGAGAAAGGAGTTTCACAGATACAGTCCTTGAGGAAGAAGAGATGTAGAACGTCCTAGAAGAAGTTGGGAATAGTTGATGGAATGCGAAGACGGAACTGGCAAAAATTCCTAAATTCTGAAGTAAAGAAGAAGAACATCTATAAAAAGTTGAACTCAAATACTAACTTGATAACTTCTCAGGCTTTTAATTTTAATTGCTAGTCACACAGACACAAATACAAATATTTCTGAAAATGAATTTTATAGTTCAAGGTACCTCAAAACATGTATTTATAGTGAAGTTAGCGTATAAAATGTTTTGGTAGAAAGAAAAGGTTATAGCGAAATTAAACGTTGGGAGAAATTTTAAAATTAATTATGAATACAGTACACTAGTAAGCCTTATATGGTTTGCTGTTACTGCACAATCCTTGAAATGAGCTTCCAATGTGGATCCCGTTCGTTAGGAATTGCATTAACTGTTTTATTACCTTTTAGAAACTATTGTGGTATATCTTTGGGACATCAATTTCTTTTGGAAGTGCGTAGGGACAGAGGTATCCAAAAGATGGGGATCAAAGAGTGTTAATCGCAATTCTATCCACGGAATGTTCCACGTGCCTGTACCACCTTTCCCCTGGAAACGACAAGACAACTTGAAGATGGACGGTGGGGGAAGGAGAATCCGCAAAACGTGAAGAGGGTTTTCCTCTCTCTTCTCACGAGATTTGTGTCCCCGGAGTTCACGGTGTCTGATCTGTGAGGAATTTAGTGCAGCCGTTGACGGTGCTGCGGCAATCCAAACCTAGTCTAATGGGACTGAGGTTTTCTTCACTCGTCTAATGGCGAACGGAGGGAAGGAAAGGGAGCTAAGATGGACGGTTTTAATGGGAACACACTATGAATCCTCCCGCCCACCCTAAGTCTTGCGTCGTTATAAGTCTTGCGATGGGACAGTTTGCGTCGACAGAGGGACATCGGACACCGTGAAGATACTCCGTTGGAAAAAGTAACTTCTGTAGCTAAAGACATTATTTTAACAAAGAGTAAAAGCTACTTATCAAACTGAATTCTTAAATCTGATTTTCTTCTAACCCTGACCTTTTGCGAGCGAGGTGACGTGGCGATAATGTACGCCGATGTCCCGGCTTCGATTTCTGGCGACGCATGAATTAGCGGGGTAGTTGGTGAATGTTAGGATGTTCCTCTTTTCCCACGACTTTCCCGTCTTCATTTTCTATACCTATAATCTCCTTCATTGTCATCCCTTTCAGTATTAAAGTGCCAGGCGACGACGTTCCTTGGGTTGTGGATGAACGTAATTATTTACTCTGTAAAGGTTCTTCTTTATGTCAATTGGGATTGCCAGTCACGAGCCGCCTCCCTGTGGTCCCTAAAAATTAAGTACTTATGATTTGGCTCGAGCGGTGTTATGCTTTTCTGCTGGAAATGTTATGGACCCGTCGGTGCTTAGGCTCGTAATACGTATCTTGTAACTCCTCGGGGCTTCCCCTCATCTCTTTCTCCCAGGAGACGTGGTAGACGTACAATGGGCGGAAGCTTCAGGTGCGCCCTAATTGCAAGAGGTTGAGTAGTTAACTTTGCCTTTTATCACATATGTTATTTTCATTTATCATTTCTACTATTAGGTATATCTTTCAAATAGGTATAGATCAATGCCAGTTTTACTCGATACTCGATTCTCGATACCAGTGCACGATATTTTCCACGATACCCCATACTTCGATACTTGAAATATACCATCATTTCTACTTCAAGTTTCAATACAAAATAGAAAAATTGGGAGAACCGTGTAATGAGAATCAAATTAAATAGACATGTTTAATGAGACAAAACTTAAAGCCGTCAGTGTTCTTATTTTTAAACTCTGCAGTAGACATTTAAAACCAATTACACTCTTTCGGGATCAAGGCTAGTATTTTTCTGTCACGTATGAGTCCTGCTGTGCTAACGAGATTTTAAAATAGTCTTTCACAGAAAACTGTTGCAGGTGGAATACACAGTATTTAGCGCTTTTTATTTTAGTTCTGGGCTTTAAATTTTGAATGTATTTTCCAGTAATCCCGTAATACCAGTAATACCATGTAAGTATCGTGATAATTCACAATTCCAGGCGTGTTATTTTTCGTGCTAATCCAACTTCACCCACTAAAGCAGTTTTAATATCACATCTTTCTCTTTAAGTTATCATCTAGACTCAAATTCTTAAATGAAATTCTTCTCTTCAACAGTAACTGCTGTGAATCTTCACATGTTACCTATACGTAGAGTTGGAATACGATACATTATTGCAAAATCCTTTATCCATCCTTCTTGATTGCTCACTAGATTTCTTGCATCTAGAACAGAACCAAATGTGGCAACTGTTATCTCAACAGATGTGTAGAAAAAAATGTGCTAAGTAGGGTTAAGAGGTTGAGGAAAAATCCTTCCCGTCCCCCTCTAGTCTGACGATTTGGCCCAACATATATTAATTATAGGTCAGTATATGTCAGAAAATGGAGGATTTTATTTGTCTTTCATTGTCTTTTTAGCTATTTCTATTATTTAAAGGTCCTTTTTATACATTTTATTTGTCCTTGTCGCCTTTTTAACTATTTTTATATTTAAAGTTCCTTTTTAAACCTTTTTGCTTCCTTAAACCCTTTTCTTGCAACTTTATCTTCTTTTGAATACCTTTTTCCCCTTTGAACAGAGCTTAGCCTAAATTCCAATTTCTAATATGTATGGCTAGGGCATTTACAAATAAGTAACGACGTCTTATTTGGGAAAAGTATAGATATTTTAAAACTCAAACGAATAACAAGACATATGCTTACAAAAGGTGTATTTTACATAAGTTGGGTGCTTTAACGAGCTACATTTTGGTATAAAATAATGTTGCATATCTGTTACGTTATACGAGTTAAAACGTCAACCCAAAGGAAGGGGATATGAGAGTCTATTCCCACAAAATTCAAGACATACATTTAATGTTTCAAGGCAGCATCCTAAACAAAGCCTATTTTATAGTAGATATCGTTAGAGCCATTTTTTTAAAAAAATTAAGTTTTTGAAAATGTGTGAAAAAAGCTAATTTGTGCTGGGGGAATATTCTTGAATATGTTTGTATTGCATCCCAGGAATTAGCTAAAATTTGCACTATTATCAAGTTTTGCTTTTAACCAGCATTTCGTTTTTAAGTTATGTTATTCAAAAACATCCGTGCCCTTATCAAATTGTTTTATTTTCTTTAAGGTATGTTTATTTTCATTAAAACTTGGATATCGAATTTTCGGGTGGAATGCAATCCCTTCATTATCTATTACATATATGGTAGGGAAGATAAGAAACGATAGTGGGTGGAGAAAGTCTGTGAATGTAGCACATCTACATTACCATGTATTCATATTCATCGCTGGATTTGACAATTTAATTGACAGCCATACGTCTAATAATATGCAATGCTACCGAGAGAAAACTTCAAATCAGGAGGCTCATGTTCAGAGTGAGGTTAGGATTTAAAAATCGCTATAAGCGTGTATTTAAGTTGTTGGTTTGTGGTTGCAAGTCGCAGGAATTTATTTAGCGACTGTTTTTTATTCTTATATTCCGCACCGCATTTCATGTCGTTCACCTCAGCGGAACGTTTGGTTTTCTGTCTACTCTTTTGTTATTGAGAATCTCTTCCCCAATCTATTTATTCTTACCTTCGATCCTTGCTGCCACCACAGCTCCGTTGTTTATTTAACAATGCAAGGTTCATTTTGTACTGCAAAGATAAGGTAATTGATAGATTTGGTTGATGCTATTTCGTCATATCCTACAAATTTGTTTGTTTATTTATTTTATTTATTTTTATACGCCAGTTTAATATCTAAGTCAAACGCTTTTGCCTCTCGAATAATTGTTCATAGCAATGGTGTTCACTCGTTTAGTGTTTGTGTTAATCACGGTCTTCTTTTTATTATTATTATTATTATTATTATTATTATTATTATTATTATTATTATTATTATTATTATTATTATTATTATTATTATTATTATTATTATTATTATTATTATTATTATTATTATTATTATTATTATTATTATTATTATTATTATTATTATTATTATTATTATTATTATTATTATTATTATTATTATTATTATTATTATTATTATTATTATTATTATTATTATTATTATTATTATTATTATTATTATTATTATTATTATTATTATTATTATTATTATTATTATTATTATTATTATTATTATTATTATTATTATTATTATTATTATTATTATTATTATTATTATTATTATTATTATTATTATTATTATTATTATTATTATTATTATTATTATTATTGTTATTATTATTATTATTATTATTATTATTATTATTATTATTATTATTATTATTATTATTATTATTATTATTATTATTATTATTATTATTATTATTATTATTATTATTATTATTATTATTATTATTATTATTATTATTATTATTATTATTATTATTATTATTATTATTATTATTATTATTATTATTATTATTATTATTATTATTATTATTATTATTATTATTATTGTTATTGTTATTATTATTATTATTATTATTATTATTATTATTATTGTTATTGTTATTATTATTATTATTATTATTATTATTATTATTATTATTATTATTATTATTATTATTATTATTATTATTATTATTATTATTATTATTATTATTATTATTATTATTATTATTATTATTATTATTATTATTATTATTATTATTATTATTATTATTATTATTATTATTATTATTATTATTATTATTATTATTATTATTATTATTATTATTATTATTATTATTATTATTATTATTATTATTATTATTATTATTATTATTATTATTATTATTATTATTATTATTATTATTATTATTATTATTATTATTATTATTATTATTATTATTATTATTATTATTATTATTATTATTATTATTATTATTATTATTATTATTATTATTATTATTATTATTATTATTATTTATAATCCAAAAGAAGTAACCCTATTTTAACAGTAATATATTTTAGGCTTCAAGTTACAAAAACACATAAGTACAAAGATCAAAATAACAGAACATGATAATAATTATAACGTTTTAAAAATTTGGTCAACAAAGTGGTCAGAGGCTAAAGTGCAACATATATAAGGAATGCATTAAACAACGGTGTTTGAAGATCTGCATTACAATATGAAAGATGTTGAATAAGATTATATCTCTTTTTGGGATGAAGATCACATCTAAATCACTGTTTCCTTTTAAAACGCAAACATTCATAGTCTTTCATACTTCCTAAATCTAGGGAGGATAGGGAATAATCCTGGCTAAAGAAAGATTCCTAGCTTCTAGGGAGGATTAAAATTCAGGACAATATAAATTTGTATAGAAATAGATAATTCTTTTCGAAGTACGCCTATAGGATTTATTTGCTATTTGAGTTACATTAAGCTCTTAATCCTTATGTAGAATCGTCTAATTTCTTGGTAGGTGATCGCAGTGACAATTTTATACTTTTGTCCACTAAATTTCTTTTTTATTTCGTGGGAACTGAACGATTATAAAGAAAATTCATGACATTATTTTATATAATAAGGTACGTATTCCCTAACGGTGTAGTTTTGAAAGAATTAAAGATAAATAAACATAATTTTCACTGTAGGATTGTTTAAAATTAAACAATAAGAGAGATAAAAGTTTAAATTACGTATTTTCCTTCTCATTGTAAGCTGATCATAATATTTGAATCTCTTGGCCGTTGTTTATTGGTATGACCTAAAAACGGTTCCAAAGGAAACTGCAGTCTTTTAGCATACAATTTGAACATTTTCTGAACGAAACTATTGCTTTTTTTTCTGATAATTTCTTAGCTGGATTTGGTTATGCTTGTCATTATTATTTATTAATTTCTCTTTGTCGGATTTGCCATAAATTTTTCATTTCCTTTCATGAAAATCAGAAAATTATATTAAATGATTTTCCTTATACCTGCCTTTTATAATAAATGCGCATTTATAACTTACATATTTCTATAATTAATAGTTTATATCTGCGACGAACCCTGACTCAAAGGTTTAAAAGTAAGTAACAATTATAGAGATAGTTGTGAGTGGCAGAGAAAATTATTTCCCTTCGACTGTTAAATTGTTACAATCGGAGCATTGCCTTTAGGTGCAATGAATTGCCATAATTGGCTAGAGTTAACGTTCCTGTAAACAAAAACACGAAGGAAATAACAGGAATTCTGGAAATATGTGCTCTCATATCAACTTAAGTCTCGTCTTCACCTAAATCCCACAAACATTCTTACTTCTTCTTTTTCTTCTTCTTCACTTCAGGGATTAGGCATTTCTGTCTGTTTCCTCTTCGCATTCCATCAGCTATTCCTATCTTTTTCTAGGACGCCCTACATCTCTTCTTCCACGAAGATTGCATCTTCTTATTAAAACCGGTACTCTTTCTTCGTCCATTCTATTCATACGTTCTTTCCAGTTCTGTATATCTTCTTCTATTTTGTCTTCTAATGTATATATGTCTAGTTTCTCTCAAACAGTTTCATTTCTTATTAAATTCGTCTAGTACATTCTTTAACTCTTTCTAAGAACCTCATTTCTGCTGCCTGTATCTTACTTTTATCTGTTTAATTTAATTACCAGGACTCACTACTATACAAGAGCACTGCAACTGCCATCGTTTTATAAAAACTTAACTTTGTTTCTTACCCTGCTTTGTTTTATAATGTTTTTGATTTAGTTGCACAAATCTGCTGAAAATTGTTTATTTTGTTTTATGTCTTTATATAAATCAAATCTTTCATCACAGACCAAACAGCTGAAATTCAAAAGCTGTTCCAGGCATTTATTTTCAATGATTAGTTTTGATCTTACAGGACATTTTCCTCGATGTGCCATTATTATTTTTTTCTGTGGATATATATTGTATTCTTTTCCCAGAGGATACATTTTATACATGGAACTTGAGAGGCTTTCTTCATTTTCTTGTATTATTGCTAAATCATCAGTAGCCCGCCTCGGTAGCGTAGATGGTAGCGCGTCTGCCTCACGTTCAAGAGGTCCCGAGTTTGAATCTCGGTCAGGGTGAGTTAACTGAATACGGTTTTTCCGGAGTTTTCTCTTATCCTTAGAGACGAATGTCGGGTAACCTCAAGCTCCAAGGACCCCGGACTCATTTGAGCATCATTTCACCAATTTCCTTCATCGTCCCATATGACTTAACGTTGAAGGACGTAAATTACACAAAAAATCAGGATAGAGCATCATATTTGAATTTTTATTTCTATTTAATTGTATTCCTTCATCCACTTCTTTTTCCCAAGTTTTTATCAGTTCATCCAAGTATATATTAAATAGTGTGGGAGAAAATAAGCACATTCGTAGCTATTTTTCTAAATTCGAGGTTTCTTAATCGGTTATGAATATGGTTATCTGTTTTTTCACAAATCCACTTGATAACAACTAACCATATTGTTTCCTTTCTAATTTCCAGAACTACCCTTATGTTCCATTAACACTTAGTGTCTCCTGAACATAGCTAATTCCCAACTTTGCTTCTCGAAGAGGTTTTCCTGTCGAATGGAAGCATTAATGGAAGCATTAAAGTGTAGAAAGGTGGAGTTAGACTGAAAAATTCAATGCCATAGCCGGGTTTTGAACCACGGAGCTTCTGGTCTCCGTCCAGCCGCTCTAACCATTGAGTTACTATTGCCAACGTGCCAACATGACATTAAATTCTCCAACTGACTCGTATTTTTCCCGGTAAACCACTTAGGAGTTCTCATAAACACATGAGACAACTACCTCATTGACGACTTACAACGTGTAAGTACTTTAAGGCCCGGGCTTTTATAGTTAACCACTATTAGGTCAATTGATAGAAATTAATTGTTCTTTCACACTGACCGTGTGTAGGCTAAAGTATGGAAAGATGGAATCAGACTGAAAAATTCAATGCCATAGCCGGGATTTGAACCACCGTCTCCGTCCAGCCGCTGTAACCATTGAGCTACTATGACCAACGTGCCAACATGACAAATTGTCTAACTGACTCGTGTATTTCCCGGTAAACCAACACGGAGACCAGAAGATCCGTGGTTCAAATCCCGGCTATGGCACTGAATTTTTCAGTCTGACTGTATCGTTCCATACTTTAGACTACACACGGCCAGTGTGAAAGAACAATTAATTGACCTAATAGTGGTTAACTATAAAAGCCCGGGCCTTAAAGTACTTACACGTTGTAAGTCGCCGTTAAGGTAGTTGTCTCACATATTTATGAGAACTCCTAAGTGGTTTACCGGGAAATACACGAGTCAGTTGGAGAATTTAATGTCATGTTGGCACGTTGGCCATAGTAGCTCAATGGTTGGAGCGGCTGGACGGAGACCAGAAGATCCGTGGTTCCAATCCGGGCTATGGCATTGAATTTTTCAGTTTGACTATCATTCCATACTTTAGGCCTTACAAGGCAGTGTGAAGGAACAATTTATTTTCATTAATTGACCTAATAGTGGTTAACTATAAAACCCGGGCCTTAAAGTACTTACATGTTGTAAGTCGCCATTAAGGCAGTTGTCTGATGTATTTATGAGAACTCCTATTGGTTTACCGGGAAATACACGAGTCGGTTGGAGAATTTAAGGTCATATCGGCACGTTGGTCATAGTAGTTCAATGGTTAGAGCAGCTGGACGGAGACCAGAAGCTCCGTGGTTCCAATCCCGGCTATGACATTGAATTTTTCAGTCTGACTCTATCTTTCCATACTTAAGCCTACAAACGGCTAGAGTGAAAGAACAATTAATTTCGATTAATTAAAATGTAGATATCCAATTCAGTATTTAGACGTTCTGAGCTCGCGGTTCGTACCCTACCTTCTAAGCCATAGATATAGTTCGGTTCATTCTTTCTTGTACAAATATTTTGAAAGCAATTTCTAGACACTCGAAGGTGCAACAACACGTACATATTTTCCTCTTTTCTGAGAATATTTAAGATGGCGTCTTAACCCGTGCAGTGATGAAGCTTCTGCGTGAAAGAGGTTCATGCTCCGCTGGTCATTAAAGGCGTTCACGATAAATTCGCCTTGGGAGCCGAATTTCAGGAACGATGACTCTGCGTGGACAATGGGCCCAACAGCCGCTAGTTAGACATAGAAAAAACACCTAGGAGGAGGTAGGAGGGGGTTGCTTTGCATCGAGGGAGAAAGCAGCTCATTGTTACAGATGAACAGCTGAAGCGAGCTCTGTCATTGCCCCTGGGTATCCAAGTGAGTGATTAATGACATTCAGTTCTACAAGGGTGACGGATGCAAAAATAGTCGTCTTCCCAACTTACTGTGTCTAATTGCGACGCAAGTCCTGCTATTATTTACCTTTCCCTTCGCCAACAGCCTCTTGTTTAATCCTGAATGATGACGGCTGCTTTTAGCCTCTTTTGAAGTCTCCTTCGGCCATATCTTTGAAAAGTGCAAATAAACCGCTGAGAGGAAGGAGAATTAAATTGTAGTTATTAACTGTTCAGACATTAGCTACTGGAGGTCGATAACTTCCACTCCACCTGCCATGTTGGGGTTAAGTTCTTCTCGTCAAACGTGCGAGCTATGGTAGATGATAGGATTCTTTGTAACATTCCAGACAGCAACTTCTGTACCACTCACATATGGTAGTTAGTGACCATACTACAACCAAAATAAAAGTCCAAAGTCATAGTGGAAAGCTCGAGTCATAAATTAAAAATATACTTCAGCGCCTAGGTATTTGTAATGTTCTAAGTGCTTTATGACTAATAGAGATTACACAGAAATCCCTAAACTACTTTAAAGGTTACATTTCTTAAAGTGACTTTGAAATAATAACAAATCACGTTATTTGTTTTTCTATCTAAACATTTTTTTTAAATCTTCTAGACAAAATGATATACACACATACAGTGTTGGCACAATTATTATCTACAACTGTTAAAGGAAATTTAAATGAATACGTGAATTGCCTTCAGAACGTTTCAAAATTTAAGTTCTTCTGTAAAATGTAACTTTTACGTGCAAAGATCTATTTTTCTTAGAGACAAGATATTTTCTACACTTCCTTTACACAATTGAAGGAACACTATGAAGCACACTTTAGGTTAAAATGCAAAGTCTAGAAAATATGAAATCATTACAATTTTACAAGCAAATAAAAAGTAATTGGGGACGAGAAGCATATGTAGATTACTGCAATAGGCAAGAGAGAGAAGGGTTAGCTTGGATGAGAACAGGAAAAATATTTCTAAGAGGGATAAGAGGTAGGGAAAAGGGAATTTGTGAATTGTGTGGGGGAAAAGAAAGCATAGAACACTATGTAACAGAATGTGAGGAGGTCGCAATGTGGAGAAAAATGGTAGAAAGTAGAGAAGAGGATAGTAGCTATAAAAATGTTAACGAACAGGGAGGAAAAGAAGGTAAGACGTATTGGTGAGTTGATGCAGAAAGTAAAAGAAAAATGGGCCAGAAATGTAAGGAAGGAAGATGAGGGGGAAGAATAGGACTAATTAAGTAACAAATAGGTATGGAGGTTAAGAGCTACCTGACAGAGCAGAAGACCAGGGTGTCATGTAAGCCAACGTAGCAACAAGTAAACAAAAATAAATGTAGTCAAAAGTTTTAAATTGTAACATTTTGGAACATGCTCAATAAATCTAATCTAATCTAATGTACTCTTTTAAATCAGTTAATTTTTAAAACTAAACCGAGTGCTATATTTTAATGATTCTGTTTGTCAAAGCCATATTTTTAAATGTACGTCCTCCGAAGTTAATTCATATCGGACTATGAATGAAATGGGTGAAATGAGGCTCAAGTGAGTTAGCCTAATTCGTCTTTCAGGCCAAGGGAAAACCCCGGGAGGAACCGTATCCAGGTGACTCAACCTGACCGAGATTCGAACTCAGGACCTGTTGAACGTGAGGCAGACACACTACCAGCTACACTACCGAGGCGGATGCTTGTCAAAGTGTTAAGTATATTCAGAATTAACATGAATTTAAGCAATTCTACATTTAAGTTATTTTTGAGAACGTGTTTTCAAATAAACTATATTAACTAAACCATAAAACACACATTAAAATAGTTCTCATTTCCCCCTAAATGTGTAGTAAGTATTTGTTTAATTTCAGACGTGTAGTTCAGAACGATAGGCTTTATTAAGAGATGTTCTGTACACGTAAGTATGTGAATTTGTGTGTTAATGTAAACAGCACAAATCAAAAACTAAAAGTCAGTTCATCACGTTACTATACTAGTGTTTGACATATTTTTGTGAAAAATGAAATGCACATCTAATTTTCTTATTCTAGATGATTATTTCATATCTAACAAATCGTATGAGGCAGGCAAAAACGGACTACACAAAAAGCGTACATCTTGTTAAAGTAGTGAATTTACGTCAAATACTTTAGTTATTGTTGAGTTAAAAATGTGTGAGGTATTCCTTGTTATGATTCGAATTTTCTAATACTAGTAATTTTATTATATATTAAATAATAATTAGTTAATTATTATTTTACTTTTTTTTGCGCACTTCCAGAACCGCGCGCGCGTGTGTTAGTGTGTGTGTGTGTGAGTGTGTGTGTGTGTGTGTGTGTGTGTGTGTGTGTGTGTGTGTGTGTGTGTGTGTGTGTGTGTGTGTGTGTGTGTTTTATTTACGTCCTCCAACGTCAAGTCATATCGGAAGGCGAATGAAACGGGTGAAATGATGCCCAAAGGAGCCCGGGATCCATAGAGCTTACAGTTACCCACATTCGTCCTTAAATATTAGGGAAAGCTCCGGAATGAACGTTATCCACGTAACTCACCGTGACCGAAATTCGAACTCGGGACCTCTTACACTTGAGGCAGACACGCTACGATCTACGCTACCAAGGCGGGCTTGTGTTTGTGTGTGTGCGAGTATGTGTATATGAGAGAGAGAGAGAGAGGGAGTGTGTGTATGTGTGAAAGAGAGAGCATGTGTGTATGAAAGAGAGAGAGGGAGTGTGGGTGTGAAAGAGAGAGAGAGTATGTGTGTATGAAAGAGAGAGAGGGAGTGTGTGTATGTGTGAGAGAGAGGGAGTGTGTGAAAGAGAGAGAGAGTATGTGTGTATGAAAGAGAGAGGGAATGTGTGTGTGTGTGTGTTTGTGTGAAAGAGAGAGAGGGTGTGTGTGTATGTGTGTGAAAGAGAGTATGTGTGTATGAAAGAGAGAGAGTGAGTGTGTGTGAAAGGGAGAGAGAGTATGTGTGTATGAAAGAGAGAGAGAGAGTATGTGTGTATGAAAGAGAGGGAGTGTGTGTGTGAAAGAGAGAGAGGGTGTGTGTGTGAAAGAGAGTATGTGTGTATGAAAGAGAGAGTGGGGAGTGTGTGTGTATGAAAGAGAGAGAGAGTATGTGTGTATGAAAGAGAGGGAGTGTGTGTGTGAAAGAGAGAGAGGGTGTGTGTATGAAAGAGAGTATGTGTGTATGAAAGAGAGAGTGGGGAGTGTGTGTGGGTGAAAGAGAGAGAGTAGGTGTGTATGAAAGAGAGAGAGGGAGTGTGAGTATGTGTATGTGTGTGTGTGTGTGTGTGTGTGTGTGTGTGTGTGTGTGTGTGTGTGTGTGTGTGTGTGTGTGTGTGTGTGTGTGTGTGTGTGTGTGTGTGTGTGTGTGTGTGTGTTTCAACAATTTATGAAGGTTGCGACGCAAAGAATTCCAATAAACTATTTCAGCCCAGTTATCTTTTAAACAGATTTTTTTTTTGAAATGTTTGACTTTGCCAAAATAGTTCTAACGATGTTGTTTAAAATACGCTAGTTTTATTATATTTTTTGACAAATGAAGTGTCCCTGTATCTTGCACTTACTGGAAATGTCCTTAGAGGTCGTTCTGGATAGCTTTAGCATATTTGGTAAATCGTATGATGTTTATCTTGTATTAAAAAGACAAAGATATTGAAACGAACGATTCATGTCAAATACAATATTTTGTGTAGTGAACAACCTCTATTGGTATGAATTTCCCAAGACATTTTATAAAATAGGAAGTCTTATTCTTTTATTAGCATTGCAAAGATAAATGTCAAAACCATATCATAGGTTAAAATATTTTATTCTCAATATGCTTACTTTTATTTAAGTTTAATATTACAAACTTTTGAGGAATTAATCCGTATTTGTTGAGTATTGCAACACTCTCTTACTGTGCTATCCGATGCCGGCAACTTGATAACAATTACAACTGTACAATTTATATGGGGGTACAAACATGCTAAAGTAAGCTGGCATTACCACACTGTTTGTATAATACTGTTACACCATGTCTTCCAGGCGCTAACCCTAATCGTCGGCATTAGTCCATAATTTATGACTTGCGGCTCAAATGAACCGCTTGTATGAAGGTGTTAGCTTTGTTACTTGCTATTCCTTCCAAGGCCATTTCGCCGACGTGAAATAAATAATGGGCATACAGCACCTCTTAAACCTTACTTACATTGTCGCAGCTTTGTTTCTGAAGGAGGGATTGATAACTCTTGTTTTGGAGACACATGACGTAGAAAATAAACCTTTAGCGTCCCAGTAAGCCATGGGTTTCTCTGTTTCTGCTAAAACTCTGAAGGATGAAAATGTGAGAAGTCGAGCCAATTGGTAAGAAGTGCTGGACAGTCAAATCAGAAGACGTCTATTTACACTTACAATGGTTTGTGGACTTAGGTTAGCCCTTTGTGCCAATATAGCCATTATTTTGAACATTCTAAATGTTCACTGCCACTCTGTCATTCAAACAAAATTCAATCTGGGATGGCCGTGCCGTGGTTCAGTGGTTAGACCGCTTGGCTCTCACCAAGGCGGCCCGGGTTCGATCCCAGGTGACCGCAAAGTGAGATTTGTGGTGGAAAACACGGCGCTGATCGGGTTTCCTCCGGGATCTCCGGTTTCCCCCGCCATCTCATTTCCCCAGTGCTCCATATTCATCTCATGTATCATCAGTGTCATAGCCTGCGATGCCGTATGTAGTAAAAGCGGACGTTAAGCACTACACATTTCAATCTGGGATAGAGAATTTTCTCTATCCAAAATGATTCTCCAGCCTTTGTAGAGCCTAATAAGTGTATTTAATTATAAAAATCATTAAAATCAAATTTTAATAATAAACATCGATTAAAATAGCAAAAGTTAAAGTTATCGCATAATACTAAATAATTTTGGGTGGACAGTATATTTTTTTTTCGAGAGGATATATCCATTGTCCATAAAGAACTCTTGAATAATTAAATACATCGAGATTTAACTGTATTGGAACACCACAGTGAAGCGAAATAATTTTTAATTTTTAGATGAGTCGTATTTATTACACATCTGCTTCACTTTCGTACCTATTTTGAGGACATGATTCGCAAATCATCGTTTGCATCATCGTTAGAGTTGCATAAGAGCCGAAGATGCAAACGATGATTTGCGAATCATGTCCTCAAAATAGGTAAGAAAGTGAAGCAGGTGTGTAATAAATACGACTCATCTAAAAATTAATAATTAAATACAGGTTGCTTTGTTTTATTCTTCTGGTTTATCCTTAACAATAACTACTGTGCTTATATTAGTTTGAAGCTAAAGTTGTATCACAAAACGAAAAATGAGACAAAGGATGGAAGAAAGAAAGTACGAAAGAAACAAACAAGCAAAGAATGAAAGAAAGAAAGAAGGAAGGAAGGAAAGAAAGAATTAAGGAGTGAAAGGATGGAAAGAAGGAAAGAAAGAAAGGAGAAAAAAGTAGGAAAGAAAGAAACAATTGAAACCTAAATTTAAATTTATATAATTTTTATTCTTTACTGTTTTATTTTAGTACTTTCGTTTAGCTTCTGAACTTCATTTGGCTGTAGGTACTAAATAAAATGAAAAAAGGGGTATTCATTTCTTTCCCTTCTTACTTTCTGAATCATCTATCTGTAGGATGTAGAGGAATTATTGGATTCCCCCCAAAAAGCATTTTAGAAACACATTTGTGGGTGCACATGCGCCTGTTGTCTGTAAACTAAATGTTGGATGAATTTGTAACTTAGAATAAGATAACATCTGAAAAGATTAAAGATCCTGTTGGGCTTACAAAAATGAGCAACTTGAAGATCTTAAAGAAATGTCCTATCCGAATACTCTTTACATAAAAACTGTTCCTTTACTCTCTGATTTTCATATACAGTTTCACTACTTCAATTAAACGTCCATAAATTATTTTAATATTCTATGAACATTTAATTCTGACTCAATTTAGTGTAAGTATTTCTAAAGCAATATAATAATAATAATAATAATAATAATAATAATAATAATAATAATAATAATAATAATAATAATAATAATAATAATAATAATAATAATAATAATAATAATAATAATAATAATAATAATAATAATAATAATAATAATAATAATAATAATAATAATAATAATAATAATAATTATAATAATAATAATAATAATAATAATAATAATAATAATAATAATAATAATAATAATAATAATAATAATAATAATAATAATAATAATAATAATAATAATAATAATAATAATAATAATAATAATAATAATAATAATAATAATAATAATAATAATAATAATAATAATAATAATAATAATAATAATAATAATAATAATAATAATAATAATAATAATAATAATAATAATAATAATAATAATAACAATAACAATAACAATAACAATAACAATAACAATAACAATAACAATAACAATAACAATAACAATAACAATAATAATAATAATAATAATAATAATAATAATAATAATAATAATAATAATAATAATAATAATAATAATAATAATAATAATAATAATAATAATAATAATAATAATAATAATAATAATAATAATAATAATAATAATAATAATAACAATAACAATAATAACAATAATAACAATAATAACAATAATAACAATAATAACAATAATAACAACAATAATAACAATAATAACAATAATAACAATAATAACAATAATAACAATAATAACAATAATAACAATAATAACAATAATAACAATAATAACAATAATAACAATAACAATAATAACAATAATAATAATAATAATAACAATAATAATAATAATAATAATAATAATAATAATAATAATAATAATAATAATAATAATAATAATAATAATAATAATAATAATAATAATAATAATAATAATAATAATAATAATAATAATAATAATAATAATAATAATAATAATAATAATAATAATAATAATAATAATAATAATAATAATAATAATAATAATAATAATAATAATAATAATAATAATAATAATAATAATAATAATAATAATAATAATAATAATAATAATAATAATAATAATAATAATAATAATAATAATAATAATAATAATAATAATAATAATAATAATAATAATAATAATAATAATAATAATAATAATAATAATAATAATAATAATAATAATAATAATAATAATAATAATAATAATAATAATAATAATAATAATAATAATAATAATAATAATAATAATAATAATAATAATAATAATAATAATAATAATAATAATAATAATAATAATAATAATAATAATAATAATAATAATAATAATAATAATAATAATAATAATAATAATAATAATAATAATAATAATAATAATAATAATAATAATAATAATAATAATAATAATAATAATAATAATAATAATAATAATAATAATAATAATAATAATAATAATAATAATAATAATAATAATAATAATAATAATAATAATAATAATAATAATAATAATAATAATAATAATAATAATAATAATAATAATAATGTGATGACAATAATAGCAATGATAATGGAGAGGAAATGGAGGGACAGAAAATTGGGGGGGTGTTATTTACCTATGCAGCCTTCATCTGGCGACCCAGGAAAACTCCAATGGGTCAGTTAGGTCGGCCGCGGGAATCGAACACGAGCCTGCCGAATGCTGGCCACAAAGGAAACTGCCTAAGCCATCCCGTTCGGAATCGGCAACTGGTGGCATTTGGTTCACTCGATTAGAACGCGCTCGGAATGACCCGCCCAAGCCGTCGGAGGATGGCTCAGATGTTCCCCTCCCGCCGAAAGTGGCGAAAGGTCGATTTTTTTGTTGTAATTTACATGCTCCAAACTTAAGTCATATCGGACGGTGAATGTATTGGGTGAAAGGATGCTCAAATTAGTCCAGGGTCAATGGAGCTTAGAGTTACCCGACATTCGTCTTGAAGGATAAGGGAAAACCTCGGATAAATGTTATCCAGGTAACTCACCCTGACCGAGGTTCGAACTCGGGACCTCTTTAACGTGAGGCAGACATGCTACCATTTACGCTACCGAGGCGGGTATTGAAAGGCCGACCAAGCTACCCTCTGGCGAAGCCAAGGAAAATTTCCAACATGCAAATTTCCGCAGTATCTGCACCATAGACCGAAACACGACCTCGGGATCGTCCTGTAACATAAAGTAGCGAGTCGAAATTAAGGAATATGTGATGGGAGAAAGCTGTTGTATAAGAAACCCAGCATTCCAGCACTCGCCTTACCGACCAAGAAAAACCCGTGGTCACGGTGGAGGCCTCTAGGTTTCGAAACCATAAACCTCTTGAAAGCAAGTGCCATGCATTGCCGCTAAGTTAATAAACAGAATAATGGGCGTTTGTATGTGTTCCTTGTACAGTTGTGAGCAGTGGAGGTCATATGAATGCACGACGTCGGACTTATTTACGATACCAGAGAAAAGTGTGGATTAATATAGAAATGAGGTCATAATCTGTTGCCCCAGTTGAAGTAATGACTGATTTGTGTTGCGAATGGCAGCAAAGTGATCAATAGTGAGTAACAGAAAACATACAAACGTGTAAGAAGTGACTGAAATAGTGGACAAGTCGAGATTTACTGAACACTTCATGTGTCATCGAGGTTGTTTGTAATAAATTAAGTGTTGTGTTACACATTGAGATGACGAGAAGCAGCTTCCCACATGGCTGTGGAGGAGCACAAATAAATTACTTCCAGCTGCTTCCTCTTTCAGGGCACTACACGGTTTTCTTCAACTCTGATTGCTGACAAGAACTCGATTTTTGCCAGCAATTATGGGCTTAACACGCCAAAATCAGTAAATAAAAACCACAGGGACATAAAGACAATCGACTTTTTTTTATAGGTTTAAGGTTACCCATAACTGTTTAGCGAAAATGTACAGATTAATAGTTTTATGTCCAAAAATACTTTAAGTTTATTAACTGTATTTAGTATATGCATTTCATCTGACCCCACTTTCAGCTTTCTTACACTTTTCCACATTACAAATGTTCCACATGTGTAGACTGTAAACGCTCTTGTTCAAGAAAAATCCCTCCGCCCGAAAATTTTCTTCACCTGGGAGAGTTTCAGCTATTTTGATTTCTTCATATATGTATACAATATGAGAGAGAGATAGTGTATGAAGTTATTTCCGAGAAATTCTTTTTTATCGCTTTGAAATTTCAAATACTTATAGGTTCATCAAATAGCCAGCTTCATCTTTTTATGATTTGGCGTTACAAAGAGAACCAGCTCTTAAAACATTTGACTGTTATTTAAGGCTACTGTTTTCTCTTACTGACGTACTTACAAGAAAATATGGAGTAAGAGACCTTCTACAGATGCGCATCTCAATTAACATGAAGAATTAGGATCTATCATAGGTTACCCTTCGACTGGGAAGAAGAGACAGAGCGAAAGAAAACCTTAGGCCGGCAGAGAGCGGGTTCAGAGCAGCACCACAGAGACGTACGGAGGTCTGCTTTACAGATAGACAGCAAGCCCACCACCGAAGCTCTTCACTAACTCCCAGAGAGAGGGCGATGAAACGACCCTTTTATGTGTTTCAAATGGGAAAGGTTCTCGCCTGTAGCGAATCGGATCCGTTAGAGCCTTCAGTGTTGCCACCTCGTTATCTCCACTCTTTTTTTATTTCCCTCTCTCGCACACTTGCGAGTCTTCTTGGTGCTAACGGAAACTGATATTTCGTAAGTTTTGTAATAATGCAGGTGTTGAAATCACAATTAAATCACATGGTTTAAATGTTTAGTTTAAAGTTAATTATAGTTTATGAATTACTTATTTTTCTAATCCAACGAAAATACCAGCGGTACATCCGTATAGCTGTGAATGTTACTTACGTTAAGAGATAATTTGTCATTGTCATTGTCTTCATCGTCTGAGTATTGCAAATTTATGATGATAGGTTCCAAAATCTCGTTACGTGCTATTTCCTTCAAAAAGTCGTTTTCTTGTAGCTTATCTGATGCCTCACGCAGTTTTCCCAGTCTTGTTGTGTTCCTTGTCAATTTCCTCGTGAATAAGTCGTTAAACGTCAGTCAGTTTAAAAGTATTGTTTCCGTTTGCAACATAATTTGAGCCAACATTAACTCAATTGGGTTGTTCTAGCAGTGGTAAGGGGGGTGGGAGGTGGATTGCGTCTCATTGATCCAGCTGATACACATTTTCATGGAAGAGTACTTGAATAATGCTGCTTTGAACTCTAGAATAAATAGAGATTACGAACCATTCATAAACCAATACAATATGAGCAGGCACATTCTGCCAAACCAGCAGGAAGTGTACTGTTTCCTCTCGTCGAATTTAACAAACACCTTGGCTTATTCAAAGTACATATTTCTTTTACCACGTCATGTCAAATGTTTACGTTTCAGTTCTGAGTAATTTCAAATATACGTTCACGCATACATACCAACGAATAATGGTGTTCAATACAGTGTCGCAATGCATTGTTGTAATATAATGGTATCTATTTATTTGTACTAGGAAAACTATTTGAGCTAGAAATATGAGTTGTTTTTTTTTAACGGTTATGTTGAATACATCACTCTCTCCTTCCTCATGGAGCAGTTTTTGCAAAATCTGAATTTTTCTCTTAAGGCGAATAGTATTTATTGGAGATTGATTAGTTTGCCGCTCATCACACACCACTTAGGTGGAATGCAATACAACATTGCAGGACTCCGATTGGTTGTTCCTCTGGTAGTGCTCAAGGACAAACATCATCCCATTTGAAACACATAATAATAGTTTGTGCAACTAAGTAAGGCCAGAAAAATTTACACAGCGCAAGCGTCCACACCATCTGCTAGCATCTGTCCGTACTTCCGCCTTGACGTATGTCTGAAAGATAATGGAATGGTATTAGGAAAGAAAGGAAAGGAATCGGTAGGTTGGAGAAGGAACTCCAGTCGCCTAGCGACAAGAGGAAGCTATGGAAAAGCACAAGTCAGAATGTCTGGTTGATGAGAATCGAACCCATACCACCCAAATGTGGGCTACACAATTTACCACGTGAGCATCTCTCACTGAGAAAGGTTGAACATAAAAAACACAGCACATAAAACAATTTAATTATGTTACACATGAGTTCTGATTTTCAATAATTTTTATTGACTATGATACCAGCAATTCTAACTGTGAGTATATAGAACGATGTATAATTACGGAAAACGTAAATAGGACATAGTAGAAGTCCGATCATGTATTATCTAGATGAATACATGAGGCAGAACCAGACAGATAATACAAAATACTTAGGGTAGACATTCCTTGTAGGCGGAAACACTAGTTCAAGCTTGTGTGGGATAAGAAAACAGGTCTTTCAATACTTATTCCATAGCTTTAAAAGTATTATTTGGGATTTAATGTGATAACGTGTTCAGAAATATTTATGACAAAACTGAATGGGCGGGGCAGAGCAGCAGTAAAAATGTAGCATAAACATGATATATAGATGAACGATCTTGCAAATGAGGAAGGAACATTAATAGGAGAGCTAGAAGGAAGATGGATGTTTGTAATCTTATGACGAATGGACAGACATATGCAAATTGTAGTACCAGCTCATCTTCCAGCGGTTGAGGTCTTACGTCAAACCTGATCGACAGACAGGCCATTTTCTTTCCTTACTTTTTATCCCCCTCTTATCTCAATAATTGCTGCCATAAAGCCTTAAATATGTTAACTTCGTTATTTGGCTTCTTGTGCGGATGGCTTTTATCGGGGTAATTAAATTCATTTAAGAGATGGAGTTCTTGGAAGGATTTGCTGCTTGTTCTGGCACCACATTGCTTTTCCGGGAAGCATAACTTTATAACCTGGACTCGAAATGGCGAGTCACGCATATATGGATTCTTAATTAAGCTTTGCCGGTACTTCTGGCCTTTCAGTTTGGTTAAGTTTATATAGTCTCTAAATTTTTTTACTAGACTCGGAGCAGCATTAAGGTGCACTGACCGAGGTGCCCGGCAGTAACACATAGCTAAGTTCTCACGTTCGATTCACAATTTGGATATTTGTGGTTTTCTCTGGAATGGTTCTTCATCCATGAGGATCTTTTGCCCCCTAATGTCCGTTTCAATTCATTTCTTCTCTGTGTTTAACATATGTTTCCAGATTTTATGGCGTGAGATGAGGCTATATGGCTGGATAGGAACACCAGAACCTTCGGTTCCTTCTTATCATCCCTTCTTCTTTTAGGGAAAGCGACGATAAATACTGTCTCGAACCCATATCTACAATCGCGCGGCTTGTTTACACAAAAGGAACTGATAGGCGGGCAGTGTGAAAACCAAGAGCCGGCAAGGCAAAGATAACGTGCAGATAAAGGTCTGTAGAAACAAACAAACTGAGTTACCTCTTGACTGATAGAGACTGCTCGGGTTCTGGTTTATTTTGGAATAATCTAGAAACTATCCGGAGGTATTTAAGGAAGTGATGAGTTGGGGAAAGTGAGTGAGTGAGTCGCGAGATGTAAGCAGAGAACAGCTGAGAGTGTTGTTGTAAACTGAACGCTGTTCGTTATTGTCATCGGCCTTGAAAGTTTGTGTTGTGATATGTGATGAAATTTTGCTGCTACGGAGTGTATTTCTACGCAAATAAAGAACATTTAGAATTTCAGCAAATTGGAATTTTAATTCTACGAATCCACAAAGTCACAATACATATGCAACCCTCAACAGTACATATATGCGGATGTTGGGAAAGTGACAGCAAGCAGTTAGGCGAGTAGCGGGCAAATGCGTGACGTCACAGTGGAGAGTGCACCATATGATTGTAAGTTGCAATAGTGGGTATCGTCAGATAACCAACGGAGCTTGCTGCAGAAGATTCGAAGCAGAGGCTCTCGACATCGCTTTCGTTTAATAATTCATGGGAAGTATTTTACTTATTTATGGAAGCTTTGCAAAATGTTTAATTTTCATTAAATCTTGAAACAGTTATGGAGAAGGCTTAAGTTGCAATAGTGGGTCTCCTCAGAAAACCAATGGAGTCTACTGCAGAAGATTCGAAGCAGAGGCTCTCGACATCGTTATCGTTTCAAAATTAATGGGAAGTATTGTACTGTCACCCAGTTATCGGAGGGCTCGACCAACTGGAGCTGGGTAGGGGACAGGAGGCATTCAGATACGCCCACCCATTTATCTTGTAGCGCTAACATAGGGAATGGTTGCAAAAGCATCACTAGCCGTCTCTTTCCCCTCCCCCTGACGTCTGGAACCATCGGGATGATGTTCCGAGCCACTAAGCTTCCAGAAACAGCGATCTTCCTATATAAAGGCTGCAGTGGGCGAGTCAGTTCAGTTCTTGGCAAGCAGCCGTGAGGAGCGCGGTGCTAGCGGACGGATTGGAATAGTTGTAAAGTCTGTCTACTCAACGCAAGTGCACGGCGGCCGCTTTCTTTGAGGAACCCTCATAATCGTTTTACAACATGGACCCTCCTCCTGACGGTCCCCTCTACAAGGTTGCAACATTTTAACATCACCGACTTGCACCTAATGAAACAGAACAACTGGAAGTTGGAACTTTGGCAACTGAGACTCCACGCGGAGTAGACATGCAACTGTCATTTTCAGAAAATAGGGGTTGCTATTGGTCCCCAACGTCAGTGTTCCATTTCTGAAGTGTGGAGATAGATTTATGACGGTCATTAGTGGGCGGAAAGGTCAGGTTCCTTGAGGTCCCTTTGACTGGGAACTGCACACACGTTGGCTAAACAGACTTTACGTAATTGTGAGTGTGGAGCGGACCTATGACAGACGAACTGGTGGATTGTAATTGTGTGCGCTAGGTAATTCTATGAAATCGGCAAGTGTTTAACCGTAATTCGGTGGACATAAAGAACATTTCGAGTTTGTGCAATTGGACTTTTAATTGTATGAACCCACAAAGTCACAGTACTTATTCATGGAACCTTTGCAAAATGTTTAATATTCATTAAACTTTGAAACAGTAATGGAAAAGGCTCGACGTAACGTGACACGATATAAGTACGAATAACGATAAATACAAGAATATAGTACATCTATCATGAATAAAGCGACTAAGGCAGCAAAATTAAATATGGTGTAAATTGTAGTGATTTTGTCCAATTTATATCTAGCCTCACAAGGTTTCCGCTTCACTAACCTGATCTAGTTCCACTGCCCACTTCAGTTTCTTCATGAGGTAGTGGCGTAATGAAAATATATACCTTCAAAGGAAAGAAATTCTTATCATTAATTTCCAAAACTAATATTTTTATTAAACTATCCTTTGATATTTTAAATTAATTATAAGATGTAAATGGAGTTAAACCACTTTATATTTATAATTTTAATATTATTAATATTATATTGTACTTTTTGTAGATTAAATATAGTTTTTTTTTGTAGCTTCTTCTTTAGGCGCTTAACTCTCTGAGAACTCCAACATAAGGCTTCGCAAACATAGTCACTGGAAATATTCACAGAACATTCTGCAATCTTCTGGAGTACACATTTTAGTGGCGGGGAAAGGGAAATTTCTAGAACACTCTGGTTATCCGAATATAGTTCTTCTGGTATTTACGCTGGTCAAGAGCGCTAGTTATCGCTTTTGTCTCCACAACTGCCCAATACCGACCTCCATGAGCCGCGCTATAACCATAACGTATCACAGCGTTGTGTTTAAATATTTAAATGTCCATAATTACTTTGTGCCGTATTATATAGCATTGTGGAAACGTAGAGTCAGACTGAAAAATTCAATGCCATAGCCGGGATTTGAACCACGGATCTTCTGGTTTCCGTCCAGTCGCACTACCACTGTGCTACTATGGCCAACGTGCCGATATGACATTAAATTCTCCAACTGACTCGTGTTTCTCCCGGTAAACCACTTAGGAGTTCTCATAAACACATGAGACAACTACCTTAATGGCGACTTACTACATGTAAGTACTTTAAGGCCCGGGCTTTATAGTTAACCACTATTAGGTCAATTAATGGAAATTAATTACGGTAGTTGTCTCATGTGTTTATGAGAACTCCTAAGTGGTTCACCGGGAAAATACGAGTCAGTTGGAGACTTTAATGTCATATCGGCACGTTGGCCATAGTAGCACAATGGTAGTGCGGCTGGACGGAAACCAGAAGATCCGTGGTTCAAATCCCGGCTATGGTATTGAATTTTTCAGTCTGACTCTACGTTTCCACAATTTAGCCTACACACGGCCAGTGTGAAAGAATAATTAATTTCCATTATATAGCATTATTACGTATTTTATAAATGTCACATGTTTATATTAGTTTATAACACGAAACATTTACTCATTCGAGCATTAGTTTCAAATAAACACTACAGCAGAATTTACTTTACAATGCATAAGAAGAGACAAACGAAAAAAAAAAACAGTTTTTATATTTACATTAACACTCTAGTTGTAAAGAGTAGATTTGGATTTTTTTTAGGTGTTCACTTTGCACTTTTAAAATCAAATATAAATTTTCTTGTGCTTGAATTTTGGCTTATCCTTTTCTATACCATCTGCATGGATTTGGGTTGAATGTTAGATTTCCTTTTTGAGCTACAGCTGACATTTGGTGCATTCCAATAATTTTGACTTCTATATCTTGAGCTACTTGAGCTTCGTTTTCTTCAAGGGTTCTTCTTGTTTTGAAAATATATATTGTTGCAATGATGATATGATATATTTATTGTGCATATTCCAAAATTTTACAATTTACAAGTTTTGACTGCATTTATTTGTCGTTACCTTGTTGCTACCTTGGCTTACATGACACTCTGGTCTTCTGCTCTGCCAGGTAGCTCTTAACCTCCATACCTCCTTGATTAGTTAATTAGTCCCTTTCTTCACCCTCATCTTCCTTTTTTTATATTCTTTACATTTCTGGCCCATGTTTCTTTTACTTTCTGCAAGAACTCACCAATACTTCTTACCTTCTTTTCCTCCCTGCCCGTTAACATTTTTATAGCTACTATCCTCTTCTCTACTTTCTCCTATTTTTCTTCCCAAATCTCTTTTGTCCATACTGCAACCTACTCGCATTCTGTTACAGTGCTCTATGCTTTCCTTTCCCCCCACAAAATTCATAAACTCCCTTTTCCCTACCTGCTATCCCTTTTAGAAATATTTTTCCTGTTCTCATCCATGCTAACCCTTCTCTCTCTTGCCTATTGCAGTAATCTAGATATGCTTCTCGTCCCCAGTTTATTTTTATTTGCTTGTAAAATTGTAATGATTTCATATTTTCTAGACTTGTTGCAATAATTGATCCAGCCATGGTTGTGTTTTTGAAGTCTAAGTGAAAATTCTATCCTATAAGTGTTCCTGCTTGGCCTGCTTCCCAAAGTTTTATGGTGTGGTATCGGTCTGATTGATTTTTATTAATAGGTGCAGTAATGGTCGCTAAAAATGACCCTAAAAGCGGGTAAAAAACGTTTCGAGTTCAAGAACAACCGAACTTAAGTGGGTAATCTTCAATATTTTCTAACCATAAAAACTCAAAATCTACGTATCTATGTCTCATTTTTTAACATGTGTGTAACGTAGAACAGAGCATATTGTCATACAACACAGCAGCTACAGGTATGTACATGCTGTACTTGCGTTTCCAAGGGAGGGTAATTCTAAATCACTAATTATTACATATATTGATTGCTGGGTACGCGTATAAATGACTCTACCTCCATAATTAATCACGACAATTACTACAAAATAGTTTATTCCAATTTTGCCTTCTATAATTTCCTGCTTTTTAGGACGGAATTTGGTTAATCACCCTGTATAAATTCAGCTTTCGAAATTTTCTCCCTGTCAATAATCCTTCAGTTACAAGAAGGCCAGCACAATGCGAACAGAAACAATGACGAGAAGGAAAGTAAAATGGTAGTTTAGGAAAAAATTATCTATTTAAGTCTGTAAAAAGAGCAAGATTTATTTCCACACAACGCACTGGAATTATGTATATAAAAATGAGCAGATAGTCAGAAACAGATGAAGCTGGCTGCAGCGAAGGTGTGAAGCAGACGTCTAACTTATGAGACATCAGTATACAAACAGACTCAGGTTCTGGAACTTTTTTGCTTCTCTCAAACCGATGGATGACTTGACTCTTGACTAATAGACTGACGGATATAGGAAACATGTTCTGCCATTAGCTTTGTTGCCATAGCAGTAAACTTGTTGTCTTAATAAACGGCTCTCTTACATTTTCAGAAACCATCAACACAGCAACATCCGTTTCGTTTGTGTTCATGCAAGACTTTTTATTTTCATTTCATGCGGAAAGTCTTTTGAGGTGTTAAAATTTATGCTTAATACTAACTAAATGAATACCCGCTGTGTGGCAACAAGCGAGATATTTACCTTCTTCCAGCACGTTTTGACTAGGAACACTTTTCTGGACGACATGTTGGATTGCATAATATGAGTAGCTGTGCGTTTAGAATTTAGTTTCCTTTTGTTTTCGGTCCGAAAGTGCGAAACCTTCAACTCTACGTTTTACCTCAGTAAACAGAACAAATTGATAAAGTGGCTTTTGTTGTTTCCGTTGATGTCTTGGATGTTGTTCTGTCTTAAATTATGTATAAAGATTGTCACTGTAAAAGTACAAAAATACCTTTAAAACAAGAAAAATGCATAGATATCTCGATCAAGGTGATGTATACACGGGGAAATTAAGCATATAAAAATGGAGATTCAAAATGGGGAATTAAAGGTTCCTGTAATAGTATTTCCCCGTTTATGCTAAAGATATTTACTATAAGTCTTTTGTAATTTTTGTTTCTCCTTTTCTGAAATACCCTGTTCTTGGTAGGTCTTATACCTCAACTCAATGCCTTATAGACAGTAGCCTGTCAAGGAGCACGCAAAATTTTCGTCATAGCAGAACCAGGATGAGTGTTCAGCCAAATGCATGGTATCACTGTAACAACGAAAGACGAGGGTGGGTCAAAAAGTTATGCCTCCTATTTTCCCCCTTAAATAAGTAAGTAACGTGAAAACTTTGAATTTGGCACAATTCCTCAAAACTTCTTCTCCAATCCCCTGCAGTAGTAACTTCCTAAGTCAACAATTGGCAGCACTGCATCCTCTTGCAAAATGGCTGACATCGGCATTCGTATTAGACAGCGTTCTGAGATTGAATTTTTGACTGCGGAAGGTGAAACGCCAATTCGCATTCACTAAAGGCTAATGTATGGTGATGCAATGGTGGATGTCAGCACTGTTGGAGAATGGGCTCGTCGCTGTAACGATGCTGAAGGGCAAACACCATTGGCAGATGAAAAGCGAAGCGGCAGGCCGGTGACTGCAGTGACTTCATGCAACATTCAGCGAGTCGATGACATCATTCGTGGTGATCGCCGGGTAACAACAGGTGAATTTTGTCGCATTACCTCCCTCAGTAAAGGCAGTGCGATGAGGATTATTCAAAAACTGGGTTACTCAAAAGTTTGTTCACGTTGGGTACCAAGAATATTAACCGCCCAAAACAAAGAAACAAGGAAAGCAATAGCCTCCGAACACTTGCAGCGCTTTAATTTGGAGGGAGAGGAGTTTCTGAAAAAAGTTGTTACTGGAGACAAAACGTGGGTTCATTTTCTTGAACCTGAATCAAAGAGGCAGTGAATGGAATGGCATCAGACAACGTCACCGAAGGAGAAAATATTCAAAACTCAGCGGTCGGCAGGGAAAGTTATGGTGACAGTGTTTTGGGATGCAGAGGGTGTGCTTATAATTGATTTTTTGGAGCAGGGATGCACAATAAATTCTGTCTAATACGTCAGAACTCTCAAAAAGCTGAAAGCACGTCTTCACCGAGTTCGCCCAACAATAACTATGGCGGATGTTCTTCTTTTCCATGACAATGCAAGACCACACACCAGCCCTTGCACCACTGCAGAAATTGAGAAATTGGGATAGCAAGTCTTACCTCACCCCCATACAGCCCTGACCTGGCACCATCATACTTCCATCTGTTCGGGCCACTAAAGGAAGCTCATCGTGGGATTCATTTTGAAGATGACGAGGCTGTGAAAACGTCCGTGCGTCAATGGCTTAGGAAGCAAGACCGTGTGTTTTACCACAGTGGAATACATGCCCTAGTTAAAAGGTGGACCAAAACTGTGGAAAAGGAGGGAGATTATATTGAATAGTGACACATTAATCGTCAATGTTGTACTTTTCAATCTATGTAAATTGGATTCAATTTTCTTGGCAATTAAAAGAGAGAACAAAATAGGAGGCATTACTTTTTACCCACCCTCGTATAATACCCATTATCCAACCCACTGTTCCCCTGGTAACCAAGAAAAACATCGTTAAATTACACAAGTTGATTGGTCCTCGAGCTCCAACATGTGGGCTCAAATGCGAGTCTCTCACATTACCGCGGCAGTACTATTGTAGTACGAGCTGAAAAGCGAATGAAAACAGAATACCATTATTTTTATATGGTAGATATTTCTACTAGCAATGTTAACTTGAAATGTTAACACTTTTAGTTACTTCTAACGACATATTTATGAAATTCCTGTTCTTGATATGGTGATGCTAATTTGTTAAAAATACTACCACCACCATAATCACCACCACTACGACTAAAACTATTAATACAATGCTGAACTAACAAAGGCACAATTTACTTTATGTGAAAGAGCGTTAAATTGTGAAATGTTTGACGGGATGCTTTTCTACCCGAAGGAAAACCACACATAATGGACAAGAGAATTATTGGGAAAGCCTGCGATTGTGGTGAGTAGCAGAAAACCGCAAGAAAGATTAAAACTGAGATAAAACCAGATCTTCCTTGTTTCATCATTGTCAATTTACGGGGTCTTCAGTGGATATGTAAGTGTTTTCATAATGTTTTCTAGTCTTCCTGGAAAAGGTAATGCATCAAAACGCCTACTTTATGGAATAGAAATAATATATTTTCTCTCACTTTATCTTTAGCTAGAACTCTCTGTCCACTCTTTTTCTATTCTTTTAATTTTGCCTGTAGTTAGTATTTTATTGATGAAGAAGATGGGTTTGGGTCGACCTTTTGACGTCGACACCGATTTTGGTCTCTGGAGTATCTACTGCCAGCTACTCCAATTGAATTGGATTGGATTTTTCAAAGGGGATTTGGCACCTCGACCAGATTGACCTTTTGTAAATTTACCCCCAAGTAGGGTACCCCCGGGAGGGTGGAAATGTGTAGTGTTTAACGCCCGCTTTTACTACATACGGCACCGCAGGCGGTGACACTGATGATGCATGAGATGAAGATGGAGCACCGGTGGAATGAGATGGCGGGGGAAACCCGCGGTCGCGTGCGATCGAACCCGGGCCGCCTTGGTCAGAGCCAAGTGGTCTAACCACTGAGCCACGGCGTGGTCGGGAGGGTGGATAAGATGAGAGGAGACAAAGGGCAGCCTACCCCAAGGAGTCACTAGAGTACAGAGGGAGGGATCCTTATACCTTACTAGACAGAAACTCTCAGACGATCCGGCACAATCTTCATCCCATCTTCCTCCCCATCTTCCTCCCCATCTCCGTCCCCTTCAGCTGCCGTGGTGCGGGCGCTGCGGACCCCTAGCACTCGTGGTAACTCTGACGTTACTAGTGGAACCTCGGGCCGAACATTCGAGTCCCTCCCTGAATGGGAGTTGTTCGGATTGGGTTGGACTCGAAGGGGCAGTGGTTCCCTATACTTGTGGGAGATCGTGTACTCTTCAGACGCGGTTGAGGGAATGCATATATTCCCGCGTACTAGCCCGCATAACTAGTAGAAGGTGTGGAGGTTAATCGGTAGCCGTTTCCTTTGGTGTTGGCGCGTGTAAGTGGCGTATCCACTTCCATCCGTCTTGTGTCCATAGGACTCTCTAGGTCTTGCCCTATGAAAATCCACACGGAGGTGCCGGGGGCCCATTTGGGACAGTTCAGTAACTCCCTGGTCAGAGGGGAGGTCAATCTTCACTGTGTGTGGATTGCCCTGGTAGGTACCCTCGAGCTTATATATCCCATTTACCGTAGCCCCGAAACAGTCTGGTTCTGAGACAGGAGGCTGCTCATGCATTCCAGATAAATTAACATCTCTTGCGTAATTTTAATTCGCACGGTTATGAAAATATAAATCTGACAATTCCCTTCGAGCATGCTAGGATATATCATCATATTAAATAACGAACTCATTTTTACCACACTAACAATCTGTAAAACGACAGCAGCCAATGAATGCCGAGTTGGTCACGTAAGCATTAAGTACTACATGGCAAAGCGAGAAGTCGTATTGGGAAAAATTCGCAAGAGAGAGATGTTTACGTGAAGTTATCGCACATGCACAGCGACTCCAGTGTATGTACACTCTCTTCAGATACAACCACAGCGACGTGTCATACATCGGCAAGCGCGAGAAATCATATACAAAATGATTAAATATTGTGACAAGGAGAAAAGATTGAATCAAAATCCCTCTGTGATTTTTCAGTAGATACTGCTGATCAACTGTCTGGGATTGTATCTGTAGCAGTGGAATTGTTGTTTCTCTTTCATTTCTGTCTTGCATTCGGAACAATGTCGGGGGGAGGGGAGACTTATTTTATATAATGTGATTTAAGCCAAACAAATGAATTTGACGTTATTTTATTTTGTTTTCATTCAGATCCATCATTATTAAACAAACAAGAGATTGTGTTTCACTATTAACTGCAATTCTTCTTCTTCTTCTTCTTCTTCTTCTTCTTCTTCTTCTTCTTCTTCTTCTTCTTCTTCTTCTTCTTCTTCTTCTTCTTCTTCTTCTTCTTCTTCTTCTTCTTCTTCTTCTTCTTCTTCTTCTTCTTCTTCTTCTTCTTCTTCTTCTTCTTCTTCTTCTTCTTCTTCTTCTTCTTCTTCTTCTTCTTCTTCTTCTTCTTCTTCTTCTTCTTCTTCTTCTTCTTCTTCTTCTTCTTCTTCTTCTTCTCTTCTTCTTCTTCTTCTTCTTCTTCTTCTTCTTCTTCTTCTTCTTCTTCTTCTTCTTCTTCTTCTTCTTCTTCTTCTTCTTCTTCTTCTTCTTCTTCTTCTTCTTCTTCTTCTTCTTCTTCTTCTTCTTCTTCTTCTTCTTCTTCTTCTTCTTCTTCTTCTTCTTCTCTTCTTCTTCTTCTTCTTCTTCTTCTTCTTCTTCTTCTTCTTCTTCTTCTTCTTCTTCTTCTTCTTCTTCTTCTTCTTCTTCTTCTTCTTCTTCTTCTTCTTCTTCTTCTTCTTCTTCTTCTTCTTCTTCTTCTTCTTCTTCTTCTTCTTCTTCTTCTTCTTCTTCTTCTACTACTACTACTACTACTACTACTACTACTACTACTACTACTACTACTACTACTACTACTACTACTACTACTACTACTACTACTACTACTACTACTACTACTACTACTACTACTACTACTACTACTACTACTACTACTACTACTACTACTACTACTACTACTACTACTACTACTACTACTACTACTACTACTACTACTACTACTACTACTACTACTACTACTATACTACTACTACTACTACTACTACTACTACTACTACTACTACTACTACTACTACTACTACTACTACTACTACTACTACTACTACTACTACTACTACTACTACTACTACTACTACTACTACTACTACTACTACTAATAATAATAATAATAATAATAATAATAATAATAATAATAATAATAATAATAATAATAATAATAATAATAATAATAATAATAATAATAATAATAATTGCAGAAATTGCTCTTGTATTAATAAAGGAAATGTTTAGCTAAAGCCTGCTGAATCTCAAGCACGGTCTCTAAGCGCTAGGATGGATGCTGACAATCAATACTTGACGGGAGAGATGAAAATTTAGCAACACACAGTATTATAACTTAAGTCCGCTTACAAATATTACTTTCCCGCCAGCGTTCCTAAACGTACACATCTTATTCATAGTTAGCCAAATGCTGATTTCAATCACTTTCACCTTTTACAAATTCACAGAGCAAACGCGTCTCGTTGCGTAGCACAGCATTTTGTATGCCTCTAATTTGTTTTTTAATATCCATCGTCCAACATTTCCATAGCAGACGATGAATGAAATGGTGAAATGATGCTAAAAACGTCCATCGAGTCCATAGAGGAGAGTCTATATCTGGAAGTTCATAGAGCTTAGAGTTACTGGACATTCATCTTTCAGATAAGGGAAAACCGAGAAAAAAAATTATCCAGATAACTCATCCTGACCGAGATTCGAATTCGGGATCTCTTCAACGTGATATATTGCAAAACCAATCGCGGTGTTTGAATCTTGTCGACGTTCAATGTTCGCAGACCACCACTATTCACCTTTACACTGCTTCTGCTTGCCACCTCTGACAACTTTCAGCAAATTTGGTCGTTTACTCACAACTGCGATACTCAGTCATCGGAGATGGAAGTCTCTGAAATCGATATAAAGGAATACCGCCAAAATCAATCTTAAAGATTTCGAAATCGAACGATCTGGAACATCCAGAGCAGTACAACGATGATGCAAGCACTTACTCTCGTGACGTCACCAGTGGCTCTCTACGAATGTTCTTAGGACTAGAAGGCGCGTTTACATGTACGGGGTTACACAGCCAGTACTTTACGGCAAAGGTTTAAATGGAGGTATACTACCAATGAGGTTTGCCAAAATGGAACTTGATGGTAAATAAAAGCGAGGAATGTCCCACTCGTTATAGCTATGCGATTGGGATTTCATTACGGAGGGCATTCAGTATGTAGGGCATCATGCTGGGCCCATTGCTACTATGTCCCCAATGAGGACACCCTCCGGAGGAAGGATGAGGCGAAGGAGACAGAGGGCAGCCGACCCAAGGAGACGCGACAGTACAGAGGGCAGGGTCCCGACAGTTTACTTGGATAGATACCTTCCCACGTCAGGCCAGGAAAACGAACTCGCTCCCCTACAGCGTGACGGTAACGAGCCCAGCAGCCGAGCCGTAATGGTACCAGGCAGACGATCTGAGCCCCAAAGGTCCCTGGCTGGCAGTCCCGAAATGGTCCCAGCAGAGGAGCTGAGACTGGCAACCGATCTACTGGAGGAGGAAGTAGTTTTCCTCAGGGGATATCATCCCACCATGCACCGCCGAGACTCCCGCCGACACTCCTACCCTGAAAGAGACCACGAGATGTGAGATGATATGAAATGATAATGGAGATGAAATGGAGGGACAGGAAATTTAGGGGATGTAATTATCTTACCCTGAATTCGCCTAGTGACCCGGGAAAACCCATGAAAAAACCCATAGGTCAGGTAAGTTGGCCTCGGGAATCGAACTCGTGCCTCCCGAATGCAGGCCACAGATGAAAGCGCCTGAGCCATTCCACTCGGTCATTACAGCTATGAGAATGTGAACTTTAAGGGTCCAAATGCGATACTTTGAAGAAAATATCTAATGCTGCCGAAATTCAATTGTCATTTTTGCTTTGCTACGGACTTATAATAACTAGAATAAATATTGTTTTGCACCCAAAAAAAATTTACGCAAAATTATAGTTTCAAGCTACCTCGATAAAAAACATATCTCCGAAATGAACATTATTCGAGTTCAGCATTGTCCAGGAATAGGTACAAAGACTTCCACGAAAGTCTCCCTATTCCGAAGTAACTCTATATAAAAGAAGATCCAATTGTTTTTTATTTTATCAAAAACCTTGCTAACGATTTTTACTAAAATGCCACGTGCTTAAAATACTGTCGCTAAAAATTAATGTATATGTTGAATTTTCTGAGGATGGCCTCTGAAGTCCTATTGTGAATTAATTTTGTGTAACTGATAAACCATTACATGGACATCTCGTTAAAACATATTTGTCAAAATTGATCTTTGTGGAGTTTCCCCCAACTCGGGAACAGGAGGTTAGGATGATTAAAAGTCATCCTCATACTGATTTCGTCCCTTGCTATGACAACCAGGGTACAAATTTGGACTACAGGACCTGACTAAAACAATAGAATACCACAGAGCTTACAATATACTTATATAGAAACTGTAACCAAACTAGACAAAACACTGTTTATGAGAATAGAAAATGAGTAAACCTTTCAAGAGGCGACCTGCGAAATATAATTTCTTCTTTTATTTTATACAAATAAGTATAATATTTATTTAAAAAAAATATATTTGTTAAATTACTAGCGCATTCCTCATGTTATACGGAGAATCTTGTATCAGATCAACAGTAAAAGTTCTGATGTACTGCACTCACTTGACTTTCTGTACATATTGTTCAACAAGATTTTTATAAAATCCAATTTCCTTCTATTTCATGTTGTTGTTTATGAAACTTTATTCGAAATATTCCTTAATATTGGTCTGCATTTTGAAATACTTATACTTTTCTCAAATAGGTAGTCAATATTGGTTGTATACCTTTTGGCCATAGAAAGAGAATAGAATGTCAAAGCCATCAGATAGTGACCAGCTCTTAAAGGTTTTGACCATCACTTAATGCCTACTGTATTCCGTTATTTCCCTACTATCTTGATAACTGTCTTGCAGAGCACACGTAAGTTAAATATATCGATTATCTCCCTAATTCGATTTGATCATTAGTGTAGTATTACCTACGTAAACCTTAGTCGATAATAAAGAAACAAATCGATTCGGTCGCCTAGTATTCTCCTTGGCCTTGGAAATAAGAATTTTCATGCATTATACTAGTGTAGTGCAGTGTATACAGATGTTTGTGTAGACAGTGGCAGAAGTGGGAAAAATATAAGCGAAAGGGGCAAGGAACTGATTCTTTTGGTGAACTATAACTTTATACTGAAGGACGTATTAAGAGGCAGACGTGTATATGTGCTTTATGAAACTATTCAAACAATGAAGTGATCATAGAACAAAACCTGCAAAATAACCATGTGGAAATACAAGAAAATTAAATATGGAAATCAGTTGAAGATATGATTGAACTCCTTAGAAATTTCTTCACATAGAGGTAAGCTAATGACAATTACATTTCTTTACTATGACGGATGTGCGGTGTATAACGAATGGATTTTACGGTGCGAGAAGTAAAGTTAAGGCCCACAGTACTCACAACAGTAGAGAATGGGTAAAGTGTAGTCATCACCATCAAAATAAAGAAAACTAAAAACCTTATGCTCATGAGCAATTTTATATTTATTTGTATATCTAACCTAAACATATGCACTGTAGAATGGTAACGGGACGTCTCATTATTGCCCCATATTTTTCCAGTGAATGTTCACGTTGCACATATGTACTAAGAAGCCATATTCCATTGTTTTCCAGTTGTTAAATAAGTCAACAGGCACAGTTCGCTGAAATGTATTGTATTTAATTGAAAAATGTGATAAACTGAATACTTATTGGAGAATTTCAGTCTGACTTCCCAAACATCAGTATTAGTGGCCGATACTATCTCAGCCAAGTATGCTGGAGAAATATTCATAGTTTAAGATTGAGATCTACATATAAACTATGATATTGCTAAATTCTTAAATTAGTTATTTGGACCCCTCAGACAGCAGAAATTGTGAGTTTCGAAAAAGTGAGAGAATTATATATTTATTTAGCAAATACCTGGATTAATTACTCAATTTATCTATCAATTCTATGAACTTAAAAAGTACTACTGCATTTCTCTGTTTTGAGTATGCTGTGCAGGAGTGTTAAGCATTCTTTTACTCCGTAAATATTCGATAGTTTCTCTCAATGTCATGCAAGATGATAACCTGTGTAACCTGTTAACCTGCAGCAAATTTCGCAATTAATTCATTATGGTAAACATTTATCTCGTTTAACCCAGGAAAATATTTAATTTTTGCAAAAATTGAACACGGCGAGATATAAAATTTGATGCATTCACGTGACTTTCTCTACATAGTGTTCGTACGAAAGCTTTACGTTTTATCTACTTCAAATTAACTTTCAATTAACATATATTCTTTGTAAGATATAGAAATACGAGGGCTGTTCAATAAAGAATGACCACAATCTTTCTATGATAACGTACCTTTACTCATCCTCATAATTTTGATGGTCCTTCTCAAAATAGTCTCCGCTGAATGCAATGCACTTGTCCCAGCATTTCTGCCAGTCTTCAAAGATATGCTAGAAACCATTTTTGAGAGATCCTTCAAAATCGCCGCCGCAGCCTTCACCTCCGCTTCTGATGATGGATAATGCCTCCCAAGAAGGCGTTTCTTCAAGTTAGGGAATAGAAAAAAGTCACATGGGGCTAAATCCAGACTATGGTGAGGGTGAGGGATACACTTCATGTTGATTTTTGCAAAATATTCAGCAACAACATTGGCAACATGCGGCCGCGCATTGTCGTGGTGCAGCATCCAGCCCGCTTCGCGGAAATGTGGCACCCAATGAAATGTTCAGTATTTCAGAAAGTGATCTTAAGGTAATTCGTCGATCCTCTCTCACGATGGCAGCTGCAGTGTTGATGTTTTCTTCCGTAACTGGAGCACCGGGTCCACCTTCCTTTGAAATTGATTGTCTCTCCTCTTTAAACATTTTAAACCACCTTTGAACTGTGCTGTAGGGAAAAAGAGACTCTGCATAGGTCTCCTGTAACATTATATAGGTCTCAACTGAAGATTTGTTGAGACGAAAGCAGAATTTTAAAGCCGCATATTGTTCCTCGCGTCTTACCTCCATTGCATTGGTAGGCGATACTCAACATGTCTGAACTTGCCTAGTTCTCACAGGTGGGAACCAGGAGTACCAACAATGAAACTACTTCGACGTGTTTGTTTCACATTAGGCTAACAGAATATAATAAGGTTGAAGTTTATTGCGAAAAATTATGACCGCAAAAAATTATGATCATTCTTCATTTAACAGCCCTCGTATATAAATGTTTAAAGAAATTTTCGTTATGATAGTTTTGCAAAAAGAAAAAGAATACCCGATATAAATTTTGTAGGATCGAGTTATACAATGTTTGTGTCTCGTAGCTAAGACTTCGTCTATTTCTTCGTTTACAGTTATGCAAAATTCCTTTGGAATGAGAACTTCACAGGTTATTCCCAGGACATTAGCGATACACATTTTGTCACTAGAATACCTTAAATAGATTACAATAAAGGAAATTATTAAAATAATTAAATATATTAATCCTAAAATTTGGATGATTTATTATAAAATATTAGACCTTATGATTAGAAATCAAGTGTACATTATTATACTATTATGTACTCGTATTTAAAATGGGAAGGTGTTTGTGCTTTAGTGCTACTAGGTGAGCAACCAATCGGAGACCTGCGGTGTTGTCGTATTTCACTACCCCTGAGAGGTGTGTGACCAGCGGCAACCTAATCAATTTTTTTATTTGTAATTTACGTCCTCCGACGTTAAGTCATACCGGGCGGTGAATGAATTAATGATCCTCAAATGAGTCCGGGGTCCATGGAGGTTAGAGTTACCCGACATTCGTCTTGAGGATAAGGGTTAGAATTATTGGTTAGAATGTACACGTGAACGTATATTTCAAATTACTCAGAACTGAAACTTAAACATTTGATAGGACGTGGTAAAAGAAATATGTACTTTGAATAAGCCAAGGTGTTTGTTAAATTCGATGAAAGGAAACGATACACTTCCTGCTGGTCTGGCAGAATGTGCCTGCTCACATTGTATTTGTTTATGAATGGTTCGTAATCTCTAGTTATTCTAGAGAGTTCAAAGCAACATTATTCAGTTACTCTTCCATGAATAATTGTATCAGCTGGATCAATGAGACGCTATCCAAATTCCCCCCTTACTATTGCTAGAGCAATCCAGTTGAGTTAATGTGGGCTTAAATTATGTTGCAAACAGAAATAATATTTTTAAGCGGACTGACCCTGAATGAGTTATTCACAAAGAAATTGACAAGGAACACAACAAGACCGGGAAAACTGCGTGAGACATCAGATAAACTACAAGAAGACGACTTTTGGAAAGAAAGAGTACGTAACGAGATTCTGAAACCTATCATCATAAATTGGCAGTAGTCAGACGTTGAAGACAATGACGAATTATCTCTTAACGTAAGTAATATTCACGGCTATAAGGATGCACCGCTGGTATTAGAAAAATTAGTAATTCATAAGCTAGAATGAACTTTAAACTAAATATTTAAAACATTTGCGTAATATACAAATATACATGTTGCAATTGTGATTTCAGCAACTGCATTATTATAAAACTTTGGAAAATTCAGTTTGCATTTCCTTACGTCTAGCTCCACGAAATCTCGCAAGTGTGCGAGAGAGAAGGAAATATAGGAGTGGGCTAACGAGGTGGCAACGGTGAAGACTCTAACGTATCTGATTGGCTGCAGACGAGAACTCTTCCCATTTGAAACACATAATAAAGAAATATTTACGTATATATGAGTATTTTTCAAAATCGTTAGGCTTATTTTTGAGAATAAACAAAGAAATATTTTTCTAGTAAATGGTAGATTTAGGTAGATACACACTCACTCACTCACTCACTCACTCACTCACTCACTCACTCACTCACTCACTCACACACCCACCCATTCACTCACTCACTCACTCACACACCCACCCATTCACTCACTCACTCGCTCACTCACTCACTCACCCACCCACCCACCCACCCACTCACTCACTCACTCACTCGTACTTTTTATAGAAATTATATGTTACATTCACATTAAATTCTCTTATCTATTTTTCAGCGAATGTTCTTAAATAAGCTTATTATTCAATCTAAAGTTTATGCAAAAGTTTTTATTGCACACTTTCTTGTAAGTGCAATGGAAACAGGGGAATAAAATAAGCTTAACAGACAGTAAAATATTTTAAGCACTGGTAGCTATGGATGACTTTGAAGAACGGTCAACAACACAAAAACAATTTAATTTTGCATTTAGTGTGTGGCTTGATGTGATCTACATTTTGTGGTCATATCTTATGCGAAAGATATTCAGAGGTTATAGCCAGACAGTTGAGTTGTACATTTTGTTATAAACATATGGTATTTTAATAAAAAATATTGTTACAAATGAGTAAGTTCTATACTTAAAAGTGCGTCCACCAAAAGGTTTACAGTCTACTCTGTAACTAGCAGCATACGTGGAAGGATAAAGAAGTCACGCGATAGAACAGGATGGCAGAGCGAAGTAGAAGTAAGATTAGAGATAAGTAGGTAAAGGGAAGTAGGTTGAGTGAATGCAGGGACAACACCAATTTCTATAATATGCCAATGTACTATATTTTAGTTACTATGTTGAAGTACAAGGCACTTCGTAAGTCTTCAGTAGTCTTGGGGGTGAAGTAGTGATAATAGTTGCATTATTATGTCAAAGACCCATACTGACTTGCCTTTGAAGATGCGTAGCCGTGTATGAATAGGGGATCCGTGTAGAGTAGGCTCCACTGAAGGGTGATATGACTACCCTAATTCTAATACCAGCGAGACCTCCGGAAGAACCAAAGTAAAGTGACTCAAACTATTATGATCCACGACTGCCAAAATATGCATTCATTAAATACTGCTTTTTCAAACATGGTGTTCTAGTGCTAAATTATCATTCCCACGCTAAAAAAAGCTACGTAAAAGTTTCGCATGAGTCTTAGGACATTTTGGCTGTTTCAATATTCAATTGATTCATGTTACTAACTCAGAAAACTCCACATCCAGCATGAGGATTAACAGAAAACCTTCCTGTCGCATTCTTGGATGACGCTTAACTTAAATACCAAATTTTAGTTAATTGCTGGAAACTAAACATTTCTTCACACTAGCCGTAGGATTTTGATAGAGTCAATCAGGACATCCGTGACTCAAATCCCGTCCTTGACATTGATATTTTCATGTTGACTTTATCTGTCAAAAACCTTAGCCTATATGCGGCTAGTGTGAAGAAATGATTAATTTCCATCAATTAACTAAAATAATAAGAGTTAAATGATGAAGCCTGGGACTCAAGAACTTAGGATAGTAAGTCGCCACAAGTGGTGTACCTCGAATGCTAGAGCTCCAAGTGTTTACCGGGAAAATATATGAGTCAAATGGAGATATTATTGTCATGACGGCTAGTTGGCCATGGTAGATCAATGGGTTAGAGCGACTGGACGGAAACCAGGAGATCCATGGTTCAAATCCCGGCTATGGCATTGAATTTTTCATGTTCACTCTATAGATTAAATGTCAAACGAACAATTGTTTGTTTTCTCTATTCCTGCAGACATCCAGACACATATTAAATCGGTTTTCTAAAAATAAGTTTATGGGTAGGGTTGAGGTGTCCTGAAAGCATCTTCAAGGTAAAGTTTTGATATCAAATTTTCTTAAGTATTTTGAAATACTTACAAAATTGTTTTTACATGCTACAAGTAGTGTAAAATATATGTCATTTTTGATTCAGGCAGACTAAAAAGAGTGCTTTTAGCTGTGAAATTTCGATATCCTATCTTCCGTGGAATACATCTCTCACTCTACTTATCACAGGTAGATAGTAGAGAATATAATAAACGATACTGGGTTTTGAGAGTAATGTGAATCCAAGAGATACTATTTTTTGGAGGTCTAGTTTGCTGAAGGCCATAAGGGGTGAAGGTTCTTAGCCAGGAGAACAAGCAGACAAACCTGGTGCGGACGTAACACTAAGCCAGGGTACTTAAAAGCGGCTACTGTCGTTGCCACTACAAAACTCGTGATACCTACGTGTTCTATTAGATTACCTGTCAGGAAGGAGTAGCGCGCCAACCCCCCGCATCACACAGCGTGTTGTTCGTTTCGCAAGGATTATCGTTTCGAATGCCAATTACAGATCTGTTTCCAATTATCCAACTGGAACACATGACTAATTTGCAATCTCCTCTTCAAAGGACTATGTTTCACTACAAAGATATCGTTAGCATGGAACAACGCATATTCCGACCGCACACGCCGCTAAATTTCAACTATTTGCCACCCCCGCAACATGATGCTCATTTGTTGCGCTTTTTTCCTCGCCCGCCAGCCAGCCAGCCTGCCCGCCCTTCCCGCACATCAAATTATATATTATCTCATTTCGAATAAACAAGTGAACGATAATTATATATGTGTGGATGGACTGGTGCGAGTTTCTGAGTAAATAACATTCAGTGAACTGCGTTTCAATCAGGGTAATATCGATTGAAAAACACATCATGCTACTCGGTCGGGTAAATATAATCGCATACACAAAATAAAATTTAAAAAATAGATTCAAAGTAATGCTATTAACAAACAAGCATATCTGAACCTAACTCACTTAAATTTTATATACGGATTTGCCAGCAATATTGTACAAACGGAAAATTTTCTGAAATGTTCCATGCATTGGAAACATTCTCCTCTCAATATTTGTAATTATCTTCAGAATTTTCCTCCTTTAATATTTTTGGTCCTCACTGCTTACATACAGCAAGCAGAGAAGTACTAAAACGCATAAAAGTTTCATCCCTTGAATCCTTTCTGAATCGAAAAATTCAATTGTATAAAATGCTCAAAACCAAAAGGAAAATCCTATTAAGTATTTATATTTTAACTCAATATTTTTAAGAAAATCTTACAGTCCAATCTGTGATTTACTTGGAAAAGTATTTGCTAGCTTTTATTTTTAACAAAAGAATGTTGGGGAGATGCGCCCAGTATCGCACACCTAAGGCTTTTTTCTTCTTCAAAATTTAAAGGAAATGCAATGGAGAAAAACTAGCGTGTTACTATTATCATGAAACTAATAACATACAGAAACAGCATTGCCCGTCTTGGTAGCGTGGTGGTAGCATGTCTGCTTCATGTTCAAGAGGTGCCGAGTTCAAATCTCGGTCATGGCGAGCTACCTGGATAAGGTTTTTTCCGGGGTTTTCCCTTAACCTGTGAGACGAATGTCGGATAGCTCTAAGCTCCATGGGCCCTGACTCATTTGAGCATCATTTCTACCATTGCGATATGACTTAACGTTGGAGGACGTAAATTACACACACACACACACACACACACACACACACACACACACAAACGTAGTCATGTTAACTGTTGAAAACTAAAGTAAATATTAGTGATAATTACGCAGCTCAAAAAGTGTTTTCCAGTATCGGACATATGTCAATAAATAAATATTTATAAATAAAGAAAAGGAACTGTATAATAAATCACAAGATAATACTTTTTATCATAATTATTGTATTTTTAGATAAAAGCAGAACACGGTAACATGATAATATATTTTTCAAAACGTTCTCTAGAGATTATCACAACAAATAAAATTGTCTTAGAACTAATGAAACATTTTTTTAAACACAGTGATCGCATCTATAAAAATCAATGTTCTCTTGACCTGTTCATTCAATGTGTCGCCATCCCTTGCACGACACACACTGAACCCTGCAAACACATCAGTAACTGGACAATACAGCAGGGATGTCCTGAAAACATTGCAAGTCCATATCAGGCGCAAAGGACCACATTTCCGTGAAGCAGGTTGGATGCTGCACGATAATGCGTGGCCGCATATTGCCAATATTGTTGCTTAATATCTTGCAATAATCAACCTGAAGTGCCTTCCTCATCCTCCCTATAGTCCGGGTTTAGTCCCATGTGAGTTTTTTCTATTCCCTAACTTGAAGCAGTGGTGAAGGTTTCGGAGGCGATTTTGAAGGATCTCTCAAAAATGGTTTCCAGCATGTCTTTGAAGACTGGCAGAAACACTGCGACAAGTGTATCGCTTTCAGGGGAGACTATTTTGAGAAGGACCATCAAAATTATTAGGATGAGTAAAGCTACGTTCTCAAAAATGGTTGAGATCAGCCTACATTGAACAGCCCTCGTGCAATGTTCTGGGACATAGATTGAAGCAAAAGATTTGAAGCATGAGGCACTTCCTCTTCAATTTTCAGAAGATAAGGTTCTTGTTCAACTTCTATTTCGGTCCGTTCGTTTCGGCATTTCACAATCCAAAATATGTCTGTTCCCTTCGACGTTACACTATCGAAAGACGCCTTCTTTCCCAGTTGTTTCATTAAAAGTATTGATTTTTCCTTCCCTCGTTACTATCACTACAAATCAAACTTAATTTTTACAGGTCCACGTCACACATTACATAATCTCATTTTTAAAACTACCTATCATAAAACATTCACATCTTTTCATGTACATATTGCGTCATCTCATGACCTACTGAATTTTAACATTTTCTGTTCTTACTTATTCTAACATGTCCATATTGTAACGTTGTGGGTTCATAGGTTTAAAAGTCCAGTTTTCAGAAACTCCAAAATGCTCTTTACTACCGTAGAAACACACTTTGATCAACCCTTACAGTAGCGGAATTACGTAACATACACAAATACAATCTGCAAGGTTACGTTTGAAAGAAACTCCGGATCTTCCTCTAACTTCAACTTTAACTGCATGTTACCTCCGTTGTAGTGGTAGGCGATACTGAACATGTCTGAACTTACCTGGTTCTCACAGGTAGGAACCAAGAGTAACAACAGTGAAACTACTACGGCGTGTTTGTTTCACATTAAGCTAAGATTGAATTTTAGTGCGGAAAAATATGACAGTAAAAATTATGATCATTCTTTATTGAAATAGAAGAACAGTAAACGTATTTGGTTTGATGGGAATTCTACTCTTAACAGATTAAAATATAATACTGTGCAGTGTGTTAGTACATTAAGTTTTATTATTTATTTTCAGAATGTTTTAAAAATAAGTGCAATATTCGAGTTAGTGGTTGTTGGTTTTATTTAGTTAAAATAAGCCCATATTATTGTTAGATCTGTCTTAGGTGCCCTGCAACAAAATACTATATTCCTATTACGCAACATGTCTACAAACAGCTGCTGACAGAAATATGAAAACATTTTGAGTAACAGAATAAAATGGTTTCTTCCAGAAAAAGGTGATAATTATTTAATTGCTTATTGCAATAAACATGACTAACACCAAAATAGACTCAAAGAGACACTAATAGTGACTGCGTGGCTTACGTAGATTTGGAAATATGGTTTTGGGAAATTTAGAACAACTTTTGCTGCAGTAAAAGGACGTGAAATTGACAATCAAGTGTCTTCAAGGCGGAGGCGGTGTTTTGCTGCCCAAATATCATTGCGGTACACTTCAATCGTTGACTGTCAGAATAACCAACAAACAACTAACACCTTTCCGGTATTTATACCTCCCCAATCATTGTTTCTAGAAGGGCGCAGATCTTTCTTGAACTTTTGCGGCTGCAACTATGGGCACAGCGTTCCGGAGTCTCTCTATCTCTTTCTCTCTCTTGGCAAGTGTCCAGCTGTCCTGGAAAGCTTCCAGCTCCGCCCTGTCGTAGCAGCGCAACAATGCAACACGTTATAATACATTTTGACATGATATATTTACTGTGCATATATCAAAATTTTACAATTTGCAACTTTTGGCTACATTTATTTGTCTTTACCTTCTTGCTACCTTGGTTTGTATGACACCCTGGTCTTTTGCTCTGCCAGGTAGCTCTTAACCTCGATACCTCCTTTTTACTAGTCTTTTTCTTCCCCCGCCTCTTCCTATCTTACGTTTTTTACATTTCTGGTCCATTTTTCTTTTACCTTCTGCAAGAGCTCACCAATACATCTTACCTTCTTTTCCTCCCTGCCCGTTAACATTTTTATAGCTACTATCCTCTTCTCTACTTTCTCCCATTTTTCTTCCCAAACCTTTTCATTCCTCCTAACTCTGCCCAATAACTATTTGAGTTCTCTAATCATTTTTGCTGTCTCATGCATAATTTCATAATTTCCCCTTCTTCTTTAACCAAACACCTATACCAAAATTTTATTATTCTTTTCATTATTATTCCATTTATTCTTGTATTTCCTAATTCTACTAAAGACACTTCCCTAGTTGCAGACCTTGGTAAGCGTAGTAGCTCTTTACAAAGCTTTCTGTACTTTTGGTCCACCGTTTTGTTTACCTCTGCGCCCCCCCCCCCAGATCTCCACTGCATACGACATTTTGGATAATAATATATTAGTAACATAATATAACGTCCCAGACGTTGGTATTACAAATCAGACGACAAACAAACCAGACGACAATCAACAGGAGTAAACAGTTTCTTGGAAGGTTTGGCTCTTCTCATCCTCAGTAGTTGGTCGGCATTCACTGAAGATGGTCTAAAGTAGACCGAAAAGCGCTTATGGAGAACTGGTGGACATCTTATCTGAGTGAGTAATCTTAAAAATTGCATGACAACTACTCATATTTTATATAAAATATATCTCACTTTTAACACTTGACAAGTCTTCTTTAAAACAAAATATATAATAATGATATATAATTATAGTATATTAGACTTTGAATAATATATTAGACTTAATATAATATATTAATTATATAGAGATAATATATTAGACTTGAAGTCTTGAGGTTTTCACGGCGAACCTTATTGATCACGGCTGCTTGGTCCTGAAGAAGGCCATGGAGTAAAAGAAATGGACGAAAGCTCGAGTTTCACAAACTTGAAAAGGCTGATCAATCTCGTTGATTAGTATATACTAATTGATGTATATAAGAGTTTATTTGATTACATCAAGATTAACAAGTCTGAGAAAGGTAAAATGATGTACTTTATTTTAAATAGATATTATAAAGTTTATAAGCAGATTTAGCAGATTTTTAGTGCATAGATGCATGCACATATTCGTACTTGATAGTGCATATAAATCTGAGCTCTATTTATGTATATAAAGCCAGAGAGATGACTCTGGAGCTACCACTTTCGAAAGTCCCAGGTTTGTTTCCCGGAAGTCCGCCCACTGATGTTTTCGGGGGTTTCTCTGGTAGTTAGGTGCGTTTCATAAATTGGTCCATGAATCTTCTATCATATCTTCTGGACACATTTTTTATTTTCATCTGTTTTATCAAATTACTTCAGAATTATAAGATCCGGTGAAGGTGGTGGGGTGTTGGGGCAGGACGGGAACATTTCCTTTGAGGAGTGTGTCCGTCTACGTTCTGGACCATCTATTTGCGATGTCTAAGTTAGGACTAGCCAGCATCAGGACTGGTGTCACGTTGGAAAATTAGGGACCCCTTGTTTGCTAGCGCACATCGTGTCTCATCTGGTCTCCCTTCAGGTCTCACCTTCATTTGTTCCTTCCAGCAGTCACGTGTAGTGGCGTTCTTCAGCTATACATTAGATATACATAAATATAAATAATAGTTTAGAAATACTTGTAATATTATGAGACTTTTTGCTTAAACGTTTCTAATGCATACTGATATAATCTTAGAATGACTTCGAAAAGAAAGAGGTTTAAAGTTTTGCCGTATGTAATAGAAGCTATCGCGTCAAATATGGTGGCGGTGTTTACAAGAGAGGAAGTTTGTTCTCAAACGGAGTATAATTATTTGAATGGCTTAGTACAAACTTTGTGTTGGAGCTTAAGTCCTCGTCTGCGCTCCTTGATGGAGCCGCAATCAAATCTTAACTCTGTTTGCTCCTTTTACAACCTATCAATCCCGGTATCAAAGTGGGCCGACTTACTATATTGTCGCCGGCGGTAAACATTTTCTTCCCGTTCCTCTAGTTTACTTAATGTCCAATGAATTATGGAACAATCAGAGATTTAGCAGGCGAAGGTTGTCTTTGTCGGAAGAAAACGTGCAGTGAAGTGCGGAAGATGCAGCTTAAAATAATTTTCTTGCGCTTAAAAGTATAAAAACAAAGACTTGTCTCTGTGATTTGCCAACTTCCAAACTCAGAGATCGAAAGTTCGATTCTGTGTGGGAGTATGGGAATTGTTCTTTAACCAGGGTTATAAGTCCGGAAGTATGAGTAAACCATAAATATGTGAGTGAATGTGTAAATGATCTTTAATGTCTATTAAGAAAATAATTTATACAAACCCAAATTGTAAATAAGTTATTGTCTTTGCTGTTCCAAAAGAAAAGCCACCAAATTGGCTTTTGATGTAAAAGGTTGTGAGTAAAATGGAGAAAATAAGAAGAAAGAAAGCAATTAAAAGAAAGAAAGAAGAAGCCAGTTCAGAACTGCATGAAACCTGAGTTGCGCTACTTTATGTATCGTATTAGCGGAAGTATTGTATTCCGTGTTAATGTAAATATTTTAATTTAAATATTTCTTTTGTAAACTGTTGAACACAAATAAGAGTTTTAGAAAAAATTTCGTTTGTATGCCTATGTGTCTTTGACCAATGTCACCGTTGTTCCATATTTTTTTCCTCGAATATTTGGGAATTTGTTCTCGATTATTCTGGAAAAAGTGATTTGTATCAAGTAAGATGTGAAACTGGGTAGACAACAGAATGATACAACTGACGTAATAGTGTTCCTTTTTTTGTTTTTTTGTTTTTTGATTTTGTTTACATCCTCCAACGTTAAGTCATATCGGACGGTGAATGGAATGGGTGAAATGGTGCTTAAATGCGTCCAGGGTCCACAGAGCTTAGAGTTACCCGACATTCGTCTTTTAGGATAAGGGAAAACCCGGAGAAAACCTTATCCAGGTAAATCACCCTGACCGAGATTCGAACTCAGGACCTCTCGAACGTGAGGCAGACACGCTACCACCACGCTACCGAGGCGGGCTTATAGCTCAATAATGCAACAGTAATTATTTTATGAAAGGACAAAATCTATGAAATGTTACGTTGTAATTGAGTATATTAATGGCTTTGGAGACTTAATTCCAAGATTTTAAAGGAGATGATTTATTGTTATTTTCAACCATAACAGCATAAAATGATTCTCACTCCGAGACTACAATTAGAGATTAGGAATCATTGCTCCAGAGCGCCGAGACGCCTACAAGACTTCTTCCAGATCTTCACTAAAGCTGAGAGGGTAATTAATCATTCTATCACCATTAGCGCCTTTTGCACAATTTTTCTGTTGCAACAATCTAACTCATGAATGAAACATCGATTACATGCTAAACTGAAATTCATCTTTTATGGTTTTAAAATAAAGATTTTAATACATGTGGACTTATGGCTTTCACTCGCGAATGTACTACATGGCAAAGCGAGAAAGCGTATCGGGAAAAATTCGCAACACAGAGATGTCTACCTCAGCTTATCGCACATACATGGCGAGTCCAGATATGTATACTCTGTTCAGATATAATCATGTCTTCTGGACAGCAATGTGTCATTCATCAGCAGGCGCGAGAAAACATATCATATAGACACACGCAGCTTCCAATCGATCTATTTGTGTTTCGTAACTTACTGTACATCAACTTACTAATATTTCACTCTTCTAATCGACCAGATAAGGCCCGATAAGGGACGATCACAGCGCTGGTCACCTGAAGGTCCATACGCCTCAACGCTCTGACAAGTAACAAACTATAGGTAATACCCAGACCATAAACAAAACAAAACAAACAAAAGAGTCTGGTTATACTACACCTTAACCTTGCGTCCGCATGCGCTTGCAAGGCAATGCTTCAGTAGTTAGCAGAGTATTACGTTACGTTGTTTTCGAAGTTTGCACATTTGATGACCGTGCTGTACGTCTGACGTCATTCATATTTTGTGTCCAGCTAACTTGTATCGCATGCGAGTGCACATATTTCAGGCCTTTACTTATTACTATAGCCAGGTTCCAAGCCATGATAGATATGCTTATCACGGGCGCAATACATTTATGTTCTGCAGTGTGAAGAATTTAGTGCACATGAAAAAGAATCATGTTTGATGATAGGTAGCTTTGTAAAGTCAACATATTTAAGAAATGTTATTTACTGGTAATACTTGCTTTAAATATAATTTCCGTTAACAAGGAACTGAGTTTCCTACTAATTTTATTAGCGAAATATTCTGTGAAACGCATTTAGAAAATCAAAGTTATTTTTTTTTCCTTCCATTTTTAAATACTTCTGTTTTCGCGATTTCGTGCTTTTAGTTGAACATTATAATATGAACTAAGCAAGGACAAAGTAATTGTAATTTCGCTTTCTATTTTTATAAGATGTGGGGTTTCACAGCGATTGAAATTTAAATTATTCAATGAAGTTTTCTTGTTTCATTCAATATAATGTTATTAAATATGGATAGCAAGTTTTTTTATAAGCAATGGGGTAATGTGCTCTAAATGATTGTTGGTCTGTATCGATGAGTTGGCTGGGTCTGGCGTACTGATTTCAAGATCACCCGGAGCAATGATCTCCACCCGGAGCAATGTTTTTAAGAAAGAACCTCATCGACCTTGAAAGACTCCTGCGGGACAAAATTCCTGCTCACTGGTGGCGCTTATATGATTTGAAAATTGATAGCACCATGAACAAACAAAATATTTAAATAATTATACCAACGTTTGCATGATAAATTTCGCTGGCTTTAAAATAGTCCATTTATATTATATCAGAAACCTATTCATATTGTCGCTAGCGCATTGTTGTTTCGAGGCGGCGTGGATGGAAGCTCGCCGCAACGGCGAAGGGAAAGAGACGGATTTCTCGAGAATTCGTCTTTGCTCTAGCCGCGTCTTGATTGTTTGAGGACAATCCTGAATGTGAGTAATCTATAAAATGGAGCTCGTCCGCCATAGTGAATTGTTAATTGAACTCGTGTGCATGAATAGCTGTGTGTTTGTGGTCGATGACCTTGCAAGCTGTATTGTGTATATGACGTAATTCTGAAATGTCAGATTGATTTCTACGGAAATAAAGAGCAATTTTTGATGTTTGTAACCTGGATTTTGAATTTCACGTTGCTCTGCGTCACAGATTCCAAATTCCACAAAAGACGTTCGTTGTGAAGAAAAGAGTTCTATAATAAATATGAAGCTGGGTTACTATGTAGTAAACATAGTAAGCTAACACAAATGTTAGAATACCCTTCTCATATGATCAGACATAATATCCCCTACCGGAAAACAAGTCGCCAGTCGACAGAATCTCGATTGTATCGCAGAATATCGCGTGAGCAGGGCGATATGTCGTGACTTGTGTGTTTAATTGTTTAGCTTGTACACGCCACACAACTTCTTGTTACAGCTTAAGTTTTAGGGCCCCTTGTAAAGCCGCCGATGAAGTTTTGAAGGAATCTGCATTTTACAACGACTAAAAAACGTGACGACTTCCTTCGTCCTCGACTGGTAAAGGAGAAGTGGCAATGCTAGGCCTCCCCTCACGTGCTGTAAACTGTTTCGTTCTGATGTGCTTGCCTGGAATGTAAATCAATATAGTCCGAATAACTTTGTTGAATTGTGGGATGGTAAAACGTAGTCTAGTTACGTCAACGTGATTCAAGTTCTGCATAAAATGATGTATTCACTCCTTATATGTAAAAGAAATAATTCCAAAAGCAAACACCTTTAATCTTCTGAGGAAACGTAGAGTCAGACTGAAAAATTCAATGCCATAGCCGGGATTTGAACCACGGATCCTCTGGCCTCCGTCCAGCCGCTCTAACCATTGACCTACTATGGCCAACGTGCCGATATGACATTAAACGTTTCCACGTTTTCACACATTAGCCTACACACGGCCAGTGTGAAAGAACAATTAATTTCCATTAATTGACCTAATAGTGGTTAACTATAAAGCCCGGGTCTTAAAGTACTTACACGTTGTAAGTCGCCATTAAGGTAGTTGTCTCATGTGTTTATGAGAACTCCTAAGTGGTTTACCGGGAAAAATACGAGTCAGTTGGAGAATTTAATGTCGTATCGGCACATTGGCCATAGTAGCTCAATGGTTAGAGCAGCTAGACAGAGACCAGAAGAACCATGGTTCAAATCTCGGCTATGGTATTGAATTTTTCAGTCTGACTCTATGTTTCCACAATTTAACCTACACACGGCAGTGTGAAAGAACAATTAATTTCCTTTAATCATCTAAGTTAGGTCTGTTTCTATATCTGTATTTGTGAGTGTTCAGAGTTATGGATTATACAACGAAAAACAAATAACAGTGGGCGACAACGAAAATGTTTCGGGCTTAAAAATAATGAATATACATATATTTCCATCAGCTGAATTCAAAAATCACCATAAAAATGATAGATTGGCTCTTGTTTTGAAGATAAAGTGACATTTCATCTTTTAGAGTGAAGATTTTAAATTTGGGTGAATTTTTTGGGGAGTTGGCGCACCTGTCAAATAACAAAACACAATCAGAGAGAAATTTTGGAAATTAAGTGATGCAAAATTTAAGGAAGGCATTTTTGTCGGACCACAAATAAAAGAACTGTAAAGGATTCTGCATTTGACCAAATTTTGGAGGGGAAAGAAAATGAAGCTTGGAAAGCCTTTAAGGGTGTTGTTCATGGATTTTTTAGGCAACAAAAGAGATGACAACTACAAGCACTTGGTGACAGTGCTCCTGCAAAAATACCGTAACCTTGAATGCAACATGTCCCTCAAGATCCATTTTGTCCACTCCCATCTAGACCTTTTCCCTCCTAGTTGTGGAGCTGTAAGTGATGAACACGGGGACAGATTCCATCAGGACATTTCTGTTATGGAACAAAAGTTATCAGGGCCGTTGGAATGAAGTAATGCTTGCGGATTACTGTTGGTCTTTGTATAGGGATTCTGCGGAACTCTAGCACAAGAGGCAAGCTAACAGAGGACGAAGTCAATAGGCCACCACATGATTCTCTTCAGACATGACCATCTGCGAAGTATTTTTCCAGCAGTTTAGAACTCTTAGCATGTAATTACCAGCTAAAAAATCAAAAGTACCTTCATTGTTGTTAGCATGTATGTAATTAAAATGTATAATTTTCTCTCAATCCGTTAATGTGTAATATTTCCACTTTGTGTATTTCATAGAAACTAGAGCCAATAAAAATTTTTCAATGTCATATTTGTTTTTCTCAACCCAAAATTAGTAAGAATTGCCTCTTGAAGTGCTCGAAACATTCAAAAATTATGTTTTGTTGCCCAGTGTAGTTAGTATCTTAAGTGCCAGATTTCTCAACGTTCCATATTGAGTGTGAAAACCCCTAAATGTTGCTGTGATATACCAACTTCCCTTTCCTTTCGAATTAAGACATGCTAAGGCTTTTTACGATCGAAAAAAAAAAAGAATCTCAACCTCTGCTGGGTTGAGACCAGAAATTTACCCCTAGATTGCGAGGGCGACAGTATACAACAGAACACTTCGCACACATGGCCGAGATCATAAGCAGACATCTCACAGAGATGCGCGGAAATTCGTCAGGCTTGAAGACTCTACCTGCTCTGCAGCAGCCTAGAGCGAATAATGAACGATCTTTCGAACAAACAGCCCTCTAATATCTATAAGGTGCAATGCTAACTCTGACCTATCACTCGTGCCAATTCTTGGCCCCACCACACGCTACTAAACTTGTAGCATATCTGAAAAATGCTTAGTAATCCAAAATGATAGAGAAAACATGAAAAGGAAACCGTCGTAGACGAAAAATCACTACAGAATTCATCTTACAACCAGGAAAAAATCATGAAAAATGGGATCAACGTATCACATGTTACAAATGGGTCATCTCCTTTAGTTGTACAAAGTAGCAAATTGTTTTGAAATTTCATTACTTCATCATATTCACATTACCTTCATAAGAATAAATATCTTGCTGAATACAAATGGGAAAAGCCGTTTTACAAACTTTTCGATCGAGTATGACAATTTTTTTTCATTAATACCCCGCCTTTAACTCCAATGTTGAAATCGGCGGCCGTTCTTCTTTGGAACATATCGAAGGTGTTAACTCGTAAACGTTGGGTTGTATCATTAGATCACGCAAACATTCGCACTCTCATTCATACTTCCAGACTCTGGGAAAGGTAGGGAATCATCTTGGTTGGAGAGAAATCCCCACCTCAAGCCGGGAATCGAACCCGGAACCCCTATATAAATGGCACTGTGAGTAGAGAATCTGAGGGTTGAGCCAGGTGTAGCACAATCGATGTCAACAATGTAGCTGCCACGTACCTAACGAAACCGTTACATTTACAATGTGAGATTTACTTTTTTAGAAACGGGGGGTATCTACGTGGGCAGGTCCTCACAGAATGAAGATTGACCCCTCTAATGACCAGGGAGTTACCGAGCTGTCCCGAAAGGGCATCCGGCACACTCTGTGGGGCATTCCATAGGGCAAGACCTAGAGACTAAAAAGCATCCCTCCCCCATCTGGTCCGATCGACACAAGACGGGATGGAAGTGGATACGCCAGTTTCGCGCGCCAACTCCAAAATGGGAAGACTACCGATATGACCTTGGTGGGGCCGCCTGGTGATCTAGCACACCTTCTACTAGCTATGCTGGCTACTACGCGGGAATATTATGGCTTGCTCAGCCCCGTCCGGAGACATACCCGATCTCCCACGCGTATCTGGAAACACTGCCCCCTCGAGACCAACCCAATCCGAACAGTTCCCAAAGGGAGGGGCTGGAATATTTGGCCCGAGGTTCCTCTAGTAACGTCAGAGGTACCACGAGGGCTAGGGGTCCGCAGCGCCCGCACCAAGGCAGTTGAAGGGGACGGATCTCCTCCCCTACGGGATGTGTCAATTTATTGAAGGAAAAATATACACAAAAGAAAGACGTGTGTGATTTTTACCAGAATGTCCCCCAAACCAGATTTCCAACGTTGTATTTACTTGTGTATGTTTCGTTCTACATATGTGAGCGAATAATTTCTTTCTGTTATGAAATTAGCTAAGTCCAAACCCCGAAGTACCTTGTCGGTTCACAATCCAACATGCAGCCTACCATTAAAAATTTGCCAGAAATTACCACCTGACATTGATAAGCTATTTAGTTAAAGAAAAACGAAACAAAAGGTGTGGGAAAATGTTCACATAATCCTGTCTTGAATGGGTCTCCTCTAGCTTGCAGAGAAAATTACTTTGTTTTGTTTTATTTCCTTTATAATATGCCTGGCCTGCAGATAAACTAGGAGTTGAAGTTTTATATAATTTCTTATAGCACAGAGCCAAAATGTAATTGTTTATAAAGTGTGACCAGTTGTGTAATTAATGCAGTCAGCAAGATGTAAGTTTTACACAGTATTATTACGCGATACGTTTCCTGTCTTTCCTACGATGTCGGTACCCCGACACATCAAAGTATTTCTTTCTTCTTGGGCAGCAGAAACCAGCGCCTTTCGTTTGGGACCATATTTGGCGTTTAAACTGACAGAGCTGACGTCACACCGTCACTGCCTGTCTTCCCCTGCTATTGGGTAACCCTGCCAATAGCAGGGGAGTGGTGCTCTCAGGTGCTTGACGTCAAGCACCCGAGAGAAATCTTGCCATTACGCATATCCCACCGCCATGCCGCAACGCACAAATCTTCGTCGCCTGCTCCTACCACACTGAAATACATACAATCATTTATGGAGGCAGGAAATTCGTGACAGCAGAGGAACAATTGAAGCATTCGGCTACCGGCCTGAAGAAGCCAGAGAAATCCCAGGGTATCAATGACAGAGGTTTACGCATTACTGGAGAACCATTTCACTTGTGATGAAATGGTCTTAAGAACCCGCAGATTCTTTGCTCAGGCAAATCTATCAATAAATAGCAACGACTCATGGAATTAACAATGAGTAAGTTCTAGTCGAAAGGGAAATGGGATTTAATATGAGCTAGCCAGAATTTCTAACGATAAAAGTGGAGATCCAAATCATGCAGCCGTAAATGACCAAGAAGAAATAAATAGTTGAAACAGAAAATGTTTTCCACGTGTTTCTTTCCTGCTGTCCAGCTTAAAATCCGTAACATATTCCAAAAGTTGGGCCTGCATTAAAACACAAAATGTGTTATAATGAAAGCAGTGTGAAGTTTGGCTGGAAGCAATGCAAGGGCACGAAATCTGTCAATAATATATAAGAAGCGTTGGTGTGATGGCAGCAACATGCATCACCGAGAGAGCCGCGATTGAATCGAAGAAATATTCGTGGCGAAAGTATACAATATTTTACCGCACGGCGCAGTTGCTTCCATTAGCCTGACCATCATCCCTGTCAGCCCAGACCAGCTATCTTCTGGACGCTTACCTCAACGTGTCCATCCTTCCTGATAATGGCGGACATAAATCTGACAGCGGCTCCTCGCGATATACTCCAGTCTTTCCACAGAAGAAAACCACGCTGCAGCACATCCAAATGTCAGAGGATACGTCTCTCTGTCTATTGCAGCTTTGAAAGAGATTTTACTTTCTCAAATCGTAGAGATATCAGTAAAGAGACGAAGTCATTATTCTCAAACCCTCATAGTAGAATTTATTAACCAAATTATTAAATTTGTACATCAAGAATTCAAATATGGTTCAAGTAATCTTTCACATTGGGAAAAATGTTTTTTTCCCCCAAATCAGTATTTGAAGGATTCAATAATGCTTTGAGCTATCAAAGTTGTCAATTGTGGTACACATAGAGACATTTTATAAATTGGCAGAAAACGTAGAAACTTCTAACAGTTAAACATATTAATTAATTACAAACTTTAGTCAAAACTTGCAATCAATAAGGTCAGAATTTGGGACTAATGTACCTAGTCAATCGTTAAACAAACACTTGTTAACCATCATAGAATGAGCTGGCGACGAATTTAGGTCTCTTGTTCGACTCCCATCGTGTCCGGCACTCTTGCCCGTGTTCACTTTTTCTCGGGGCTTTTCCATGTTGGTAACTGAATGCTAGGATGCTTCCTCTTCTATCACGAATTTCCCTCACTTCCTGTCCTCATCATCACCTCTCATCTGTTGAAGAAGTACGTAACGACGTTCGTTTGTTACAAATAGACCGTTAGATTGGATAGACGAATAGGAAATACTTTTGTTCAGTATAAACAGGTTGGGCAGTAGATCGGTCACATTGGAAAGATATGCAACATTCATTTTTTTCTTGACATGGGTTTTTCGTAATACTCACAATTTGAGTTGCACCTTAGGTTTTGCTCTGTTAAGGTACTCTTCAGAAGTTAATAAAAATGCTAAAAGTTAAATTAGTCATTGCACTTTCGGTTAAATAGGCACACATCTTTTATGAATGAATAATTTTCTTACATATGAAGTACTATTGTTTTATTTTATGTTTAGTTGGCTGTTCATTTATTTTCTCAAAAGGCAGTGTATTTTAATCAGCTTACAATGCAAAGCTGTTACGGTAACATACTTTGATGAAGGTCGAGTGTGCTACACCTGAGAAATGGGAATTTGAAATGATATTCTGGGTTCAAAATAGACAGGAATAAAATTATATTAAAGTAACCAGAAAAGATGATACTCAACAGAGCATACTATTGAAAAATAAATCACTGCTTTATTATATTATGGACCAGGGTAGTTTTAAAGTTTTGAAAATATAAGCATTTATTTATAAACTATGTTTCATTTCTTTTACAGTTCATATTTTTATAACTCACTGTGTGAATCATAACTAAGCGAGTGTTTTACTGTAAATTACTAGGTTACAGGGGTACGAAAGTAAAAATAAAACTACTTCTAATAAATATATGAGAATGATCTGGGAAAAGAATCATTTGTACATTCTATCACCTTCTATCCAAGGAACAATGACTTCCTAAACATATCTTCTTAGTATTGGGTGACCATCAGACCAAATAGGTTCTCACTATGCATTCGCGATTGTTCCAAAGCAAAATGAGTGGTGAAAAGTTCCTCCAGTCTGAGGTAAGGTCTATTAGATTTATGATTGCTTGGAAGTTGAAACATGTAGACATTATTTAGAAGTCAACTGAAAGAAGAATGGTGATATAAATGAACGAAAAGAATGTGAGTGTTTAATGTTGTAAGGCAGAACTTGATGAGAATTTCGTCACTCATCCACAGCTACTTCCAACAAACAAGTAAACAACATCGTACAAGGCAGAAGTGTAATCTAAAAGAGATGCAGATCTCTTTTCCAAATATTTCTTTATCTCTTGTTTTTTATTAAGATAGTTTATAGTCGCTTTGACTTGGAAAGTCTTATTGCGACTTTAACAATAGAAATTACATTACATTGCATTAATACAAAATAAATCCATGAGAAGGAGTGTACATTAAACTAGAGAGGTTACATTATAGTACATTCAATGCACTACAAAACCTTAAGAATGAATACAAGGAATTAAAGATTAATTGTGAGTTCAAGATCAAATTTTGAAATATAAACCAATGTCTCTGAAAAGCTTTGAGTCTTCTGCACTGAGATGGAGAATATAGTTTTTCATCTTTGTTTGGTGAAATAGTGTTGGAATACCTTGGTTTAATGGACTGACGATTGATGATTACTGCAGGAATTCCAAAGTTCAAGGATTTTTATACAACAGCTTAAATAACGGTGAGATAAAGTGAGCTTATTTTTTGTGGCGTATCTTTATAATAAACTAATTTTTATGTTGTAACCAATGAAAATACCAGTTACTGCTGAACACGCTTTGTCACAACTCACAACTCAACTGCACTAGTCACTCTCTACTGAAAAACTCTTCAATTTCTTCGTACAACTCAGCACTTAGTTTCTCTCAATTCTTGGCTCCTTATATAGATCCCGAGCACAAATCAAAATTCTGGAAGGCGAATCTCCGAAAACAGCCATAGCGAATCTTCGGGAACAGAAAGACTGCACACAATGACTATTGCTCTGAATATTGCTCTGTCATTGGCAGCTGGCCGGGCCGGTATGCACTAATCCCTCCCTCTTTGTGTCCATGGGTGTCAGTGCTCAAATCGAAACTCGTAATTCAGATTACTAGAGAAAGGTGTAGACATTTAATTTGCACAGTACAAGACATTTCAAATTTACCAAAATTATTGTAAAATTAAAGTCATCGTATATCATCTTTCCTTGATCTATAGACCAACCGCTATAGTGAGATGGAAGATCGCATCAAGCGAAAAAATAAAAAATTTCCGATCTTTAGGTGTCATGTCCAAATAAGGAACCAGGTTTAGGAATTTAAGGAACTCTTGTTAACATATGAGATATTTGCTAGAGCCTGGTGCAATTCAATTTGTACCATAAATATTCACATTTGGATCAAACATTCCAAAGTAATGGATACAGGTACGTTTTGTTAATACATTTTTATTGTACGGGTTATTTCCCAAAAGTATACTCCATATTTGTTGTGCTACACTATATATTTCCGTGTCGAAGTGGCATTCATTTCAAATTAAATACTACGGAAATATTTAGGGCCCTGAATAATTAAATTAAGCGTTCAGAATTCAGTAGATAAAAATATTCTACTCTTTACATTGACATCTATCCTATCCTCCACAAAATATTCTTCCAAGAGTCATCTTTTCTGTTTATATTACTGAAAATAAGGTTAAGTTGGCATTTTAAGAGATGGAGGAGCAGCTGCATATGATATTTGAAATTCCACACTTTGCATGGTCACGAAAAATACTCCGAAGTTCAAACAAGTAACAATAAATATCTCTGAAACATTAACATTTAAAAGTCGTTTTTCATAAATTTTCTGACTAAAAGAGATAAAAATAGTTAACTTTATTATACTACAGTTTTATATAGAAAATTATACAAAAGTTATCCTGAATTTACAGGATTTCAGACCATTTTAACAGAAAATTCAAGATACATCTGATTACTCATGGTTATGCACGGTCATCTAAAAGGTGCATTATTTTAAGTAACATTTTAAAGACATTGGCACCCGCCTCGGTAGCGTAGATGTCTGCCTCACGTTCAAAAGGTCCGGAGTTCGAATCTCGGTCAGGGTGAGTTACCTGGGTAAGGTTCTTTCCGGTTTTTTCCCTTATCCTTCAAAACGAATGTCAGGTAACTCTAAGCACCATGGACCCTGGACTAATTCGAGCATCATTTCACCCAATTCATTCATCGTCCGATATGACTTACCGTTGGAGGACGTAAATTAAGAAAAATACATTGGCAGAAAATAACGAACAATTTTCCACGTAAAGGGCAATTGATGTGAACACTTTCATGTTATGACTTACCGTTGGAGGACGTAAATTAAGAAAAATACATTGGCAGAAAATAACGAACAATTTTCCACGTAAAGGGCAATTGATGTGAACACTTTCATGTTAATATTTGTACAATATCTTTGAATGGTGGTTTTCTTGAATAACGCAGTGATTTGAGTTACACGGTTCACACACGTGTGATCAGATATTTTTCTATAAAAGTTTTCTTCAATGAAACTGAAATAATAGGTATATGGTTAGACTGCAATATTTTCGCATTTAATGCAGCTAAGTAGCAAAGGATAAATTTGATTCCTTTCGTACAGCGTAGAAGACACGTTATTAATATGTGCCATGCCTTAGAGCTCAGATAACATCAGTGAATGAAATAATGTGATTGCTTTGAGAGAATTAATAACAAACACCCTCGTGCTCAGTAGTTAGACTGCTTGCGTCTCATCAAGGCGATCATTGGAAGATACCACACGATGCAGCTTAGCCAAAAATATATGGTGAATAAACTGCGGTGTAGAAAAGAGTAACTTATTAATGAGTTATAGCATAAATATGTATATTGTATAATATATATGTATAATTAGTAAATGCCGGTTTATGAAACTCAATTACTCTGGGATTATCGATCTATGTCCTAAGAAGTAAAGAAAATGCGCCTTCCAACAAACCGGCTTTATAATTATTGGTTAAGTCTGCAGATTCAGTTTCTATTTTTCATTGTTTGGAGATAGCGTTTAAAAACTTAATAAAAGGTCTTAAATGTTTCAACTTTCTTTTTGTTTTCTTTTCTTCGCTTCTCTAACTCACTCTAACCAAAACTTCGATATCAAAATACATCGTAAACACAGGTTCTGAGACTCGTGAATCCAAAACCATATTTTAATAGCAAATCCATGTTACTTTCCTTCCTTTTGTGCACAAAAATTATTAAAAGGAGATAAATACTATACTGATATCCATAAAACGTCAGACTTCTAAAAACTTCAGCGAATAACCTATGAAGTCTTGTCACGTTAATTTTAACTGCAACATTATCAAAATATAGAACATTTTCACTGGAAATATACACTTTTTGGTATAGAATTACATTGTAACCTCAACATTTATTCGTGGCATTTTTCAATAACTTGAGCAGTACACTTCGAAATTGTACGTGTCGTTCTTTTGTTTTAGAAAGCTCTAGAATCCTTTACCTGAACAAAGGTAGAAAAAAGTTAAAGTATTAATAGGGTGCGGTGCAACTGCAGGTTTGAAAAATCTTGAAATGAACGTTAGACGTTTTTATTAATTTATTACTTACATGTGAGATTTTCTCTGGCTCTATCACATCGGTTTCCTTGTTTTGTTAAACCTTTTCAGTTTGGGCTGGCGCATAAATGAAAAAGTTAAAGGAATAAAAATTGTCGTGGAAATTTATAACAGAATTACCGTTAAGAATTAGACCATATTTGTGTTTAAGTTACAAGGTAACAACAGCTGAATATTATATTGATAATACTGTCCAAAACATAATTACGTCTATTATTTCTATATTCTTGTCATAATGTACACAAATATTGAGACTCGGACATTATTAATTCAATTCGTACAAAATTAAAATCATAATTTGAGTATCTGAGATTTAAATGTTAAAGTCGAACTTTGATAATTACGTCATACAAACCCTTGTGAATATTTATCATCATCATCATCATCCTCATCACCACCACAATCATCATCATCATCACCATCACCATCACCATCACCACCACCACCATCATCATCATCATCATCATCATCATCATCATCATCATCATCATCATCATCATCATCATCATCATCATCATCATCATCATCATCATCATCATCATCATCATCATCATCATCATCATCATCATCATCATCATCATCATCATCATCATCATCATCATCATCATCATCATCATCATCATCATCATCATCATCATCATCATCATCATCATCATCATCATCATCATCATCACCACCACCACAACCATCATCATCATCATCATCACCGGGCTGGTCCCGGTGCTCAGTCGGTAGAGCAACTGTCTACCGTTCTAGGGGTCCCGCGTTCGATTCCCGGCCGTGGGGGTGGGAATTTTTCTCCAACCAAGATAATTCCTCATCTTCCCCAGAGTCCGGATATATGAATGGATGTGTGCGTCATCTAATGATTAAAAACCCAACGAATACGAGATATGTTCTAAAGGAGTGCGGTCGCCGATATGACCATTGGAGTTAAAGACGGGGTACAAATGGAACAAATAAATAATAAGACTTAACTTTTAAAAAACTTAGAAGCAACTCAAAACTCTGGCGTAGTGATAGACTATTGCTGCAGGACTGAAAATAACTGTTTTGATGCTATGTGAATCCTACAAGTGTATCTGTAGTCTTTTTTCATATATATATATTCAAAAATATACCGTACTAATGCTTTCGTCCGGAGCTGTGTGTTATAATGGATTATAATTTTTCGTGAAAAAGAGTCAATAAAAAAAACTTATGGGGAATTGCTTTTAAAGGGATTTGTAACTATATTTTGTTTAATCCGGTAATTAAATTTCAGCTAACATTCTGCTAGATAGTTTAAATTTTACCACTTTTATATATTTATTATTACCAAGTGAGAGAAAGCATTGTTAAAGCAACAGAATAATTAGTTAACAATTTTTATAGATTTGAAATAATATATAATGCATAATTTAACAATAGATTAAATTGCGTTAGTTTTCTTAGGTGCACACAATTTAGGAGCCAGAACTGGCAAAATTTAGAAATTATAAGATTTAGAACATGTTTTTCAGTCTTGTTAATTTGATTATTTAATTATTTATTTAATTTTGCTTTAAACAAAATACCAAAATGTATCTGTATATATAGTGAGAAATCTGCGTTGAACTTCTGAGATGTTATTTTACTTAGAGTTATGAGATAACTAAAAGCTCACACAGTGCCATTTCTATACCTGAATGATAGATAAATACGTAATATTTTAATACACCATTCGATTGTTGAAAAAATGAGCTTTGCCTTTAGATTACTATGTGATTTACAGAGCAACACTGTATACGATGCTCAAGAAAACATTCTTTGAATTATAAAATTAAGACGATAAAATTAAAGCAATAACTGGAAACATAGCATAATCGCTCCAAATTTAAATTATTCGGGATTGTTCACTTAATGTACGGGCAAAATAAGCTATTGATGGGAGTGTATTTACTTTTGAGAATGAGTGCTGTTGATGATAATTATTTCGGGAATAAACAATAATGAAAAGGTAGAGCCAGACTAAAAGGTTCAACGCCATACCCGGGATTTGAACCACGGATATTCTGGTCTGCGTCCAGCCGTTCTAACCATTGAGCTACTATGGCCAACGTGCCGACATGACATTAAATTCTCCAACTGACTCGTGTTTTTCCCGGTAAACTACTTAGGAGTTCTCATAAACACATGAGATAACTACCTTAATGACGACTTACTATGCTTTAAGTACTTTAAGGCCCGGGTTTTATAGTTCGGACCACTATTAGGTAAAATTAATAGAAATTAATTGTTCTTTCACACTAGCCGTGTATAGGACGCACTATGAAAGGGTAGAGCCAGACTAAAAAACTCAATGCCATAGCCGGGATTTGAACTACGAATCTTCTGGACTCCGTCCAGTCGCTCTAACCATTGAGCTACTTTGGCCAAAGTGCCAACATGACATTACATTCTTCAACTAACTCGTATTTTCCCCAGTAAACCATTTAGGAGTTCTCATAAACACAGGAGATAACTACCTTAATGGCGACTTACTATGCTGTAAGTACTTTAAGGCCCGGGTTTTATAGTTCGGACCACTATTAGGTAAAATTAATAGAAATGAATTGTTCTTTCACACTAGCCGTGTGTAGGACACACTATCAAAGAGTAGAGCCAGACTAAAAAATTCAATGCCATAGCCGGAATTTGAACCACGGATCTTATGGTCTTCGTCCAGCCGCTCTAACCATTGAGCTACTAAGGCCAATGTGCCGACATGATATTAAATTCTCCAAATTACTCGTGTTTTTCCGGTAAACCACTAGGAGTTCTCATAAACACATGAGACAACTACCTTAATGGCGACTTACTTTGCTGTAAGTACTTTAAGGCCCGGGCTTTATAGTAAACCACTATTAGGTTCAATTAATAGTAATTTATTGTTCTTTCACACTAGCCGTGTATAGGAAGCACTATTAAAGGGTAGAGCCAGACCGAAAAATTCAATGCCATAGCCGGGATTTGAACCATGGATCTTCTGGTCTCCGACCAGCCGCTCTAACCCTTGAGCTACTATGGCCAACGTACTGACATGACATTAAATTCTCCAACTGACTCGAGTTTTTCCCAGTAAACCACTAGGAGCTCGGACCACTATTAGGTTCAATTAATAGAAATTAGTTGTTCTTTCACACCAGCCGTGTATAGGACGCACTATGAAAGGGTAGAGCCAGACAAAAAAATTCAATGCCATAGCCGGGATTTGAACCACGGATCTTCTGGTCTGCGTCCAGCCGCTCTAGCCATTGAGCTACTATGGCCAACCTGCCGATATGACATTAAATTCTCCAACTGACTCGTGTTTTCCCGGTAAACCACTAGGAGTTCTCTAGACACATGAGACAACTACCTTAATGGCGACTTACTATGCTGTAAGTACTTTAAGGCCCGGGCTTTATAGTTCGGACCATTATTATGTACAATTAATGGCACGTTGGCCATAGTAGCTCAATGGTTAGAGCGGCTGGACGGGAACAAGGAGATCCGTGGTTCAAATCCCAGATATGCATTGAATTTCTCAGTCTGGCTCTATCCTTTCATAGTGTGTCCTACACGCGGCTAGTGTGAAAGAACAATTAATTACCATAACCAATAATGGTTTTACAAAGTACTGATAAATGACTACTGAACAGATGAAATTAGAACGGTAGCTGGATAACAGCGTTGGCGATACTGTCAAAAATTGCATTAGAGGTATAAAGTTAAAGCGATAAAAATTGGCTGGAAGACACAGCTGTGACTAGTCCAAAGTTTCGTCTACCGACTGAGATATCACAAGTTGAGATGCGAATGTTTCTTCAGCATCTGTTTCTCCAGTAAGGATGCGATCTCATCACTTGAGAAGCTGTACCTACCTGGTCCAGCACTTCTCTCACTCACACTTCAGGGATGAAGTTATCAATAATTGTCGCTATATTTTATTCTGGTGCGCCTGTATTTTTCAGCCGAGGTAGATCCAAACTCGCCCTTTACTTTTCATTTTCTTCTTACCCTCTTTCCTCGCCATTTCTCTGCTCACCTTGTTCTCTTTGTCGCCTCATTCCTCTAAGTCTCATGCTAGTTCTTTGCAATCTTTTATTTTTTTTCTTCCCAGAGGCGCTATGTTTGTTTATACATCAAACACTTGACGAAAAAATGTACCTGTCGTCTATCCACATCTTGAATGTTACGTTGGGGAATTTCTATACATCACTGCCAAGTTTTAAAATTTTAGAATCTGTTAAAGCCATCACGTGATTGTAGACGTTTTCTTTTTATTCTGTTTCCGTTTCTTTTTTTCATTTTTCTTCTCATCCTTTTTACATTCCTTTCCTGCTATGCCTTGTAAGGTAAACTTTTTGCGTAAGTATGAAGGTAGTTGGTCCAAAGCACTCCACACAAAGAAGATTTTGAATTTTCAGGTAATTATTTCACATCATATCCTAGAACTTAGTTAACAATGCATACTGTCTTACGAAAATTGAAGCACGTTCTGTTGGTAGGGAGTCTAATAATACATCTATGTGTCTGTTTAACCTCTGAACTGTCACCTAATTATTATTAAATCGAAAGCTGCAATTTCTTAAAATAGTCTTTCGTGTTCAATAAAGAATGATCACAATTTGTTTACGGACATAATTTTTCACACTAAAATTCAATCTTATTATATTCTGTTATGTTAATGTAAAACAAACACGCCGTAGTGGTTTCACTTTTGGTACTCCTGGTTCCCGCTTGTGAGAACCAGGCAAGTTCAGACATGTTCAGTATCGCCTAACGCTGCAATGGAGTTAAAATGCAGTTAAAGTTCCCGCCTCGGTAGCATGATGGTAGACTATCTGCCCTTGGTTCAAGAGGTCCCGAGTTCGAATCTCGGTCAGGATGAGTCTCCTGGATAAGGTTTTCTCCAGGGTTTTCCCTTATCCTGAAATACAAATGTCGGGTAACTCTAAGCTCTATAGAGACTGGGCTTATTTGAGCATCATTTCACCCATTCAATTCATCGTCCGATATGACTAAACGTTGGAGGACGTAAATTAAAAAAAGAAGAAAACATGCAGTTAAAGTTGATGTTAGTGGAAGATCCGGAGTTTCTATCAAACGTAATTACTGCTGATGAAACTTGGCTACATCATTTTGATCCCGAGAGCAAACAGCAAAGCTCAGTGTGGAAATCTCCTTCATCACCAACACCCCAAAAAGAAAAAATGGTTGCTTCTGCTGGGAAAGTTATGGTCATCTCATTCTTTAGTATTCATGGAATGGTTAATCAGCGTGTTGTACCTGCACACACATCAGTAACTGGACAATACTACAGGGATGTCCTGAAAACATTGCAATTCCACATCAAGCGCAAAAGACTACATTTCCGTGAAGCTTGCTGGATGCTGCACCACGCAAATGCGCGGCCGCATATTGCAAATGTTGTTGCTGAATATTTTGCAAAAGTAAATGTGAAGTGCATCCCTCACCCTCCCTATAGTCTGGATTTAGCCCCATGTGACCTTTTTCAATTCTCTAACTTGAAGAAACGGCTTCTTGGGAGGCGTTATCCATCATCAAAAGCAGTGGTGAAGGCTGCGGCGGCGATTTTGAAGAATAACTAAAAATGGTTTCCAGCATGTCTTTGAAGACTGGCAGAAACGCTGGGACAAGTGCATCGCATTCAGGGGAGACTATTTTGAGAAGGAGCATCAAAATTATGAGGATGAGTAAAGGTACGGTGTAAAACAAATTGTGGTCATTCTTTATTGAGCAGTCCTTTTACAATACCCACGTGAGCTTCTCTGTTTCTCTGCTTACTCTTTAAAATCTACACTTTAAAACATTATTCTTATATCTAGTTCATAATAATTCAAACAATCTTTCTAGAAATTGTTTTGTTAAACATTCCATATACCTATAAAGAAAATGGGAGGTTACAATGGACTTAAGCGATTTTAACACATGACCACATTGTGAAAGGTATAAATACCTGTAAATTCAAAGCAATAAAATGGTATCTCTCTAAAATGATTGCATTCACAAAATTTTATTTGGCACAAGCTACGTGCTGTAATGAAATCGCATTTTTGTGTGTTTTAAGCCTTTGTCTCGCCTTTTTTTTTTTTTTTGCCAACTGTGCTAAATTCATGCACGGTATAGTTAGTGCAGAGGCTGCTCTCAGAAAACTCAAGTTATAGATTTCATTTGTCATGGAAGTATAAAAATATGCCTCTAATCAAAATTGTTAGACATTTTTTGGAAAGAAAACAAAACAGAACCATTAGATAAACTTGCAATTCTTGGAATATACTGACCTGAAATGAAATATTCTATTTAACCGGCTTTTGGTTTTTTTTTATTTATTCTGTTCACAAACACACTGACTTTCTTTCTCATACAAACACACACGTCTGCGTGCAGATGTTTGTCTGAAAATGCTTCTTTTGGATTCCAAGAAACTTATAATTTTTATTTTTACTGAAATTTAGTATAAAATTTATGTTGGAATACCATACTTTCTCTAGGTACGTGACGGAAAGAAAAATCAGCAAGAAATATGTTGTCTTAAAATATTTCGGACTCATAAATAATATGACTCATCGCGAATATTTTTTCCGATACGCCTTTTCGCTTTGCCGTGTAGTATGTGTCTTACTTATTCTGTTTTCATGTAAATGCACGAGGTCGTTAGGGCATGGACTGCGGTTTGAATTTCTAGGACTGATTGTGCATTCTCAAGATTTTCCTGAGTGTTTATCACTTCCATTTTCAAATTTCCTTATATAATGCCATGCATTATATGTGTCATCAAACTGTCATTTCGTATGTGGTAAGAAGAGGTATTTATTATAAAATTCAAGTACACCTATTCAAAAATGTGCACATTATCACCTTAAAAATACCACGTTTATATATTTAAATCTTAATATAAAATCTCTGGGACGCAATACTTCCTTTACCTAATATAGATAAGAATTAGAGAAATATAAAAATAAATATGTAGACGTTATGAAGAAAAATTGTGAACTGTTGTATATTATATTTAGTATATAGTGAATTGAAAAAGGAGAAAAATAATTTACAGCTCTGCTGTTGCTTTTCACTTTACAAGGCACAAACATTCACAGAAATCTAAGAGCAGATCCGTGGACTTGAGAACGCACCCTTGTGTGTATATCAGAGAGCCAAATTGGTAGGAGTCCTCCTTGAAAACGTTTTATCTGCGATGCCTTAGGAAAATAGCAAAAGGCTTTGAGGCAGCAGGTAAAGTAAATGTGAGATGAGTGGCTCAATTAGAATCGCTGTAGCAGAAAATGAGCGCGGTCTTGTCCCTCACTCACTTTCTTCTTCCTTCCTTGCTGCTCCTTCTTGGCGCTGATTACTTAGGACATCGCTGTCCTGCTCACCTCTGAACTGTGCTGTGATGACGGCACACTATGATCACGATGACCTAACCTGGGATGAAGTAGCGGCCAGGTTTAACATCAGAGCGAAAATACCCATCTGGAAGCTTCTAGTGCAAGAGTGGAACGTCATCAGACCTACACAAGAGAGTTTTCACTTCCATCATATCTATTCCTAAAGTACTCATAGCATTGTTATATATTCCAGGTTATAAAAAGGTATATTTATTAGGCCGAATTTTTATTTTATGCGATTTTCAATTTTGAGGTTATGTTCGATTTTCTGGACCTTTGCTTTATTACTTAAACATTTCCCTGCACTTACATTGAATACATAAACACATTTGAATTACTGACATTTTACACAATATAAATTTAAAATATAATAAATTTGACAACCGAAATGAGAAACAATAGCGACTTTGTACATTCTTACCCACATTTTCTTCTTTCTTTGTTTACTCTTCTCCTTAATTATTCTCTCCCAGGAGAGGATGCCTAAGATGAGATACCTATCGAGGAGTGGAAAACTCTGGAGGACACGGATTACCTTGAATGGGCGTTCAGCTCGAGGCTTAGTTAAGTGCAAGGTGGAGCCATAAATGATGAAGCAAAATGGATGATGGCACAGTTGATGAAATGTATGGTGGAGGAAACCGTAAAACCCAGAAGAAATCCGCCCAGACAAATTTCACATGCAGTTCCCCTGGGAGAGTAGTGAGATTTACCACTCGGGTACTACGTCACTCCTTACTCAGATTTTTGAGACCAAAATCTCAGTAACTTGATCTAAACAATAAGTGTAAGAGTAATTTCCATTTCGAACACGTTGTAGATACAGTTCAAGCATAGCAGGTGGGGATGGCTTTCAGCCTCTAGTTGGAAGGGTGAAGAAACTACACACATATACCGGGTGTTAGGAAATGAATTACATTCCTTCGAATATGTCTTAGATCAATTATTACAAACAAAACTAATGGAACCTTGTTGTTAGGTCAGCTAATCTCAACCTAAAGAATTGCTTCACATTTAGAAGTTAATTCAAAGATGGTACCGTCCCTTTTAGGCGTAACATTAGCATAATTACCGCGAAAGTCATATTAAATGCATAATTAAGGGCGGATAAACATCACACTATAAATTAGGCTAAATTATCACAAATATAGCGGATAATGATCTAATATACAGGTGCAGAAACTAAACAGGCAGTCCCAATACATATATTTTATTGCAAGCACGCGAGATAACGTGTAAACAGAGCCGGGAAATCAACACTTACCCTCAGAGGAATGTTCCTTGTTTTGAGCCGACAAAGGGGCATTGTTCGAGTTTCGCCCAAGGCTAGACCCAAGCGACAACTCTTTGCCTATCTGAGCTTTGATTTGCACATGGTACATGATGTAGGGAATAGACAGCGGGATTTAAGCTACTCTTTTGCAAGCGTGATTCCGCATTAATTACCTACACTGTGGTAAGAGAAAGTTGCATGGAATTCATGCCTCAGAAACTCAGAATTGCGATGAAATTTAATAGTTGAGATGAAACACAACCTATAAGGAACGAGTAACGGGTAACATGACCCCTGAAGTGTCCAAAATTCGGCAAAAGGAAGGGGAAATTTGTGCAATGGCGACGTTTGATATTTGCTAGGAAAAACCCTCTGTTCTGGCGAGTGAAAGGCGCAATACGTACTGAAAGCTCTTCAAAGTCCGTGTTCATGAATGTACGGAGCAACAGATATTAGTGGGTTATCGAACACTCTGTGTTAGCGAGTGAAAGAAACAGCACACATTACATCATCATCAAGATTTTACCAAACTCTGTTGTATAATCCTCCGGCAATACCCTAGTGCGCGAAGTAATGCTCTCGCGACGTCCAGAAACGACAACGCGTACACGGCTTCATACATCCGCGCCCGCCTCGGTAGCGTAGATGGTAGCATGTCTGCCCGACGTTTAAGAGGTCCCGAGTTCGAATCTCGGTCAGGGTGAGTTATCTGGATAAGCTTTTGACCGGGGTTTTCCCTTATCCTTCAAGACAAATGTCGGGTAACTCTAAGCTCCATGGACCCTGGAATCATTTGACCATCATTTCATCCAATTCATTCACCGCCCGATATGACAACGTAGGAGGACGTAAATTACAAAAAAAAAAAAAAAAAAAAAAAAAAAAAAAAAAAAAACTCTGCGTGCCCTAGAAATTTGCAAGTTCACTCGCGACTGTGATTCAAACTAGCCGTCATGTCACGCGCACAGCAACGGGCGAATCCTAGGTCTCGCGCCTAATGTGCGACTTACACCAACACAACACAGACGAGTGGAGAGGGAAACTTAGTTATGTTCTGTTCCTTATAAACTCTGAAAGGAATGCGTTCACTACAGACATACACACGCATAGACAAGCTGACGTAATCACGCAGAGATATAAACGCTGGGAAGATAACATGCAGCCTACTTATTACACAAGCGGCAGCCCGTGACACTGGATATGAATATTTTTTTTCAAAGATTCTTCACCACATTTATCTATAACGTTACTTATAATTTCTCGCCCTTCCGAATGCACAACCTTAAATTTCTTAAGATCTGCAGACATGGTGAAAAGACTTACTGCACTGAACTAGTTGTGCATCTTGCTATGCAAGTAGGCTACGTGACGTTCTGCAGGTGATTGCTGGATGTTTACTGTATTGCTCACTAGCTGCTTAACCGGACAACGGTTCCTCTCTCCCCCACACCTCACCCCGCAGAGGTCACGAGTCCAGAACACATCTATATATATAAACTTGTCATTCAACGGTCGTGGTGTGTTCTGTGTGATAATACCCCTACACTGTCACGTATTGTCCTTATATATGATTATGTTCACATTCATGTTCTTGTTCACTTATTTGGTTGTGTTGACTAGAATTGAATTTAACTTGATATATTTGTTCTAAATGCTGACTTCATGTATATGTAGTCCTGAAAAGAGTATTTCATTTATTTTTATGAAAGCAAAATGTATTGAGAACTATGGTACATGTTTACTTGCATATTAAACTTGCAGTTCTATCAATCACTCTAAAATTCTAAGAGTACATTTAATAGTTTAACGACTGCATAACTGTCACTTCCAACTTCGAATGATTCGAATGACAACTTGGTCATGAGCTCCAAATTTTCTATGCTAAGATTGTGTCTTGGTTTATTAGTTCTGATTAAAGGAAAAGGTCGTTTACGGCTCATGTTGAAAAACAGAATCCATTCTGTTTGCAAAGCTGCAGTTGCAAATTTGCGGTGATTCACTTTCGTTGACTGTAGACCTTGCACAATGTCGACCTTTCTGGTTGTAAGTTAGTAGCTGACTTCATCTTGCAGCTTTTTGTATGGCTTAAAATGTTGGATGGACGAAAGACTGAATCTTCACCAGAGTCCATTCTTAGTGTTTATCAAAATGTAGAAATAAATATTTCTCTAACACTGGAAACTCAAGCTTTAAGGGATCAGATTTTCAAATTACTGAGATATAGTTCCGATGTTTACTCACATTAAGCACTACTTAATTTCTACTTGAAGAGGTTGGTAGACAACTCTTGCTAAAATGATCCTTGAATCAGTTTAAAAAATACTCTGACTGATCAGCTTGAACCAATTTTCCAGACTGTTTATCCTCGAGTAATGTTCATGGACAGTAGAAAACTTTGACCTACCAAGAAGCAGTACAAGTGAATCAAATAAGCACATTCCTTAAAAACTGTGCTTTAAGTTTAGTAGTTTTCCCATAAGACTTTTAAAACCAACGTATGCTTCCAATTCCAGCAATTGCCTCATCGCTTCGTGTGAACTTTACGGTGTCTTATAACCTGCAATGTAATCTACAGATTAAAAGAATGAATTCTAGTAAGTCTGAATAGTGAAATTAATTTTTGTAGAGTTTTATTGTACTGCAAAATCTAGCTGAACTAATGTCTCTTGTATTCAGGAACGAAATCTTCAAGCTAGCCACAAATTTATTAAGTTTCTCTGTTTCTTTATTAAATGCGGGGTCCCGTGTGCCAAAATTCGGATGCAGAGTATAACTGGAAGTACCTGAAAATTCGTCCAAAATAGTAGTTTTGTACGGGAGGGATTGTTTACCCTTGAGGGTTGGAGGCCTACGCATGGCATACGTAAGGAACTCGGTCTCCCACATCTGGTAAAGTCTGTCCAGTCAACTGGTGTGCAGTTCGGACTCAAAGGAACCTGACCCTCCCGCCCATTAGTGACCGTCATAAATTTGTCTGCACACTTCAGATGTGGAACACTGACGTTGAGGACCAATAGCAACCTTGATTTTCTCGAGGTGACAGTCGCATGTTTACTCCACGTGGAGTCTCAGTTGCCAAAGTTCCAACTTCCAGTTAATCTGTTTCATTACGTGCAGCAATTCGTTGTGTGTCACAATGTGGAGACCGTGGGAGTGAAATGCAGTGGTAAATGTAAATGAAGTAGTAGATAGCTCTTAGTCAAGTGAAAATAATCAAAGTGAAGACATAAGTGTGAGTGAATTGGAAAGTGTTGTTGGGCCGAGCTGTGTTACTGGAGAAGCCTAAAAAAACAAAGCTTTGACTGGGACTATTTCTAAGCAAATTCAAACGCTTGTTTTGAACACATAAATATGTGCTGAAAAATAATCTTAGTAAAGGGTCGTGCAATGAACCTGATAAATACTGGGTATTCAGAGAAATACAGTAAGAAATATTGTGACGAAAGGAATAACATAGACGCTGATCAAGTGTGAAAACAAAAAGAAACGTTTCTCTTAAGTAGGTAATTTCACATGCGATTTAATTAGCCGAGAATTTATAGATTCCATGCAAAAGGGAGAGCGCCCACCTTAGACGAATTGGTTGCACATTTGGAAGAAATTTGTGATTTTCCTTATGGGCACTGCACTTTGCGAGGTCTCCTAAAGGAGCTGGGTTTCAAATACCGCACTTTGAATAAATAAGGGTTATTGTGGAATCCAGTAGAATTGTAGCTTGGCTATATATATATATATATATATATATATATATATATATATATATATATATATATATATATATATATATGTCAAAACCAAGGAAGTTTCGCAGTAATGGACATAAGATAATTTATTTAGACGAAACCTCGTACGATACCCATGACGTATCGAGAAAGGTGGCAACCTTGCAGAACGGTCTAGGAGAAGGGAGGCCGGGGTTGTAAAACGATTATAAGGGTTCGTCAAAGGAGTCGGCCGACGTGCACACGAGTTAACTAAACAGACTTTAGAGGCTGACGAGTGATGTCCAACAGCTATTTGCTAGTGGTGACATGCGGCACTTTCCAGGCTTCAGTTTTGGGCTTTGCGATTCTACTCCACGATTTATATACAGTTTCAGATGCGTAGCTGTGTGAGTACAGTGATAGTTCTCTTTTATTCATATAGGGACACAATCAGAAACAAAGACCTTATATTATCATGCTTCATATAGTATCGTTAGGGTACATATACATTTATTAGAAGCTTGACAAATGTTAGGAAGAGACAGTGTTATTTCTTGTCCGTTGTCTCTTCTTCTAAACCTCCACCCTTGAACAACTGTTCCTTTAAAATTGATTTACAGTTAAATCACTCATCTTGCAAAATTTGAACATACTTCTCCCGTAGAATTTCACCAAATTCTGAAATGAAATTAAGACCAATTTAGGAATACTCTAACATAGACCTACATTTGTGCACTTATTATGATTTACCTTTCATAAATTAATTCATCTACTGGGTTATATGCTTATCGTCCAACTTCTTTAACGTTAAATGTTCTTATAAAAGGTATTAGTGTTTCCTAGGCTATGTAGTAAACCTTTAGTGGTTTCAAAACTAAAGCCAGCTTTTCAGTGAATATACGTAAATGTTTAACTCAATTCTTTTTTTCTACCTTTCTCGTCAATGTTGAAGTTAGGAGGCGCTTGGGTTCCTCAGAGCGAGGGAACCGAAGCAACTGACCTGAGATGAAATCAGGGTTGAGGGGTCGGCCCAAAGCCTGAGATAAATGATTATTGAAACTATTGGTAGAATAATAGTGGGGAAACCGGAGGACCCGGAGGAAACCCACCCCAGTGCCATGCCGTCCACCACAAATCCCACTTTGTGGTCGCCTGGGATCGAACCTGGGCCGCCTAGCTGGGAGCCAAGCGGTCTAACCACTCAGCCATGGTGCGGCCAACTCAAATTTCAGTGCTGTATTAGAAGTACTTACCAACAGTTTTAGCATTCTACTGCTTGCGACAGTAAAATTAATTTTCAATTATCTATTAACAACGCATCTTCAAACAGCAACGACTATACGAGTATAAGAGATATTAAAGAATAAAGAAGACTATGTACCCAAATGGGCATTAAGTTATTAAAGAATATAAATATTCACAATAGCACATCAATCAAAGCAACAACCAGGTGTACAAAGTTCATTTCAGCTGGAGTTCCTCAAGGTGATGTACTGGCTCCAAACCTCTACTTAATCTTTAGCTCGGATTTACCTACACAGGACAACCTGTTTATCTCACAATTCGCAGATGATGTAGCTATCCTTAACAAAGGACTCGATATTGCAGCTACTAGTGAAGTACAGTCTTTCACAGATAAAGTTGACGAATGGTGCAAAAAGTGGAGGGTAAAGATGAATCCAAAGTAATCCAAATTAGTTAAATTCACATATAAAAGAAATACAGCAAATACTGAAATAAGTTTTGCGAACGAGATAGTGACACAGTGTGATACAGTTATATGTCTTGGTTTAACCCTTGATTCAAAATTAACCTGGAACGCGCGCATCACTGATCATCAAATGAGGTTTCTAATATCAGAAACTTCTCCTTTCTCCTTATGTTAAAAATACTTACCTACTTCTCACTAACCTGACCTATCTGGGTATAGGGTTGTTCAATTTAGGGTTCAGCATCCAAAACGCAAATCAACAGAATACAGACTTTACAAAATCGGGTTTTGCGCCTAATAACGCAAGCACCTTGATACATTCGCAATTTAACATTACATAAATATCCGCTTACTCCAACAATAGAAGGCACGCTTCTTCAGTTCCTTTGGTGAACATGAAAATGCAATTCTGAAACAGACTCCTCAACACATGCCACAAGAATGAGCACGGAGAAGACTGAAGCGAAAACGAAACACAGATCTACTAATTTGAAATGATCTCAAAACAGTTTAAATGATGAGAGCCACTGGACTGCACCATCAATACACGTTTACTATTCTTTTGAATAATTTTATAATTGGGAATTAATTGTTCTTTCACACTAGCCGTGTGTAGGACGCACTATGAAAGGGTAGAGCCAGACTGAAAAATTCAATGCCATATCAGGGATTTGAACCACGGATCTTCTGGTTTCCGTCCAGCCGTTCAAACCATTTGAGCTACTATGGCCAACGTGCCAACATGATATTAAATTCTCCAACTGACTCGTGTTTCTCCCGGTATACCACTAGGAGTTCTCATAAATACATGAGGCAACTACCTTAATGGCGAATTACTATGCTGTAAGTATTTTAAGGCCCGGGCTTTATAATTCGGACCACTATTAGGTACAATTAATGGAAATTAATTGTTGTTTCACACTAGCCTGTGTAGGACGCACTATGAAAGGGTAGAGCCAGACTGAAAAATTCAATGCCATAGCCGGGATTTGAACCACGGATCTTCTGCTTTCCGTCCAGCTGCTCTAACCAGGTAGTTGTCTCATGTGTTTCTGAGAACTCCTAGTGGTTTACCGGGAGAAACACGAGTCAGTTGGAGAATTTAATGTCATGTTGGCACGTTGGTCATTGTAGCTCAAATGGTTAGAGCGGCTGGGCGGAAACCAGGAGGTCCGTGGTTCAAATCCGGTCTATGGCATTGAATTTTTCAGTTTGGCACTGCCCTTTCAATTTTATGATTGTTGAACTAAAAGTACATTGTATATCTATGGTATCTATAGTACATTGTATAGCTATAGAATGTTTTCAATAAATTAAGAAAAAAGATTCATTTCTGATATAACGCTTCGCTTAAAATCACAGACCAAAGAATAAAAAATTAAAGCCACCTAGAAAACGATGGTCATGTACCTAGTGTGGAAGAACTGCGTGAAAGATATATACGAAGGGGAATTCAGATTGAGGTATAATTCGCAGTAGAGCGATTCCGGGGAAAAATCAAGAACGATTGCGTTAGCTGCAGCTAGTGATTCGTCGCGTGGCGAAGATGGCTCGGGGGATTTGGAGCAGTGGAACTGAGAAAGAAGTTCGAAGTGCATTCAAACGAAGCTACAATGGTTCAAGGCGAACGTGTCTTTTAACGCTGCCGTTGTTTGCAGGTGGAAAAATTAGACTCAGTTAACATAACCGAATGGATATACTTCGCGTGCGTTTGCTCGTGGACCAACCTTTGACAGCTCTAAACCGTGAGGATCATTGACTCACGTCTTTCGCGTATGAATCATTAAGCGAATCTCCTCTACGAGGCCAAGTCTGTCAATCGGCCGCTGCATCCCCTACCTCTGCCCAACACGGGAAACATGAGCGTGGTGCAGTATTTGAGATGGAACGTGGTCAGCGCTGCTGAGGCATGCGATTTTCGTAACAAAAGATTTTTAAAATATGTTTCTTTTTGTTTTGTTTTTTGTTTTTGTAATTTTACGTCCTTCAACGTTAAGTCATATCGGACGGTGGATGAAATGGGTGAAATGATATTCAAATGTGTCCAGGGTCCATCGAGCTTAGAGTTACATGACATTCGTCTATCAGGATGAGGGAAAACCACGGATAAAACCTTATCTAGGTAACTCACCCTGACCGAGATTCGAACTCGGAACCTATATCTATATGGTACAGATATATTGATGATATTTTTGCTTTTGTTCCTTAGAAACCAATTAACAATGCTTTAAAATTACTAAATTTACAAGATAAAGCTATAAAATTCACATTAGAAACTGAAAATAATGGATTTCTTCCTTTTCTATGATGATGATGTGTAGTGTTTAACGCCCGCTTTTACTACATACGGCACCGCAGGCGGTGACACTGATGGTGCATGAGATGAAGATGGAGCACCGGTGGAATGAGATGGCGGGGAAACCGGAGGTCCCGGAGAAAACCCGCCCCAGCGCCGTGTTGTCCACCACAAATCTCACTTTGCGGTCGCCTGGGATCGAACACGGGCCGCGTTGGTGAGAGCCAAGTGGTCTAACCACTGAGCCACGGCGCGGCCCTTCCTTTTCTAGATTTGAAGATAATAAGAAATAACAAATTAGATTTTATAGGATACCTACTCATATTGATAATTACATAAAAATAAAGGTTTTAACCCTTTTTCACATACATTTGCTGTTTTAATAGTTTCATTTATAGATTAATAAACATACCTCTGAATAAAGAAGAATTTAATAAAGAATATAAACATATTATTTACACTGCTTTAATTAATGGTTTTAATAAAGATTTTATAAAAAAGAAAATTGAAAAATGTAAATATAAAAAGCAGTTAATGATACTTCTGCCCTTAAAAATAAAAGACGATTATAATTTTAATTGGGTTATAAACATTTTCAAAATATATTTAAAGAAGTTGGTATAAATTTAGTTCCTCAAAATAAATATAGTATTTAAAATTTACTACATTTTTCTAAAAAAGATACGATTCCTAATAATAAAAATCTAGTATTTATCAATTTAATTGATTAGATTGTGATCAGGTTTATATTGGAAAGACGAAACGTAGTTTGGAAACCAGAAAGAAAGAACATTTTCGTAACATGAAGTATAAACAAACTGATAAATCGGCCGTAGCAGATCATTTTTGGTCATTTAACCATGAAATAAATCCTAAAGTGAAATTATTAAAATAATTAAACAGTGCGATAGATTTAATAGTGTGGGAAAAATATTTATTTAAAAAAATAAACATCGCCTAATTAATTTCCAAATACCAACAGTTGATTCTATTTTTAGGTTTGTTTCGATTTCAGATGTTGGTAATACTAAAATGACATAAGAAAGGCAAGGTAACCATTATCCTTGACAACGAAGTTTATCTGTGGAATGAGGACACAATCGACTTGTTTGCGAAATCGATTTTCATTTGAAAAGAAGTATCAAAACCAATTTGTTAAGATAAGTAAAGCCTAAGTGGCAAATATTTTTATTTGTGTAATAAGAGTTCCCCTGTTGGATCCTTGGGGAAATAACGAGGCTGAGTGCACTTCAGACCAGGCCCCCCAGAGGATGGAAATTCCCAGGTATCGAACCGGTATCTCCCACTTATAAGTACAATTGATGCAATCACGCCAGAATCATTGTACGCTTTGGCCAAAGATCGCTACGGCCAAACCTTTTCAATACTATATACTAAAAGTTGACAGTGAAATTGCTGGTCATATTTTACAAAATCTTACTGTTTTACAATTCATTAGCGGATACATCGCTAAATAGCGTAGCATCACTGACTCCATTTGCAAAATTTCCAAAGAGATAACTGGGCACATTAATTAAATATATGATATCATAGCAAACTGGTTTAAGTATTATTTGACAGAAATTATATATTCTACTATGTCAAAATTGAATTCATTCTGTTTGTACACCGATTAATTAGTTTATTCTGGAATATTTCTCATTGGAATTAGAAAGTGGCTAAAGAGACGGCATTTGGTATTAAAAAATCCAAAAATGCATTATTTCGTAAACAAACATCCCCACTTCTGCTCATATCTTGAACATGATACCTGAATGAACAGTACTGACATCAATTTTGGAAAAATAAAAATAACTAGCATCTTCATTTGAATTTATAAAGGAATAAATCATTCGTGTTTCACCCCGTGGAAGATGCTAAGCACGTGTTAATACCCAATTTGGTACCTCTTGTTTTCTGAGTTATGATGTCCCTACACAGATATACAAACCCACACACTCTCCTTTTCTCCCTCCCCCTCCCTCTCCTCCCTCTCACCGTATCTCCCTTGCTTCTTCTCTTCTTCTTCTCCTCTCTCCCTATTCCTCACACACTTATAAATCGAATTTTTTCTAATTTGTTTTAATGTAGAATAATTAGAAAGTTTTATATCGAATTTTTGAATGGAAAGCAATACTTTCATTAGTTACTCATAGGTAAACAATACCGAGTGGGATGACTCAGGAGGTTTCATCTGTGGCCCGCATTCGGAAGGCCCGGGTTCGATTTCCGTGCCGACTTATCTGAAACATGGGATTTTTCGGGGGTTTTCCGGGTCGCTAGGCAAATGCTGCGTAGGTTAATTACATCCCCCAATTTCCTGTCCCTCCATTTCATCTCCATTATCACTTCATATCATATCCCATCTGGTGATCTCATTCAGGGTAGAAGTGTTGGCGGGTGTCTCGGCGGTGCATGGCAGGATGATATGCTCTGCTCTATTTCCTCCTCCGATAGCTCGGTTTCCGGCCTCAACTACTCTGCTGAGACCATTTCGGGACCGCCAGCCATTAGGGCTCGGCTGCTGGACTCGTTGACCGAGGTTTTTTTTTTTCAATTCATGCCAGAGGATCTACTCCTATTAGTCCTGGACCCGTAGGACCAAGGACCCGGGCCTCCTTCGACCAGGGAGTTACCGACCTGTCCCAAAAGGGCGCCCGGCGCCTCCGTGGGGCTTTCAATAGTGCAAGACTTAGAGACTAACAAGCCCCGCCCCCCATCTGTTCCTGTGGACTCAAGCCGGGTTGGAAGTGGATACGCCACTTACGCGCGCCAACAACATAATGGGAAGGCTACCGATATAACCTCGGTAGGGCCGCCTGGTGATCTATCACACCTTCTACTAGTTATGCTGACTAGTACGCGGGAATATTAATGGCTTCCCTCAACCCCGTCCGGAGACGTACCCGATCTCCCACGGCTATCGGAATTCACTGCCCCCGCGAGTCAACCCAATCCGAACCACTTTTATCAGGGAGAGGCTCGAATGTTCAGTCCGACGTTCCTCTAGTAACGCTCCGTTGTCCTGGCCTGTCGGGGGAGATCTGTATCCAAGTAAACTGTCGGGACCCTGCCCTCTGTATTGTCGTCGCTCCCTGGGTCAGCCGCCCTCTGTATCCTTCACCTCATCCTTCCTTCCGGGGTGCCCCCACTTGGGGGCATAGGAACAATGGGCCCAGCATGGGTCGAATCCCCTTCGTAATGAAACCCCAATCCCATAGGTGAACAATAGAGAAAATAAAAATGCTAAATTATGGCAAAATTAGATTCTTAAGAAAGCTGAAGACAACAAGAAATGCAGATTACTTGCTGTATTTCCATTGGCATTTATATATTAAGTTATTCTGTATCAGATTTATAATGAGACGAAAATTTCAGATGTACATATATTTTTCTAATGAACGAAGCTTTCACAGGGTAAAATGTTTCAATTTTAATTTTTGTGCATAGAATAACCTTCTAAGAGTGTTCTGTATTCTTTCCATCCACTATATATTACATTTTCTCGAGTTCAGGGAACCATCTAAATATCTTTATTGATATTAACGGCTGATTAAAATTACTTTCTGTACGACCTCTTGAAGCAGAGTTATGTTGATATTATAAGCATTTTATTTAGATAGTTTACCTCATTACCAAAAAGAGATTCAACTAAAAAGTGATATTCTAAACTTGGAATTTGAGGTTATTATTCTGTAGGAAAGCTTACACGTTCCTTATATGTATTAAATATGGATGGTTGAGCGTTATAATATGACCTAAGCTAATGATAATCCTATAGTTACATGAGACACTTTTGCGTCAAGGATGAACTCGGTTGACTGTCCGGGTCATCTGCTCTGATTAAAACTACGTCACTCCGACTCAACTCAGCGCATTACTACATGCAACGGACAGGCCTCCAGGAGATGCTGGAGGGCGTTCTGCGTCCATAAAGTTGCTAAGTGTTACGGTTTCTTATAACATTTCCTCCCAAGCTACCTGAAAAGTTGAGTATTCTTGTAATCCAGTTTTTTTATTACAGTTATTGGCACTCCTGTAGGAATAACAGGCAATAAGAGGGATAACTATGAATATAACTTGAATTCTGATATCCACGAACACCAAATATATCTTACAGCAATAATCTTAAAACTTGGTTCAATTATGCTCATTTTATTCTCGGCCAACAAGCCAGGTGAATAGATGGTTAGATAGATAGAGTCAACATGAAAAATTCAATGCCATGGCCGGGATTTGAACCACGGATCTACTGGTTTCCGTCCAGTCGCTCTTAACCTTTGAGCTACCATGGCCAACGTGCCGTCCTGACATTAAATTCTCCAGTTGACTCGCATATTTTCCCGGTAGACCACTAGGACTTAAGTACTTAAGATAGAAAGTCGCCACAAACGGTGCATCTCGGATGCGAGGGCCCCTAGTGTTCTACCGGGAAAATATGCAAGTCAACTGGAGAACTTAATGTCAGGACGGCACGCTGGCCATGGTAGCTCAAAGGTTAAGAGCGACTGGACGGAAACCAGGAGATGCGTAGTTCAAATCCCGGCCATGGCGTTGAATTTTTCATGTTGATTCTATCTAAAACCTTAGCCTATATACGGCTAGTGTGGAGAAATGATTTATTTCCATCAGTTAACTAAAATAATAAGAGTTAAATGATGAAGCTTGGGATTTAAGTACTTACGATAGTAAGTCGCCACAAACGGTGTATCTCGGATGCGAGGGCCCCTAGTGGTCTACCGGGAAAATATGCGAGTCAACTGGAGAACTAAATGTCAGGACGGCACGTTGGCCATGGTAGCTCAAAGGTTAAGAGCGACTGGGCAGAAACCAGGAGATCCATGGTTCAAATCCCGGCCTTGGCGTTGAATTTTTCATTTTGACTCTATCTAACAAAAGCCTTAGCCTATATATGGCTAATGTGCAGAAATGATTAATTTCCATCAATTAACTAAGATGGTTAGATGTCGACATTTCGGGAGTGTACATCTCTCCCATTATTTGGATATTTATAAAATGTCATAACCACAGATGAAACACTGGATATAACACCAATATAAACAAAGACTAAACACTATCAAAATTCCCATTACTGAACAAAAGACTGTTTTCAGTAAATTAAATGCCAGGTCAGGAGATAGCGTGAGTATAAAAAATTGTGTCAAAGAAACGTAACTACTTAACTTGATTATCAAGCTGTATTGATCTTTGCTTCTTAAATCGACGGATTTCCACTTTTAAGGCCGGTTTCCAAGAGGAGCTGAACTGAAATCCAGCTTCATGACTAAGCGTGCTTCTTTTAGAGGAAATCGCCAAAACCTCCTTAATTCTCCGCTCCCTGTAACTGTTGCGTTTTGCCAAGATGGTCGTCTCCCGAAAGCTGGCTCTATGGTAGTTATCAAAACAATGTTCTGCCAGCCCTGACATCTCAGGTTGCACTAAACTAATGCTGCGTTCATGTTCCAGTGTTCTAGTAGCGATGGTCCTTCCGGTTTCTCCTATATACGGTGTCCCGTATATATTCCCAGGGAATGCTGTACACTCCCGGAACTTGGAGCTCCAGTTTGTCTTTTACTGGTCTCAACAGATGCTTAATCTTCCGAGGTGGCTTGTGGATGGTCCTGATGTTGTATTTGGCGAGAATTCTGCTGATTCTACTGGATAGATTGCTGGTAAACGGATGCAACTGTAGTGGAAGGCTTATCCGACGCTTGCTGTATTACAGGTTTCGCTTTCTTAGATTAGGTGATCGAGGCTTCAACGTCATTTTCGGAGTAGCCATTCTGACGGAAAGTGAGTTTCAGGTGCTGTAATTTTTGTTTTAAGTGGCTGGGATCAGAGATAGACAAAGCTCTGTGGGCCAGTGTATTGAAAGCTCACAGTCGCTGAGACTTATGAGGGAAACTATGAGCGTTAAGATAGAGATCGGTGTGTGTAGGCTTTTATATAGCATGCCCCAGTGTAGCGTAGCTGTTTTTTGAAACAAGAATGTCCAGAAATGGGGGAGTTCCATCCTTCTCCACTTCCGTTGTAAACTGTATTTGAGGTTGAAGGCTGTTGAAATGCGTTCCCTGAAGATGGGGGCGATGCACGTCAATATCGAATCGTCTTTTCACCTAGCTTGTAGCCCGAGAAGAATGTGAGCATATTCGTTGCCAGGAAACCTTCAGGTCTTATTTTCGTTCAATTATTTTGACAAATATTAAAAAAGTTCCCATTGTGCATCTGTGCAATACAGATCGTTACTATATTCGATATTGTGTAGTGTATTATTGGCTTATTATGCCAAACATGCCAATAATATTGTAACATGTTTCCAACAGCCGTACCACATTCCAAGTAGCCGTGACTCATAGAGAGAAGATCAACTGCACATTAAAATTTTAATTTATAATTACATATCATGTACTGATAATAAGCTACAACACAGTGCACAACACCTGTTTACTGCACTCCCAGAAAGGAATTCAACGCAAGCGGCTGTCTCGCTTCTCGGTTCTACAAGCCAGTAGGTGGCAAATGCAATGCGTACAGAAAATGCTCTCACTCTCACTCATGTTAGCCACAGCTACCAAATTCTTCTGTAATTTAGTTTCTACAATTTATATTACTAAAATTATATATTATTTTTTATCCTTCAAAAGACAAGACTATGACCTTCACGAAAATTGTTGCAAAAATTCTAGTCCATATGACATTCACTTGTATTCATCAAGATTATCCACGTCTTACATAAATTATAATAAATGTGAAACTTTGTGTTATATATTATCACTATTAACTAGAAATCATAAGTATATATCCTACAAATCACTTGTAAAAGCACACTATACTGACTATATCTACTACATGATTACAAATAGTAATTTAACATCACTCACAATTGTGAAGTTGGCATACGAGGGTGGTGTGAAAAGTTTTCGATCTTAACGTGAAAGTGGCAGCACTCGTAGATAAAAGCTACTGAATATCGTTACTTAATCTGTTGACAGTTACTCACCAAAGTGTCACCCATTTTAGACGCTCAGTTGTTATGTAACAAGTCATTTGGGTGCGTTGGTGTAGGCTTTTTTATGAAAATGGAAAAACCGAGCATTGAGCTGTCATTAAATATTTATTTTTGAAAGGCAATACGCCTACGGAAATCAAAGATGAGTTGGAATCTGTGTTGGACTCTGCATCATCATTTATCACAGTGAAATTTTGGGCAGCAGAATTTAAACGTGGCTGTAAGAGCTTGGGAGACGATGAATGTTCGGGACGTCCAAAAACTGAAAATACCGAAGAAAACATCGTTAAAGTTCACCAAATGTGCAAGACGACCGCCGAATTAAAGTGTGAGAGATAGCAGAGGTATAAACATTTCAAAAGAACGTGTTTGTCACATATTAAATGAACTTCTAGACATCAGAAAGCTATCCGCGCGTTGGGTAGCGTGTTTGCTCACGTTAGACCAAAAACGTGCTTTTTTGTTTGTTTGTTTGTTTGTAATTTACTTCCTCCAACGGTAAGTCATATCGAACAGTGAATTGGGTGAAATGAAGCTCAAATGAGTCCCGGGTCCAAGGAGCTTAGATTTACTTGACATTCGTCTTGAAGGATAAGGGAAAACCCCTGAAAAACGTTATCCAGGTAACTCACCCTGACCGAGATTTGAACTCGGGACCTCTTGAACGTGAGGCAGACATGCTACCATCTACGCTACCGAGGCGGGAAAAAAAAAGTGTTTGAATGAACATTTCCAACGATGTATTGGCAGAGTTTAGGAGCATTAAATCCAAATTTTTGCGCCGATTAATTACTGTAGATGAAACTTAAATACAACATTATACGCCCGAAACAAAAATACAGTCCAAACAGTGGACTGCAAAGGGGAAACCGGCTCCAAAAGTACAAAAACTGTTTTATCGTCTGTGAAAGTGATGGCGACTGTTTTTGGGATATACTTTAATCGATTATCTTCAAAAATAAAAAACCATTACAGGAGCATACTACTTATCATTACTTGAGAAGCTGAAGGCAGAACTTGCAGATAAATGGCCACATTTGCAGAAAAAGAAAATCCCGTTTCACCAAGACAACGCACGTCTCACACCTCAGCGGTTGCAATGGCGAAAATCCACGAATTACGGTTTGAACTGCTGAAATCACCAGATCTAGCCCCAAGCGACCTCTTTTGTTCCCTCATCTGAAAATTGCGCTCGGAGGACAGAGATTTTCGTCAAATGAAGAGGCAATAACCTTCGTGAGCAGAGAAAAACGCCTAGTACTATTTGGACGGGTTACAGACATGGGGGCTTTGCTGGGAGAAATGTGTAGAGCTACAAGTAGACTATGATGAAAAAAAAATTGAAAACATGCAGTGTATCTTTATTATGTCGGAAACTTTTCAGACCACCCAATCCATCCATCCCTATAACACCAATCAACAAATTTCAGCTTAAAATTGTACACAAATGAAATTGAGATTATCCATGTAATGTTCATACCGAATTCAAAAATAGTATATTCGATGCCAATGTGGTAAGCACTTTATACGAAATGAGGAATGGTCTGAGAACAACTGAGAACAATTTCCCAGATTCCATTACGTGCTTACCACATGTGTATTGCATACTATTTTTTTTTGCACTATATGTATTCATTTATGTATTAATTTGAATTTTAGTAATTAAGGTATTAGCTGAAATGTTAATAAATGTATTTGAGGTAAATGTTAGATTTTAGAAAGTGCATCGCCTGTATGTCTTGCTATGGAGAAATAATAAATGTTGCCATATTATATTTGCTAAAAGTGTAAAACGAATTTGATTAAGGGTTTAATTCTGATTATGTAGAACCTTTTACACGACGTGTGCAGTGATGATGAAATAGAAGAGGCTTGCAAAGTTGGATGTCATCAATTAATACCAAAAAAGAAACAAAAATCTGCTCATTTTTGTGCACTGTTCTTACAGCCGCTTATTCCTCTATCTAATTTACGTCAATGGAGATAAACATTTCAAAAAAATATCTCATTGCGTATTTCCTTGAACATTCTACCCCGTCAATGCCTTCACAATACCGCGTCTGCTTACCTGCTTCACTCTGCAAACAGAGCAGCCCGTGCAGTGCCTCAACTATTTCGTAATACAAGTAACTGTTTATGCCATCACGTGGTTCGAAGTCTGAGTTTATAGGAGGCGTGTCCGTAAAATAAGGTCTCCAATTTTATTTAATATAGAAAACATGATTATTGTCAAATTATGTTACATTGATGGAAAGGCGGAACTTACAGCTATTTTTCAACGTAATCACCATTGCGATCAATGCACTTTTGCATGCGCTGTGGCAGTTTTTGTATACCCTTGTCATAGCACTCTCCCGCCAAGTTGCGCAGGTAACGCTCAAACTCGTTTTCCAAATCATCGTCGGTCTGGGAATGTGTTCCACCCAGGTGCGACTTCAACTCAGGAAATAGATGCTAATCACTAGGTGCTAAGTCTGGACTGTAAAGGGGATGGCTGAGGACGTCCCATCCTAACTCGGCCAGGAGATCAGCCGTTGCATGTGCAGTATGGGGACGAGCCTTGTCGTGATGAAAAATCACTCCCTTCGTCAGCATCCCCCTCCGTTGATTCTGAATGGCACGTCGCACGTCACACAGTAGTTAGCTGCGTTTATTATTGTCCCGCTAGGCATAAACTCGCACAACAATACACTTTTTCTGTCCCAGAACACACTGGCCATCACTTTGCCGGCAGAAAATGTTTGTTGAAACTTTCGTGGCTTCGGCGAATTTGAATGCCGCCACTGACGAGAACGTTCTTTAGTTTATGGTGTTGTGTAGTGCACCCAGGTTTCATCGCCAGTGACAATTGAATCCAACAATTCCTAGCGCTGTTCTTCATCGCGCTCCGTGGGCCGCTTTGGTCTTCGGTGAGCATTTTGGGGAACCACCTCGCACATACCTTGCGATAATGCAAATGTTCGGTCAAAATCTTGTCAATCGTAGTATTACTGACTTCAGGGATAAGTTTGCACAGCTCGCGAACTGTCACACGCCGATCTTTAAGCATTTCTTGCTCCACTTTTGCAATTGTTTCGGCTGAAACCAAAGGCCGACCAGAACGCTGTTCGTCATGGACGTCTGCACGACCGTCTTTGAACTCTCTGGCCCACTTTCGCACGTTTCTGACGTCAATACACTGTGGCCCATAGAGTTCGCATAACTGACGATAAATTTCAGTAGGGGTAGTGCCCTTGGCACTCAAAAAACTTATCACTGCACGCAACTCGCACTTGACGGCGGAAGTAATAGGAAGCTCCATCGCAAACGGCTGCCCAGCCAAGACTAATAGCTGCAAGGGTTCATTGTGGTGTAGATTTGAAGGGAGGAAACCAAGCTACACGCCAGTGTTGCCGGATCTTGCGTAATAGTGTTCCTCACGACTCCAGCGCCTTGGAGACCGTATTTTACGGACACGCCTCGTACTGTAGTAGTGCCAAAGAATACAAACAGACAGCTTGAGAAAAACAAAATCAAAACGTGTACTCACTTATGTCATGCAAAAATTCATAGAATAAACAACGTCTAATTCTATAAGTTTCATTTGGGAGTATATTAAATAATGAAATGCAAAGTACATGTTATTATGACTTTTAATTGATTTCTGTTCTGCCCTTTTATGTAGTCAGCATAATTTCGTAAGGTTGGTGGAACACAAGGATTGCAGCAACTGACACACAAGTAAGCAGCACCCAAGGGGTGTACCTACAAGTAGATTACAGGATTACGACTATAGCAGTCTTTGAGCAATAGGAAACCTATAAATCCTTTAAAAGTTGGTCGCTAAGTGACGAGTTTTAAATTCTGTACTCTACTGGCCAAGAAACAAATGAACAGCAATTTCACTCTTGGAAAAAGTTTAGGTATTTGAAAATTTAAGCAAACAAACGCTATCTCGGAAATAGTTCACGCCGTAAACGTTTATTTTACATAAGTTGTGTGGTTTGAGATGTAAATTTTTTGTGTGGTAAAGTTTTATTTGTCTCTTACACTTACCCAGTTGTGCAGCAGTGTTACAGAATGAGGAAGGCTTCACATTTGACATTATATATTTCATTTATCATACAAGTATCTTAAATATATGTCATTTTATAAAATCATAATTTATTTTGAAAAAAAAAATCTGTTTGAAAATATAAGGAGGGTTGATTGATTTGCCCTAACATTATGTCGCTTCCTTAAACTTAAATACCAATTTTCGTATTTAATATAAGATTTACATTTCGTTATGAGTGCATACGCACACATGCACACACGTGTGTCTTTTTTCTATTTGGTTTAGAGGACCTTAAAACGTGCATTTTAGGTGAAATTTAGATTTAGAATATTGTCGCGAATCCATTGTTGACAGATAGAGCAGCTTGGAGATGAAAAGCTTGCCGAAACAGATAAAGATATATAACTGGAAGGGCAGTGTGAGAAGGTTGTACAGCAGTGTCTCCAATGCATTCTGGATAAACATCAGGTGCTACGTCCTGAACAGTTTGGGTTCCAGAGACAATATTCCACAACTCACCAGCTCCAAGTGCTTAAAGGCTTTAACAATCGGCAACACGTTGTAGTCCTCTTTCTTGACATTTCCCGAGCCTTCGACTCTAGCATGAAGGCCTCCTACATCGTGTCATTCAATTCAGTATCCAATCCTAGCTTATACACATAATACATCATTACCTACAAAATCGATCCTTTGTTGTCATATAGGACGACATCCTATCCCAGCCCTATGCCATAAATGCAGGTGTACCACAAAGTAGTGTCCTTGGGCCCCTGATTTTCCTAGCGTACATAAATACCCTTCCAACCCAAAGAGGCTGCAACCTTTACCTATTTGCCGATGATACCGCCATAACAACTGCGTCAAAACGGCATGATATTATTGTGCAAAGAGCACAGATATTTGCAAATATGTTGTATGCTTGGTTTGCCTCCAGGCGGTTAAAGTTAAATACGTGAAAATCCCAAGCAATCACTTTCATCCGACGAGATCTGCACGGCATACCCAACTTAAGTATAGGCGGTACAGTAATTTCATGGTCAACGCAAGCAACATACCTAGGTGTGCTTCTAGGCATGCGCCTTACATGGAAGGAGAACTTAACAGCGGTGGCTAACAAAGTTAGCAAAAGGATGGCCATGTTGTATCCGTTATATAACCGAAAGTCGCCAATGGCTCTCCGCAAAAAGCTCCTGCTCTACAAGCAGGTATTAAGGCCGGCAATGACCTACGCCTGCCAAGTCTGGGGTGCAGCAGCCAAAACCCACCTCTCCAAACTCCAAGTCCTTCAAAACCGCTACCTTCGGAAAGCAGTTGCAGCCGAATGGTATATCCCAAACCACAATATTCATCTAGACCTGTCCTTTCCAAAATTTTTTGACTACATCCTACAATTGTCCCACCTTTTCTACTCAAAATTACCCAACAATTTCAACAACCTCATCCGAGGACTTGGGGAATACGACCTGGATCCAGGAGAGACATATAAGAGGCCAAGACTTGTCCTATGACCTCCTTAAGCAACCAAAATACATCTACAGTATCCATACCATCCCTGACCAATTATCTTCTACACCTAAATTATACCACCACCATTAACCCACCATCCATACTTAATAACCCCTCACGACGACAATATGGGACCTAGTCCCGGTATGGCAAGAGTCGAAGGACCCTCCTTTGTGGTGGAGCACTCCCTTCAACGACACCTCTGTGCTGTGTGTTCTAGTGACGTCTTGTTTGTTACAGAAAATACTGGTAATTTCTTGAACAGTGAGCGGGTATATAAAAGAAGCCGTGGCTAGTTTATCGAGACAGAATCGTAATCGGAGCTGATTCGTGTGCCTACAGCTGTGTTTTGAAAGTGCAATCTTTTGCTTTTTTTACGTGTGCAGAAGTGACGAAGATTGTATTTGTGTGTGTTACCTAACTCTGCCACTGTAAGGGTTGACCAAAGTGTATTTCTACGGAAATAAAAAACATTTGGAATTTTTGCAAATTGGTCTTTTAATTCTACGAACCCACAAAGTAGTGTATAAAAAGTCTACTTACTGGAAGTACGTAAGGAAAAAGTAAATATTATTATTAGCGGTTTTCAAACTACTATGTGTTTCAAATGGGAAGATCTCTGCAGTCCAGCTAATCAGATGCCGTATCACACTCAGCGTTGCCAGCTTGTTACCCCGCTTCTTTTATATTTCCCTCTCTCTCGCACACTCATAAATGGCGCAGACGTAAGGGTAAGCAAATTATATTTTACAAACTTTTACAAATCAAATTTGGAAAAAACTTTTCACAAATTATGTATATTTTTAAATACTATAACTATAATTTATGAATTACCTGCTTTTCTAATCCAAATTCGGGACACACTTGTTTTACCTACACCACACGCTTCAGCAGTAAGCCATTGAGCATTTTTGAAATCTAGCTGATTTCTATATAACTCATTACCCATTTTTTTGAAGAACATGTACACCTTAAAAACAATACTTCGAGCCTGACTTCACAATAATTATCTTTTTGACTCGCCACTGAAGTCACCGCAAGAAGCCATTGCACTATTTAACTCTTACTCTACTGTTGTGTAAAGAACAACTGAATGATATTGATCTGAACTCTCTAGAGTAAATAAACACTTTTTATCCAGCATTCATTCATAAACATAAGAATACAGCATTCCACCTTGATTTATTCACAGTAATTCTTTTATGGCGTCATGTCAGTAGTTTAAATTTCAGTTCTGAGTAATGTAAAGTATATGTACATACATACATACATACATACATACATACACACTAACCACTTTGACCTCTATAGATTAAATAGAGATTACGAAACATTCATAAACAAATATATAATGTGACCAGACACGTTCTGCCAGGGCAGTCGGAAATTTGTTTCCTCTCGCTCGAATTGGCTTATTCAAAGTAATTCTTTTATCACGTCATGTCAAACATTTACGTTTCAGTTCTGAGTAATTACAAATATACGCACACGCATACATGCCAACCAATAATGATATTCATACAGTGCTTACGTCACGATGTATTGTTATAATACAGGTAACAGTGATTTATTTATTTGTATTAGAATGGTTATGGTTATATTAGATGCATTAATGTCTGCCTTCCACATGGATCAGTTTTGGCGAAATCTGAATTTTTGTCTTAGCGCGAATAGTATTTCATACAGATTGATAAGGTTGGCGCTCGTCACACATCACTTAGCGGGGATGTAATACGACAACACCGCAGGACTACGATTGGTTGCTCACGTAGTAGCGCTCAAGGACAAACACCTTCCCATTTGAAGCACATAATAGTACTCTACTTGTTTGTTGTACTAAGAGGAGCAGAGAGAAGGATTGAGAGTGATGGAGAGAGAGAGAGAGAGAGAGAGAGAGAGAGAGAGAGAGAGAGAGAGAGAGAGAGAGAGAGAGAGAGAGAGAGAGAGAGAGAGAGAGCGGGGGTTCTATTAGAAATAGTTGCAAGTGTTATATGTGCATGTAACACACTTGATTCCAATGAGAGCAGAAGTCATCAGTATCCACATTTGGCAACAGTGTTGGAAGTACCAAAAGCAGCATTTCTACAAACGGTTTTATGTGAATTAATGGAAAGGGTTCCCTGTTCCAGAAACTTCTGTCGCATCCCAATATTCAGACTGTCGTAATAACAGGTGAGGACACACAGGCAGAAAATTGCTTTCAAACTCTCTTTTTGAGGTTTTCATATAATATTACGAAAGAAATGGCTTTTGTCTGTGGCAGAGAATTGGATCCAATTTACGACCCGCCAGGTATCTCGGTCCTGGTAGAATAGGGCTTAATTTTGGGCAGTAAAACTGCACTTCTATAATCATATATTCATTGTTCCTTTTGCTAGCGGAAATTTTGAAGGATTATTGACGCCAGCAACCCTTCAATCAACCGCCAAGGATTCTTCAGGTAGCATAATCGATTCTTTTCCTTACAGGTAGTTAATAATTAAGCCATAAATGAAGATTTTTTATGCGGCAGTTGAGAAAAAAGATTGACTTACTGCCAGAAGAAAACCCCATAGACGTGCGTGTTATATCTGCTGGAATCTTTATGACACAGGGATTGTTCAAAATCATGCTGTTCTCGTTAAAAACGAGACTGGGGTCCACGTAATAATATTATAATGACTGTTTTACGATCCAAACATGTCTGAGAGGAAAGAAAAAAATAACCAAGGAACTTAATTGCATATATTAGGGCAGGTACAAGGTCGAATAGCTTGACTGACTGGTCTACCAGTGACGGAAAGATATGTCGATTCATCGCACCTCCCCGGTGAATGATGGATCGATAACACTGTTGGCACACCTGTTATTTTCAATAACAATACTAGGTAAGCTTTGTTTGGTTTAAAAAAGCTATTTAAATTTTCGATTAAGTAAAAAACAATTTTAAAGAGAAAAAAGTATGGAATTAATTTTAAAAAGAGAAAGAAGGCTCGACACAGTTATTAACAGTAATAAAGCTATATGTTAAAGATTAAATTGAATATATCATAAGATATCCGCAGCATAAACGTGTGACGTTCAAGACGAAGTAATTCCCACACATTTTCTGTATGTAGCATCATACCTCCTAGCATAATACATAACGTTATAGAATTAACATTGGTGTATGTATGTGTATGTGCGTGTGTGTGTGTGTGTGTGTGTGTGTGTGTGTGTGTGTGTGTGTGTGGGTGGGTGGGTGTGGGTGTGGGTATGTGCATTTGTATATATTGTTCTGTCAAGGTTCCTAGATAACTATAAAACAAAGAATTTACAAATATAAGTGATATTTGTTTGATACAAAGATCATTTCAACAGATCCATTACATTTAAAAATTATTATTTCTCATATTAAATGGATATATGCATATTTATTGAGTAGATTATATTATTTGTTTACAGCTTTAAAAATAATAATTTAAGGAATGGCACAAATGGTCTCAAATCTCATCTCTTTACTTCTCAGCATTAAATATTATAAGATTTTGTGATTAGGCAGCGCAGGAACCACTGGTGTGCGAAGCTCAAAATTTGTTATTGGGACGCACCGGCCACGAAAACTAAAGCATTGCTCTTTATCAGTGACCACAGCCTCGCTTTCACGTAAAGGGGCAAAGAGCAGTTACTTGTCGAAACAGTGGAATAATGACTCGGACAGTTCCAAGTTTGCTCATTTTGCTATGATCTTAATTGTTAAGTGCTTTCAAACAGTTACTCTAAAATCAATAGCTTCCTTTTAAGTTATAAATGTTTTATTTAGTATTATTAAATATTGTGAAATAAAATGCTAGTTTCATTACATAAGACATTTAGTTTTGTTTAACTTTGTATACAATTCTTTGATATTTTCTCTGTTCTTTTTATCATTTAGTTCTTACATTCTCAATCTCACTATCATTAATTTCCCTCTAAAAGGTTAAACTTGCATATGTCCACCAGCTTATTTGCCATCATGGACTGCTATAACGGAAATTTTAAATACGTTAAACACTCATAAGCAAGTATTAAGTAATAGCTTCTTTATTGCGGTTTCATAAGCCAAAGAAATTCTTAACAATAGCAAGCAAGCTACTGCGGAGTATGCCGGTATGTTTACAAACAGCTGCAGCACACATCACGGTGTGTGACCTATACCTGCAAACTCCAACAGCGTGAGGCACGCGTCGTTGTTCTCGTCACTGCCTAATCCTTGTTTCACATAAGCTTGCCCCGTATCTCTTAATGGTCACGTGACCTTGTCACTTCTCATTGACTGCTGTTGTAGGATAGACTGTTGTGCGGTAAAAAATTGTTCGTTATTTAACATGGTGATATATCTGTATATGTTGGAAGAGAATTGACAAATTTATATTTTTGTAACTATTTTAATGAAATATATTACGCAACAGAGTTGATTTATCTGAAATTCATGTTAATTCTTAAACGAAGTAAAGAGGAGTTTACTTTGCTCTCAAGCACATTGCACGGTAGCACGTGATTTAGCGGTAGTGATGACATACTTGTTTATATGAATTTTATCACTGACCTTGTTATGAACTGTATTTGTCATCTATCGTCATTCGAAGGTGTGTTGTGCCGTGTGCGAGAGCTAAATTATTTTATTGATCGTCTATTGCGCGTGTACTTATTATAAGTATAATGGCAGAGTCTACCGCCAGTTTTTCGCTGAAGCATCGCAAGGGAAAACCTTTACAAAGCGGCGAAAAAGGAATTGTGGTACATGTGTTTAATGCATTCACAGAAGAGAATCCATCTTTGTCAGTGAGAGAAGTCGAACAGCTGTGCTCTGAACTTACAGGTGTGTTAGATGCGTAGGAACATCGCGACATGAAATTGAGACAACAGGAAAACTTATCACTCCAGGAGCGATATTGCTGTGTGGCGAAGACGTTATTTAAGGACAATCAGATTGTATCCAGATACAAATCGCAAAATATACTACCTCGACGAGACTTGGGTGAATGAAGGACACACAGGTATGGCGTGACACGACTTTTAAGACTGAAAGACAAGCATTATTGCAAGGTATGTGTGCTGGTTTAAGAAAATCCTAGTGGAAAAGGCCGAAGGCTTTTCATTATAAACTTGTTTCTGTTTCATTGCTCATTCATTCAGTTTCAACTTGCTCAGTTTCATTATAAACTTCATTAATTTTGCATATTTCATATTCTTATTTGTATGATTTTATCTATCTTCCTGGCACTTATTATGACGTTTACTGCAGGTTTAAATGTGACGGGAAGGCACCGCCTATGGCCTATGGCCCAAAAGCATTAGCCAATTAGGATGAGGGGGAAGGTAGTTGCACACGGAGTGATACATGTCAGCGGGGCAAGGTTATATGAAACAGAGATTGATACATACTCACTCTGGAGCATTTTGTTTATGCGGCTCTATTGGTGGTAAAAGCTATCTGTATGTGTCACACAGAAGCTGAGCAAATACTTCTATATGTTCGTTCGGTGTCCTTTTGAAACACCTGTATGTGTAAAATGTCTGGGAGTCAATTAGCTAAATAAAAACACTTTTAAAATAAAATGGGGTGAAATAATGAGAGAGAGAGAGAGTATAGTTCAGGTGTAAAAATTGGCTAAAAATGGCAGTTCGTATTTAGGTTCAGAGTATTCTTTCATTCCTACAGGAAGATTTACAAGGAAATAATGTATGTGTCATAAATTATATTTGAACAGCTTTGAAGTCGCCGCGTTCTGAGTGGTGTGGAACCATAGTTTCCATACTTATAGTAAGGTTCTTTTTAAACATTTGACGATTCCTGAGTTACTTATATGTGCCAAGGAGAAATCGAGAGCATCCCGAGGAAAATAAAAGACACATAAGAATTAACTAGAAGAAGATAAACAATATTTATTTGCAAAAAATTGCAAAAGAGTTAAGTATTTTTGTACAAAGAATGTGATTGGTGCACACCATACCTTTTTTTGAAATAACATTTCCTATAAAGTTTCTTTATTTTATCAGCAAGCAATTCACTCACTTTTTAATACAGAATTTTTTCTCTCTCTAACACTGCCCCTGTCTTCTTGGTCCCTATTTGATTCTCACTCTGCCTCGATATCTTACTTTACATTCAGTCTCTCCTTCTTAATTACCTTTACTATCTCCCTCCCTCCCTCCCTCCCTCCCTCCCTCCCTCCCTCCCTCCCTCCCTCCCACCCTTGTCTCTGAAGAACGTATACGTCATGTGTTCTTTCATAAATGTATGAGAAATGTTGAAGCACCAGTAATATTTTTAATATTACATAAATCTGTTTCTGGTCTTACGTGGATTATACGATTATAAGTAGATTTTCTCTAGTAACTAATTTACAAAGTTAAGTAATAACAAAATATTAAGTATTAACCCCTTCAGCTATATTTAAATAAAAAGATCTTAAAATGTTAATAACTTCCTTGTGGGTGTCACATTTGATGCTACCTCCAATACCACCTATCTTAAGCCCGAACTTGGAATATTCTATTAACTGAGCTATTTTGAGTGAGTTGGCAACTATTTGAGGTTAAAGAATTGCACTGTTTCTGGATACCATTGAGTAATTATATTTTATAATCCTGAGATATCACTTATTTACGATTTAAACGAACTAGTTCTACAATAACAGTGAGAAACCTAAGCTGCCAAGAGCGGTCAGTGCCAAACGGAAGGTCCCTCGTAGCTATAACCTGAGCACAGTATTTAAGGCGCTATGGTCACCTGATAATCAGCCACACTAAAACAATTTTGTAAGACAGTAAAACACAAAGGGCAAGACAAAAATTTTAGATACGTAGCTTCTTATCACAACGTAAGTCATGACTATCTCCAACAAATTTTATCTTACTGCTACTAAATCTTAAGTTATCTGAAGCTGAAACATAGTTTCGACTCGGTGACTTGCTAAACTTTAGGAACTCATTTTAGCTTACCAGTTTTCATAATTCGGTCACACACATTTTGCAATTTTCTTTGATTTTTGAACGCTAACAAATAGATTTCTTACTCACTGGCACATCTTATTTTCTGACTTATATTAATTGCTCTTCCTTAACACGAAAACTGTCTAATATTTTGAACCTACGATTTCTATATTATCCATTGATTTTAACTTAACAAGCTTATTTATTGCAGTTATTTATCTACTCTACAATTGGTTTCTTAACAGTTAATAATACCCGTCAATGATTGTGGAAGCCATGTTTGGGCTTATAAACTCTTTTAATTTAAAATTAAATAAAATAAAAATAGAAGAGCTTTTCCAAATTTTGACTTCATACTTTGTTAGAAAGTCCTGCGCTGTGGCACATCGGACTAAGGCAGCATGCCTTGGTCTCTGGTAACGGAAAGCGGCCCGGGTTCGATCCCTCCAAGGGATGCGGATTTTAGGTCCCGGGTATAGGACCGGTGCCCACTCAGCATCGTTAGGAAAATGAGGAGCTTACACTGGGTAAGCGGCCTTAGTCACGAAAACCAACGTTCCGGCTGGGGGATGCCGAGATGCTGACCACATCTCCTATCCGTATCGGTTGTATGATCGCCCACCTCTACTTTACGTATGTGGGCGTGAGGCCGGCAGTCGTGTTGGTGGGCCTTGGCTTTCTTAGGGCTGTCACGCCAGTGCTTTTTGTAGCCTTGTTAGAACTGTTCCTTGGTAATAAAGATACATATGTTCTATTATGTAAACCATTGTATATTAGTGAAGGGGGACACTTCAGTTATTGCGACAAATATAAATCTATTTTGGCTACAAGTATTAAGGGATGAAACGGAGTAACCACAGGAAGCTACAGGAAGTACCTAAGAATTTCAAGTTTTAAGAGTCGTTCCTCTGATGGAGCTTTCTTAAAGAGTAAAGAACGATCCTGTATTATATGCTGTGATTGAGGGAACGTCCTCAGGGATGTATTGTAGGTCTGAAAAGGGGAAGTGATGAAGTGAACAAAATCCTGAGGTCAGCACAGAACAGAGTCTGCGAAGCCACAGAGACCGTCCCTAACGGTTGGAGTGATTGCTGCCCGGCGCATCACCGAAGCTTCTCTTCACCTTCCGGGTGAGGGCAATGAAGGGACTCTGGAGGCCAAGGAAGGTTTAAATAGCGCACGCATCTGCACCATCTATCCTCATTCGCCGGAACTACCACACAGATAAGTATCACAGAAATAACAATGGAGTAAAATGAGGAAATGAAGCAAAGGAATGCGTGGATTAGACAATTTAACCGCAGTGTAAATGACAAGGGAAACCACAGGAACACCAAATAAGTGATCGATTGTCAGGAATCGAGAATGCAATCTCCGAATACATCTTAGTCATGTTAATGTAGCGTCCATTCAACCAAACAGCCCTCTGTTGCGATGGGGAGTTCAGAAACCTAAGCACTCTGAAAAACATTAGAAGCAATGTGATTGAACGAAAATCATGGGAAAAAATTGTGGTAGATAAGAAACGTGCCCCCAGCAGTATCGACCGGTTAAAACCAATAAAAACCAACATCAAAGAGGGTGATCGGCGATAATCGAACCAGGATACTCCCAAATAAAGCTTAACACGTGTAGATATACAGATTTTAATACCTTTTACTGTAGCATTTTCATTACTAGCCAGCAGGAAAGTTGGTATGATCAAGTCATGCATTCAAACAAATGTTCATCTGTTTTAAAACACAAGTTTAACTTTGCAGCTACCAAGCCAATTTCTCAGCGCAGTCGTCGTTCTGCATAACATTTTAGCACTGATTTACTTTGAAGTGCTGGGCTCCTAAACCAAGCACATTTTATATATTGCATGAAAATGATATGTATGTGTGCTGTACACAAACAATAGCAACCATTCCTGTCTCTAGCATGCAAAATGTTGTGTGCATGCATTTGAATATATTTCACTATCCTGTGTTTCTTCTGGAATAGAAACAAAGCACAAACGGCGTGCGTGAGATTTCATGGGACAAGTAGTTGAGCAACTGTATTGAATCAAAGGGTACTTTACTGTACTTCATATAAGGACTTCCTACGCTTCTATATACTCCATTAACAGGGTGTTCAAAAAGTAGTCAGATATTTGATCCATGTCCCTTAATCCATTAAACTGTAATATTGATATTTTATACAAATATAACTATTTGTAACCGAAAGCTTCACATATCTTAAGAAAAATGATGTCGATGTTTCTTATTAGCTGAATTAGTTGAAGTTGAAATCGATTTCACGAACCCTTGCTGGCGTCGTCAATCAAAGAAAACCTCAGGAGAAAACAAATTCGTCGATAAGGAAGTTACTGTGTTATGGTTTTTCAGTATTACCAAAATCTGAAAATGAAACAAACTTAAGAACAGCATCAATTGCTGGTATTTTAATATTCATTACGCGATGTTTATTTTTTAAATAAATGTCTTTTCCCAAATCATTAAATCTATCGGTACATTGAATTGTTTTAATAATTTAACTTCAGGATTGATATTGTGGTTAGATGATCAAAAATGATCTGCTACGGCCGAGTTATCAGTTTGTTTATATTTATTGTTACGAAAATGTTCTTTCGTTCTGGTTTCCATATTACGCTTCGTCCTATCGATGTAAACCCGATCACAATCTAAACAACCAAATTGATAAATGTCAGATTTTTTACTATTAGGCATTTAATCTTTTTTTTAGAGAAATGTAGTAAATGTTTAATACTATACTTGTTTTGAGGAACCAAAGTTACACCAAACTCTTTAAAAAAGCTTTTTGAAATTGTTTATTAAACCAAGGATGGTAAGTAAATTTTTATATGCTTATGTTGTTTTTCAAATCAAGAACTTACTATCAAACTTAGTATACGAGAACATCATTTCCAAACTTTTCAATGCAAATAAATCAATAAATAATGATCATTAAATTTAAGTTAATTTAGTCATTGCGGATGATGTTCAAACTCAAAATTAGTTCCAAATAGTATTTCAAACATTGTTAGAATAACAATGGCAGTCTCGTATGTTATTTAATAAAATCTTATTCACTTGTTTTCAGTTTACCTGTTGGCTTCATAAACGCAACAATTCAACTTTAAGAAAAGAAGGAATAAGCAAACTGAATTAAAAGTTAATTAAGCATAGCTGCATGCAATTTATTGAACAAACAAATAAATAGGAAAGTAAATAACCAACAAATATTAATTGAGTAATAAATATTCACATAGTTTTCCATTGTTTGCTAGATAGTAGTATGTACAGTAGGTTTCAGAATTACTTGCAAACTTTCTGGAATATCTTTTCTAATCGGTCAATATTATTTAGTTATTCTATTTTTCATTTCTTGAACATTTTCAAGCAGAGAAGTACGATGCAAATCTAAAGTTGATCCTGTCCATCCTGAAAACTTCTGTAAATAAGTCAGTTTCCAATAAGTCTTCTACGTATCCGGTATTGCCCAGGTCATATTACTGACAGTTGCGACTATGTCTACAGCTCTTAATTTAACTAAACTAAATCATTTATTGTTAAAAATTACTGAATATTCCAGCTCTTTGAAGACGATTCTTGTGGGTCTTTCTTGCAGTAATGAGTGTTAAGGGGATTTTATGAATTTCCATGATGGAAGAACATCTTTATGTTGAAAATGTAAACTCTACGTTTCGTTCTTCACTGATTGTATAATTAATGGATCAAATACATTTTCAAACATAAGATACAATTCCATATAGTGATTTCTAAGAATTATGTCATCTTCAAGGATGACTGCCCGTACATTGATCTTTTGAGGAAGATGTAATCGTTATGAGAAAGATAACAATGTTTATTGCATCTATACCGAAGTTTTAGGTGTTGGCATTTGAATTTGAAAAGTACATTCGTCAGTGAAACAAACACTGTGCTGCCAAATTAGAACTATTTTCAAATCCTTGAGACATTCTCGCAAAATTGCATTCTTCTATAAAGTCTTTTTTTCTGAGATGCTCTAAGGTTTCCTCTTTGAGGGGAGAAAAGCTTTACAGCTATAAAGTATAATAGTTATTCAAAGATTTCTTACTGTATACACTTTCGGAATCTAGGTGGATACTATAACGAAATGTCCCATTACTTCCATTTCTGTGGTTTCATAGAGGTTTTGTCTTTTAATCATTTTGAGCACATAGAAACAATTTTACAAGGTTTAAGAGCATAAAATCACACATGTAAGAACTATAATTATACTTTCAAAATTTCCACAAATAAAACAAAAACAATGGCGTTTCGAAGTAAAGACACTGTTAGAACCAAAATAGTAATTGATGATATTATCTTAGAGCAAGTTACGGGTTTTAAATATTTGAGAACATATGTCAGTTATAAATATGAAAATGATTTTAAAAATAAATTACCAATGTTTCAACAAATATGCGGCATAATAAATAGAAGCCTAAATACTAAAACCAGAAAAGAAACACGTATGAAATTTTATAAAGTAATGGCTGTGCCTGCTTTTCTTTTTGGTTCTGAAACATGGACATTAACAAAAGCAGACAAAAACAAGGTACAGGCTGCCGAAATGAAATTTTTAAGAGCAGTAAAGGGATGTACTCTTTTAGATAAAATACCAAATGAAGAAATAAGAGAAGATTTAGAAATAAGTTCTTTAGAAGAAAAAATAGTAAATTATACAAATAAATGCAGAGAGCATATTGAGAAAATGCCAAGAGATAGGATCCCAAGAAGATTTATAAACTATAAACCAAGAGGAAAGAGACATCCGGGAAGACCACGAAAACGATGGTCAGACATGTTTTAAGCCGGAACAGGCAGCATTGCCTAGCCCATGGAGTGAAGAAGAAGAAGAAGAAGAAGAAGAAGAAGAAGAAGAAGAAGAAGAAGAAGAAGAAGAAGAAGAAGAATCACACAAGAGGCTCTCACGGACGTTTCATCATGGTAGCTCAAGCAGTAAAGGCATCTTCGTGGAGAATCGAAGATACTTTATTCCAATCGGTTTTGAATTTTTCAAATCTGAACTGCCTTATTACTTTACTGTGACTAGTTTATAACTATTACCAACGTGTTAGCATTAAACGATTCAAATGTTATAAAGTAGAACAATTAATGCAATTTTGTTTACAAATTAAGTAATCTACACTAACAAATTCCTTAATGAGACAAATAGCACATAAAACTTGACACTAATTTGTCAGCAACCCATAAATATGTCTAAACTGACATAGATGAAGAAGAATTGCTTGGAAAAACGTATTTTTTCCAACAGTGTTGTGGTAAACTAACTTTTAAATTGCGGTACGCTTGAGGGATAATCATTGCCGTACAGTTGGCAGCGCAGGCTCCTCCGCGTTCTTTTGAGGCAACATGTACGCCATAAAGACAACCCATACAATGAACGACTGTTTCCTCGCATGGCTATTAAAAGAAAACGAAATTGTTAAGATTCAAATTAACATTTTCTTCAAGAAGCAGTTCCTTGTTATTTAATTTTATTTTGGGGAAGGAAATGAGTGGAAAGGAAAGACAAAGAAATGAAAAGTGCAACGAGTCGTGGTGTAATTAAAATGTTGTGTGTGCCCAGCACAAACCATAAGAATGAGATTTATGCTCCTTTCCCTTCTGCTCTACCGGGCGTGTTATATCTGGAAGAAGACGAGTGTACAATTATGTCAGAAGCCGGACTACGAATTTGCTGGCTAATATAATTACAAAGATGTTAGTACAACGTGTGCAAAGAGGAGAAACGAGGAAGAAAAAACTGTTTTTCTTTGTCTGTTTCGCCTCGGGCGCCCTCTTTCCCTGTCGCATCACAGAACCTAGTGTTTTATTACACTTCTTCTTCTCCTTCAGGTGGCTTAGCCCTTCGGCGGAAATTACAGAGCGTACAAATAAGTGTTTGCATGGTAATTATCTTTGTTTCGCAGAAGTGGGAGCTTTGTGCTCGTCATTTCGGAATGGGGATGTTTGCTCGGAATACCAACGTGTACCCAAGTCGCATCATGAATTTGGGAAACATTCCGGTGGCGCGATGGTATCGCACTCCATTAACATTCAAGGGGTTGTGCATTCGAGCACCCCCGGAGGATACTTGTTCTTCTTCAGTCGCTATCTACCTATCATTAGGGTGCACCGGTAGAGGAATTACAGCCGCACATCCACACCAAAGAGGTTAATTATTAACATTTCATATGGAAATGTTCCAAAACATTTCCAAAGGTCCTAGTATCAAGGATTGCGCACAGCGATACGGTATTCGAAGATATTTTATTCCGTTGAGGATATCTTTAGGGTATTTTGGGAAATTTAGCTCTTATTATGAAATTAATAAACAGTAAAGATGAACAAAGTCAGTCACGTACCTATCTTTGAAAGTTGTTATCTTTTATGTTAAAGATAAATTTATTTAATGTTGCCTAACAACAATGGTCTTACAGTAACAACTATAAGATGGTAAAATTTTGTATACAGTTGGTCAATACCATTAACATTTAAGGAACTATTAGGTCACGGTACAATATAAACATATAGGTTCACATAAACTATACATTCATACAGAACTTAAGAATCAATATTGCACAACACTATGTTCATACTTGTTAGTATTACTTATTAATTATAGTTATTCTCAGTTCACAGAATACATCGAAACCAGGTAACGCTGAATAGGTTTTCATATTGAAGATGTTGATTTACAGTCTTGTAGAAATAAATACAGCGACTGTAGACTCTTCTGTTCATCTAGTAGGGTATGAAAATCTGTAGCAATTTTATGAAGAGTCCTAGACGTTGAGTAGCGAGTATATTCCTTTATAATATGATTTACTGATAATGGTTGGTTACATGGTTCACAGTGTGGAGGCATCTCTCTGGCAAATAGGTAATCATGTGTATGTATGTCCAATTCTAAGTCTGGAAAGTAATATTTGCTGTTTTCGACTTGTATGTTTATAAACACACTAAATAGGAGGTGTGTTTAGTTTCACTTGTCGGAGTTTACTATGTACATTGGTTTCTAGCCAATGATGTTTCCGTTCCTGAATTATTTCCTTTTTGTTATGGCTTATAACATCTCCATGTGCAATAAGTATTGGAGGGTATACCGGCGGTTGTTTTGCTGCCTCTTTAGCAGCGTTTCCATATGTCTATTTACTAGGTAAATAAAGCAAAGCATATAAGCCTACATTTATATATACAGTTCAATAGACATTATTACAATGAGGTTATTTTTCTTTATGTTTATAAAGGGAAGATGTTGCACAAAATATTGCAAAGTGTCAATGTTAAAGTGCATGATTTTATAATTCAATACTCTAGTTTACTGCACATCTTAAATTTTCACTTGAGGTTATAATATTTTACCAAATATGGAGAAAAAATTAGTATCAACCTGCTCAAGTTGTTCTCGGGAAGCAAGCCAGATGAAAAGACGATCAGAAAGTGACGTTTCGGGAGTGTGCATCCTAACATTTAGTTAGGGTGGTACTAGATTGTTAAGATATTCGCGAACATCGAACTCTGGTTCCCCCAGGCCGAGTCTTCTCTCGGCCGAGAGACCTCTTCTTACAGGCCTCACTATCCAGAGGAGGGAGGGACAGATCACTGAGATTACGTCAAGCACACAAGTAGTCAAAAGATAACCCAACGTATTATTTAAAATAAACAGCCACTTATGACATCATCTGAAGTTAGAGGATCCAAAATCCTATACAGATCATGCCTTTAGAAGTATATCTGCTTCTTCCTTCATACATTCTGTGGCCGATGCTCTCTCCCTGAAGCGGTATGGAGGATGGAAATCATCTGCTGCGGCAGAGGGTTGTGTGGAGAATTCTCTGCGAAGTAAAATGAAGTTTTCTGACAAGATTTTGTACAATATTTGGGAACGGTAGTGAAGAAGTTTCAGCAGAGACAGCAGGACCGCCCTCTTCTGGACAAATATATAAAACATGTTCAGATATAAAGAGCAGGAATGAAGATGGTGCGGTTGCGTTAAATAATTTAAAAATTTTATATGATAATCACAAGCGCTATTAGTCATTGTTTAAAGTACTTAGATATGCTTGAAGATCCGTGGTTCAAATCCAGGCTATGACATAGAATTTTTCAGTCTGACTCTATCTTTCCGTACTTTAGCCTACACACGGCTAGTGTGAAAGACAATTAATTTCCATTAATTGACCTAATAGTGGTTAACTATAGTGCCCGGGCCTTAAAGTACTTACACGTTGTAAGTCGCCATTAAGGTGGTTGTCTCATGTGTTTATAAGAACTCCTAAGTGGTTTATCGGGAAAAACGCGAGTCAGATGGAGAATTTAATGTCATGTCGGTACGTTGGCCATAGTAGCTCAAGGGTTAGAGCAAGGCGGCCCGGCTTCGATCCCAGGCGACCGCAAAGTGAGATTTGTGGTGGACAACACGGCGCTGGGGCGGGTTTTCTCCGGGATCTCCAGTTTCCCCCGCCTTTCATTCCACCGGTGCTCCATCTTCATCTCATGTATCATCAGTGTCATCGCCTGCAGTGCCGTATGTAGTAAAAACGGGCGTTAAACACTACTCAAGGGTTAGAGCGGCTGGACGGTGAAGCGTTATACTTAACTCTTCGTTGTGATCAAGGGTGATGTTCGCTCCGGCCCAGCATCGAATATGACCTTGACCTTGGTTCGTCGTGGGTCTGGTTGCACTCTGAGGGTCGACCCAGAAATTGTTGACTGCTTCAAGTCCTCTGTGACTGCATGAATGTTCTATTTCTCAGAGTGAAGGCGATAGATGGCTGTTTAAAACATTTATTCTCACGTGTCGAGAGTATTCCATAATTTACATTGAACATTAACTTTGCAAGGATCAACTAGACTATCTATATCTTAATATCACAATTATAACCTACAGTTTCGACTTAATATATCTTCTCACTTTCAGTCTCTATGGCAACGCACATTTTTCGATTGCCCTTTGAAGGAAAACATTTGGCTAGCGATATCACATTGTTTCCTTTTTATATTTAATAACAATATTATAATTCAAGTTCGGAATTATTGCTTCAACGGCAACCAGAAGAAACGTGGTTCAAACCCCGGCTATGGCATTAAATTTTTCAGTCTGATTGTATTTTCTTATACTTAGATATCTTTTACTTTCATAACAACTAGATTGTAGGCGGGAGTTCAAATAACGATGCATAGCAGAAATAATGGTAAGTGTGTAATATTAGTTATATTATGAAAAAAAAAGATAATTGAACTATCTATAGCACTTTTTGATTGAAATACATTACGTCTATTTTTGCTGTAAGTAATAGGAAGTAAAAATAGAATACGAAGAAACAAAGAAGCGCTGATGAAGCGTCTATGAGAGATAATTTTTAGAGGGAGCATTTCTCAAAGATCCAGTTGTGGGTAAGGAAGAGAAAAGTCAATAAAAATACATAGAGCCCCTTGCGTATTATTTTACGAAAAACAGAGAGAATTCATAATGAACGCCTTCAGACACCTTGAAAAGCTGTCGAATCAAGTAGAAAATTTCGTGGTTGGCCAAGCTTCTTCCTCCCTCAAGGAATTAAAATTTCAATGCTGAAACTCGGCATAATGCAAATGTCATCGTCAACTTTAGTTGCGTGCAATTATTTTGTGGCGGGTGTATCCCGTTCTTTGCAGGAAGAAGAGGCAGAGAAGTCCATCAAAATGCAGTCATTAAACAAACAAAAGTTCCTTAAAGTTTGCTTCTGTCTTCACGTTATTTGCATTTCGTTTTAAAGTAAGTTTGGACGATATCAGAATCAGCCACCAACGACGGGCATATTAGCTCGGCAAATACTTCCCATCGTTCAAAGGAAATAATTATCTAGCGCCTTTTAAGATATCAGGATTAAAAACTTTGCTGAAAGAGCCTACCAATAAGAACATGAATAAGTGAATAATGTATTAAAAGGAATTATCCGCGTCACGTGAACTTACTGTAACTATATTCCATTTCAAGGTAAATGTTTTAAAAGCATCGCGAGATTATACATTTACATGTGTGCATGTGTTTGAGCAGGTGCAAAGGCACCTGTATGAACAGCATAACTCAGGAAATTAAGAGTAGATTAAATACCAAACTGTTTAGTTTCAGCATCTATGTGCATCACTAACTAATTCTGAAATATTATTTCAGTCACAATCCTCAAAAAGTTTTCTTTTCAACTGAAAACTGATTTGTCTTCCTTCCTCCCTTCCGCTCTCCCTCCCTCCCTCTCTCCCTCCCACCCTCCCTCATTCATTGCATGCATTTCAATCATCATCATCATCATCATCATCATCATGGTATAAGCCTTGTGGCCCGTTCCGACATCAAGGAAATTGATCGGACCATCTCATTCGTGGCCTGCCAACATTTCTTCTACCTACAGGTTTATACTTGTATACTATTTGTAGTGTACGGTCTTCGGTCATTTTCTGCACATGATCTTGTCATTTTTGCCTGTATGCAATGATTGTTTCATTTAGACTCTGAATTTCCAATTCTCTTCTAATATCCTCGTTTCTTTTCTTGTCTATGAGTCTATAACCTGCCACCTGTCTCAGAAATTTCATCTCAGCAGCCTCCACTTTCTTCTGTTGTGAGATAGTCAAGACCCAGTTTTCACAACCCTAAAGCAGGGTTGGGATCGCCATTATTTTATACAGTTTTAACAAAGTTTGAAGATTACAATTTTTAAAAGTTCTTTTTATTGTGCCACATGTTGTTTGGAATTTGTTTATTTTGTTTTGTATATCTCTATTACTGGTATATGACACAATATAGGCAAGATACCTAATTAAAATATCTTTGTTGTTGGATGGGTTTATCATTTATGCAGATTTTTGCTGTCAAATGGTTCGTTCCTACAAAAGCCATTATGTTTGTTTTTTCATATGAAATTTGAAGATTATATTCCTTTGTAATATTATTTAATTCATGTATGGCTCTTTGTAAGTTATCTTCCGTCTCCGCAATTAAACATTTCAATTATTTGGGCGTTAATATTAGTAGTAAGGGAAATTTGGCCCAAGAATTTAATGTTCATGTTGTAAAAGCAACAAAAATATCAGGATGTGTTAATGAATTAATGTGGAGAAATAAATACATGAGAAAAGAAACAAAAGACCAGTGATGACGTTTTTCTTGAAAACAAGAATAGGGATCAGAAGTTCTTGGCAATTGATGGAAGCAACTGAAATGAAGGTACTAAGGACAATAACTGGAAAGACACTGTATGACAGAGTAAGAAGTGAATAAATTGGTTGTGCAAGATCCCACCTGTGACTGAATGGGTGAAAAAGAGGAGGAGTGGAATTAGGATTAGGATTTCACTACGGCTGAGATTCGGTACATTGTGCGCATGTCCCGAAGTGGGGCACCCCTGGGAGGAAGGATGAGGCGAGAGGTGACAAAGGGCGGTCGTTCCAAGGAGATACGGCAGTTTAGAGGGCAGGGTCCCTACAGTTTACTTAGACTTCCACCGGCAGGCCAGGACAACGGATACGCTCCCCTACTGGTCTCTGGCTGGCAGCCCCGAAATGGTCCCAGCAGAGGAGCGGAGACTGGCAACCGACCTACCGGAAGAGAAAGTAGTTTTCCTCAGAGCATATCAAACTGTCGTGCACCGCCGAAATACCCACCGACATTTCTACCCTGAAAAAGTCCACCAGATGAGAGATGATGTGAGATGAAATGGAGGACAGGAAATTCGGGGATGTAATTAACGTACCCAGCATTCACCTAGCGACCTAGAAAACCTCCAGAAAATACACATGGGTCAGTAGGTCAGCCACAAGAATCGAACCCGGGCCTCCCAATGCGGGCCACAGACGAAACGGCCTGAGCCATCCTGCTCGGTTAGGAGTGCAATGCTCATGTATCCAGGATGTTTGACTAACGAATGGAAAAATAGTGAAAGACAGGAATTCGGAAGGAAAAAGTAGTCCAGGACGACCGAGAGAAAGTTGGAAAGGAGGCTTGATTCAATCATAGAACACGTGATACATCTAACATAAAGAGAAGAAGAAGCTACTCTGCAAAGGTTATGGAATATTCTAATAAACAACGGAAGGCAGAGAAGTTACTGAATGCAGCCCACTTTCTTTTCTAAATGCTCACGTTTTCTATGATAGAAATCTCAGTCCTTTGGTGACCAGCCTACCTAACTCTCTTGTTACCGCTTAAGAGTTTCTCCCTAAAACGCTGACTCTCCTCATAATGGCGCGAAGATTGCAGTTGTCGATCTAATCGACGCAAAGTTTATGAGGCTGTAAACATATTTTTTAAACATCCCATAGGAATAACTTTTATGATACTGAAAGGAACAAATCTTTTTCTTTCTACCGGCGTGTTTCTTGGTTATTAAAAGGTTTTTTTTTTGTTATTTGAAGGACGGTATACCGAACCCTCACCAATATAGTTTGACCATATCCTGTCCAGTTTTGCTTATAACTTGTATAATGAAAATGGCAAGTTATTCCCGCGATGTTTTTGTGCCAGAGTGAGATGATTACAAAGTTATTTAATATTAGGACCAGTGTGATATTGATACAAGTACTCTGACATAAGAAAAATGTCTATAAATGCATAGATTTTTGAACTAAGGTTTACCTTTTCAATCAATATTTTATAATTTAATTTATCAACCCATACGTAATTACTATAATTATTTTTATGTTTAAATATGTAAGCAGAAAAATGATAGAAATTAACTGTTCTTTCACACTGGCCGTGTGTAGGCTTAAGTATGGAAAGGTAGAGTCAGACTGAAAAATTCAATGCCATAGCCGAGATTTGAACCTCGGCTCTTCTGGTTGCCGTCCAGCCGCTCTAACTCTTGAAATACGATGGCCAACGTGCCGACATGACATTAAGTTCTCCAACTGACTCGTGTTTTTCCCGGTAAACCACTTAGGAATTCTCATAAACATAGACAAATACCTTAATGGCGACTTACAACATGTAGGTACTTTGTCCTAATAAATTACCTAATAAATTGACCTAATAGTGGTTAACTATAAAGCCCGGGACTTAAAGTACTTACATATTGTAAGTCGCCATTAAGGTAGTCGTCTCATGTGTTTATGGGAACTCCTAAGTGGTTTACCGGGAAAAACACGAGTCAGTTTGAGAATTTAATGTCATGTGGCACGTTGGCCATAGTAGCTCAAGTGTTAGAGCGACTGTACGGCAACCAGAGGATCCGTGGTTCAAATCCCGGCTATGGCATTGAATTTTTCAGTCTGACTCTATATTTCCAAGCAGAGAATTCTTAGATTCACAGTATATTGTTATAACTAGTGTTGGAAAACAGCGACACGTGCAACTTTTGGAGAACATAATACACAATTGGGAGATCACATTACACTTGATATCGTATTGAGAGAAGGTTATTTCCAGCAAGATGGAGCAACGTATCATACATATGATGACACCATGGAAGTTGTAACCAGTTTCTTTGATAATCGAATAATCTCAAAATGTCTCCAGCCCCCAGATCCCCTGATGTAACCTCACCGGATTTTTTCTTGTGTGGGTATCTAAAAATAGAGTGTGCAAGAATTGGCCATGGACAATTGATGTTCTCAAGGAATCCATTCGAACTGAAATAAGTAACAATGGCGAGGATACTCTCCGTAAACCTTCAGAGAATATGGTGAGACGAGTGCAAACATGTATAGATGCTGGTGGAGGACACTTCCAACATTTTCTCTGAGATGTAAATAGTGTAGTGTAATCTCCCAATTGTGTATTATATTATCCCAAAGTTGCCCGTTTGTCCTGTTATTGATTCAAAAGTTATGGCCTATTGAAGTGGTTCAGCTTTATATGAATCACACTATATATTCTAGATGCAGACCGCCAATAAAATCATCGGAACTGTTGAGTTAAAGGTTCAGTGCTTTTATGTAAAGTAACACAGTATTTAATATATGTTTAAACTTATTTTATTTGAAATTGATTATATATCTTTTAGGGATAAATATAATTTGGTTTCGTTTTCAAAAAATATGGTAGAATTTCACTTCAAATTACTATAAAAATTACTACTTCTTGGTGTTGTATTTAAACATGCGCCGGATATATATATATATATATTCTATCTAATGAATAATGATTCTGTTAATTAACATAGTATTTTACAAGGGGAAATTAGCAAAACTAACTTTTCAAAATTTAAATTTTGCATTAAAATTACATTGTTATGTGTTTTTTTTTTCCTAAGAGCTAACATTACCATACTTTCTGCCGAGATATTTGAGATTGGCGTTTAAACATCGAGAAGATAACGTCGATCTAATCGACATTGGCAGAAAGCAGTTCGTAGATATCAAAACAGTACATAAAATCATGCAGCATTGCCTCTACTATACGAATCGTTCATGGAACCTTGTTGAAAGAAATCTGCTTGACATATGACACTTCGAGACAAAGTACCGATGACATTATTTCTATATTCAGTGATATATTATATGTGGCTGTTACGTCACAGTTGCTGGAAGGTGTGCACCAGTTTGTGTGATGGATGTACGCATGCCGCACGTGCACACAACACCTCACGCATTTGAATGCTCCAGATGCTGCAGCAACTGCAATCACCGCAGCATCACATACCTCGTAACATCACTTGAGCGACACTGCTATTACAGTACTTTATCCTTAATCTTTATGAGCCCTTGGAGTGTTGCGAGGAAATTAAGAGACACGTGAATAAAAACGCATTTATAAGACCAGAGGAAAGCAACGGGCCAAGATGGATGAACGCAGAGTTATTTAAATATGGGGGGTGGGGGTTATTGCTAAAGCTCCGACTGCTACATTTCTATAATATGTGCTGGAAGAAGCAATGTATCCCAGAAGATTGGCTTATGGTCCAAACCATCTCTATCTTTAAGAGAGGGAAACGGAATGACTGTGGCAATTACAGAGGAATATGTTTACTGGATACGGCCAGTAAAATATTTGCTAAAATAATAAACAAAAGGTTGCAAAATATAGCTGAATGTCTTCTCTCGGAAGAACAAAGTGGCTTTAGAAGAGGCAGATCCTGTGTAGATAACATTTTTATTTTTAAACAACTAATTGAAAAACACAGGGAGTTTAATAAAGAAACGCATATGACGTTTATTGACTTTGAAAATGCCTTCGATAGGGTAAACCGATGCAAAATGTGGCAAATATTGAAAGGACGAGGATACCCACAACAATTAGTAAAAATGATACAATGCTTCTACTTCCAAACAAAAATAAATGTGACGAACAATGGTAAAATTTCTAAAAAAATTCTTACTAATCAGGGGTGTCAGACAAGGGTGTACTTTATCACCTACACTTTTTAGTATTTATACTGATTACCTAGTGTGCACATGAAAGCAGCTAGTGAATGTAGGTTTTAAAATTTCTAATAAAAACTTTTTAAATATTTTATTGTTTGCTTACGATTTAGTTATTATTCAAAATAGCGAGTCTTCCCTGCAAAAATCTATTTTTAAACTTAGTGAACGTTGTAAACAATATAATATGAAAATTTCTTTTATAAAATCAAAGGTAATGGTATTCATTGGGAAAGAGCCAATTAGAACAAAAATAGTTATAAATAATCGTTGTGTTGACCAGGTAAGCCATTTTAACTACTTGGGAACTGATGTTAGCTATGACAAGGAATATGATATCTACAATAAAATATGCAAATTTCAAAGAGTGTGTGGAACAATAAATAGAACATTTAGAAACAAAATATGTAAAGAAACAAAATTAAAGTTCTACAAAGTTATGGCTGTACCTATACTGACATACGGAAGTGAGACTTGGACGTTAACTAAAAAGCAACAGAGTAAAATACAGGCTTCAGAAATGAAATTCTTGAGAAGTGTGAAAGGATACACGAAGAGGGGCTTAATAAGAAATAAAAATATAAGAGAAGAGCTGGACATTGTTAGTATGAATGATAGGTTAAAACATCTCAAACAAAATTGGAAGGAACATGTTGAAAGAATGCCAGATAATAGACTTACAAAACAAATATTACAGTATCATCCTAAACGTAGGAGATCGGTGGGCAGACACAGGAAACGATGGCTGGAGGACTTCGAAGGCGGAGCAGGCACTTGATTGCCTATGCCATGAAGTGAAGAAGACGAAGAAGAAGAAGAAGCCCAGAGAATTAGTAATATTGCCATTTCACTGCATAGCTTTCTGTTTTATTCAGTTGTTAATGAGGTTCTTATTGAAGTTGGCGCGTGTGGTGAGCGAAAGATATAGAGAGAGAACATTGTAAAACCACTTCCTGAATTTTTAGCCCTATTACACACACACACACACACACACACACACACACACACACACACACACCCACACACACACACACACACACACACACACATACACACACACATACATACACACACAAAGGATATTCATCTGCTGGAGACAGGTTTTAACAAAATAACCGTAAATCTACAAACAATACGAAAGGGTAGAGCCAGACCGAAAAATTCAATGTCATAGCCAGGATTTGAACCACGGATCTTCTAGTGTCCGTCCAGCCGCTCTAAACCATTGAGCTACTATGGCCAACATGTCAACATAACATTAAATACTCCAACTAACTCGTGTTTTTTCGGTAAACCTTAGAAGTTCTCATAAACACATGAGACAACTGTCTTAATGGCAACTTACTCTGCTGTAAGTACTTTAAGGCCCGGGCTTAATAGTTCGAAACACTATTAGATCAATTAATGGAAATTAATTGTTCTTTCTCACTGGCCGTGTGTAGGCTAAAGTACGGAAACATAAAGTCAGACTGAGAACTTCAATGCCATAGC